>CM019073.1:30758665-31358665 GCA_009667805.1 Leptobrachium leishanense | reverse complement strand
TCTAATGTAAAAGTTTCCAAAGCACAGTTTTCAATAGTAGAATCCAGTATTTCCAGTTCAGCTGGAGCACATTATCTCTACAGTGTGAGGCTAAATAAGCATTCCGAAATCTTTTAAGAAGATATTCAGAATGAAAACAAACAACTGCTGTAGTTTATTTATTTTCGCAAATGTTTCAGGATACATTTAAATTTGCCATTTCCTTTATGGAAATTTACCATCAAAATTGCCTTTAATCTGATTTATGGCCGGTTCCACCGCGGTAATACAGTTTAATGATCGCGTGAAAACCTATTTTGTAAATTTTTGACGCTATGGATTTTGTAAATGATATCTCCGTGCTACTAGGTTTCCTACAAGGTAATTCAAAGAGGATCGAAAAGTCACCGCGCGTTCGGTGACTTTTCGTTCTCTTCAATTCGGTTCGATTTGGCGATCCCATTTCAGCGACCCTGCGGTGTATTCAGCAAGCACCACAGGGTCCCCGAATTGCAGGGAAACCCGCCAAAAACTCACCGCAAAACAAGGGCGAACGCACACTGAAACCCGCAAAAACATCTGGATTAACCCACCGAAAACGCCGGAAAAACCCAAGCAGGAGCCGATCACACGCAGCGCAGCTGCTGGAAAAACTAGACACCGCAGACGAATGGAGTTAATAAATTAAAAAAACAGTTTGCTTGAATGTTTGGAAAGTGAAACGCTGTTTGCAAAGAAACTACTGAGCGAAAATGTCTGAAATTTACATATGAGATCCAATGAATGATAATAAGAAGGGCTGTTACAGAAAAAATAAGTAAACTTAAAAAAAAAAAAAAAATCGGAAATTTGTTTAAAAAAAATAAATAAAAAAAAAAAAACCTTAAAATATCCTAAAAAATTTATCAATAAAGAGACTCTTTACTGCAGAATATTATAATCAACGGTTTATTAGATATTGAATTAAAACGGGAACATTTTTAACATTGAAGCCTATGGGATTCGCCTGAATAAACCTGCTGAATTAAACCACCGAATGACAGGGCATTTCGGGAACCTTTCACTGCTGGTTTGTGTTCTCTGAATAGACGAAGCAGTGCTTTTTCATGGGGATTTCACTGCTCTCAAACAGGCACCGAACAGGCACCGTATGTGCAGGCAATTCACCAAGATTTGGCGAATTGCCTGCTCTCTGAATAGCCGAATGGACAGGAAAGGTAATCGAACGATGAATTTCAGCATTCGGTTACTTTTCTCCAGCAATTTGGATCTCTTTGAATAACCCTGCTAGTCTAATGTCTCAACTGATATTGAAATCCAAATTTCTCATCGTAGTTAACTCGCATTGCAAAATATAAAAAACAAACAAAACGAAAACTGAACTGGAGATTCTCATAAACACTAACCGAGACGCCTTGTTATATCTGCTGTAACAGTTTTTGCTATATTGCTTTAAAGAGAAACATTTAAAATTTTGGGAATTACCCCGTGAAATTTAAAACAATTTGATTTGACCAAAGAAAATTAAGTCGAATAATAAAAAAGTAAAAAAGATAATGGGAGTTATTCAAAGAGCACCAGAGTTTGCTGAAGTTGCAAACACTAGCAAAAAATAAGTGGGAATCAGACTCTTCTTGGCATGTTTGAAAAGGCTGCCTTTTTTATTATTCTTTGTATAGCACCACAAATTCCGCAACGCTTTACATGAACAGTGTGCAAGGAGTTGATACATTGTAACACCACACATGGATGATATGACCTGATTCAGGGGGACCCTGTTCCCAATGGAATTTACAATCTATGAGATGTACAAGTATTTTGTGAGGTATTTAAACCATATCGTTGGGAGTCTTGTCCAAGGACACTCGCTGGTGGTGTCTTCTGAGTGGGATTGAGTGGTCTTTCCATGATTGTAGAGCGGCGACCTGGTGGTTAGGCTGAACCCACTTCCCGTAAAGTCGACACTTGCTTCTCCACAGTTGTATTGGAGGGATGTGCTGAATGGTATTTTGACTTGCTTCTCCACAGTCGAAGGGTAGAGACGTTGCCACTGGACCGTTAGGTGTCTTGCCCAAAGACACTTACTGAGGAGGTGCTCTGGCCGGGATTCGAACCTGGGTCTCCTTGGTTATAGAGCAGTGATGTAACCTGTACTCCATCCAGCCGGCCATTGTGGTGAAACAACGTGGTTGATGAAATAAAGAGTGCCGTTACACCCTCCTGGAAGTGCCTGGTTCCAGGAAAAAATTTTAATTACTAATTTTCACTGGATTACTCTAAGGCAGTGTTTCCCAAACCTGTTCTCGGGACCCTCGACTAGGCCAGATTTTGCAGATCACCTTGGGGAAATACAGACTGAATTCTGCAATCACTGAGCAGCAAGTTATATCACCTGTGCTATGCTTCAGATATCTGGAAACCTGACGTGTCAGTGGATCCTGAGAACAGGTTTGGGAAACACTGCTCTAAGGGATTGGTTATTTGGGCATCACTGGGCACCCTGGTGGGGTATCGTATTATTATCTAATTTTGAATAAACTGTGGGCAGGATTACCTCCCTCTTTTTTCAAGCAATTGCAAACACTGCTAAATATCACTGTTGTTGACAGAGCAACAAACTCTGGTGTTTCACAAAAGAGAAATCCAAACATAGGCTACAGAAGCTTCACTGTGAAGCTTCTCTTGCTGCTGTTTAGGTTTACCTCTTGTGAAACACTGGCTTTTATTGACGTTGCAACAATAACCATTCTTAAGGTGTTTACAACTTTGGCAAACACCGCCACTCTTTAATAATGTTAGTTTTTATCAGATCGGTGCAATTTATGGTATTTACTGTATCAAAACAGAAACAAACAAACAAAATTAATTTAATTGTTTAATTACCCATAAATTATTTAAAGTAAATGCACACATGATATGTTTTTAAAAGCACAGATCTTTATCACCTTAATGTTTACAAGACCCGAGGACTGACCACTTTTTAGCTAGCCCCATGTTCCGGTCCAAAACTGTCTCCTAATGCCTTTGCCACATGTGGAGTTATTCAGGTTAATGTAAAGAGCAGGACGGGCCTCTCAGGGCTTATTCTTTGTGAAAGGATGAATTATTGGACCTTGCAGTCCCACTTCTTTATCACATTAACCCTTTATGTTACGAACAAGGAGTGACGGAATACATTTCCCAGACCTCCATCTAACAGTGTGGGACTTTAAAAGGTATTCATATTTCAATATTTTAAATAATAAAGGTGAACAGCATGATGGAGGTAGCTGAATATAGGAATAACAAGCCCTGTTAAATGCATTTATTGGATGGTATGTATTGTGTATATGAAACATCCACATTTATTCACACCAACCTACGAGACGCATCAGGAGGAGACCATAAACGGTTGGGTGCTCACCATAGAAGCAGTAAAGTCGCAAGAAATGGAGCCAAAGTTGATAAGTGCTCCACTTTTGGTGAGTGTTCCTTCTTCATTGAATATATCCATTGATTGATACTACTACACTATGGCAACCTCCCTCTTGTCTTTATATCTTTGAGGTTCCAGCTCACAAAAGAGGGGCAGCGCCACCCTCTATTTGGCAATACGTCTGCAATACTAGAGCCGGTTCATTTAGGCTCTATAAAATGTGAGTTGATGGTATAATGATTGCAGTATCTCTTTATAAGAACTGAAAAATACTACAATACCATTGCTCTTTCGCTTTGTTTCATCTTTGAGGCTTACATATACCAGCATTTGGGAGTACGCCTGAACCAGGACTATAATATAAGTACCTCTGTCTTTATTGATATTACGTGCATGGCGCATGATGTAACGGTTGGAAGGGTGGTCTGAGCCCTGCTATGCAAGGATTCACAGGTATACAGACAGGAGGGACCAGGATTCTTGGGAGACACTTGGAATGTACCTTGGGGTGGTAGATAGGACACAAGGGGGACTCCAGGCAAAGTACAAGTGGGTATTCCAAGAGAATGGTCAGGACAGTCCTATGGTCAGAAGCTGGTAGCGGGCGGTAATCGATGGGCAAAGCAGGGGGTCTGGTACACAGGAATTCATGAGTAGTTCAGGGAGCTTCAGTAGGGTCAGACGGCTTAGTAGCACAATTAGAACATTAATGCTGAAGCACTGTTGGGAGGGAGGAGTAGACCTTTATTTCGGCAGGAAGGTGTGGTGTATGTTTGCTGTGGTTAACTGTTTGAGTACCAGATAGCAGTGCCCAGCATGGGGCAGCACTTTACATGTGCTGCCTGAGCATGGAAAGGTAAGCACGGTGCAGTCAACAGCGGAGGCATGACGCATGAGCACTTACACTGGTTTTTCTAAACTGACATATATAATATCTTCACTTCTATGTAAGAGGATATGTAAACACTGCCTAGAACCCAAGTGTTTTTGGGGCAATGTCTTAATTTAATTCTATTGGCTGATTTTTTTGAAAAAATATATTGGCTTCCAGCAGATGATAATTTTTTGGAAATATCAGTTGGTTCAGGACTAAAAGTTTGTTCAGAGCCCATATTCGAAAAAAATTATATTTGAAAAATGTCATTGGTCTTAAGTGAATGCTGGACAGTAATATGCCCAAAAAGGCTTATTATTGTCCAGAATCATAAAGATTTGTGCCTTTAAACATGATTTAAAAAAATCTGATGTCTAAAAAAAAAAGTCAGTCTTATACCCTCTATTTCCCTGCCAGATAATCCATTAATCAACACCTTTTAGCAGGAAATGATCAATAAATGAGTCAGTGGTATCTGATACTTTTCCATTCAATTCTTCCCATTTATATGCAATACAGAGAAAATAAAGAAAGAGAAAATAAACAAATTAAATATCAAGGTTATTCAAAGAGATCCGAATTGTGGCCGAAAGGTAACCGAAAAGTGAAATTCAGCGTACGGTTACCTTTCCTGGCCATTCGGCTATTAAGAGAGCAGGCAGTTCGCCAAATGTTGGCACATATGGTGCCTGTTCGGTGCCTGTTCGAGGGCAGTGAAATCCCCATAGAGAAGCAATGCTTCGTCTATTCAGAGAGCAAAAACCAGCAGTGAAAAGTTGCCGAATTGCCCTGCTGTTCAGTGGTTTCATTCGACAGGTTTATTCAGGAGAATCGGCTTCAATAAAAAATATTCCCATTTTAATCCAATATCTAATAAACCTGTGATTATAATATTCTGCAGTAAAAAGTCTCTTCATCTATAGATTTTTTTAGGATCTTTAACCCCTTAAGGACCCCTGACGTACCCTGTACGTCCTGTCCTCAGGTCTCCCTTAGACCCGCGGACGTACAGGGTACGTCAGCGGCGCCTAATCCCCCTCCCGCCCGATACTCACCTCCCTCGCCGGATCCCACGGCGATCTGGCAGGGAGGAAGCCTGCCCATGTGATTTACATGGGCAGGCGAGGCTGATGACGTTGCCACGCTGCGTGGTGACGTCATCAGCAGGCGTCCCCATGCATTTCAATGGAGGGGAGGGGGGGGCTCCTTCGGAGCCCTCTATCTCCCCAACCATTGAAGCTAGGGAGATGCCATTTGCACCGCTGGAGAGGGGAGAGCCTCCCCTTGCCAGCAGGGGGATGGCATTAACCATTTCGCCGCCGGATCACGTTGCGGCGCCAATTGGCACCAAAACGCGATTCAAACCTGGAGGGGGGCTGACATCTTGGATGTCAGCCAAGCCTCCAGGTCCCCCGCCACCCACTGACAACCTCACCATATGTGTGAGGATGTCAGTGGGCCAGTTAACCCTCTAGCTGCCATGTAGAGATAAGGGGATCCTAAGGATCCCTTTATCTCCCGATCCATGGCAGCTAGATGGTCATATTTGCCATCATTTGAAAGGCCTGATTAAAATAATTAAATAATAAAAAAATTAAATAAAATATTTTTTTTTTTTTTTTAAAAGTTTTTTTTGTCTGGGGGGGTTTAATTAAATAGGACCTAGGCTGTCATCTAAAAATAATTAGCACAAAATGGTCAGAATGAGCGCAGCGCACATAGGTGAACTGTCTCAGCAGTGAAGGGGTTAAAAAGCAAACGCATGTAAAAATTGGGTATTTCTAGTCTCGGGACAAAATTTTGAACCTATTTAGCCTGGGTCGTTTTGGGTGGTTGTAGATTTTGGGGAATAAATTACAAAAAAGTGTGTTTTTACCATTTTTTTTCCTCATATTTCATTTTTTTTTATAGTAAATTATTCGATATGATGGAAATAATGGTATTTCTAGAAAGTCCATTTAATGGCGGGAAAAAGGGTGTATAATATGTGTGGGTTGAATAAACGAGTAAGAGGAAAATTTGACCTAAACACTAACAGCGCAGAAACGTAAAAACAGCAGCGGTCACTAAAAGACGGATTTGTGTAAAACCGCCCGGTCACTAAGGGGTTAAGGCATTTTTCGGGATTTTTTTTGCGAGTTTTGTTTTTCCGTTTTAGTTTTTTAAATAGTTTTTTCTTTTTTCTGTAACAGCCCTTTTTATTATCATTCATTGGATCTTATATGTAAATTTCAGACATTTTCATTCTGTAGTCTCTTTGCAAAAAGCATTTCACTTTTCAAACATTCAAGCGTTCTGTTTTTCTTTTTTTTCACTCCATTTGTCTGCGGTGTTGGGTTTTTCCGGCGGCTGCTCTGCGCTGTGGTCGTGTCACAGATAATGGTGCCCAATTCACAAGTCAGGAGTTCCAGAGTTTTGTTACGGTCCATAATATCAAGCACAAATTAACCGCCCCCTATCACCCAGCCACCAATGGGCAAGCAGAGCGGTTTGTACACACTTTCAAGAACTATTTCAAGGCCTCAGTAGCTGTGACTAGCCAGAGGTCCATATCGCCTCAGCAGTTGGACTCTTTCCTTTTTACTTACAGAACTACACCACATGCCCCCACTGGTACAACACCAGCTGAGCTTATGTTGGGAAGACAGCCATGGACTGCTTTTGACATGCTTCGCCCTCAGACCGTTCCTGAACATGTATTACAATCCCAAGAACAGATGGTGAAGTCCAAAGAGGCTCCTGTTTTTTCAGCCCACCAGGAGGTCTGGACTCGATCGTATGGATCTGCCAACACTCGGTGGCTACCTGCTACCGTTGCAGAACCTTTGGGACCCAAGATGTACAGAGTCCGCCTCCAACACCCCGCCTGCTGGTGGGTGTCCCCAACGTCACCGACGCCCTCCTGGCCACTTACATCTTCAAGAACGGATAAGAGACTTCCGTCTGTCCTTGCATAGGGCCCGGAAAGAAACAGATGATGATTTGGCCCCGCAATTTTCTTCAGAAGACTAGTTATCAGTTTTTCAGTGACACTCTCCAAGTTCCTCAGATGAACTTTTATGGTTGTTGATTTGTTACTAGGTTTTTGTTATGTTGTTCTGGTTTGTTTTTGGGCTGGGGAGGAAGGTGTTATAGCTGACTGTACTATACATGTGCTATCACTTTAACTAGTGGCTCAGCCCCAGGATGACACAGGTCAGAGAGCACGGCAGCCATCTTCAGGAGTGAGTTAGTGTGATGCAGTTATGAAGGCAGATGCATGATCCTGTGTTCCTGTAGTTATCCAAGCCTGTATATAACAGTAAGTGTCCTGCAATAAAGCAATGATGAACCTGACAGCCCAGCCTCATATCTGAATAAGCAGAGAGCATAACAGATTGGTGGCTGCTCGGGTTTCTCTGGCGTGTTCGGCGGGGTTACTCCAGATGTTTTTGCAGTTTTCAGTGTGCGTTCGCCGGGTTTTGCGGTGAGTGTTCGCCAGGTTTGTGGCGGCTTTTCCCTGAACTATGACGGCCCTGTGGCGCTTGATGAATACACCACAGGGACGCTGAAATGGGATCGCCAAATCGCACCGAATTGAAGAGAATGAAAAGTCACCGAACGTCCGGTGACTTTTTGATTCTCTTTGAATAACCCTGTGTGTAAAATATTTCTTAAAGATGCAGTGAAAGAGCAACTGGTTACTGTATTATTTTCAGGGACTAGGGCAAAACACCTAATGGTACATACTCGCCACCCAGGACTTACTTGAAAATGAGAGAAATCTCAATGTATCCTTCCTGTTAAAATATAAAAAAAATATGCACGTATTGATATATATATAAAAGGAACACTCTAAGCTTGAAAAAGGAAGAGAACATCAGAGGGGATAGTTATTAAACTTTTTTGACAACACTGTTTATCTCCATCCATTTGTTAGCTTGTTAAAGAAGTACCTTAAGTCCATCATCATGGTCTCGCTTGGCACAATTCCAGCTGATTAACTGCTTCGGGACAGAGGGATGCCCTCAGCTTTGACTAGATAAGAAAATCTAAATGGTTGTAGCGTCATACATGTCCCTTTCCGCTGGATGGAACATGACAATTTGGACATAAACCAATGCATTGTGTGTGCACTGGCTACCCAGTTAGCCAACCCGAGACCAATGCAAAAAGGGAAAGATGGATGTCAGGCACACCAAATTTCAAAAAAGGAAAAGGCTCAATGGGACACTGTTTCTTTTGCAGAATAAATCTCTCTCAAGCTTGATTAAGTCGTTCTAGGACCCATTGAACCTCCTCCTTTTTAAAAATTTGGTGTGCCGGACTTCCATCCTTTCCAAGCTGAATTGGCCCTCGGATTGTTCAACAACGAGGCAAGAATTCTCAATGAATCTGTGATTCAGCTAACGTTGGACAGCCTTCTGGTGGTTGAGTGAATATGGGGACATTATTACATTAGGAGAAAATAAGTCTGTAAAGGAAAAAGAAAACCCAAAGGTTTTAGTGTGAAGGCGCTATATAATTTAGATCAATAGCAAAGTAATATACTTTTAAGCAGCTCACTAGTCGAGTGTATCCTTCACTTCCAAAAATAGAATGCAGAAAAAAATCACTATACAGTGAAATAGGAGCGCTAAAAGATTAGACAGAGATCACATGTATATTAATATATTAGACGGAAAGAAAAAACAAAGAAAAGGCTATTTTTCTTTCTTTCCCTTGTTCTTGTTTCTTTCAGTGGAATTATAGATCTGTTAAATGCCATCAAATTCTAAAAAAGACAAAGGGAGAGTCTCATTGCGTAGTATTATATATACACCAGATAAATCAGAAAGAAATGAGATTTCCACTCACAAACAGGGAGTCTGCGAGACTCCAAATGTATGCCTTTAAGCCTCTTCTGGGGGGCTCCACCCATCAACAGGAAAAGAGATTCACAATCCTTTTTCTTCCAGGCTTGATAGTAGCTTTAGACCGGAAGTGTATTATGATCTCGAGACAGAAATCAAGAATAGCATAATACTGTAGGTTAAGTAGGGATAAGAAATCAAGAAAGGATTACACTCACGTGTTACAGAGCCTCTATTGAAAGTGGCTCTGTATAGGCGCCTGGGACCACTTATCAGAGGGGGTCCGTCCTCGATATTTGATTTCCGCTGGAACACAGCTCCGCCGCAAAACAGTGCAACCCAATGCACAAGGATGTACCAGGTACAGAGGTGCGAGGATGTAAGGATGTACAAGGATGTACAACATGCAAAAATATAAATAAAAAAAATAAATAAATAAAAAAAAAAATAATAAATATAGGGGGCCAATGCAAAAAACAGTCAAATTTATTTAATAACAAAACACCAAAATAGGGTGTGTATAGTTCGAGACGCGTTTCACCTACTACTGTATGCTTCCTCAGTCAAAAAAGGCCCCCAGGGGCCATCTTACCCCTTATATAGTCTGAGTCCATGTAAAAAACCGCATGTATTAGGCGTGCGGTTCACCTGCGTTCCACCTGTGATTGATTGACTTCCGTATGACGTATTTCCGTTTTCGGATCTTCAGGCGGATGTTTACGAATTTTCATTTCGTTTTCATTATAAAATCGTTCGAATCTCCGATTATCTTATCACAGCGGCAATTTCTCTTTTAGACATAAAATCGTTCGGATCTTAACTTTCAACTATCAGAACGACCAATTCGAACGAAAAATCGGAAAAAACAAACATATATATAAAAAGATGTAATATTTATACCCAGCATATAACCTGAACATATAATATTCCCAACTGGTCGAATCTCATAGCAGTCACCTCTAATAATCAAGATAGAAACTACATAATTAGATGGTCAATAATCAGCATAGAATCATAGAAAATCTATATGTATGCATAACCCAGGTTTTTTGATCAGAACAGGTCATATGACAGGGATAAACGTTAAACCTACAAAAGTAGGCTATGTCTAATGATATTGTCTAAAACTAATCTCCAATTAGTTATCAGGAGGGTAAATATACGGATACACAGAGATCATAAAAAATAAAAAACAAACAAATAAATTCATAAAAAATGGCAGACTTCGAAGTCTACATTCATTCCTCTAGGACCATAGTATCTAAAACAAAAATCCATCTCATCTCTGTTTTAATTAATTTCTCAATCAAATTATCTTCTCGCCAATTCTTTCTAACTTTTTCAATTGCCCAGAATTTAATCCCTCTTGGATTGCATTGATGATTATCTCTAAAATGTACTGAAACATTATGTTTTGCATATCCTCTCGTAATATTACATAAATGTTCATTAATTCTAATGTAGAGAGCTCTCGAGGTCTGACCTACGTACTGTAATCCACATGGGCATTCCAGTACATATATCACATGGGTGGACAGACAGGTAATAAGTTCTTTGATTTTATATTGTATTTTTTCAGAAGATTCAAAGTTCTTAATTAATCTCTTGTTATTGCCAGTTTTTCTACATGAAATACAATGTCCACAACCATAGAAACCTGGGAGTAGACCAAACAGATTCTTGTCTTTTATCACTCATCTCTCTGATGATTATGAACCAACTCCATTTTAATTGGTTTACTTCCTCTATAGATAATTCGAGGTCTCTCCGGTAAAATTTTACTAAGGATAGGATCTCTTTTTAGAATGGGCCAATATTTTACTATTGATTTTTTTTAATTCCTATTATTGGTATTGTAATCCAGAATGAGAGGAACGTCTTCTCCTAAATCTTTTTCTCGTTTTTTATATTTCAGGAGAGTTGTTCTATCCATATTTTTGATTTCTTTTCGAGTATTATTCAGGATATCCTCTCTATAGCCCTTTTCTTTAAAGTCCTCAATCAGTTTCTCTGATTGAATGAGAAATTGTTCAGTATCAGTACAATTTCTCATAACTCGCAACATCTGGCTTTTCGGTATCGCCTTTAGCCAAGGTGAATAATGGTCGCTTTCAATAGGTATGT
Source organism: Leptobrachium leishanense (assembly GCA_009667805.1). Classification (NCBI taxonomy): domain Eukaryota; kingdom Metazoa; phylum Chordata; class Amphibia; order Anura; family Megophryidae; genus Leptobrachium; species Leptobrachium leishanense. Next base: position 31,347,441 of record CM019073.1, on the reverse strand, counting down.
AGCTGTTTACATTAACCTCTTTAAAATAGGTCTTGGTCTTAATATTTCCCCCATCCACATAGATATTGAGGTCTAAAAAATTAACCTGTTGCTTACTGATAACTGAATCCAATTTTATTCCCAATAGGTTCTGATTGAGGTGAGCTATAAACTGTGAAAGACTATCCTCATCACCCTTCCACACAATCAGAATGTCATCTATATAGCGCCTATAGAGGACGAGGTTCTGCCCCCAGCCATGCCCCGCCCAGACCACACTGGATTCCCAGTGGGCCATAAAGAGGTTGGCATAGCTGGGGGCAAACCTCGTCCCCATGGCGGTACCTTTTAACTGTAGGAAAAAATTCCCATCATACCAAAAGTAATGATTATTCAAAATTAATTGTATACCCTCTATTGTAAATTCTAATTGTTCCACTGAAAAATTGCCTGAATTGCGTAAAAAAATTCTACTGCTTCACACCCCTCTTTATAGGGAATGATAGTATACAGTGAATTAACATCACATGTTGCAAAGAGATAGTCATTCTCCCACTTAAGTTCTTGTAAAAGCTGGAGTACTGAAATAGTGTCTTTTAAGTGTGCCCTAGTTTGTACCACCAAAGGCTGCAACAGATGGTCTATATATTCGGACGTCCTGCAGGAAATGGAATTAATTCCAGATACTATAGGACGTCCAGGTGGATTAAATCTGTCCTTGTGGACTTTCGGCAAATAATAAAAGACAGGAATGCGCGGACATTTGATATTCAAATATTTAAATTCTTGCTCATTTAGAATACCACTGTCCTTACCCTTCTGTATGTATTCAAAAAAAGTTTCTTTAATCCTATTTGTAGGGTCATTCTCTAGTTTGCGATAAGTGAGGGGGTCATTTAGAAGTCTCATAGTTTCATTATGATATTGTTCTTGATTAAGAACTACAATTCCCCCTCCTTTATCTGCGGGCTTGATTATTAGCGTTTCATCCCTTTTAAATTCATACTCAGATTTGCTCAAATTCTTAGGTTTAGGATCTATGTATTTATGTTTATTTAGTCTTTTGATATCTAACGCAACCAGTTGTTCAAAGGTTTCTATTTCTTTAGAAGTCATATGTCTAGGGAAGAAATGAGATTTATCCTTAAATTGGGTGTGAATATATTGGTCATTGGTCGTTAATTGTCGTTCTAAAGGAGTTTTAGAAAAAAAACTTTTTATGCATAATTTCCTTTTAAATTTTTGCAAATCAATATAAGTATTAAAGCATGGGGACGAGGTTTGCCCCCAGCTATGCCAACCTCTTTATGGCCCACTGGGAATCCAGTGTGGTCTGGGCGGGACATGGCTGGGGGCGGAACCTCGTCCTCTATAGGCGCTATATAGATGACATTCTGATTGTGTGGAAGGGTGATGAGGATAGTCTTTCACAGTTTATAGCTCACCTCAATCAGAACCTATTGGGAATAAAATTGGATTCAGTTATCAGTAAGCAACAGGTTAATTTTTTAGACCTCAATATCTATGTGGATGGGGGAAATATTAAGACCAAGACCTATTTTAAAGAGGTTAATGTAAACACCTACATACCTATTGAAAGCGACCATTATTCACCTTGGCTAAAGGCGATACCGAAAAGCCAGATGTTGCGAGTTATGAGAAATTGTACTGATACTGAACAATTTCTCATTCAATCAGAGAAACTGATTGAGGACTTTAAAGAAAAGGGCTATAGAGAGGATATCCTGAATAATACTCGAAAAGAAATCAAAAATATGGATAGAACAACTCTCCTGAAATATAAAAAACAAGAAAAAGATTTAGGAGGAGACGTTCCTCTCATTCTGGATTACAATACCAATAATAGGAAAATTAAAAAATCAATAGTAAAATATTGGCCCATTCTAAAAAGAGATCCTATCCTTAGTAAAATTTTACCGGAGAGACCTCGAATTATCTATAGAGGAAGTAAACCAATTAAAATGGAGTTGGTTCATAATCATCAGAGAGATGATAAAGTGATAAAAGACAAGAATCTGTTTGGTCTACTCCCAGGTTTCTATGGTTGTGGACATTGTATTTCATGTAGAAAAACTGGCAATAACAAGAGATTAATTAAGAACTTTGAATCTTCTGAAAAAATACAATATAAAATCAAAGAACTTATTACCTGTCTGTCCACCCATGTGATATATGTACTGGAATGCCCATGTGGATTACAGTACGTAGGTCAGACCTCGAGAGCTCTCTACATTAGAATTAATGAACATTTATGTAATATTACGAGAGGATATGCAAAACATAATGTTTCAGTACATTTTAGAGATAATCATCAATGCAATCCAAGAGGGATTAAATTCTGGGCAATTGAAAAAGTTAGAAAGAATTGGCGAGAAGATAATTTGATTGAGAAATTAATTAAAACAGAGATGAGATGGATTTTTGTTTTAGATACTATGGTCCCTAGAGGAATGAATGTAGACTTCGAAGTCTGCCATTTTTTATGAATTTATTTGTTTGTTTTTTATTTTTTATGATCTCTGTGTATCCGTATATTTACCCTCCTGATAACTAATTGGAGATTAGTTTTTAGACAATATCATTAGACATAGCCTACTTTTGTAGGTTTAACGTTTATCCCTGTCATATGACCTGTTCTGATCAAAAAACCTGGGTTATGCATACATATAGATTTTCTATGATTCTATGCTGATTATTGACCATCTAATTATGTAGTTTCTATCTTGATTATTAGAGGTGACTGCTATGAGATTCGACCAGTTGGGAATATTATATGTTCAGGTTATATGCTGGGTATAAATATTACATCTTTTTATATATATGTTTGTTTTTCCGATTTTTCGTTCGAATTGATCGTTCTGATAGTTGAAAGTTAAGATCCGAACGATTTTATGTCTAAAAGAGAAATTGCCGCTGTGATAAGATAATCGGAGATTCGAACGATTTTATAATGAAAACGAAATGAAAATTCGTAAACATCCGCCTGAAGATCCGAAAACGGAAATACGTCATACGGAAGTCAACCAATCACAGGTGGAACGCAGGTGAACCGCACGCCAAATACATGCGGTTTTTTACATGGACTCAGACTATATAAGGGGTAAGATGGCCCCTGGGGGCCTTTTTTGACTGAGGAAGCCTACAGTAGTAGGTGAAACGCGTCTCGAACTATACACACCCTATTTTGGTGTTTTGTTATTAAATAAATTTTACTGTTTTTTGCATTGGCCCCCTATATTTTTTTTTCTTGCATTTTTTTTTTTGCATGTTTATATTTTGTACATCCTTACATCCTCGCACCTCTGTACCTGGTACATCCTTGTGCATTGGGTTGCACTGTTTTGCGGCGGAGCTGTGTTCCAGCGGAAATCAAATATCGAGGACGGACCCCCTCTGATAAGTGGTCCCAGGCGCCTATACAGAGCCACTTTCAATAGAGGCTCTGTAACACGTGAGTGTAATCCTTTCTTGATTTCTTATCCCTACTTAACCTACAGTATTATGCTATTCTTGATTTCTGTCTCGAGATCATAATACACTTCCGGTCTAAAGCTACTATCAAGCCTGGAAGAAAAAGGATTGTGAATCTCTTTTCCTGTTGATGGGTGGAGCCCCCCAGAAGAGGCTTAAAGGCATACATTTGGAGTCTCGCAGACTCCCTGTTTGTGAGTGGAAATCTCATTTCTTTCTGATTTATCTGGTGTATATATAATACTACGCAATGAGACTCTCCCTTTGTCTTTTTTAGAATTTGATGGCATTTAACAGATCTATAATTCCACTGAAAGAAACAAGAACAAGGGAAAGAAAGAAAAATAGCCTTTTCTTTGTTTTTTCTTTCCGTCTAATATATTAATATACATGTGATCTCTGTCTAATCTTTTAGCGCTCCTATTTCACTGTATAGTGATTTTTTTCCGAAAATAAGTCTGTGACATAATTTAAGGAGGATTCTACTGCATTGAGAGACATCCTTTTGGTTGCATGCAGGCTAGTCACGCACAGGTTGATTGCTAGTGGGCCGGCACCAAGCCGCTTCCTGTAGCAAGAAGCCAGATATCCAGAAGAGCAGAGGAGGCCACAATGCAAGATATAAGGTATTAGACTTAAGCAAAAAAAGGGGGGCAGGTTGGACAACAGGAGAGCTTAATCATCCTATCTATTTCTGGTTTTTGCTTTGTGTTTGCAATTAAAGTTAAGACGTTTTGTAATTTAAGTGAGTTGAATAATGATATACCTCTCTACCCCTGATCTCTCTCCCCCTGTCCTCTCAAAAGTCAGTGACTGTTTATCTGGCATCTCCTCCTGGATGGCCTCCCACCACCTAAAGATCAACATGTCAAAGACTGAACTCCTACTTATTCCTCCCTCCAATGCCTCCCCACCTCCTGACTTCTCTATCACGGTGGAGGGTATCACCATCTCCCCATCAAACCAAGTTCGCTGCCTTGGAGTTACACTTGACTCTGCTCTTTCCTTCATCCCCCATGTCAAGTCTCTTTCCTCCTCCTGCCGATACCAACTGCGTAATATTTCCAGAATTCGGCCATTTCTTACCGCTGTCACCACAAAACAACTCATACACGCCCTGGTAATCTCCCGACTCGACTATTGCAATAATCTCTTATCTGGCCTCCCTCTGTCCCGCCTCTCCCCCCTACAATCCATCCTGAACACCTCCGCCAGGCTAATTCACCTCACCCGCCGCTCTGTCTCTGCCGCTCCCCTCTGCGAGTCCCTTCACTGGCTCCCCATCCACTGCAGAATTAAGTTCAAAATCCTTATCCTTACCTACAAAACCCTCACTAACTCAGCTCCCCACTACCTGTCCTCACTAATCACCAAATACACCCCAGCCTGCTCCCTAAGGTCATACAGTTACCTGCGCCTAGCTTCTCCCCGCATCACCTCTTCCCATGATAGACTGCAGGAATTCTCACGCGCAGCCCCCACTCTCTGGAACGCTCTCCCTCGTACTGTCAGACTTTCCCCTAACTTCTCTTCCTTCAAACGCTCCCTTAAAACGTTCCTATTTAGGGAAGCCTACCACCCAACTCACTGACGCAACCATCAATCACTCTCACCTTACAGTCCTCTCCTCCTGTTTCCAACCCCAACCCTCCCAGATTGTGAGTTCCTACGGGAATAGGGCCCTCATCTCCTCCTGTACTGTTTGTCAAATGTTGTTCAATGTATTGTAACCCTGTCTATACTGTGCTTATTGTACAGCGCTGCGGAATATGCTGGCGCTTTATAAATAAAGAATAATAATAATAATAATATCCTTATCTTGACATAGAAGATAACCGGGAGCAGTGCAGAGAAGGACCCTCTCAAATTAGGTTCTTCATAGTTTGGGGCTGCACCAAAGACCCCTCCTGTGCTAAGCAATTTTTTTTGCCGCTTCCTCTTTTAGGTCTGTAGCTACATTTTTTACATGTCTGTTGAACATAGTGAACTCCTAATTATTAATGTTAATTTAATTAATTAATAACTGAGTAATTGCTAATAAAATATTTTGCTTGTTTATTTTATATTTTGTGTCTAGTGTTTTAACTTATACTCTTACATTTAGCTAGTTACTCTACAACAGTAGTTACGTTCTAGTTTGTAATTAATAAATATCTTGTGGGTGCACACCCTAGTGAAACGTGCTGTGCACGCTTATGATCCCAGCTTACAGAGTACTGTAGAAAAGAGATCACTCCCTAGGGATGGGCAGAATTGCAGAAGATACCCGTGTCTCAAACATATGTGTCTGTGGTCCTTTGACAAGCTATAGATATACAAACCCCCCCACACCCTCCAGTAGCATTGAAATCCTCTTATTTATCATTTAAGAACAGCAGGTCTTAAAATTCTTTGAAGAGTTATAAGTAAGACACCTCATTTGCACAGCCGGCTTAAGCTCGGAGGAAGCTGTTGTTAAAATGAATGCACCTCTTTTGTACATCTCTACTTCCTGTTTTTAAATAGAATTTTGTGCGTATGCGGCAGTCATAATGCAAGGCACATAATGTACACTTCATAAGAATGTTGTTTCTTTTGACAGGCCTTTTATTCTTTTAAACCAGCTCTGAACCAGACTGAATGTCATGCAGATGCATTATTGATTTTTTTTTTGTGACACTTGATAGCAGGTTCTTCAACATTGTGAAAAGGCTCCTATAGCTCTGGGCTGTGAAGGCTGTGCTGTCCATATATTGAGCTAGGCTTTTATTACCCCTGATCACTTTATCTCTTTATCTTCTACACCTTCCTTAAAGTATAATGGGATTATTTGAGATGAAAGCATTTCCACAGATCACACACTTATATGCAATCTCCTTCCTGCAGAATACGTTGACAAATAGGTGGTGATGATGACGATAAGAAAGCAACTTTTTTCCTTAAATAGGGGATTGACTAGAAATATATTTGTCTCGTCTGTGTCTAGACAAAGTCTTGTCTTATCTGATGCAACATGAAAGCCACTAAAGCCAAGAAAGTGCATTGCATAACTACATAATGTCTGTCTATTGACATACACTATATTGCCAAAAGTATTCGCTCACCCATCCATATGCGAGTCAAGGCAGGTGAGCGAAAACTTTTGGCAATATAGTGTATCTACCACCATTCTATCTATCTATCTATCTATCTATCTATCTATCTATCTATCTATCTATCTATCTATCTATCTATCTATCTATCTATCTATCTATCTATCTATCCCTCTATCTATCTATCTATCTATCTATCTATCTATCTATCTATCCCTCTATCTATCTATCTATCTCTCCATCTGTCCATTTGTCTCTCTGCAACCAACAATCAAGCATTCAAGGAATCCTTCTAGCAACATGACCTCCGTCTTGTTACTCCACATTGCCTCTGCGCTAATGTTGTTGTTGCTCTTATTTTATGGTTGCCCCAAAGGAACACTATCCACAGCACAGACATCCACCTCCATTTTTCCCCTCTGCAGTCCCACCTGCCCACCCCTCCCACTCAGTCCTTGAGCTAGTTTTATAGCTCTCCCTTTTATAGCTCTCCCTCCACCTACTTTCATTTCTCACTCTGATTAACGTTATGCAGCACAAGCCTTTGTTCATTTCAGTCTTCTGTACTCTATCTTGTCACCTGCTCCACCCCCCTTTCATTTCACATACCTATGTCCCTTATATTTAAACCTTGTGGGATGTCTGACTGAAAACTTGCCTACGGGCAGGGTCGTCTATTCCTAATGTATCATTATTTATTATGTCTCCTGTTTGTGCTTCCCTATTAAAAAGTGCTGTGTAATCCTTTAGAGCTATTTGAAAAATGTAACTGTATATACACTATATTGCCAAAAGTATTCGCTCACCCATCCAAATAATCAGAATCAGGTGTTCCAATCACTTCCTTGGCCACAGGTATATAAAATCAAGCACCTAGGCATGCAGACTGTTTTTACAAACATTTGTGAAAGAATGGGTCGCTCTCAGGAGCTCAGTGAATTCCAGCGTGGACCTGTGATAGGATGCCACCTGTGCAACAAATCCAGTCGTGAAATTTCCTCGCTCCTAAATATTCCACAGTCAACTGTCAGCTGTATTATAAGAACGTGAAAGTGTTTGGGAATGACAGCAACTCAGCCACGAAGTGGTAGGCCACGTAAACTGACGGAGCAGAGGCACATAGTGCGAAGAGGTCACCAACTTTCTGCAGAGTCAATCGCTACATACCTCCAAACTTCATGTGGCCTTCAGATTAGCTCAAGAACAGTGCGCAGAGAGCTTCATGGAATGGGTTTCCATAGCAGAGCAGCTGCATCCAAGCCACACATCAACAAGTGCAATGCAAAGCGTCGGATGAGGTGGTGTAAAGCACGCCACCAGTGGACTCTAGAGCAGTGGAGACACGTTCTCTGGAGTGATGAATCGCACTTCTCCATCTGGCAATCTGATGGACGAGTCTGGGTTTGGCGGTTGCCAGGAGAACAGTACTTGTCTGACTGCATTGTGCCAAGTGTAAAGTTTGGTGGAGGTGGGATTATGGTGTGGGGTTGTTTTTCAGAAGCTGGGCGTGGCCCCTTAGTTCCAGTGAAAGGAACTCTGAATGCTTCAGCATACCAAGACATTTTGGACAATTCCATGCTCCCAACTTTGTGTGAACAGTTTGGAGCTGGCCCCTTCCTCTTCCAACATGACTGTGCACCAGTGCACAAAGCAAGGTCCATAAAGACCTGGATGACAGAGTCCGGTGTGGATAAACTTGATTGGCCTGCACAGAGTCCTGACCTCAACTCAAAAGAACACCTTTGGGATAATTTAGAGCGGAGACTGAGAGCCAGGCCTTCTCGTCCAACATCAGTGTGTGACCTCACAAATGCGCTTCTGGATGAATGGTCAAAAATTCCCATAAACACACTCCTAAACCTTGTGGACAGCCTTCCCAGAAGAGTTGATGTTGTTATAGCTGCAAAGGGTGGACCGACGTCATATTGAACCCTATGGATTAGGAATGGGATGTCTCTTAAATTCATATGCGAGTCAAGGCAGGTGAGTGAATACTTTTGGCAATATAGTGTAGCTATCCTCACTACCACCTATATATTGACAACATCCAAATATAAATTTCCTCCACCGATCTCTCTCCTGTTCTCCTGGGCCTCAATGTAATCTTCAACTGGATGTCTTTCAACTTCCTGAGACTAAATCTTTGGCAAAACTGAACCTCTTATCTTTCCTTTTTCAAAAATGAACACCCCACCTTCAATCTCTGTGCACACTATTGGGGCGTACATCAGTCAAACACCTCAGGCTCATCACCATGCCATATCAGTTTTGACTCTGACCTTAGCTGCATTCCCCTCATCCAGACAGTCACCAAATCCCGTGATTATCACCTTAAGAACATTACTCGTATTCGCCCCTTCCTGACACAATATATGACTGAGGTGCTCATTCAAGCACTTAGCATATCACAAATTGCTTACTGTAACATGCTCCTTAAGGACCTCTCTAACGTCCGCATTGACCCTTACGATCTGTAACGAATGCTTATGTTTATAACCAGGTGCTCCTCACATACCTCTCCCCTCTTCCAGCCCCTCCATTAGCTTCCTGTGTCCTTCCTGGCATAATTTTACATACTAATGCTCTCGTTCAAAGCCCTCGACAACTCTACCCCTGATTACATGTATCCTTATTCTACAGAAGTTGTAGAGCACTTGAGTCTACAAATGACCTTTGGTTCTCACTTTAACCACCCATATCCTTAAATCATGCCTCCAAGACTTCGCAAGAGTTAAACGAATCCTGTTAAAAAACCTACTTCGCCCTATCAGTCTCTCAGCTAATCTTCAATCCTTCGGGAAATCCCTCAAATTATCGTGTCACATTCTGGACTAATCCCTCACCTCCCCTTCCCACATAGATCTCATAGATTGCCTTACTTCCATACCTGTCACCCTTTCCGATACAAAAACTAGCTGAAGTGATCCTTACCAGTAAAGAGTTGTTATTCCTCTTGATCCCCCCCAAACTACTCCAGATTGTAACCTCCTCTGAGCAAGATTCTCTCTACACCTCTTGTCTCTGGTTCCTAAACCTGTTTGTAAATTTGTTGATGGAGTTAATTTGATGGCCGTTATAGCTACCCTATAAAGACTATCAGTCAATCATACATTCTTACATTAAGGAATATTATAGAATTATTGTGTCATATTTATTTTCACAGCATTAATTTTGAATGTTAAATATAAATTATAAACAGGAAGGAATAGGAATTTAATGACTGGGTTTGGTGACAAAACAACTGTTTGTTAGTGCATTGCCAGTTAGACTCGGTTGAGTTGAATCGTCATCTCAACCCGTGCCTGTCTCTTGACAATTGCAGTTTGGACCTGACCTCTCCTGGTATGTGTTGGCATCAATTTAAGACTTCTTTCGGAGAAGGTTTGCTGCTACTTGAAATCTGGAATATGCGCCAGGTTAAAATATGTCAACCGTCCTTTGGCCACTTGGATTAAATGGTAAAGAACTGCGCAATAATAAAGCAGCACGCTAAAAAAAAATGCATCAAGAAGTAAGTTTTCAGTAACATCTGTAGTTTATTTAAGGGGACACTACCACGTACACAAGCTGTAACTAGATTACTTGTGCATTACAAATAAAAACACTTTATAAAACACATGCTGCTGTTTTTTTCTGTGTTTGAAGTAATTTCATGTAAAAAGGAAAAATAAAGTTTTTTTATCTCCCTTTTCCATTTTGTGTATTTTTCCCATGATGCAACATTTATCAAAATCTTATGGTGAGTTTTACTTTGTGGCTGTGCTATTTCTTATACAGTATTTAACAGTCAATGGGGTGAAGGAGGAAATGTTTAGATAAGGCTGCAGGAGGCTATTGCCCTGTCTCTGCTACCTGAGATAAAAAGCTGGCAGCTGAATGAGATAAGACAGGGAGCTTAATGACGTCTACTTTACCCCCTGGTGGTGATGTCCTTTGAACACATCCACACAATAAAGTGATTTGAGTCAGTAATCGATAGTCTACATTCTATGGCCAAAGCCACACAGTGAGGAGCAAGTGATGTAAAGATACTGTGGGTTTACAACACAAAAGATCACACAATGGATGCACCTAGTGACACATATAGAGTAAAATGTTCTTGAACCGAGGACATACTTGCAAACGAGAGAAATATCAATGTATCCTTCCTGGTAAAATACTTTATAAATAAATAAAATATTTTCTTAACTAAACATTCAAAAGAAAGACATGTAAGATACGAGCAACATAAAATAAACAAAATAAGGACATTTCATTTGTTTGGTGGTATATATCGCAACATTTTTGCCTGCAGTTTTGCAGACCATCACTTTTTCTAACTTGATTTATTTTGAGTATTTAATAAATAAATGGGAGAACTGGATTTTCTCAAGTCATAACAATTAATTTTGTAAAGTGTAAACCCTTCCGCCCTAATTAATTCCAGTATAATTTTATTTTCACTTTATGGACTTAAAATTTGACAAAACTAGAGCAATAATGACAATAATGTCTGATGTTTCTTTAAGTGCAAAGTGTACATTTTCCAAATAGAAACAATGTGCTCTAAGCATGGTGGGCCTTTGACAGATTGTGGCCCTCTAGGCAAAGCTGGGCCTGTTTGCAATTACTGTATGAAAAGCAGATGTTTATGATAGACAGCGACTGACTAACACACTGTTTATAAACATTAATTTAAAAAGTGCTATGAGTTGTAAAGACCATATTTTAGGCTAGGGTCAGACGAACGCATTTTTATGTTGTCTGTGAAAAAGTGCGTTCGAACGAATGGACGCATTTTTTCACAGAATACGTGATAGTGGTCATACTATGCGCATTTTCGTCCGTGATTTTGTACGGATCATCAATAAAACTCTTTTTGTGTCTGGACGTTATGTTGGCCGGACATTAGCAGTGTCTGACGTCTCCAAATCACACACACACGCCGCTAGCGGACGCAGCGCACTCTGTACGTCAGTACCTGCGGTTTCACGTTCTCGAAAAAATGCGTTCATTTTCCACTTGCGTTGCGCAGCCGGACTTTTGTGCGACCGTACTTCGTATATTGGCCGTCATTGCCCGGCATCTGCTGCTAGTGCGGCCGTGATTAAGTGCGGCTGCACGCGCGTTCGCACTGCCTCAGTCTGACCCTAGCCATAGAGCAGTGTTTGGACTCTGTAAATTATAGGAAAGCATTTCTTACACCCACTAGTCTACAGTATGCTGTTATAGAACACAAATCCAATAATAAGATGATGTGATAGGTGTTATATTTTGTGTTCATTTTCCTCATTGTGTACCCAGGGGTATATTTCATTTTCTTCATCCTGCTGTATCAAATTTAAAGCATGCCCCTTGGGTATTCGTAAGAAAGTAAGCGAGTCAGCAAAATAAATAAATAAATAAATAAACTAAAACAAAAAAAATGAATGTAAGTTCTAAATAAAAGGTTCAGGGTCATGACATTGCCGTTTGGTAGATTTTACTCTCCCTCTTGTATTTTTGGTCAGTGTTTCTCATATACAAGTTTCAGAGCTGCTATCCATGGTGCTGAAACCTATTCAGTGCCAGGGACAGTGCCCTGCAGTGCTCTGTAGCCCCGTGGAGCTGCTATCCATGGTGCTGAATAGGTTTCAGCACCAAGAATAACTGCTGTCCTTGGTACTGAATAGATTTCAGCACCAAAGACCAGGGAGATTAGGTATCTTTTTTTTTTTTTACCCTAATCTAAGTAATTAATTCATCCATTTCACATTCTGAAATAACTAATAAAAAAGAAATAACTAATAAAAATGAAATAATAAATAAAAACAAAAAACTAATTGATCCGAGAAACGAATTACCAATAAAAACAAAATAATGAATAAATCCGAAATGCGAATTACTGATCGTCCGATTCAATCCAAAATACGAATCACGGCAACATAACAAATGCACCGAAACAAATTGAAAAACGGAACGGAGCGTTCCAAAACTAAACTAATTTTTTCGTTGTGTACATGTCTAATTCTAACCCTCTGTGTTTCTCATATTCAAGTTCAATTATGAAAGTCCCTTTTTATTGAATAACCCGATTAAAAATATACAGATTTATTCAGGTGATATTTAGGATAACTGGCAGGAGAAGCCAAACCAGAAAAATGTGCCCATTTATCTCACTTTCCAAATCAGCTATTTGGTCTAGAGTGTTCTTTTCTCCTGCCAATTCTCCTGAGTTTCACCTTTAAGTGAACAGACCTGATAAATTCTAACCCTAACTGCAACCATAACCCTAATTCTAACCCTAATTCCAAACATAGAAACATAGAAACATAGAAAACATAGAAACATAGAAAAATGTCGGCAGATAAGAACGTTTCGGCCCATCTAGTCTGCCCAACTCAAACGCTATCCCTAATTGTAACCCTAATCCAATTTACCCTTTTATACTAAACTATGCTGATACTATTGTTCACTCTAGTTTTATTATACTGAGAAAACAGAGACCTTCTATTCAGACAACTGTAATCCACATTATTTGTATAAACCTTGGTGATTTGACCCTCGAACAACAGCAAAGCCTTTGTGTAAAATTATTCTCTATTGTTTTATGTACTTCATAACAAATAGTCAGTTTTAAAATCTGGCAACTTTTTTCAGTCTAAGTTAAAAATGTCTGCCACGAATATTACTGCACCACCTGACTTCCAACTGCATGTAGGTCTGTCCGAATCTAAGGTATGATATTCTCACGAACCAAATCTTTATTTTTAATTTTTGGGCAAATCAATTCATAGAAACTGAATTTTTGATCAAACACATGGACATAGGCTAATATACTGTAGCTCTGGTTCTGGTCCATTAGATGTTAAAGTGAGCAGGCACTTAATCATCTGCAGCTCTATTCATAGGTTCGGAACTATAAGAGCAAGTTCGGCATTGTTCAGTATTGTGTATGTCAAGAATGTAAAAATTCTGAAGTGTTATCAATTTATCAAGCTTATAGATATTCCCAAACTGTCTGACTTGAATGTACTTTTGAACTTATGGTTTCTTAAATCTTTACGTTTGGTGCCAAGTTATCACATGTTCCAGTCCTTTTGGCAGCGGAACACAAGATAACTTCTATAAATGTGTTTGAATTAACAGGTCAATAATTGCATTCTTTTGTGATCTCAATTGGACTTCAGCTCAGCTTTTGATGTGTGGTTGATGATTTATGTTGAAAGAAAAAAAGCCTTCCAAGAATTGGCCAGACAGTTGAGCCTGTAAATATTTGCTTTACATAAGACTCATAGAATGTACTGACTGTAAGAAGGGTCACTGCATGCCTATACCAACGCCGTGACTTTAGTCATTTTATGAGTGAAAGAGAGACCCAGATTTTAGACTGGCACGTGGATTACTCCCTTCTGAAAATGTTGTTGTTTGCAGAAAAGGAACAATTGCAATAATGCGTAAAATTATACCAAAAGTGTAATTTAGAAACAAAAAGCAAAGCAACAATAGAAATTGTACCAAGTATAAGATTATTTAATTTAGCAATTTGCATCTATTTCTGTATTTTTATTTAAAATATATATATGTTACGGGTAAAGCCCAGAGTGCGGTTAATCCTAGGATTACCCGGGTAATCCTGACTAGGGATGTGCATTTCGGGTTTCGGAATTTCGGAATTTCCACGAAATTTCCCGATTCGTGTTTTCGGATGCGGCCGATTTTCCGAAAATTTTTAGATCCGAAAATGGCAGATCCGAAAAGTTTTCCGAGCCGAAACGAAAAATTTTCGGATTTTTCGATTGGACTTGAAATGTGTCAAATCGAAATTTATTTTCGCTCTATTCATGATTTCGGTTCCATTCGTGATTTCGGTTCCATTTCGGTAATTCTGGACATCGTATATTTAACTATTATCGGTTATATCGCTGATTCTGTAAATTTTGTATTTGTAAATGCGTATCACTTGTTTCTTGTGGCATTCGGGTCAGTTTAGCGTTTTATAAATCGTTTTGTTCATTTTTTTTGTTCCTTGGCTTTCATACCATTTTAATATGATTAAATAAAGTTGTGAAATGTATATTCAATTATTCATAAGAAAAAAAGGATCTTTATTTAATAAAAAAAACCACGATAGAATCGCCAGAATTATCGTAGACACTTTGAAACGAGGAGAACAGACGTTCCGAAAAAACGAAAATTTCCGAAATTTCCGAAAAGTCGATACAAAAAACGAGCAAAGTGACACGAAAATACAAAAAATGGTCGATATTCCGAAAAAAAATGTACACGAAAAACGATCCGAACCAAATCGAAACAGAAATCGGTCGAAACGAGCCGAATTGAAAAGTTTAAACATCCGAACAAATCGAACTGAATCGAACCGAAACAAAAATCGGTGCACAAGCCTAATCCTGACATTACCCAAAACTGCTGGGTAAAGCTGCAAAAAAATGAAAATTTCGGACTTTACCCGGGTAATTTTAGGACTAACCAACTGCCCTTGGGTAACGGTCTGGAAGAGCTGAAAAATTCGTACTTTACCCAGATAATGTGCAAGTCTGAGCTTCACCCGGGTAATCTGAGGACTATCCACAGCTTCACCTGGGTAATCTGCAGAGCATCCAACCCCGCTTGGGTAGCAGTGAATTTTGCTATTATCTATGGATATTATCAACGAAAATGGCAAAAGACAAACATTAAAATGTATTGCGGATATAATGAATATACAGAGTAACAGGATATGTTTCTTATATGAATGTGAAAAAGTTACATGATCTTTATTATGTGTCATATGTGCTTATATATCATTTATAAAACATAATAACCACCAGGTTACTCTTTATATACTATCTTTATCTTCATAAATTAAATTTTCTGACAATTAATGCACAGAGTTACACAACGGTTAATTAGTGGGGTTTGTGACTGTGGATACAATTTCGTTAAAAATAACCAAAAACCACAATTTTGTTATCGGTCAGATGACAATTTGCAGCTTTATCCGGGTAATCCTCGGAATTCAGTCATCAGTAACCTGCTGAAAACCCAAGAAAAGCCGAGTACCCAGAGGCGTTTGGATACTTTGCAGATTACCCGGATAAAGTACAATGTTTCGTTGCACATCACACTTTATCCAGCAACACTAGGGTAATGTGCGAATTACCCGTTTAAAACCGAGCAGAAAAGCAGGGTACCTAGAGGCCTCTGGATACTTTGCAGATTACCCGGGTAAAGACCGAAATTTAATTTCACTTCAGACTTTTGCTACTGAGGCCTGGGTAATGCTAGGATTACCCGGATAATCCTAGGACTAACCGCACTTCGGGCTTTACCCGTTATATATATATATGTATTTATTGAGATGAGAGGTAACAACTGTATTGAAAAACAATGTATGGCACTCATATCAAGCATAGACAAAATATCAAGTCATCTTATTTTGTGACACACACACACACACACACACATATATATATATATATATATACACATACGTCTATATATATATATATATATATATATATATACACATACGTCTATATATATATATATGTTTATCATTGCAGAAGCCACTTGCACATCGCAGCAATTCAAAGAATTGCATCCCAGAGCTCCTGTGCCACATTCCCCATATACAGCAAGGAATTCTGGGTAGGATATGCAAATGACCTCTGTCTCACTTTTATGCATCCTGGATCTGTTATTACACAGAACCCTAAAATCAATGCTATGCCACACTGTGGCTTTTTAGCAGAGATAAGGTTTATGCAACTTGCCAAAGCCACTCCTAGGACAGCGCTGTATCGGGTTTGTTGGACCCTCATCAGCTAGGAGGAGCTAGGCGTGATGACCAGTTGCAGTGGATGCTTGGGACCCGTAGGGTAAATCAGTGCTTACAAGGCTTGTGCTGGAGGACAAAAAGTGAGATAAAAAGCCTCCACGCTATAATTAGTTATGTTTATTATTGCAGAAGCCACTTGCACATCACAGCAATTCAAAGAATTGCATCCCGGAGCCCCTTGAGGAGCTCCAGGGAGCCTGTGCAGGTACAGACATTGCCCGCACTGTGCCAGTTGGGACTATGACGTATCACGCGTCGCTCTACGGGCTCTTCCAGGGGACACAACGAGGCCGCCATTGCGCATGCGTGGCGCCTGATGTGCTGTTTCAAGGATGCCCTGTGGTTTGCCCGGAACCGCTTGGTATTGCGGCGCGAGAAAGTCACCATCGCGGACTGCGTGAGGCTGTTTCGAAGCATGCTAGGCGAGTATGCTATCATCGACAGCTTCGGCAGGAGAAGACACGACGATGAGGAAGAGGACGACGACGACGACTAAAGAAGAAGTAGAGGAGGAAGAAGAGGATCCCTTACTTATTCATTTTACTGTACTGTATTTTATGTGCCTCTTTACCCCCACTCGCCTCCACCCCATCCCCCACTCTTGTCCAAACCCACCCCATCCTTCTTCTTTAGACAGGGACCAGGTTCACCTTGGTGCCCTAGATTTTCAGGATGCTTAGCTTAGCTAGCAAGTATTTTCATGCGGGGGACCGGGACTGGTGCTAATAACGGTGATTCACACCAGTTCAGCGTTACCGGTCCCCTTAGACCCAGAAACACCAGGATGCATATCTTGTGTGTGAATGAATATATTTTCGTCGCAATTCGTCGGGGCGGTGCACTCCTCGAGAGTGGGGCTGTGTTGTTTTGCACAGTACTTTGAGTGTCTGTGCTGCATCACATTTACCGCATATCCTGTGGTGTAATGCACAGGTAATACCATGTGTGCTGCATCACAACCTAAGACCGTGTTAAATCACGGCTGCATTTGTTGGACCTGTGATGTGTCATGTGGTCCTCCTTTGGTTAATTGTGTGCTTTCTGTTGAATAAACTCAAAACACTAAACAGTGCTGTCCTAGGAGTGGCTTTGACCAGTAGCATAAACCTTATCTCTGCTAAAAAGCCATAGTGTGTCATAGCATTGATTTTAGGGTTCTGTGTAATAACAGATCCAGGATGCATAAAAGTGAGACAGAGGTCATTTGCATATCCTACCCAGAATTCCTTGCTGCATATGGGGAATGTGGCACAGGAGCTCTGGGATGCAATTCTTTGAATTGCTGCGATGTACAAGTGGCTTCTGCAATAATAAACATAACTAATTATAGCGTGGAGGCTTTTTATCTCACTTTTTGTCCTCCACCACTAGGGATGAGCTGTTCGGTTCGATCAGTTCGGAGTTCGACTCGAACATTGGCAGTTCGGAAGTTCGCAAACTTCGAACTTTTTGGCGTGTTCGGTTCGAGTTCGAAAAAAAAATTTGGGGAAAAAAGTATAAAAAATTCTTAAAAAATACTAAAAGATCTAGAAATAAAGAGACTCTTTACTGCAAAATATTAGAAGCAACGGTTTATTAGATATTGAATTAAAAAACTAACCAGGGCAAGAAGGCACGCATGTGGGCGATGATTAGCAATGGACGGACTGTGTACGTCGTCAAGAAGCGGTATGTATAATAGCATAAACATGTCACATACACATAACACACGTTACATACATCTACCAACATATGTCAACACATGCTGCAGCGTAATGTATTATCTGTTTGTCAGACAAATGTGACTGTCATAAAATTATTCTGGCTTTATTTAAAATATTTGCACACGTGTACATTTTTCTGAAACTTTCACACCTCAAAATTACATGTGCTTAGAGTGCATGAGGCTTGCATAGGATTTTTTGCGCCGCCTGCGTGTTTCATCTTTAAAATGCTGCAATGGGTGATGTGGATTTTCTAGCTTACAAGGAAAGCAAGCTTTACAGTCTGCCTAATGTCTAGGTGCAAAGATTCTCACCTCTAAACGACATGTGCTCGCAGCAGGGCTCTAGTCTCAAACTCTGGTGCCCCTGATGTTTTTGAACTACAACTCCCAGGATTCCCTCGCCATGTATTGCATTGAAATCATCCTGGGACTTGTAGTCCAAATCATGTTGGGGGGCCGTGAGTTTGAGACCCCTGGCATACTGTGCATGAGTCTTGCATAGGATTTGTTGCGCCGCCTGTGTGTTTCATCTCTAAAATGCTGCAATGGGTGATGTGGATTTTCTATTTTACAAGGAAAGCATGCTTTGCAGTCTGCCTAAAGTATTGTCTAGGTGCAAAGATTCTCACCTCTAAATGACATGTGCTTGCTTACAGCGTCAGCAGGGCTCTCAAACGGCGTAAACAACAGGTGTTAATTAGTGTTTGGAAATAACATGTACTTCTAATTAGTCTGGTCTCATGAATTTGATACATTGCCTGCAGACTGGGTGTGGCTCCTGCACATGTATGAACACTGTGCTTCTGAATTCTAAGAAGTGTTCATTTCTACTACATTTCTTCTGATATGCTGTTTAACCCCTTAAGGACCAGGGCTCTGTAAAGCCAATCATTAATGATGTAGATGTTACGTCATTTGTCATCAAGGGCTTATTAAAATCTTTATCACACTCCTTAGATTTAAACGTAATATTCCAGTATTTGTATGTCATGTACCTCTCCCGAAGAGCCTATGTGAGCATACAATTATTATTGTGTTAGATCTATAGTTTTGGTGCAAGCGTGGTGGAAGGGCTTGCTGCTTCTGCATTAGTAACACAACACAACGTGAAAATGTCTATCATAAAGCGTACAAGCTGAGTCCCTAGAGTCTCTGACTATCCATTGTCATATATACCTTGCTTTATACATATAATACATTCCCTCATCTAACATGATAGTAGCCAGTCCCTGTGCATTTTAACCCCTTAAGGGTGGCTAGGTGTTGTGTGTGGGTCTCTGATGGAGATATTTCTATACATCCTACAAATCCGCCACTTCGCGGGCAGGTTATGGGGACCTCCTAGGCACGATATTTGAAGGAATTTTTCGTTTTTATTTTTAACCCTCATTTCATGGAAAACTCACTGTCCCTTTAAAAACTTTTTTTAAAACTTCTTGTCCTTGTTTCCTGTCCCCCAGGGCACTACCCGGACCCCCATACACCTTTTATGGCAAATATCTAGCATATATGCCCTCTTGCAGGGCACTCTAAAAATCGAACTTTTGAGTCCCATTGACTTGCATTGAGTTCGGTTCATGTTCGCGTTCGAATTCGAACTTTTGAACACGGGGGTGTTCGGCTCATCACTATCCACCACAACCCATATATATATATATATATATATATCTCTAAATACTCTTGCACTCGCAGACTTTCTCTTATTTCCAATGCCTGGCGTTCAGCTCCGCAATCATATTCCTCATCATGAACTAGCACTTCAGGGTCTACATATAAAATTTCAAAACTTTATTTGGATCAATATAAGCAACAACAATCGTTTCAGCTCATTTCCACTGAGTCCTGATGAAACCTCAGAGAAAATGAGCTGAAACGATTGTTGACGTTTTTATTGATCCAAATAAAGTCTTGAAGTTTTATATGAGGGACCCTGTAGTGCTGGCTTTTGATGAGGAATATATATATATATATATATATATAACACCAAGAAAGAGCACTCCATATTATTGACTACCTTCTTCCACCATTTTCTGTGAAAAAAAACCACAGTCTTAAAAATGTTCAAAAAACCTGAGTGAGGTAAAATGATGGGGATTCAGTTCACAAAGTTATGATCATAATTTGCTTAAGCCTGTCACAAACGCCAATGTCCCCCATCTTTGACAGTTCCTATCTAACTTGACCGAGTTAAAAGGCCTCGGGCTGCCGGGGAGCACCAGGGTGAGTTGCTCCTGTAAGCGCAGACTCGGCAAAGTTAGATAGGACCTGTCAAAGATGGGGTACATTGGCGACTGTGACAGGCTTAAGCAAACTATAACTTTGTGAACTGAATCCCCATCATTTTACCTCAGTCAAGTTTTTTGAACATTTTTAAAACTGGTTTTTTTTCCACAGAAAATTATGGAAGAAGGTGGTCAATAATATGGAGCGCTCTTTCTTGGTGTTTTGTATTTGATGTCTTAGATGCACGCGCTTAGTTTTGAGGTTGAGTGCAAGCTTTTGCTGTTATATATATATAGGGCCATATTGCATTCCTTGTGCATCGGTTTGGCGCGCACGCAAATGCGCATTTGCGCGAGGAAAAAACCATTTGCGCAGAACGTCGTATTTCAACGTTCGTGCAAACGATGCGCGTTATCTTTTAACGTGGATGGACTTGCGCGAGCGTGATGAACTGTGCGCGTCCTATACTTAACATTGTGAGCGCAAATGCGTTAAGCGGATGGTATTTCAATAGATGCGCAACTTACTACGAACGACGTTTGCGCGCATAATTTTAGCGTCTTTGAAAACTTGGTGTTAACTGCAAATATGAACGTTCTGGCCGAAACCACATACACCAGCACAAAAAAAAAATACAGCATAGTATAGTTACACATTCTACACATACCCAAACAAAAAAATTGTGAATTCGTGCATATTTTTTTTATTGCCGCAGCATGTATACTCATATTTATTTTGACAGGCGCAAAAACGTTAGTGAGTCAATTAAGGTGAATTGATGTCAATTAAGGTCCTTAATTCTGATTGGCTGAATCCCGCGAAATAAACAGTCCGCGCACTGATTTACATGCGCAACGTTACTGCGCGTATTTCACTTCGTTTTGCGCGTTTATTTTGCTAACGTTATTTTTTGACGGATGAGAAAATGCGTTCGGATCTGAAAATCACTTTAATTTTCGAGCGATAACGCTGGACACTGCGCGCTAAAAAAAATTTGACCGGAGAATGTAATATGGCCCGTAGTATTTGACAGCGGTTTAGACATTAAGTCTGGCCGTCCACTGGATCCGCATTTGTGCGCTGGTGCGATTATCCGATATCGTGTCTCGTCGTCCGACCGATCCTACAAGATGCAGGTGAATGGACCATCGTCCATTGCATCCGACATCCGACTTCCTGCAATGGAGAAAGACGCCATCAGATGTGCGATGCCTTCCATTTGAGGGGAAAATTGCAGACATCTGACAGATCCCTGGAGAGAAGATGGATCAGGTGAGTGATTTGGATTGATTTTGATCTGGAAAGATCACAAGAAGTGGCAGATGGAGGCTGCAGGTTCTTTTAACATGTTCTGCCTTCCCACCTGCTTACTGACTTAACAAATACATAAATATGCAGACACTAGGGTTACCAGGTTGGCCATGTTTCACTTATTCATGCTGATGGGCATTGCATGAAAAGTGCCACCCTGCAACATGTAGAATCCATACACTGCAAGTAAATCAAAAAGGAATCCCAGGTGACCAATCACTACAATGAAACTGATTTTCCTGAAGCTTATAAGTTATACATGTGCAGGGCAGCACTTTTACCTATGCTCTTCCTCTGTATGAAATAGTAATGTGTGTCCAACAATTTTATAAAAAAAAATTTAAAACAGGACTGAGTGTTTCAAAGAGCAGGATATTCTGGTTTTATATACAAAACCAGTTCATTCTGGTTTTGGCAGCCTCTGCACTCCACCTCTGTCTGATTTTGATCTGGATCATCCGTGGTCGCGCGACAGATCGCACGACGTGGACGACCCTAGACGGACCTGGTCGGACGACCGACGTCGTCCATGGGCTGACGAAAAAGTCTGTCATCCGACTAGGGATCCAGTGGACGGCCAGCCTAATGGCTGTGTTTTGAGTTATTTTGAGGAGACAGCAAACTTAAACTGTTATACAAGCTGTGCACTCACTACTTTACATTGTAGCAAAGTGTCATTTCTTCAGTCTTGTCACATGAAAAGATATATTATCATATTTACAAAAATGTGATGGGTGTTCTCACTTCTGTGAGATACTATATATATATAAATATATATATATATATATATACAACGGTTGTAGTGGAGGTCAAAAAGCGAGATAAAAAGCCTCCACACTATAATAAGTGTGTTTATTATTGCAGAAGCCACTTGCACATCACAGCAATTTGATGAATTGCATCCCAGAGCTCCTGTGCCACATTCCCCATATGCTGCAAGGAATTCTGGGTAGGATATGCAAATGACATCTGTCTCACTTTTATGCATCCTGGGTCTGTTATTACACAGAGCCCTAAAATCAATGCTATGCCACACTGTGGCTTTGTAGCAGAGATAAGGTTTATGCAACTGGTCAAAGCCACTCCTAGGACAGCGCTGTTTTGGGTTTGTTGGACCCTCACCAGCTAGGAGCTAGGCATGATGACCAGTTGCAGTGGATGCTTGGGACCCGTAGGGCAATCAGTATCTACAGCGGTTGTAGTGGAGGACAAAAAGTGAGAAAAAAGGCCTCCACGCTATATATAATATACTATAATAAGTGTGTTTATTATTGCAGAAGCCACGTATATACCGGTTTTAGCACCGTTGATATGATACTGGAGGTGCTAATACTTTTTAAAACCAAGTGGGAATGTATAGATATATATAGATATATATACAGTCATGGCCGAAATTGTTGGCACCCCAGGCATTTTTCCAGAAAATCAAGTATTTCTCACAGAAAAGTATTGCAGTAACACATGTTTTGCTATACACATGTTTATTCCCTTTGTGTGTATTGGAACAAAAGAAAAAAGGGATAAAAAAAGCAAATTGGACATAATGTCACCCAAAACTCTAAAAATGGGCTGGACAAAATTCTTGGCACCCTTTCAAAATTGTGGATAAATAAGATTGTTTCAAGCATGTGATGCTCCTGTAAACTCACCTGGGGCAAGTAACAGGTGTGGGCAATATAAAAATCACACCTGAAAGCAGATTAAAAGGAGAGAAATTCACTTAGTCTTTGCATTGTGTGTCTGTGTGTGCCACACTAAGCATGGACAACAGAAAGAGGAGAAGAGAACTGTCTGAGGACTTGAGAACCAAAATTGTGGAAAAATATCAACAATCTCAAGGTTACAAGTCCATCTCCAGAGATCTATATTTGCCTTTGTCCACAGTGCGCAACATTATCAAGAAGTTTGCAACCCATGACACTGTAGCTAATCTCTCTGGGCGTGGACAGAAGGGAAAAATTTATGAAAGGTTGCAACGCAGGATCGTCCAGATGGTGGATAAGCAGCCCCAAACAAGTTCAAAGCCAGGGAGGTTAAGGACCTGAAGCTTTTACACACATATTAAATATATGTACTACATTGGAAATATTCTCAAATATTTCTTACCATATAATTAATTAAAATGATTGGTCAAAAAAAAACACTGGTTCCTGACAGCGGATTTCTTTAAAATCCATTGGTAGTGAATGGGTTAATAGTAATTAAAAATATACCTACACAACCATTTTTTTTCTAAATAGAATTGAGAGTGTTTTTTTGTAAGTCCTCAAACTTATCTCAATCAGCATCTGGTATACAGTATATAGCAAATACTGTATATATTATGAGGATTTGAATTGCATCTGGACTTTGTACAGAGCTGTGAACTGAAATTCTGTGAAAACTGTCCCATTGTCTTTTATTGCTTAAGAAATTCCTTATCAAGATAATGCACCGGGGACGTAAAAACCCAAGTGCTGAATATAGAATATTTGATACAGTCCTAACCTCAACATCTGAGGAAAGGGATTTAGGGGTCATTATTTCAGAGGATCTAAGGGTAAGTAGTCAATGTAATAGAGCAGCAGGAAATGCTGGCAGAATGCTTGGTTGTGTAAGGAGAGGTATTAGCAGTAGGAAAAGGGAAGTGCTCATGCCACTGTATAGAGCACTGGTGAGACCTCACTTGGAGTACTGTATGCAGTACTGGAGACCATATCTCCAGAAGGATATAGACATCTTAGAGAGAGTTCAGAGAAGGGCTACTAAAATGGTGTACGGCTTGAAGGAGAAAAGTTACCAGGAAAGGCTTAATGATCTTAACATGTACAGCTTGGAAAAAGACGAGACAGAGGAGATATGATAGAAACATTTAAATACGTAAAGGGAATCCACAAGGTAGAGGAAGGGAGTATATTTAAAAGGAAACAAAGTAGAAAAACAAGAGGACATAGTCTTAGATTAGAGGGGCAAAGGTTTAAAAGTAACATCAGGAAGCATTATTTTACTGAGAGGGTGGTGGATACATGGAACAGTCTTCCAGTAGAAGTGGTAGAGGCCAAAACAGTGATTGAATTTAAGCAAGCATGGGATAGGCATAAGGCTATCCTAAACAAAAGATAAATCCAGGTAAAGTATCCATGTAATTGGGCAGACTAGATGGGCCGAAAGGTTCTTATCTGCCAACATTTTTCTATGTTTCTATGTTTCTATCTATCACCAACAGGTGTGAAACATCTCTCTTCTAGAAAATCTGATCATTTAGATATCATCTAAGAGTTTGAATAGACTTGAAAGCACTGCAGATGGATCATTTTTGCAATGCACTGCCAAAAGGTGTTGTGTTGACTGAAAAAATTCCTTTAGAGTATTGATTGATAAGACTTTATCAGATTTTGGAAAAAAAAAAATAATATTTATCTAAACTAACTAATACTGTTGCAATGATGGAGTGAAAAATAGTTATTGCTAACTTTGAAATGGGTATTCTTTTCGAAAAATAAAAGCGATAAGACTATTTTGACTACAAACTTTTCAGTGCCGACTTAATAAAATCTAAAAAAAGAATTTTTTTTTTTAATTATAATACCTTGTTAAAGGTGAATACATTTACATGGTTTGCAGGGTCTGTGCTTCCGCTAGGCAAGCTAGGCAACTGCCTAGGGCGCACTGCCACGTAGGGCACATCTCTGTTCATCACACTCACTCTCTCAAGAACAATGCGAGACAGGGTCTGTTTTCCTGCTGCTCAGGTGATACCCGACAGACCCCGCAAACGACTGTTCTGTAGTCTGCATTCTGGCACATGCTCGGACAGTCACTAAGAATTGAGCACCACGCAGCTGTATACAAGCATTCAGGCAGATACACAACTGTAAATATCACCAGACACGCATGCATAGCTGAATACTTCACCCAAACACACACTCGCACATACAGAGATTGTATACAAACACGCAGGCACACACACATAGCCATACACTACTGAATACATTACCCAGGCACATAGACAAACACAGCTGTGTACAAAGACGGAGACACACTCATAGCCATGCACACCTGAATACATCACCCAGACACATAGACAAACACAGCTGTATACAAAGACGCAGACACACACTCATAGCCATACACCTGAATACATCACCCAGACACATAGACAAACACAGCTGTATACAAAGATGCAGACACACACTCATATCTATACAATACACACCTGAATACATCACCAAGACACATAGACAAACACAGCTGTACACAAAGACGCAGACACACACTCATAGCCCTACACACCTGAATACATCACCCAGACATGTAGACAAACACAGCTGTATACAAACACCCAGATTCAAACTCATACAAATACACACAAAAAGACACATAAACATACATAACTGTATATATAACCATATACACAAACCAACGTCTGGCTACGTGGAGTCCCACACCACTCCAGTCCCGTTTTGCAGAAATGACTGTGCGAGCTGGAGGAGTTTCTTCTTCCCATACAGCTGTCACTCAGCCGACAAGATTTTGAATATCCCACTTGCCAGGGACTAACTTGGGGACCGAGCATGTCAACATCATCCTGTCTCAGAACGCTTGCAGCAATGAGTGTTCTGGCAACCCAGGATCTGTGCTGCGTGTGTGCGCACAGCACAAATCCATCATTTTGTGACAGTGCGGCGGTGGAACTTGCCAATGAAAGTACACAAGTTTCGCGAGATACGTGGTTTGTGGAACATATGCTAAACAACTTACATACATTATGTAGACTGAATAAAAAGCTGCGGGGACTTCCTTACTTTGGAAATCGAGAGCTGAAAAGGAGGAGTAGCCCAGCACCGAGGGAGAAAAGGTGAGTATTCACACCTAATCAAAAAAATATTTAAAAAAATAATTTGGCAGATGCTGTCAGCAGCATCTGCCCAATTATTTAAGGGGAAAAAGAGGAAGGTGGGCATTTTTTTTATTAGAGTGTTCCATTAAATGAATGAACAGCCATTAGTTTTTGTTACAGAAAATCAAATCTTACTTCCAGCATTAGTTTCTTTAATTTGTTTTGATATTCTCATCCTATATGATGAATGGGTACATTCACTGTACATAAAAAGGAACATATTTCCTATTACATCCTGCCATAGCGATATTTCTGCCAACTGGCTGTGTTTCAGTCCTATATGCACTTTGTTCTAACAGGAAAAAAAGAATCATATGTTTCACTCGCTACGAAGTATCTCCCCGGAGAATTAAGATTCAGAGACTAAATATGCTTTGAGAGGAGAATACCGCACTCACCCTTTGCCAGCGACCAAATGTTTTAATGTTTTATTCTCACTGAAAGTTTACTTTGTTGATTCATAAGAAATTGAAAAAACCGCATCACTAATATATTGTGTATTCATCTTTAACTGAACTTTATAGATCAAGTAGAACTGCTTAAACATCGCAGGAAATACATTATGGGAACACTTTGCAAGTATCTGAGATTTTAGGGATAACCGTCATGGTCCTATAATGTCCTATGTCCTTTAATGTCTTAAATTCAAGCTTAAACCTTTCCTGTCGCAGGGCTTGCAATGCCGTCCCTCCAGCGGGTGGTCTTAGAAGACATGGGTTGTACTAGTATGCCCCATTGACTTTTATGCGCCAACTCGGCCTCTCCCTGCAGCATTCTTTAAGGCTGTCCCCAGACAGTCACATCAGCTGCGTGAGCGGGCCAAAACAGAGGTCCGTGGCACCACCTGGCGGCAGGGTGTACTAGTACGCCTCCTGACGTTAATCCCCTCCCAATGGGCGCCACTCGCCTGTAATTAAGGGGTTAACCTTTTCACTACCAAAATTGAGTTAACTCGATTTTACAATGTAATACATTGAAAAAACAATCATCAGCATATCTTTTTAAAGCAAAAATAGTGTGCCTCCTTTGGTTTGAAATTGTTTGTTTTCTCTCTCTCTCTCTCTCTCTCTCCTCTCTCTCTCTCTCTCTCTCTCCAGTCAACCTGTACTACTCTAAACAAGCTGCAAATAGCAGCCCAAACCTCACTCTAACAAAAAGTCCTCAGACTTTGCTGTTGCATTATAACATCCAGGGAGAGGGCAGAATACAAGGAGAGCTCTGGTTGTTACTCAATACTGTAACGGGATGAGATTCAAAGGTTACAGATACAAGGTGTTACTGTAATTTCCAAACACAGGCATCATGCCACATACAGATATTATCTTTACATTCTATTTGTATTTTGCGGAAGTTGCCCCATGAACAACGCTTGCCTCATCTGTATTTTCTACTTTAGTTATTTATTTATTTATAAAGGATTTTACCAGGAAGGATACATTGAGATTTCTCTCGTTTTCAAGTATGTCCTGGGTTCAAGAACATTGCATTGTTACAGTTGTTACAGAAATACAATGCTAATAACATGTACTTCCATCTTTTTAAAATCTTCAGGTTACATTCAGCTATAGCAAGCTTTGAGAACATACTTGTCTCTTTCAGTTTACACTTCACCGGTGCATTTTTTTATCAAGAAAAACAGCATCTCTTTTTTTCTAGGAATTGAACCGGAGGCGCAATGTTAAGATGCATTCATATATCTTTTTGACGTGAACTTCTACACTAACTCCTTAGGGGTATATGACACATGACGTTTTATAGCCTCTAGTGCCATGCTCAGTGATATTTTTTTATTTGAGAGGCCAAACTTTTCTACTTCTTTGTCTATCACTCTATGTATATATATATATATACACTAATCAGCCACAACAATAAAACCACTGACAGGTAAAATGTATAACATTGATTATATGGTTACAATGGCACCTATCACTGGGGGTGGGATATATCAGGCAGCAAGTGAAAAAGTTAGTTCTTGGATTTAATGTGCTGGAGCAGAAAAAATGGGCAAGAAAATAGATCTGAGTGACTCTGACAAGGGCCAAGTGATGGCTAGGTAACTGTGTCAGAACACATCCAAAACAGCAAGTCTTGTGGGGTGTTCCTGGTATGCAGTGGCTAGGACCTACCAAAATTGGTGCAAGGAAATACCAGGCATCATTGTCATTGACGATAATGACCAAGGTGAAGCGCCCACTAGAATGGTGTATATATCTCGTTCGCTAAATGTTGTATACGAAGGTTCCTCTAAAAACCTTAAACAATATACAAATAGACAGACAACGTAGCGCCAGTATATGAACAGTTCTCGGTTGACGAGATTATACACCATGCATGTCCATAGATGTATTTTTCTTTCTTTAGAAGTTCGCCCTTGTGTGCACGTTGATATAAGTTCAGCGATACTATAAGGAAAGACAAAAAACAAAATTGCGCAGTATATCAATCCAACAATAAAGGAATATAAATGGGGGTATCCAACTCACATTCTCCAGAGCCCGTATCGGGCTCTTTATGGGTCTTAAAAAATTCTTTCAGGTACCCATTCACCCCTTGATGGATCCTTATTCTCAGTAGTCTTCCTCTGCAGTGAGATATAAGTACATACCAGGCACATCCCTGGTGTAATACCGTATTGGACAATCAGAATTATATAAAGGCTGATTCAAGACTAACATATTTCTGAGCCCCAATTGGCTCTGAGTGTAGCGCGTAGGAATTATAAGGAAATCCCCATAACATTCTTTAATCAGGATAGCAGGAAACAGCAATACTTAAAAACATTTATTATAAACAAATAGTCAAAACATACCAGAACGCGTTTCGCCCAAAAGGCTTCTTCACCTTGGGTTCAATGACAATGATGCCTGGTCTTTGCCTTGGGCTCATTGTTGCATGTGGGGACGAACAGCAAGCATGCCTTGTCGAATCGCAAAGCGCTAACGTATGCTCATATTGATGAAAAATTTAATGACAGAAATGTGTCAGAACACAATTGACATGTACCACCTAAGTAGAGTTTATTGCAGACCACAAACACCCCTTCATGACAAAGTAGTGACAGGGAGCATTATCCTGCTGAAAGAGTCCACTGATGGCAAGATAATGCACCCTGCCACACTACAACATTGGTTCAGGAATGGTTTGGAGAACTTGACAAATATTTCAATGTGTTGCCTTGGCATCCAAATTCCCCCAGCTCTCAATCCGACTGAGCATCTGTGGGATGTGTTGGAGCAACAAATCCTATCCATGGATGCCCGACCTCAAACCTGCATGACTTAAAGATCTGCTGCTAATGTCTTGGTGCCAGAAACCGCGGGACACTTTCAGGGGTCTTGTGTAGTCCTTGCTTTGATGCAGCAGAACTGTTTTGGCAGTACGAAGGGGACTTACATGATATTAGGCAGGCGGTTTTAATGTTGTGGCTGATCAGTGTATATGTCTATGAATACACTCATCAGCCACAACATTAACCTGCCTGGCTGTATGACTCGGGGTTAAATTTCACTACCGCGATTGGTAACCCTGAGACGCACTCGGGCTGGATGCATACTCACTGCATCCTTCGCTCCCTCGCCGTCTCCGCAGTCACCGCAGTTTTTGCGGCAGCCGGCAACTTTGCTTCCTGGTTCTGCTCCCTGCGAGTCAAGCGACGCAGGGGGGCGGGACCAGGCGGCAAATTCAAAAACTGGGAAAAAACAATTACAGGAAAAAATACCTTAAAATAAACTTCGTGCAGTGCAGTGGGTGCTGGGATTCCTGTACAGATGCGTACTCCTTTGCCAATGAAATATACAGGAGACGGGGTACCAAAAAAGTGCTTATTCTCAAAGCAGCTTTACTGAAATAAAAGGCAAAAAAAAATCATTTCTTCAATGTAATAAGGTTTTGCAATACAAGTTTCGCTGGTGCTTGCCCAGATCCACCAGCGAAACTTATATTGCAAAGCCTTATTACATTTTAGAAATTATTTTTATTTGCCTTTTATTGCTGTAAAGCTGCTTTGAGAATAAATACACTTTTTTTGGTACCCCGTGTCCTGTATTAATTGTGGCAAAGGATGGTACATCTGGACAGGAATCCCAGCACCCAGAGGAAAGAGGCATGTTTTTGGTTTGATTATATTATTGAATATAATTTATTTCCATTTTTTTGGATAATTATTTTTGGGATAATAAATTATTATTTCATGTTTCAAACCTTCTGACTGCGTGTGTTTACTAGACCCTTGCTCGCACGGATTTCAGTGAGTTATTCCTACAGAATACTATATAATACTATATAAAACAACTAATTCCCTTTCCAAAAAAATTGAAACGCTTTTAGACACAAAATTTTGCAAAAATTAGACCGCCAGGGAGGTTAATAATACCACCTGCCACATATCGTGTAGGTATTATTTTGTTCTTTACTTGATGACAAGAGTTTCTTCATCCACAGCACTGCGCAATGTGGTAAGAGCGAGCTCGCTCAGAGCTCGCGGTTGGGGACGTGTAAAGCCCATGGAGTCCTTTGGACTCAATGAGCAAAAAAGAAGAAAACAGAGAAGGAAACACTTCAATAAAAATACCCCTTTTATCCTTCCTCACCCATGAATAATTCTTAAAATAAAGCTGAAAGAAAAATCACGGCAAATAGACATGTCTATTAAAATCCACCCACACTCACACAATGAAAACATAAAAAAGTAAACATGAAGGTGTTACAATACCAGAAATGTGCAGTGTCAGAGATACAGATCTTTCATGCACATAAGCTTTGCTGATTTCTAACCAAAGCTACGATGGTGTCATAATGTGCTTTACTGAGCTCTCTGTG
Source organism: Leptobrachium leishanense (assembly GCA_009667805.1). Taxonomy (NCBI): domain Eukaryota; kingdom Metazoa; phylum Chordata; class Amphibia; order Anura; family Megophryidae; genus Leptobrachium; species Leptobrachium leishanense. Next base: position 31,316,164 of record CM019073.1, on the reverse strand, counting down.
TGAATATTATTTGATGGCAAAGATAAACCCAGCTCTTGTGCTTTCAGTTGTTAAAGGAAGCTAAATAAAGACAGGCTTTAATGTCATATTTTTCATCTATCTCCCATTATTTGCATTCTGCTCCTACCATACGTATCTTCACATAAATTACCAACGATTTCCCAATTTCTATTTAATGCTCCATAAATATAGCTGTAAGAATGTCCCCTAAGCTATGGTAACCAAATAAATAAGGAACTACCAAGATATCTGTGTACCTTGTCCCTTATAATCTGCAGTGATACTCTATCACTGCAAATGAGACATTGCATCTTTTTATCTCTAGATTTTTTTTATTTTTTTTTTAAAGAAAGGATTTTACCAGGAAGGATACATTGAGATTTCTCTCGTTTTCAAGTATATCCTGGGTGGAGAGTATGTACCGTTAGGTGTCCTTCCCGAGGACACTTACTTGCTGGAAAATTGCATGAGAGTTATGGGAAAGTATTATTTGTGGGGTATTTCTAAAGCGTGAAATATCATAATTACAATTACAAGTATTTATAAAGCACCAACAAATGCTGTAGCGTTGTACAGTGAGTAGGGCAAAACAGTCCAAGGGCCCTATTCCATAGTTGTTGATGAAATGGAGACGGTAAGCAGGAAAATATGCAGATTTTCCTTACTGTCTCCATCTTACCGACTGCATTCCGGGGTTCTTTATTAGTGCCTAGCCCAGAAACGAAGCGTAAAGCTGTCAGATACCGGCAGCAGAGCAGTGCGCTGGCTCGAGTACACATAGTTCCCAATGTGCTTTTGTGGCTCCTGTGCATCCCTGCTCACACAAGCTCACAGAGAGCTTGTGCAGGGACGTGCTGCACTCCGTAGAGACCTATGGAGTCCAGGAGCCAAAAACCATGGCGGCACCGGCATGCGCAGCACTGCTGCTGGTATCATGTAGTAGCAATATATATTCTGGCTCGAGCTGCTGATAGAGCAGCTGGGTCGAAATAGGAACAGTAATGGTGGGCAGCAATGGTCAAAAGGCTTGCCCAACATTTACCATTCTGCCCCGAACCTTTACCGTCTCAGTCGTGATCTGGCCCCATAGACTATAATGGATCTGGTAAGTTTCCAACAGCTGTGGTTAAGTTTACACCAGGGGTGGAATAGGGTCTGTAGGGTTTTAGAATGTTCTTTTTTTCTCTTTTACTTTAACTATCGTTACCAATGATGAGCATCCATAAAAACACGTTTTTGATTTAAGCATTTGAGGTATGTATCTTTTGGGTTAATCACTGGAGCACAGCACATTTTGGGCCACATTACAATCTCCACGCTAAAACGGCACCCACAGTTTTCTCCCTACTGCCCCCGTTTTAGCGTGGAATTACGATGCAGGCGCTTAAAAAGCTGCCTGCATTGTTACCGAGCACTACACCCCTGGATGCTCGCGGCAGCACTGAGCACAGCCGCGAACATCCACTCGATGGAGTCCATAGAGCTCCATTGAGCCAGATGCTGGTGGTCACATGACCTGCCAGATCTCGCCTTGCGAGAACCGGCTGGTCAGCGTAGTGATATGCAGGGAGAGACTGGGGGACTGTTTCCCCCAGTCTTTTCCTGCTCCCGCCGGACGGAGGAGATGGTTGGAACCGCGGTCCTCGCCGCGGGACAGAGGGTGAGTATACGAATAGTTTTTATATTTTTTAGGCTGGTGTTAATGGATTCTGCGGATTAACTTTCCGCTAACCAAAGCCGGACGTTAATCAGCTTTAGGACTTTGTAATCCAGCGCTGATTAACACTTTGCGCCCCCCATGTTACGCATAGGGAGCGCAAAGTACTGTAACCTCGCGCTGATAGTGCAAGGTACCAAACGGTAACAGGTTACTTAACCCGTTTGCATTTGGATTGTATTATGCTAGACACCGTGGCAACGTTAGCAACAAGATTGTAATGTGGCCCTTTGAATTTATTCGGCATGACCACATGTCTATATAAGAATATAATCCAGGGACAAAATACACATTGAAAATAAAAATCCAGATTACCGTATTTTTCGCTCCATAAGACACACTTTTCTCCCCCCAAAAAGTGGGGGGAAAAGTGGGTGCGTCTTATGGAGCGAATGTCCAAAAAATGATGCCCAAAAATGATGATATGCCCCAGCTCACCTGCCGCCGCCGCCACGTTCGGCTCCCTTTGAGCGTGCGTCCGGCGGCAAGGAGCTTGGGCACTCGCCTGGGGGAGCCACGTGACCGCGATCTCGTGAGATCACGGTCACGTGGCTCCCCCAGGCGAGTGCCCAAGCTTCCTGCCGCCAGACTCACGCTCAGAGGGAGACAAACGCGGTGGCGGCAGGTGAGCTGAGACATATCCACGTGTGAGCTGGGGCATATCCATTAGCTGGGGCATATCCATGAGCTGGGGCATATCCATGAGCTGGGGCAAATACATGAGCTGGGGCAAATCCATGAGCTGGGGCATATCCATGTGTGAGCTGGGGAAAATCCGTGAGCTGGGGCAAATCCATGAGCTGAGGCATATCCATGTGTGAGCTGGGGCAGTATCCATGAGCTGGGGCAGTATCCATGAGCTGGGGCAAATCCATGAGCTGGGGGCATATCCATGAGCTGGGGCATTATCCATGTGTGAGCTGGGGCAAATCCATGTGTGAGCTGGAGCAAATCCATGTGTGAGCTGGGGCAAATCCATGTGTGAGCTGGGGCATGTCCATGTTTGAGCTGGGGCATATCCATGAGCTGGGGCATATCCATGAGTTGGGGCATATCCATGAGCTGGGGCAAATCCATGTGTGAGCTGGGGCATATCCATGAGCTGGGGCATATCCATGTGTGAGCTGGGGCAAATCCATGAGCTGGGGCAGTATATCCATGAGCTGGGGCAAATCCATGTGTGAGCTGGGGCATATCCATGAGCTGGGGCATTTCCATGAGCTGGGGCATATCCATGTGTGATTTGGGGCATTATCCATGTGCTGGGGGACATTATCCATGAGCTGGGGACAGTATCCATGAGCTGGGGACAGTATCCATGAGCTGGGGACAGTATCCATGAGCTGGGGCAGTATCCATGAGCTGGGGCAGTATCCATGAGCTGGGGCAGTATATCCATGAGAGGAGCTGGGGCAGTATCCATTATTACACTATTTGATTCAGAATATTTATTTTCCTGTTTTCCTCCTCTAAAAACTAGGTGCGTCTTATGGTCAGGTGCGTCTTATGGAGCGAAAAATACGGTATATTTATTTTTTGTTTGCAAATCTATCTATCGATTGTTTGCCCCATGGTTATGCATGCAAGAGACAGATATTTACACATTGATTCTATATTCTACATTTAATCTTTTTTAAATTTGTATAATATTTGTGTTCACAATTTTATTAATATTATATGATACTGAAAGGAAGGAGTTTCCAAATAACAATACTAGGCTTTAACATATTTTTTTTCTAAATTCAAGGTTTATTGGTTTAATGAAGGTACAGTAGACGGAGTTCAACGAGTGCATAAAGTACGAAGAGGTCAAAGCAAAACAACATCACTCAAGTTTAACATTATGGTAAAGCCCACAAAACAGACTGTTGTAGTGTATCAAAGGCACTGGCAATAATATAAAAATAAGAAGTGTCTGGCTGTAGCCAAAGTGGCTCGTGGACACAGGTCCCTTGGAGGGTGGGCATTCTAATTGGCACCATGACTAATCATTGGTCCAAAGAAAGAGAGATCTGCCGAAGAAAAAAACGGAAAGTTGTAGGAGAGAAGAAAAAATGGAAGCGGAAAATGGAAAAGGATTGTAAAGAGAAATAAGAGAGAAAAAAATGGGATGGGGAAGGGGACGAAAAGGGGGAGTGTGGAGGGAGCCCTAGATTTCAGGAGAAGTGGTATGAGTGTAAGGCTATACAGAAAGGAAGGTATGAGGCTTACGTCCAATAGTTGAGTTACTAGGAAGGAAGATTCAAAACGCAGAATTTTAAAATAATTCTTAACTAATGACTCAAGGGAAATTTCACAAAAATCACTCGTTATTCGTTATATCTCGTTATATCAGGGTTATTCAAAGAGAATCAAAAAGTCATCGCACGTTCGGTGACTTTTCGTTCTCTTCAATTCGGTGTGATTTGGCAATCCCATTTCGGCGACCCTGCGGTGTATTCAACAAGCACCACAGGGCCGTCGTAATGCAGGGAAAAGTAATCGCAAACCCACCGAAAACTCACCGCAAAATCCGGCGAACGCACACCGAACCGGCAAAAACATCTGGATTAACCCCGCTGAACACGCCGGAGAAACCCGAGCAGCTGCCGATCACAACACAGAGCAGCCACCGGAAAACCCGACAACGCAGACGAATGGAGTGAAAAAAATAACAGTACGCTTGAATGTTTGAAAAGTGAAACGCTGTCTGCAAAGACAATACAGAACGAAAATGTCTGAAATATACATATAAGATCCAATGAATGATAATAAAAAGGGCTGTTACAGAAAAAAGAAACGATTTAAAACAAAATGGAAAAAGTTTGCAAAAAATCCCAAAAATTCCTAAAAGATCCTAAAAAATCTACAAATAAAGAGACTTTTTACTGCAGAATATTATAATGAACAGTTTATTAGATATTGAATTAAAACGAGAATATTTTTAACATTGAAGCCTATGGGATTCTCCTGATTTAACCTGTCGATTGAAACCACTGAATGGCAGGGCAATTCGGCAACTTTTCACTGCTGGTTTTTGTTCTCTGAATAGACAAAGCATTGTTTCTCTATGGGGATTTCACTGCCCTTGAACAGGCACCGAACAGGCACCGTATGGGCAGGCAATTCGCCAACATTTGGCGAACTGCCTGCTCTCTGAATAGCCGAATGGCCAGGAAAGGTAATACGCTGAATTTCACTGTTCGGTTACCTTTTGGCCCCAATCCGGAGCTCTTTGAATAACCCTGTGAATGAATAATTTACATCCGCTTCCCTTTTTCACTTAAATAATTGCTGTTGACATCATCTGCCCAATAAATGTTTTTAATATTTTTTTAATTTGAGTGAAAATACCTTGTCTCCCTCACCACACACTGCTCCTCTCCTTCAGCTCATGGCTTCCGAAATGTGGTAGTCCCTGCAGATTTTTTATGCAGTTTGATGTCTAAAGTTCCATGGTGCACACATGTTCCATAGCGCCTGTGCAGAGCGATGGATTGCCGCTGCACCTGCATTCGTAGAACCAATCCATTGGCTCCTGTATCTCAGAACACTCGCTACTGTGAGCGTTCAGAAACAGGATGATGTCAGCACCCTGTCCCTTTTAAAGAGAGTGAACCAAATTAAAAGCTGCATCACTGATCATGCTGATAGAAAACAATCACTTTACTTAGTCTTTAAATATTGAGCCTTGTGAATTAAATTGGGTTTATGTCAGCATAATAAAGAATACTGCGCTTTTGTATATAGTCTCTAATGAATGATTCAATACTGTGAAAAAACTATCATGATTCATAGTATTGCAAGTTCTACTGAGTAAAATAATTTAGTATCAATGTGACAGGTGCACTAAATCATCAGAAGGTCAGTTTGGGTAACGTTACAGTCCTTTGTTTTATTTATATCGCATTCTGATGTGATACTTTCGACCAAAAAAAAAATTAAATCAATGGCATATCGATATTAAAACTAAATATTTTTGGAGAAAAATCTGAAAAAACGCTTAAATTAAAATATTCTCTGAATTTCTTTTGCTTATAAGAAGTGGCGGGGAAAATCCATTGCATGCTAGTCATAGATCTGTTGAACTAAACGATATTTTATAAATGTGGCAGGTGCACTAAACCATCAAAAAATGATTTGTGTTGCATTACATCACATCATTATGTTATTATTCCACGCTCTTTTTCACGTTGATGTAATGATTTAGAGAAATAACTGAAATCGCTGGCGGATTGACGTTAAAACTACACATTTTTGGACAAAAATCAGAACAAAAATGCTTGAATGAATTATTCAGAGTTTCGTTTGCTTCACAGAAGTGACAGGGAGAAATCCTTTGTGCGCTAGTCAGAGAAGGATTTGTATAACAGCTGTTTTATATCTTGAGAACTCGCGTTCCCACTACCCTGTTGCAAATACCACATCCAGCGCCTACCATACTCCTCTGCTTCAGATCTGTGGGCTTACTCATCTGTGACTCACAGCTTACGTATCTCAAGCAAAGAGAGCAGATGGACGGATTTCTATATATGTCTATATTTATGCAAAGAGAATATGAATTTCATTAAGACTTTATAATAAACCTTTTGTTTCCTACGTATCTATCTACTGCAGGAAATGTGTGCATATGACACACCATACATGGGGGATAGCAATCATTTTAGTGCTAAAAAACACATATTGAACAATCATACCCAACTATGTAACTACGAATTGGGCACCTTATCTAGAATTCTGAAAGCCAGAAGACTCCGAAATCTGGCACTGTCGTAGTCTTTCAAATTTCAGAATTATTTACCTACCTGATGCTCCAACAGGTCCTCTTGCAATCTGGTGCTCCTCCGATGGTTGCAACACTGGGGGGACTCTGGGCAGCCCCAACATTAGACATGCTGCCCAGAGACATGCTGGCTCTGAGCAGTATGCCCCTAGGAAAAGGCTGCTCAGTGTGTCTCAGGGTGTGTACACGCTGGCATTGCAGTGAGAAGTGGATCACAGCTATCCTGCCACATTGTCCCCCTCCTACATCAGATTCTTCAAGATTCCAAAGCCCGGAAGAATCCGAAATTCAGAATGTCCAGGAATTAGAGGTGCTGAACCTGTGCTTTTCTAACATGTAATAAGGCGTTGCTGTCTGTAAGTAATAACAACTGTGTATATTAGTGGAGCTGCATATAGAGTTAACTGCTTGCACCATATTTTCTCATTAGCAGCTAACCGGTTCAGAAAGGTCCTGGGTTGGGTTGCAGTGTAAGGCCGGGGTCAGACGAGTGTTTTTAAGAGCGGAAGGAAAGTCCATGAGAGTGGACGTTCCTTCCACTCGACGCCCGTCTGGCCAAATCGCTGAGCGCAGTAAGTGGAGGTTAGCACTAGGCAGCCCTGTCCAACGTGCGTCCAGTGTTTCGACGGGGAGGCTTTCTGCATGTGAGCATGTAGCGTGAGAAATTCGTGCACGCACTACAGAGTGTGACTGGCCCCGTCAAAGCGTCACAGCGCTGCGACAGACGCTGGGAGGCACATCAGTATTGGCGCACCCAATGCGCTCGTCTGACCCCGGCTTAAATTGTGTGTTTCAAGTACCGTTTCAGGCATGAAACATCGCCAAAAACATTTTTTTTTATAAATAGTCATTTACTCTCAAATTTGGGAATAGAGCGTGTCATGGTCTAGATATTTATGTATTTTTAAATTATTATCTGTGTGGGCCAGCCAAGACATTTTTTTTGCCGTTGTTCCCCCTTCTTCCTTTTTACCCCAGAGAGGTAATGTGGTTGGTGAGGGTATAATTATAAACCCTTTGTATCAGTTGAGAAAAAAACAGGAGACTTTATAAACACATCAAGTTAGGACCCAACTTGCGAGGTCGACTTGCCTCGGTAGGAGAGCTCAAGAAACTTTAATGGCTATTCCCGTTGTGTTTATAGCACAGATGGCTGTTATATTGTGACAAATACATTAAATACAAACCAAAATAATCAATCAAAAGTCCCCTAGAGCTCACACTAAGGTGCAATGTAAATGGCTCAGAGCTGCCTTGCCTCCCCCTAATTACCTACAGGGTTATCCAAAGAGATTCGAAAAAAAAATTAAAAGCATAAAAAATAATATTATATTAATAATATTATTATTCTTTATGCTTTTAATTTTGATTTATCGCCCTTGAGAAAGTCTTAGGACGAAACGCGTTGGGCAGTTTGTTATTACTCAATAAATTTTATTATTTTTAATCCATTTATATACCTTCCCGATTATTCATTTAATTAAGTCTTGGAGACGTCTGATTTGTATCTTCCAACTGGGTTCATCCCACCCAGGCACAACAAGGATCCACAGCTTCTCAACCTTTTACCTGTTGCTTTATCTTGAGGAGAGTGGGAATACCTCCACGAGGAGCGGATCAAACTTCAAAAGCTAAGTACCTTGTACCACACATTTTTCTATATTTTAGACTTATTCTCTACTTAATATAGTCGGTGGCAGCCACACTGCCAGATGACCATTCATAGCTAGTATATAATAATAAATAAAAAATAAGCTTCTTTATTAAATAAGAAGCCTAGGGTTCATTTGGGTGCATTATATTGTTGTCTATACAATCCTAGGAATCATTAGGTGGATTAATTTCTTGTATACATTATTATATTGAGCATGACCAAATTCATCACTGCATTATTAAATGTAGCGTAGAATATTTATTTTAAGTATAAACAGTTAATCCTGTCTTCCATTAAAAGATTTTTTTTCTTGCTACATTACTTATGTATTAAGTTATCAAAGTCTAATGCTGTATCATGTTGGTTCTACAAAGCAAGGAAAACTCCCTGTTGTCTAACCCGGGCGCATCCTATAATAATCTTACAAACATACCAAATCGGTTGGGCATGTTAACCTCTTCCTCTTGAAGGAGATTGCACAGAACTGCTTTCCTGTTGATACATTAAGGGCTCTATTAAATTCATCGCGAAAAAGCGCACGTGCAGCGCTATTTTTTTGCCCCCAGCGTTAAACGTTAACGCGTGAAAAATAACGCTGGTATTACAATCCGAGCGTATTTTTCCATCTGTCAAAAAATAACGCACGTAAAAAAGATGTGCAAAAACACACGCGCGTTAACGTTGCGTGCAGAAATTGGTGTGCGGACTGTTTTTTTACGCGATTCAGCCAATCAGAATTAAGAACCACAATTGTCTCCCGTTCAGTTTTTGCTCCTGTCGAAAACAATCTGCGTATATATGCTGCAGCAATAATAAAAGCACGCACAACTTCTCAATTTTATTGTTTGTGTATGTGTAGAATGTGTAACTATACGTTGCTGTATTTTTTTTGGGCTGGTGTATTTGGGTTCGGCCAGGACGTTCAGATTTGCCTTTAACACCAGCTTTTTAAAGACGTTAAAATTATGCGCCCAAATGTTGTCCGTTAAAATTTGCGCATAGATTATAATACCATCCACGTACCAGCGCACAAACTCATTTGTGCTCACAATGTTAAGTATAGGACGCACAACGTACATTACGCTCGCGCAGGGTTCGCGCAGGGTTCGCGCAGGTTCACCCGCGGTAGACGTTAACGCACATTTTTTGTGCGGACATTGTAATACGACGTTCTGCGCACAGAGTTTTTCCCCTCACGATTTTGCGCACGCGTTAATGTTTGCGCAAAGTAGTTAATAGAGCCCTAAGTCTAGTCAATTTATTAGACATCTTTGACAAGAATTACAGTTGTATCTTTACTCTATCACTTTAAATCCTAAAACAGACTCAGTCTGTCGTGCAAACATTAAGATAAGGTGTGTGGGTGGATAGGGGATCTTTGTTATAATATTATAAATCCTAATACATACAAGAATAAATGCCTGTCTGTTAGCATAGAGTAGTCACAACCCCAAATTGAATGCTGGTTATTTTTTTTACTTAAAAATAGCTTTCCTTAACCCCTTCACTTTCAACAGATTTTTTTTAAAAAAAATGTGTTTTTTTTAAAAAAAATCATCTTTATTTAATCATAAAAAATATTTGGAAATATTCCTAATGTATTACTTACTGTGATAACCTATTTAGCAGACAGATGGTGCCATCTGCTGGACAAATGGAGTTAGTACAGTTCTGGGCTCTGTGTAGGATCACCTGGAGAGAGGTCTGTCAGACACATTCCCAGCTGGTTTTAAAAAGTGATAGCACCTTGGGCATCTTACCCATGGTGCTATAACGTTAGGGACATGTTCTGGAGCCCAAATGAAAACTAAATGGTTTGCAACAAACAAATTTAATTTTCAATGATGTAGCATAGCTCCAGATCGTGTTAACTCGATCTCGGTTTGCTGTATCTGGTGCTGTTGATCGTGTATGCATAATCATGGTAGTGAAGGGGTTAAGTATTAACTCTTTCCCATTCAACAATGTACATTATTATTATATTCATCATTTATATAGCACCAACTATTTCTGCAGCGTTTTACAATAAGAATTGTGGAATTAGTCACATTATAAACAAGCTTAGGAACCAGAGACAATATACTGTATATGTGTGTTTTATAAAAAGAAGGATACAGTTTAGACTGCTTACACCTACTTATAAAATCAACACAAAACCACAAAACCTGTTCAGAGGAGATTATACTAGATTGAATATCCACATAGATTCGTTATTTATATTGTGTCTATCACGTAAACGTCTCTATTCTCCTTATGGCTTGTCATCCACTTCTATCTTCCAGTCTCTTGTGACTTTGTCATTCATGTTGCTGCTGATGCTTTTTGTCTCCGTCAGTGCAGTCTCAAGATACACCAGTAATGGTTGTGCAATTCCTTAATTCAGGCAAAAGAGAATTTTTTAGTGAAGAGGTTAATGCCTATAGGTATAAATATACTAATTCTCTTCTTTAAACAATGATAGTAATAATAATAATAATAATGAAATTATTTATAATAAACGCTGCATAAGAACTTGTTCATCCTCTCTAAATAAACCATAACATATTCATGGGTTGATAGAACCGGCTAACATTAGTTGCATGAGGCTGCTGGATGGTTACTGTGAAACACTTACATTAGAAGCAGATTATGATCTGGCGTGGAATCCTATTGATCAGGCCCTTGCTGCGGAATGTCGCTTCCCTTGCTGTGGAAAGTTCGAAGCCTTGGGCTGTGTGTCAGTTCAGCATAGGACTGAGGTGATCTGCTGCACAACCTGCCTCATTCCTTGATGCAGGCTGAAGTAGTGACTCGCCACTTACTTCACAGCCCTTTTTATATTTCTTCTACCGTTTGTTAACCGTTGAGTTATATTGTCATTTTGAAGGCCTGAAGCAACTCAGGCGTAGGGCCCTTAAGTTGCCCCTGATGCCAGGATGCAAGGAGGAATTTCAGTTAGTGTAGGGGTTGGAGCGTGAGGAGTTTAAGCGGGAAGAGGAGGGGCGGAGTTTTCAGGAGGATATAAAAGGAGCGTGCTCAGTGGCTCTGTGCACCTTTTTCTCCTGAGGTAACTCGAGCAACGAAATCCCCACCCTCCCTCCCTTTATTTTAGTTTTATATGGAGTTTTGGGGTTGAATATGGTTTTTTTAATTTTTCCCCTTTGTCACAGCGGGGGCTGGTAGGCAGTGCTGAGGTAGGGTTTCTTTATTTAAGGTGGAATTTGGTGGATTAGATGTATGGGAAATGGGAGTTAAGTTGGTTTGGTTTAGGTGAGGTATGGTGGAAGTGTGGAGTTACCTGTCAGCACTGTCTATTATTTTACTGTTGTTTGGTTATATGTTTATGTGTTATTTTATATTTGGTGGGGTTGTAGCTGTGGCCGATAATAAATATATATCATTCCGCAGTACGGTAGTTGTGCGTCATTGTGTTGAGTCTATTTTTATCTCCTTGCGTACGACCGGTCATCGGTGGGCGACTTAAGTGGGGCACTCGGCTGTTTAAAGCTAAATCCCCCTTTCCCCTTTTTTATGCTGGTCCATCCTTCTATTACTGGAAGGGACACAATGACATACATCTGCCTTTCTTTTAATTATTGATTAATATGTGGTTACGATTACCAAGTGTCGTCGATGTGATATGCTCTTACAAAGCTGGAACCATTAGTATCGCTAAAATCGATATATTCACTTTATGAATAATAAAAAAAGTTGGGCATCTTAGGTTTAGCAATGGTCAGGAAACTTGCTAACTATGAACACTCTCATTACTACTTACTTGGAGTTTTTATGACACTACTAACTTTTATCTACCAGAGCAGTGTTTCCCATCCCTGTCCTTGAGTCCCCGTAACAGGCCAAATTTTAGGGATTTCCTTGGGGGAAATGCAGAGTGAATCCTCAAATCACTGATCATAAAATCATATCACCTGTGCTGTGTTTCAGATATCTGGCAAACCTGGCCTGGTAGGGGGACCTGAGGACTAGGGTTGAGAACCGCTGTACTAGCATTTAACATCACACTTTGCAAAGGCAACCTTAAAAAACGCCGAAGTCCATTTTTTAAATAGATGCCCTGTTCTAGGGTAATTTTTGTAAAAATGTCTTGAGGGGTTATTAAGAGAGAGACGATTTGGCCCCGAAATGTCACCGAACAGGGAATTTCCCCGTACGGTGCCATTACGAGGCTGTTCGGCTATTCAGACAGCAGGCAGTTCGCCAAATTTTGTTGAACTGCCTGCAAGTACGATGCCTGTTCGAAGGCAGTGAAATCCCCCATAGAGAAGCAATGGTTAATCTGTTCACAAACACTGAACAGCAGTGATAAGTTGCCGAAGTGCCCTGCTGTTCGGTGGTTTCATTCAGTAGGTTTATTCAGGCGAACCCCATAGGCTTCAATGTTACAAATCTTCCCGTTTTAATTCAATATCTAATAAACCATTTATTATTTTAATCTGCAGTAAAAAGTCTCTTTATTTATAGATTTTTTTAGGATCTTTTAGGCATTTTTGGGGATTTTTAGGCAAATTATTTTTTCCGCTTTTCTTTTCTGAAAGCGTTTTTTCTTTTTTCTGTAACAGACCATTTTATTTTCATTCATAAGATACAATATGTAAGTTCCAGGCATTTTTGTTCTGTAGATTTTTGCAAACAGTGTTTCAATTTTAACCCTTTCAATCGTACTGTTTTTATTTTTTTTACCACGTTCGTCGGCTTGTCGGCTTTTTCCGGCGGCTGGTGTGCGCTGTGATCGGTAGCTCGTCGGCTTTTTCCTGACGTGTTCGGAGTGTTTTTTCCGGTGGTTCTGGCAGGTTTTTGGTTGGATTCCGGCGGGTTTTCAGTGGGTGTTTGGCAGGTGTGCTGCGAGTTTGTGGTGGGTTTTCCCTGCGGTGAATGTTGAATTCACTGCAGGGTGAGGAACTTTGATTTCCCGAAGTGCAGGGATTGAGACATTTCGGTGCTCTCTGAATAACCCTCATGAAATAATACAATATATGTCACAATTTACACATTTCAACAAAACTTTTTTAAATATTTGATTTCAGCATAATATTAATGACCGTCAATGCATTATATAATCTATAGCTTGACTTTGTTTAATTGATCAATATATATTTTTTAAAAAGTGTTTTATAAGATCACATTATATTTTTAACGTTAAAACGTTCCTTAACAAAATTTAATAAAAGTACATGAAAGCAACCCGACATATAAAACCTACAAACCCAAGTAAGTGGTAAAGACAGATGGATTAGTCAGATTATTGTGTCATCGATATTAGAAGATTCAGATGAAAACAAAACTCCAGTATATAGCAGTTCCGTGAAAGAGATGATTCATTGTCCATTTAGGTTTGTGCATCCATAAGTCGTGTTAATATGAATGACTCTCTTTATTTCCACTTAATACAGTTTGATTAATCTCCATCAGTCTTCATCAGCTTTGGGAGTGCCTGGAAGCCAAAAATAACCAAGCTACCAACTATTCCTTTCATACATATATGCGATTTAGTAAAATTGTCATTTAACACTTTCGCTACTAAGCACTTTTTGTTGAAAACATTTTTATTATAACATTTATTTGAGGCATGGGATGCAATTATAAACAATTAAATTTACAAAAAAATACAAATTTTGCATAGAGGTTTCTCTGAGAAAGCTAAAAAATGAATCCATTCCCTGCGGATGACGTGTGGGAGACATCCTGGGGATTCCCCGCTGTATTCCTTGAAGTCAGACCGTCTCATTAGATGCCTCCCGGCACACTCTCATCATCGTGCCCGCGCGTGATGACTTTATTTTCAGGCACCCTCTGGCAGAGTCAGCAGAGTGCCTGAAGAGACTACTCTCCCTCCCAATCGGTAAAAGAGAAAAAAGTGAGGCATTGCTAAAAAAGTCAGTATGACCTTTCCAGCGATGCCTCTCTTAACCCCTTATATGCCAGTCTCGTGATCCGGCACTGGATCGTGGACTTCTTACAGACCTTTTTACTATTTATCAAACGACCTCTTTTTATTATTTAGACACATTTTTAATACATTTGTGGAATTTCCCAGAGCAATTTGGCACTTTTCACCGACGTCCGTTAACTGCTTCGATGACTCCAATTTCAGCAAAATAAAGATTTGGTAAATAGGGAATTCATCGAGTTTTCGACTAAATGGAATTGTCGAAGTGAGCCGAAATGCCCCAAAATATCCCCATGAATCTTATCCCTGCACAGCAGTGAGTGACCCCAGAGCTGTCCCTGCATTCTGCCCTCTCCCTGGCTGCCTTAATGCAACAGAACGGTTTCTGAACCTTTTGTTATAGTGAAGTTTGGGCCTTCTGTTGCAACTTGGTTAGAGAAATACAGGGTGATTGGAGAGAGATAAACCAGTGGATTTATAGTACAGGAGGGGTGGGGTTGCGCCTATTCCCCGATGGGGAGGCTACAACCACCAGATGTATCCAGCCCAGGAACATGTATAAAACACAAGAAAAAAATATATGTCATCTGCGCTTATTCCCATTATACCATGTGAAACAAAACGCGATTAGAGGCTTTGGTTTCTATTAATGGCCATTAAGAGTGTAAGCTCACCGCCACGTCAAGGCACCTCTAATGAGGGTGAGTCCTATCCAAATATGAAGCCACAGGCTGCTGTGTAGCAAACCATCACTGCTCATGCTGCTTTTCAGTCATGAGGTAGACTGGTGGGCTCATATTTATGCGCCCCCAGAAACAAATCCACCTTGGGATCAAAAAACAAAGACACGGAACGGAACATGCTGCAATGGTGACCTGGCTGGAGGTACAACAAAACATACATAGTAGAGGAGGGGTGGGGTCATGCCTATTCCCGGTGGGGCGGCTGCAACCACCAGATGTATCCAGCCCAGGAACATGTATAAGACACAAGAAAAAAATATTGCGTTTTGTTTCACAGGTTATAATGGGAAAAAGCGCAGATGACATATATATATATATATATATTTTTTTTTTTCTTGTGTTTAAAACAGTGGATTTAGTTTCTCCACAGGGGGCACACTAATCTTGCTTTAAAAAGATGTGCAAAATGGGGTCTTATATTACAATGCAAAATCGTGTTAACTCGATTTGCTAGAGAAAGGGTTAATGAGGAACCGCAAATGTAGTGATATCTATAAATTCAAAATAAAATTCTGACCTAGTTTCTGTGATAATTTTGAGATAACATTTTGTTGTGTCCTCAGTTTTGAGTGCTTTATCGAGAACAGATGCTAAATGCTACATTCTGAAATGAGTTTTGTCACTGTTGTCTAATGAGGTAAACTCATACTTATAACATTTCTCAGCACATCTTTCATGCAGGAAAACTCCCTTCTGTTCCTTATGGTCCATAATTACAGCAGTGATTAATTTATTAAAATCTGTCTAATAGTTGCCCTAATATAACCCCGTTTATAAATGTTGGGAATTTATTTTCGTTCCTGTAGTGTATACAGTTTCATTTGTCTGCTGAAACTGTTTATTGAATCTTTTTCTCTGGTGATTAATAAGCTGTTCAGAGTCACGTTATTGCAACAGCATTGTTTGCTTTATAAGTAAAAGGGTCAATGGCGGTGCTTTTGAATAAAAAATAAATTAAAAACAGTGGAAACTTTGTATTTATTTTTTATTTTTATTTCTACATGGTCATATTTGTTAGCATTGAAAAGGTCAAACTCTGGCCTTTCCAATGACACTTCAATTGACCGTATGAGATGTAATGAATGTAGATACAGGGGTCCAAAAGACCCACGCCTCTACTACGGGCTTACAATTTAGATGACCGGTGTGTAAGTACACATTGTGTCGTCAAATCCACATAATGCTGTGGACAAATGGCACTGTAGGTAAGATACAGGTGCAGAACATAACAAAGAAAAAAATGTCATCTGCGCTTACTCCAATTATACCGTGTGAAACTAAACACAATTAGAGGTTTGGTTTCTTATCAATGGCCATTATAAGACTAGCTCGCCCGCCAGCGTCAAGGCACCTCTATAAGGGCGAGTCCTAACCAAAATGAAACCACAGGCTGCTACATAGCAAACCATACCTGCTCATGCTGCTTGTCAAACATGAGGTAGACTGGTGGGCCTTTATTTATACTCCTCCAGAAATAAAATCCACTTTGGGATCAAAACAAAGACACGGAGCGGAGTCTTGCTGCAGGGATTACCTAGCTGCAGCAAGACTCCGCTCCATGTCTTTGTTTTGATCCCAAAGTGGATTTTGTTTCTGGGGGAGCATAAATAAAGGCCCACCAGTCTACCTCATGTTTGACAAGCAGCATGAGCAGGTATGGTTTGCCATGTAGCAGCCTGTGGTTTCATTTTGGTTTGGACTCGCCCTTATTGAGGTGCCTTGACACTGGCGGGCGAGCTAGTCTTATAATGG
Source organism: Leptobrachium leishanense (assembly GCA_009667805.1). Taxonomy (NCBI): domain Eukaryota; kingdom Metazoa; phylum Chordata; class Amphibia; order Anura; family Megophryidae; genus Leptobrachium; species Leptobrachium leishanense. The sequence continues at coordinate 31,299,649 of CM019073.1, read as the reverse complement.
CCATTGATAAGAAACCAAACCTCTAATTGTGTTTAGTTTCACATGGTAAAACTGGAGTAAGCGCAGATGACATTTTTTTCTTTGTTATGTTCTACACATGTTGTTGGGCTGGATGCATTTGGTGGTTGCAGCAAACCCTTCGGGGAATAGGCGCGACCCCTCCCCTCCTGCACTATGTATGTTTCAATGTGCTTCCAGCCAGGTCATCCCTGCAGCAAGACTCCGCTCCGTGTCTTTGTTTTGATCCCAAAGTACATTTTGTTTCTGGGGAAGCATAAATAAAGGCCCACCAGTCTACCTCATGTTTGACAAGCAGCATGAGCAGGTATGGTTTGCTATGTAGCAGCCTGTGGTTTCATTTTGGTTAGGACTCGCCCTTATAGAGGTGCCTTGACGCTGGCGGGCGAGCTAGTCTTATAATGGCCATTGATAAGAAACCAAACCTCTAATTGTGTTTAGTTTCACACGGTATAATTGGAGGAAGCGCAGATGATATTTTTTTCTTTGTTATGTTCTACACATGTTGTTGGGCTGGATGCATCTGGTGGTTGCAGTTAACCCTTTGGGGAATAGGCGTGACCCCTCCCCTCCTGCACTATGTATGTGTAGCGCTCACTCCCGGAGGAGCCGCTGAATTTGAACCTCGGGTCAGTCTCCCCACACTAGGGAATAAATATACTCCAGCACCGTCGTGGATTTTATAAATTATATAGTTTACTGAATAAACGGGCATATAATGAGTAACACGGTATATGTATATTTTTTACAGTACTTCGTAATACGAGAAACACGCAGCGGAAAAGGAAAAAAGTATTTTTAACCCCTTAGTGGTTAGAGTGTGAGTCTCGTACAGGTTATGTCCCAAGGAATGTATGTGTATGCGTGTATTGGTACCCGGGTACAATATTCAACTGGCCAGTGAATTATTTAGGAAGTATCTTCGATCTCTAGCTCCGCTAGGCCGCACCTGCGCTCTGGCCTGGTCGAGATCACTTTCTGCTACACTGCGTCTTGCTCCTCTCACTCCTCGGCGCGCTCTGCCAGCTCTTTCCATGAGGCTGCGGATATCAGTGTCTCTCTCCCACCCACTTCCTGTTCCCGCCCGCAAAGCATGCTGGAAAATGTAGTCCCAATGATCAGTGTCTTACATCGCGCTTGTCTCCCTCCGGTGGCCAAAAACAAGTACTACAACGACAGGGAATTTAAAACCAGCGCTACACTCTCCCCCTCCTAGAACTCTTGGGTCTCTCCAAGGAGGTACAACAGTTGCATTACATTTTTTCACATATATTAGGCATCATATACAGGCTCAGCAGCAAGCATACAATGGGTTAGATACACTTCCTCAAGTTGACTCATGCTTTGGACTACCTCAGCTAACATAGCAGACACTTTGGGCAACCTTCGCACTGTGGTGACGGCCTCTTCAGTGCTATGTCCTGGTGAGTCGTAGGTGAGTCTCTGGGGCGGTCGAACAGAGCGTTTTGGTTCTGGCTCAATCAGTTCCTCTTCGGGTGGAAGTACTATAGGCGCGGGCTCAGTTCTTCTTTCTACCACTGGAGCAGACATCTCTTCGGAGTATGATCCTTCCAGTGAAGGCATAGAGCTGTAGTCATAAGATTCGACTTCAGGAACTACAGGGATTTCAATAGTCTCAGGAACTTCTAACTGAAATTCAGGAGCCTCAGGCCTCAAATTACTTTCCCTCCGTTCAGGAACTGAGATAACCTCTTCAGGCTCTGGTGAGCGCATCCAGTCCAGACAAAAACTTTCTTCCTCACTGTCCCTTTCGCTCTCTTCGATAGCCCGGGTCTGCTGAGACCGAGTAACGGGAGTCAAACGTGGAGCAGGCGGATTCGGCAGAGAAAGTTCGTCCCCAACTAGTATCCTCACAGCCTCTCTCAAAGGTAATAAATGATTCCGGTGCCAGTTCTTAAGAGGCCCAGCCTTTCCATCCAGCCGGATTTGATACACCGGCAGACCCGGAAGTTGCTTGCAGACAATGTAGACCTGAGAACTCCATCTATCCGCTAACTTGTGCCTTGCAGCAACACCCAAGTTCTTCAACAAAACCCTATCACCGGGTTGTAGATCCTGTATCCAAACTTTCAAGTCATAGTTCCGTTTATTCCTTTGTTCCCTGTTTCCTGAGGTCAAACGGGCCTGTTCAAACGCAGAGGCCAGATTCTTTCGAAGTCTATCCACGTAATTTCTATGGGAAGCTACCGACGTCTGGTCCAGAGATAGCCCAAACGCCATATCAGCCGGCAGTCGAGCTTCTCTTCCGAACATAAGACGGTACGGTGAGTATCCAGTGGCGTCACTCTCTGTACTGTTATATGCATGTACTAGCATAGCTATGTGACGACTCCAGCTCTGCTTCTCTGTGTTTGACAGTGTCCCCAGCATATTTAGTAGTGTGCGATTGAACCTTTCGGGCTGAGCATCACCTTGAGGGTGATATGGTGTAGTTCGGGTCTTTTGGATTCCCAGCAGTTCCAGTAATTGCCCAACAAGCCGGCTTTCAAAGTCTCTACCCTGATCAGAGTGTATTCTCCTTGGTAGGCCGTAGTGAACAAAGAACTTTTCCATCAGAACCTTCGCCACTGTCGGAGCGCGTTGGTCTTTTGTAGAAAAGGCTTGGGGCGTAACGTGTGAAGTGATCAGTCACTATTAGAATATTTCCCTGCCCACTAGCATCCGGCTCTAAGCACAGGAAGTCAATGCACACCAAATCCATGGGTCCTTGACTTTGCAGATGGCTCATTGGAGCGGTTCGGGTCGGTAGGGTCTTCCTTTGAATACACCTGACATGAATGGCAGTAACTTTCCACTTCCGCTCTCATGCAAGGCCAATAGAACCTGTCTCGCACCAGCTTAAAAGTCCTTTCTGCGCCCAAATGTCCATGCTCATCATGTAGTGATCGCAGTACACTCTCCCTATGTTTAGTGGGAAGGAACAACTGTTGGGTCTCTTCAGCATTGGTTGAGGGGCCCCTTCGGTAGACCACCCCATCCAACATCTTCAACCCTTCCCACTCTTTGTAGACCAGTCTGGCTCCATCTGGGAAATTGGTCAGCAGAATTTCCCGCTGGTTCGCAGTTAGGGCCTTTATGGTTAACGCAATTAAAGGGTCTCTAGCCTGATCAGTTTTCAGGTCCTGTTTTGAAAAGGTAGGCAGACTTTCATCCCTCAACTGCGTAGGGTTGCAGTAGAACTCCAGAACAGCCGCAGCCATGACTCCTATGGCCTCCACTTCAATCCCTCCCTTGACCTGGAGCTCTGCTCCTTGACACAAAGCTTGTACCCCGTCTGGAGTTAACTGAGTCCATTCTGTAGTGTACGGTCTTCTCGACAAAGCATCAGCATCTCGATTATTCACCCCAGGGCGATACTTCAGGCTGAACCGAAACCCTGACAGAGCGGCCAACCACCGATGTAACGTTGCGTCCAGTTTTGCAGTAGTAAGGACGTAGGTAAGATGATTGTTATCCGTCTTTATCACAAACTCGGCCCCATACAGATAGTCCTTTAGAAGGTCTACCACTGCCCACTTTAAGGCTAGGAACTCCAACTTGTGGGTAGGATAGTTCTTTTCTGAAGGCGTAAGGCTCCAGCTCACATACGCTACAGGCCTCAGCAATCTACCATACTCTTGATACAGGACTCCTCCTAGACCTTCTCTGCTGGCATCCACATGTAGCTCGTACGGCTTGTGAGGGTCCGCATAGGCCAAGACAGGAGCTCAAGTTAAACTCTGTTTCAGCTTCGTAAAAGCACTTTCGCATTGACTGGTCCATTCTCCCTGGATGGACTCTCGAGCTTTCCTTGGCCCTGGAGCTGATGGATTTCGGTCGGAGACCTTGTGGCCTTCTTCTGTGCTTTCCTTCTGTCGAAACGCCTTCTGCTGAGACCACTTGTCCCAGATACGTAACAGACGGTAAACAGAATTGACATTTCTCCAGAGATAGTTTCAATCCCTCTTCATGGAGCCTCTTCAAGACCTTCTCCAAACGTTGTTCATGTTCTTCCAGAGTCTTCCCGAACACAATTATGTCATCCAGGTACACTAATACTTCGATCAGATTCATGTCCCCGACTGTCTTCTCCATTAACCGTTGGAACGTGGCTGGAGCCCCCGTAAGGCCTTGAGGCATTCTGTTGAATTCGAAGAACCCCAATGGGCAGATGAACGCAGTCTTCTCTTTGTCTTCAGGATGCATTGGTATCTGGTGATACCCACTTCGCAGGTCTAGTACACTAAACCATTTTGCTCCAGACAAACACTGTAAGGCATCTTCTATCCGAGGAGTAGCATATTGATCTGGGATGGTTCTCCGATTCAGCGTGCGATAGTCTATGCATAGGCGGACAGAACCATTCTTCTTCCGGACCATTACTATTGGAGATGCATATGGGCTCCTGGACTCTTGGATCACCTTGGTTCTTTGCAGTTCATTCAGCTGTTCTCGTAGATCATCCAAGTCTCCCAGCAGAACTCGTCTTGACCTTTCACGAAACGGCTTGTCCTCTTGTAATCGAATGCGGTGCTCAGTACTTTTAGCTAGGCCTACGTCAAACTCATCTTTCGAGAACAAGTCTCTCCACTTTAGAACTTGGGAAAGAAGACGTTTCTTAAATTCAGGTGAAATGGGAGCGTCCTTGGGGTAGAATCTTTCATCTGGAATCTCTTTATCTACTCCCCCTCCTAAATCGGTAGGAGAGAGGGGCGTAGCGGACGCTACTTGCCCGATAGGCATTCGTGCTTTAAGGACTACTGGAGAATCAGACACATTGCACACGCTGACTGAGACTCTTCCTCGTGTTCTTTTCAAAGCTTTAGTGGAGATTATTTCAGGGATTACTTTTACTCCGGCTTCACTCCCATGATTAAAATTGGTTTCCAGTACTACATAGGGCCCTGGTTGCGATCCGTTCAACTTGACTGAAGCCCGGAAACTCGTTACTTCTCCTGCTTGCAGAACCTTCTCTGTTCCTTCCAATCTCCACAGGCGCCCCACTTCAGCAGGTGCCTTCTGTTCTTCGACCATTCTCTGATAGACTGGACGTAACATTGGGTGTACTCCTTTAGTAGAACCTTCTTCCAGTACGATAGGTGTCAGGAGACGTCGCACCAAATCGGTATTCGTCCTCACTATCATTGAACTCCTGTTTGCCCCTGAAGGCCGAGGACACCCAATGGCCAATGCATCACAACCTCCGGACTGTCCAATGACTTCGGATCCGATCTCCAACTTCACCTGTAGATACCCGTCATAGGGGAGTTTCTCACTTCCGATACCCCAGATTTCCAGATCCTTCAATTTCTGTACAGGTATGTGCTTCAAGTATCTCTCATAGAAATCTCTGTAAATCAATGTCACTTGAGCCCCTAAGTCCAACAGAGCTTTAGTGTAGACTCCCTCCACTTGGATTGGCACAATAGGGGAAGGACCTATCAGCTGGTCAGGAAACTTGGTGGTGGCAACAGGACATTTAGACCCAGTTTGTTGTACCCTGGCCTTCTTCTTGGCCCGTGCAGGTTTTGGGTGGGCATTGCTTCCCCATGACGTAGGACCGGATGCTAAGGGAGTGACTCTTTCAGTCCTGGCAGGCTCGGCAGTTGGCCAGACTTTGGGCCCTCTCGCCCTCTTAGTCCTGGCTTGATTTTTGGAGTGGGTTTCAGTCTTCAGGCACCTAGGTTGCTCCTTCACTTGTGCCCTCTGGCGTTTCCCGCCGGTGAGGTAGATAACAGCCCTTCCAAGGCTTTCAATAACTCCTCAACTCTATTTCCTTCAGGGTTTTGGCTTTTGCATTGTGCGTGGAAGTGGCCCATTTCTCCGCAACTGAAACATCTCTTCTTTGAAAGCGGAGACGCAATCGCCTGCTGTGATTCGGTTGAAGGACCCTGGCTAGACGCCACAGCAACTCCGGTTGTCTGCATGTCTGTAAGGAACTTCTGCATCTCTGTCTGTGTCTCTGTCACCTTCAACAATACTCGGCACAGTTCCGCGTGCGCCTGTTGCAATTCAGCTCGAGCTTCTTGTACCTTCTTAATAGTTTTGTGCAACTCACCATGTGCAGAGAGGTTTAATTCTTTGACAGCCTTCTCTGTGGATTTTTTTTTTGAGAAAGGATTTTACCAGGAAGGATACATTGAGATTTCTCTCGTTTTTCTCTCGATTTAAAAGCGATCAGATGCTCTTGTTCGTCCACGTCGGATCCATAGGTATCCAACGAGTCACTTTCAGGCTGCAAACATTCGTTATGCCTCACAGGTTGCGCGTAAGCTCTTTCTCCTCTCCTGAAGGATTTTTCTTCCAGTAAAGCATCCTCCTCTCTGACAGCTCGGATCAGTTCCAGGTACTTCAGTTCTTGATTACCTTCCCTGCTTCTCAGCTGCAGCATCACTGGATCTAGAGGTTGAGCGCCCCTCAGGATCTGTTTTATTCGGATCTTATCTACTTCGGCCGGTTCGGCCCCTTTCTTGAGGAGTATCTGGTGCAGAATCTTATCTAGGCGCCTCATATATTCGGTCATTCTCTCACCTTTCCGCTGGTAGGTGTGTTCATATTGATACACGAGCTCTGCAGCCTTTTCCGTTCACCCAAAAACTTCCTCCAGAACATTTAGATAATCTAAAGCAGTGCAGTCTTTCTTACTCAATTTTAGGTTTCTTACAGCCTCTGAAGCAGGTCCCTTTAAGCTCTCAGTAATCCTTTGCTTTTTCTGTGCTTCAGGTACGTCCCACTCATCCAGAGCCTGCATCGCCTGTTCCATCCATTCTTCGAAGGTTTCTTCTCCCGCCGGAGTTGGTACGTTTCCTGTAAAATTTCTCAACTGTCGATAGCCAAAGTTAGTGTGCGGAGGGCTTGTTCTCTGACATTTAGCCAGCAAATCTCCAATAGCCACTATAAATTCAGGCCCGATCATGGCCAATGGACTGGGCGCGGGAACACTCGTGGATTCGCCACGTGGCGCACTTGGCTGAATCAGTTGGACTTCCACCTCATCGGTCAGCTTCACGCTCGCGCCCTGAAAACACACTGGAACACCCTTTCTCCACTCAAAAAGAACATACGTGTGAGAGGTATCTGGGTTCTCTTTAATGTCCAGGATTAACCCCCGATGATCTGGTGTCAGCGCGGCCACGGCCTGGCGAATCTGATCTTCGGCCCAAGTGTCTGCAGGAATATCCATGACTATACACAATTCTAACTGACTACTGTGCTCCTCACACCATTTGGCAGCAGTGTCTGGATCCATATTTAACCCTTTAAATGCGTTTTTCCAGAGACTGGATCCCGGAAACGAGCCCCCACGTGTAGCGCTCACTTCTGGAGGAGCCGCTGAATTTGAACCTCGGGTCAGTCTCCCCGCACTAGGGAATAAATATACTCCAGCACCGTCGTGGATTTTATAAATTATATAGTTTACTGAATAAACGGGCATATAATGAGTAACACGGTATATGTATATATTTTTACAGTACTTCGTAATACGAGAAACACGCAGCGGAAAAGGAAAAAAAGTATTTTTAACCCCTTATTGGTTAGAGTGTGAGTCTCGTACAAGTTATGTCCCAAGGAATGTATGTGTATGCATGTATTGGTACCCGGGTACAATATTCAACTGGCCAGTGAATTATTTAGGAAGTATCTTCGACTAGTCACGTTGGGGCCCTGTAGGTTTTGGAACAAACTGTAGTGTGCTTTAGTATTTCACCGTGGCCTGGAAGGCCTCTCACCCATCCGCCAAATACTCGGTGCTCCGCTCAACCCAGGACGTCTCTCCGCTCGATTTTGACTGGGGTTCTCTGTGTCACTGGATCCGCTGTCTTGCTCCTCTGTATCGGCCACAAGATGTCCAGCTCACCGCCTGCACTCCCTGTTAAATCGTCTGCGGTTCTCCTCACTCGGGGTCCTTCAGCTTACTCTGTCTCAGCGTGGGTTACTGGGTCTTTGTTAAATAGGAAGGAAAAAACCCGATCTCTAGCTCCGCTAGGCCGCACCTGCACTCTGGCCTGGTCGAGATCACTTTCTGCTACACTGCGTCTTGCTCCTCTCACTCCTCGGCGCGCTCTGCCAGCTCTTTCCACGAGGCTGCGGATATCAGTGTCTCTCTCCCACCCACTTCCTGTTCCCGCCCGCAAAGCATGCTGGAAAATGTAGTCCCAATGTTCAGTGTCTTACATCGCGCTTGTCTCCCTCCGGTGGCCAAAAACAAGTACTACAACGACAGGGAATTTAAAACCAGCGCTACATATGTTTCAATGTGCTTCCAGCCAGGTCATCCCTGCAGCAAGACTCCGCTCCGTGTCTTCGTTTTGATCCCAAAGTGCATTTTGTTTCTGGGGGAGTATAAATAAAGGCCCACCAGTCTACCTCATGTTTGACAAGCAGCATGAGCAGGTATGGTTTGCTATGTAGCAGCCTGTGGTTTCATTTTGGTTAGGACTCGCCCTTATAGAGGTGCCTTGACGCTGGTGGGCGAGCTAGTCTTATAATGGCCATTGATAAGAAACCAAACCTCTAATTGTGTTTAGTTTCACACGGTATAATTGGAGTAAGCACAGATGACATTTTTTTCTTTGTTATGTTCTACACATGTTGTTGGGCTGGATGCATTTGGTGGTTGCGGCCAACCCTTCGGGGAATAGGCGCGACCCCTCCCTTCCTGCACTATGTAAGATACAGGTGCAGGTCAGGAGACTTTTTGTAGAGGTCGCAGGAAACACGGGCAGAACAAGTAGGCAGGTAAATTCAGGGGAGGATCAGGTTATCTGGAGACAGGATGGTCATTGCAGGAATGGGTGGGAATCACACAAGGTAATATACACAGCACACTGGGACATGATAAGAAACAGAGGCATATGATGTAGCTGGTCAAAACAGGATTAGGCAAGGTTTGGCAAACAGGAAGGCTTGGTAATCAGAAGTGAATACAGAGAGTTCCAGGCATAGCAAGTCCTGGGATGCAGGAGAACTGAGTCCCTGAGGAAACACCCATAGGAGGTCCTCAATACATTACAGGATGGGATGGGGAACTACCTGAAGCTTCCTACTTGTGGAGCAACATTAAAACTAGGAACCTGAGGACAAGGGCAGGAAAGAAACTGTCAGGGCTCAAGTTCTGGGCAGAACCAGCGCAGGCACGAGCTTTCCTTTATACTTTCTCAGAGCCTGTGAGCACGCTACTGTATATATTTGCTGCTTAAAAGGACTGTTGTGTACACAGTCTGTTTTCTATCCAAGTCGTTAGTCTGCTTTTTGGAAAAAAAATATTTTTCTCCTTTTTTTTATTATGTTCATCATTTAGTAACATTTTCACTCCCTGTCTTGTACTGTCTCACATGCAATGTGCAATACAGTTATAAAACTACATTGGATCGAAACCACTGTAATGAGTGGATCTCTGCACACAATTAAATGATCATTCATGCAATAAATTCAGATTTTTATTTGTCGTTTCATGTTTCATTTAAGAGTTACATTTGAAAATCTGAACTATTTTGTCTGTATTTTATACGGAGTATTTGCTTTAAAATAAAAAAAATATATAAGAAAACGCTCAATGCTTCTTCCTGCTAAAACACTTTATACTTTTTGGTCCCATCTTTTGGGTTTATACTTTAAAAACTTTAAGGCTAGGGTCAGACGAATGCATTTTTCGCATCGTCCGTAAAAAAGGGCGTCTGAACGCATGGACGTACCTTATCACGGAATACGCAATGGCGGTCATACGATGCGCAATTACGGCCGTGATTTTTTATGGATCCAAACCAGGAAACCTTGAGTGTCTGGACATTATGTTGGCTGGACATGAGCAGGGTCTGACGTCTCCTAATCATGCATACACGCCGCTATGTGGACGCAGCGCACTCTGTACGTCAGTACTAGCGGTTCAACGTTCTTGCGAAAATGCGTTCATTTGCCACTTGCGTTGCGCGGCCGAACTTTCGTGCGGCCGTACTTTGTGTGTGGGCCTGCGTTGGACGTCATTTGCTGCTACCACGGCCGTCATAAAGTGCGGGAAAAAGCACGTTTGCACTGTGTTCGTCTGACCCCAGCCTAAATGTAAGGTGGAAAATCCTCTTTTTGATAACTGCAAGTGCATATGTTACTTTTACAAAATTCGCATTATAAAAACGAGGCCCTAGTTCCAGCTTGAAGGATATTTCAATAATAATAGGGCTTACATTGCTGTAGTGATCCCAAAAAATTGAGGGTATTATTACTTTTAGGGGAAGCTCTCAGTATAAAGCAATAGTTTCCTTTTTTAACACTGGAGCACACAGTATACACAGTAAGAAGAACCACGTGACATTCTCCTGCGGGCAGTTCTTTGTTCTACTGACACGCACTAGCTGCGGTTTCTTAAGCTGACATTTGGAGCACTCCATGTGACCCTGGAAGAAGATATTAACCAAGCATTTTCAAATCAGAAAATACCACAATATGCTGAGAGAACTGTTCTATTCTTGTTTCTGCCGGCAGGACCGTCTTGACAAAAGCCAAAAAAAGGAAAAAAAAGTCACTTAGAGTTGTGTTCAAAATTATTCAACCCCCAATGCTCTAAAGGGTTTTAGGGAATTTAGTGTACATTTGTAATTGTATTCAGAATGAAATCCTACAAGGTGACAATGTGATGCAGTCCGTCACAAACCTGAGGCTTGGGAGACGTTGAACCTTTCAACAGGACAATGATCCCAAGCATACCTCCAAGTCCACTAGAGCATGGTTGCAGATTAAAGGCTGGAACATTTTGGAGTGGCCATCGCAGTCACCAGACTTAAATCCGATTGAGAACCTCTGGTGGGACTTAAAGAAAGCAGTTGCAGTGCGCAAGCCTAAGAATGTGACTGAACTGGAGGCTTTTGCCCATGACGAATGGGCGAAGATACCCGTAGATCGCTGCAAGACACTTGTGTCAAGCTATGCTTCACGTTTAAAGCTGTTATAACTGTAAAAGGATGTTGTACTAAGTACTAAGATTGAATGTCACTTGGGGGTTGAATAAAACTGATAATGATGTGAGCACAGAAAAGACATTTGTGGTTATTTCATTAAAAATGTTATGTTATATTTGTCTGACCTACACGTGCCTCTTTGATTTAATTGTAAGCAAGATGACTGAATGATCAAAATCAATGTCAAACTGGCCAAAACACTCAATTTCAGTGGGGGTTGAATAATTTTGAACACAACTGTATAAAGTCCAGCAACTTCCAGAGGCCACTTTGGCAACTGTTGCGAGGAATGAAAATTAGGTTGTAAAAAAAAAAACAGAAAAGCAATCTCCTGGGAGAAAATAGAAAAACAGAGGACCCTGTTCCACCCAGCCATTACACACTGACAAGTGAGGCATTAAGTATAATAACCCCACTTGGTAATACTGATAGGCCCCTACTTGTCCAAACTCCCATGCGACTCACCTGTTACAGCTGCTTACTGTAAATAAACACTTCCCATACTTTGTACAGAAAGTAGGGATGTGTATGGCTGAAAAATTAGTTTTGTTTAGTTTCATTTCATTACGTTGTTAAATCATTTCTTTTTCGGAATTTCATAACTAATTTCGTTTCGCATTTCGTTTCGGATCGATTTCAAATTTCATATATTAATTCGATAGTTTATATCAATTCGAATTTTGAATCACTAAATAAGACCCCAATTAATCAAATTTTGCTGTTAAAAGAAAAGCTAGGGTTAAATTTTAAGCTGCGTCACAGATTTAGTATTTGAGTCAAATTAATCATAGTGAAACAAAATAATTTTTTTTCATAAAGTCCTTTGCTGACTATTACTTGTATTGTAAGTTAAGATCAATTCGATAGTTCATTTCAAATTTGATAGTTGATATCAATTTGAAAGTTCATTTCAAATTCGATAGTTGATATTATTATTATTATCTTTTATTTATAAAGCGCCATCATATTCCGTAGCGCTGTACAATGCACAAACATGAGGCACAAACATGAGACATACATGATAAACAAGGAAAAGACAACCCTGCCCAAAGGATACTGTAGCTTGTCTAGAAAGTGAAGTGGAATCAGGCTGGAAGATGGTCGCCATTATGAGCCAGGCGGCCATCTTGTTCAGAATATTGGTTCTCTTGAAAATAACTAGGTAGGTTTAGCTGAAACTAGATTGAAGCATACGAAGAAATTTAGGAATGTGTTAGATTAGCAGAAAAGCAATTAAAACCTGAGAAAGATGTAGACTGTTCCTGGCACGAAGGGACAGAATGAGAAGTGGATACACCAAGGTCACAGAGGCCTGCAGAGAGACAAAGGGGAGTATAGAAGACAGACCAGGTGTTATCTGCAACAAACACAGGCGCTAGGGAGGTATTAACCCACGTGGGGTGGGAGAGTGTCACCGGGAGGTGGGTTAGTTGGGATGTACATAATTATGTATTTGGGGTATAAGATCTCATGACACAGTGAGTTCGAGGCTCACTCTTTGCGATTCAATCCTGTGTGAGCATTTGTGTGATGACACAAATAAAGTTTGCCTTTCCTGAAGAGACTCGTGTTCAGACAATCCTTGCTCGTGTCTGGTCCGGCCTCGTCCCGAGTGAACCTAGCAGATTACAGTTACAAAAGTACAGCACTTTAACCAAGTGCTCAGCCAGATATCCCGTGAGCTTACAATCTAAGGGACGGGGTAAGTGAAACAGATGGGAGCAGAGGGAAGGTGAAGCTGGTTGCTAGAAGAAATGTTGTGACGGTTGAATGGGAAGGGCCAGAAGGTGGGGCTGAGTAAAGGTAATTAGCGAGAGAAGTGGAAACAGCTGTAAAGGAGCCCTTAAATGATGGACCGGGCCTGGGTGGGTGGGTGAATGGGGAGGGAGGGACTGCAGAGTGGAGAATCTTGGGTCTGTGATGGTCAGTGTGTGCTGCAAAATAGAATGGGGATTTGCTAAGTGTGCCCTTAAAAACTACACGGCAGGAGGGGGAAGGAGGAGGAGCAGGAGGTATAATGGAGGGAACACTGAATCAAGAAATCAGCCAGAAATTAATACATTTAAAAATAAAATACAGTTGCAAGAATGGGGTTCTTTGGAGGATAGCATAGGACGGCATTCTGAGATCCTGCTACCTTATGCTGGTTCTGGGGTGCTGGTCAGAGTATGCTTATTCAGGTTCCAGGGTGCAGAGTGGAGAATCTTGGGTCTGTGATGGTCAGTGTGTGCTTATGCTGGTTTGATTATCAATTTGATAGTTCATTTCAAATTCAATAGTTGATATAAGTTATTCAAATTTTTCTTTTATGATGATGACACAGTGTAAAATGAAATAAATTCGTTATATACCGTTTCATTTCGAATTCGTATCATATCGATTCGTTATTCGGAAGTACTTTCGATTACGAATTATCAAATTTTGTTCCGGATTCCGAATTTTTACGAAACGAATGCACATCTCTAACAGAAAGCATTAATGCAGAGGCACCTGCAGACTAATGAGCGATTCCAAAGGAACACTTTATTGTCGCTGGCACCTGGCAATGGAAAAAATATGCAGGTGCAAAAATGCAGGTTGCAAATGCATAACTTTTCTTGCAATTATCCCTTTTACTATCAAAAAAATGTGTAAATGATTTTGCATTGTAATACATTGAAAAAACTAAATTTGCATAACTTTAAATGGAAGGTTAGTATTCTCTCTGTAGAGAAACTAAATTCTCTGTGAGATCTCTCACCTGTCATCCTGTATTACTGTAAACAACCTACAAGGAAAAAGATACAAGGAGTAGCCTTCACCATCACTGTAACAAAAAGTTCAAACTTAACCTAAGGGCTAGAGGGACATATGAGGGACAGATTATGGCCTTTCCAGTGACACCAAATATAACTAGGTTAGATTTATGTAAAAATAAAATAATAAATAAAAAAAGAGAAAAATATTTTAACACAGCACTATTATTCAGTTTACAGTTATAAAGTGAACAGTGATACTGCTCTAACTCACCTTCTAATATCATACCAGCAAGTGTGGAGCTGATGATGCAACGCATTGTTTCATCGACAACCTAGACTGTGGCACTGCAGTGAGGGGAGACAGGGGGACTTTGGAACCTGCGTCTCTGAATTGTACAAAGCACAAGGTTAAGTGAGGTGTCACTGGAAAGGTCAGAGTCTGATCTATACATTGATACCAAACATGACCATGTGATGTGTAAAAATAAAAAATGGAGGAAAAGTAAATGCAAAATTTACTTTTTTCTCTGTTCTATGGCAGAGGCAATATATGCTTTTACATATAAAGCAAACAATGCCACTGAACTAACTCAAATAAGGCAACAGATTCTGCCCCTTCTTTTGATTTGAGTGCAGAGAGAAACTCTTTTTCAGTTTTTTAAAAATGTCTTATATTTATTTCTTTGGTTTGCCATAAAACTATTGTTTAAAACGTCATTTTGACATGTTTTTTTTTTATTTGGGGGGGGGGTGTAGGGGCGCTCCACATTTCTGTGCCTACAGGCTCCTGAGATGCAAATCTGGCCCTGGCTGTCTTACAACAGCCAGGGAGAGGGCAGCATACAGGAAGAGCTTTGGGGGATAAGATTCAGGTGGTTGCTGAAAATCCCTGTACAGTGCAGATACAAGGTGCTTCTGCAATTTCCATAACAGGCATTCTATCACATACAGACAGTATTTTTATTTCCTGTTGGCTTTTTTTGGACGCCGCATCATCTCATTATGATCACTACAAATCTCCAGAAGCAGATGATCTCACCATTTTATCATCTATCTTTATCACAATCACTGTGTTTGGCACAAAGGCCAATTCTGCCTGTATGTTAATAATGCAGACCCCATTTGAAATTATGCAAGATAAGGGACACCATTTAGAGTTTAGACCTTTTTAGCCCAGTAATAAACAATATCACGGTTATTCAGAGAAAGCTGAAACTCTGGAGAACTTTTGGAGAAGTGAAAACTCTATCAGGGTTATTCAAAGAGATCCGAATTGCTTGAGAAAGGTAACCGAACGCTGAAATTCAGCGTTCGGTTACCTTTCCTGGCCATTCGGCTATCCAGAGAGCAGGCAATTCGCCAAATCCTGGCGAATTGCCTGAAAATACGGTGCCTGTTCGGTGCCTGTTCGAGGGCAGTGAAAACCCCATGAAAAAGCACTGCTTCGGCTATTGAGAGAACAAAAACCAGCAGTGAAAGGTTCCCGAAATGCCCTGCCATTCGGTGGTTTAATTCGGCAAGTTTATTCAGGAGAATCCCATAGGCTTCAATGTTAAAATATTCTTGTTTTAATTCAATATCTAATAAACCGTTCATTATAAAATTCTGCAGTAAAGAGTCTCCTTATTTATAGATTTTTTAGGATATTTTAAGCATTTTTCAGATTTTTTTTAAAAAGTCCGATTTTTTTTTTATTTGTTTTTTAAGTTTACTTATATTTTCTGTAACAGCCCTCTTTATAATCATTCCCTGGACCTCATATGTAAATTTCAGACATTTTCGCTCAGTAGTTTCTTTGCAGTGTTTCACTTTTCAATCATTCATACAAACTGTTTTCCTAATTTATTCACTGCCTCTTCTGCTTTGTGGAAGGCTGCGATCAAGTTGGGGCGGCAGCCTGTATGAAAAGACATTTTAGGACGCGCAGAAAAAGTTTAGTGTTTTGTTTGGGCTAAATTATTGTGAAACTTATGCAGGCTTTGCATGAAAGTAACAATAGGTGCTTTAAAATTGGGCTTTTAGCGTCGGCAACAGTGCCGTC
Organism: Leptobrachium leishanense; assembly: GCA_009667805.1. Classification (NCBI taxonomy): domain Eukaryota; kingdom Metazoa; phylum Chordata; class Amphibia; order Anura; family Megophryidae; genus Leptobrachium; species Leptobrachium leishanense. The sequence goes on along the minus strand of CM019073.1, from coordinate 31,283,900 downwards.
ACACCGTAACCCCTCTGAGGATATGAATCTGATACAGGCGTCAATGGCAGTGCACCCAGATATTGTGCCTTTAGTGCCAGGCATGCAAGTACTATCATACAGTAACCCCTCTGTGGTATTGTGGAAGAGTGCAGGGGTGGACCATGTGGTCCTATATTGAAAAGTTTTTTATCTGTTAATGGGCGTCAGTGCACCCAGATATTGTGCCTTTAATGCCAGGCCATCAAGTATCATCATACAGTAACCCTTCTGTGGTATTGTGGAAGAGTGCAGGGGTGGACCATGTGGTCCTTTATTGAAAAGTTTTTGATCTGGTAATGGGCGTCAGTGCACCCAGATATTGTGTCTTTAATGCCAGGCCAGCAAGTATCATCATACAGTAACCCCTCTGTAGTATTGTGGAAGAGTGCAGGGGTGGACCATGTGGTCCTTTATTGAAAGGTTTTTGATATGGTAATGGGCGTCAGTGCACCCAGATATTGTGCCTTTGGTGCCAGGGCAGCAAGTATCATCATACAGTAACCCCTCTTTGGTATTGTGGAAGAGTGCAAGGGTGGACCATGTGGTCCTATATTGAAAGGTTTTTTATCTGGTAATGGGCGTAAGTGCACCCAGATATTGTGCCTTTAATGCCAGGCCAGCAAGTATCATCATACAGTAACCCCTCTATGGTATTGTGGAAGAATGCAGGGGTGGACCATGTGGTCCTATATTGAAAAGATATGCATCTGGTTAAGGCGTCAGTGCACCCAGATATTGTGCCTTTGGTGCCAGGCCATCAAGTATCATCATACAGTAACCCCTCTGTGGTATTGTGGAAGAGTGCAGGGGTGGACCATGTGGTCCTATATTGAAAAGTTTTTTATCTGTTAATGGGCGTCAGTGCACCCAGATATTTTGCCTTTAACCCCTTAGTGACCGGGCGGTTTTACACAAATCCGTCTTTTAGTGACCGCTGCTGTTTTTACGTTTCTGGGCTGTTAGTGTTTAGGTCAAATTTTCCTCTTACTCGTTTATTCAACCCACACATATTATACACCCTTTTTCCCGCCATTAAATGGACTTTCTAGAAATACCATTATTTCCATCATATCGAATAATTTACTATAAAAAAAATATGAAAAATTAAAAAGAAATGGTAAAAACACACTTTTTTGTAATTTAATCCCCAAAATCTACAACCACCCAAAACGACCCCGGCTAAATAGGTTCAAAATTTTGTCCCGAGACTAGAAATACCCAATTTTTACATGCGTTTGCTTTTTAACCCCTTCACTGCTGAGACAGTTCACCTATGTGCGCTACGCTCATTCTGACCATTTTGTGCTAATTATTTTTAGATGACAGCCTAGGTCCTATTTAATTAAACCCCCCCCCAGACAAAAAAACTTTAAAAAAAAATCATTTTTTTATTTTATTTAATTTTTTTATTATTTTTTTTTATTTAATTTTTTTTTAATTTCTTTTTTAAAACCAAACCTGGTCATGTTTGATATCATTTGAAAGGCCATAATCAGGCCTTTCAAATGATGGCAAATATGACCATCTAGCTGCCATGGATCGGGAGATAAAGGGATCCTTAGGATCCCCTTATCTCTACATGGCAGCTAGAGGGTTAACTGGCCCACTGACATCCTCACACATATTGTGAGGTTGTCAGTGGGTGGGGGGGGACCTGGAGGCTTGGCTGACATCCAAGATGTCAGCCCCCCTCCAGGTTTGAATCGCGTTTTGGCGCCAATTGGCGCCGCAACGTGATCCGGCGGCGAAACGGTTAATGCCATACACCGCTGGAAAGGGGAGGCTCTCCCCTCTCCAGCAGTGCAAACGGCATCTCCCTAGCTTCAATGGTTGGGGAGATAGAGGGCTCCGAATGAGCCCCCCCTCCCCTCCATTGAAATCCATGGGGACGCCTGCTGCTGACGTCACCACGCAGCGTGGCGACGTCATCAGCCTCGCCTGCCCATGTAAATCACATGGGCAGGCTTCCTCCCTGCCAGAACGCCGTGGGATCCGGCGAGGGAGGTGAGTATCGGGCGGGAGGGGGATTAGGCGCCGCTGACGTACCCTGTACGTCCGCGGGTCTAAGGGAGACCCGAGGACAAGACGTACAGGGTACGTCAGCGGCCCTTAAGGGGTTAATGCCAGGCCATCAAGTATCATCAAACAGTAACCCCTCTGTAGTATTGTGGAAGAGTGCAGGAGTGGACCATGTGGTCCTATATTGAAAAGTTTTTTATCTGTTAATGGGCGTCAGTGCACCCAGATATTTTGCCTTTAATGCCAGGCCATCAAGTATCATCATACAGTAACCCCTCTGTAGTACTGTGGAAGAGTGCAAGGGTGGACCATGTGGTCCTATATTGAAAAGAGTTTTTATTTATCTGTTAATGGGCGTCAGTGCACCCAGATATTGTGCCTTTAATGCCAGGCCATCAAGTATCATCATACAGTAACCCCTCTGTGGTATTGTGGAAGAGTGCAGGGGTGAACCTTGCGGTCCTATATTAAAAAGATATACATCTGGTTAAGGCGTCAGTGCACCCAGATATTCTGCCTTTGGTGCAAGACTGCCAGGGCAGCAAGTATCATCATACAGTAACCCCTCTGTGGTATTGTGGAAGAGTGCAGGGGTGGACCATGTGGTCCTATATTGAAAAGTTTTTTATCTGGTAATGGGCGTCAGTGCACCCAGATATTGTGCCTGTAATGCCAGGCCAGCAAGTATCATCATACAGTAACCTCTCTGTGGTATTGTGGAAGAGTGCAAGGGTGAACCTTGCGGTCCTATATTAAAAAGATATGCATCTGGTTAAGGCGTCAGTGCACCCAGATATTCTGCCTTTGGTGCAAGACTGCCAGGGCAGCAAGTATCATCATACAGTAACCCCTCTGTGGTATTGTGGAAGAGTGCAGGGGTGGACTATGTGGTCATATATTGAAAAGTTTTTTGTTTTTTTTAATGGGCGTCAGTGCAGCCAGATATTGTGCCTTTCATGGCAGCAAGTGCCTTCACACCATAACCCTTTTGTGGTATTGTGGAAGAGTTCAGTGCTGAAGGTTTTGTGAATGCAGAAGAGGACATCCCCTATCTATTCCATTACTTCAGCATCAGGGGATTGATAGCTGCTGATCCAGGACTGATTCATTTTTATAAATGTCAGCCGGTCTACAGAGTCGGCGGACAGACGCACTCTTTTGTCTGTGACAAAACCTCCAGCGGCACTGAACGTCCTTTCGGAAAGCACGCTAGATGAAGGGCAACCTAGTAGCTGCATAGCATATTGGCTAAGTTCTGGCCAGTGATCCAATCTCAACACCCAGTAAGCCAGTGGATCATCTGCTGGAAAGGTATCCAGGTCTGCCCTTGCCCCTAGGTAGTCCTGCACCATATGGTGAAGACGCTGGCAATGGGTGCCTACATTTGACGTCCCTGGGCGTCGAGGACTAAAAAAATTTAAAAATGCATCAGTCAAGCGGCCCTGGCCTTCACCACTATTCCTCTGATCATCCTCAGCCTCAGAAGCACGTCTGTTAGCACTTGGTAATCTACCAGTGCCTGGAAAGGTGTTACACAAGTGTCGCTTTAGAGCGTCCTCAAGTTTTTTCATCCTGTGCTCCCTCTGTGCGGGCAGGATGAGCTCTGCAACTTTCCCCTTGTATCGTGGATCAAGAAGGGTTGCCAACCAGTAATGATCCCTCTCCTTGATAGCACGAATCCTGGGGTCCTTTAGCAGGCTTTGCATCATTAGGGAGCCCATGCAGCGTAGGTTGGAGGTGGCATTAGCTGCCGAGTCTTCCTGGTCAATGAGGATGACCGTATCGTGCACTTCCTCCTCCCAGCCACGCACAAGCCCTTCTGTTTCTGGGCACACAAAACCCTGCCTTGAGGAATCCCCACCTTCAATGCCCCCACTACTTAAATAGTCCTCCTCCTCCTCATCCTCCTCCTGTCTGATCTGAATAGGACCCGCTGGAATGCTGTCTGCGGAAAGACTGGGGCCTAGAGAGCTAGCGAAGGCCTCCTCTTCCTCCCGCTGCTCTGCCTCTAGAGCCACATCTATAATTCCCCGCAGAGTGTGCTCCAGCAGGAACACTAATGGACTAAACACTAAAGGAATTGTGTCACTGATGCATGCACTGTCCCTGCTCACCATCCTCATTGCCTCCTCAAATGGTGACAGTACAGTGCCTGCATTCTTGATCATCAGCCACTGCGGGGGGGAAAAAAAACAAGTTGACCTGAACCTGTCCTTGTGCCATACTCACACAGGTACTCGTTGATGGCCCTCTGCTGCTTGTGCAGATGCTGCAGCATTGCTAATGTCGAGTTCCACCTGGTGGGCATGTCACAGATCAGACGGTTTGTGGGAAGGTGGAATTCTCTTTGAATTTCTGCCACGTGAACACTTGCTGGGAATGACCGTCTGAAGTGGCTGCAGACTTTTCTGGCCTGGATGAGAAGCTCTGGCAGCCCTGGGTACTTGGTTAGGAAACGCTGTACCACCAGATTTAGGACGTGTGCTAGGCATGGTACATGCGTCAATTTACCCTTGCGTAGGGCGGAGAGAAGGTTGCTGCCATTATCGCAGACGATCATTCCCAGCTCAAGCTGGCGTGGTGTTAACCATCTCTGCACCTGCCCCTGCAGAGCTGACAAAATTTCTGCTCCGGTGTGGCTCCTGTCCCCTAAACAAACCAGCTCAAGCACAGTATGGCATCTTTTTGCTTGAGCCATTGCGTACACCCTGTCAGGCGTCGGTTTAACTGCCACTTTGCCAGAGACAGAGAAGGAGGAGGAGGAGGAGGAGGAAGAGGTGGTGGTGGTGGAGCAGACAGACCTCATACAAGCAGCTTTCTGGAGGCGTGGTGGATGAACAAGCTCCAGCACAGAGCCCCGTCTTGGATCACTCCCAGCTGCAATCAGAGTTACCTAGTGTGCCGTGAAGGAAATGTAACGACCCTGTCCATGCTTGCTGGACCACGTGTCTAAAGTGACATGCACCTTGCTGCTGACTGCCTTTCCCAATGACTGGATAACATTGTCTTCCACGTGCTGGTATAGTGCTGGAATGGCCTTGCGTGAAAAGTAATGGCGTTTTGGAACCTGTCACTGTGGTACAGCGCATTCAGCAAATTCACGGAAGGGAGCAGAGTCCACCAGCTGGAAAGGCAGCAGCTGCAATGCGAGTAGTTTTGCTAAGCTGCCATTTAGACGCTGTGCTTGGGGATGGTTGGGACTATATTTTTTCTTTCGCTGCAGCAGCTGCGGAAACGTAATCTGACTGCGTAAATCTTCAGCTACTGGGATGATGTCACATTGTGAGGAAGGACCTGCTGGTACATCCATTACTGTAGCATCATCCCTGTCGGTGGAGGTTGTAGGCAATTGCATGGCAGGACATACAGTGTGGGTAGAGACAGATGAGGAGGAGGAGGACCTACGCAAAGTTTTGCCCCAACGGGATGTGTGGCACTTGTTCATATGTCGGCTCAAGCACGTGCTACCCAAGTGTCCGGTGTTTATCCCACGCTTCAGCCTCCTCTGACATAGATTACAAATAGCAACGGTGGGGTCTGCTGCACAGTTCTTAAAGAACTCCCAGACAGCAGATTTCCTGCATGTGTTCTTTGAGACAACAGCGCTCTGCACCGGAGCAGCTCTGACATGTGATGCCTTGGACTGGCTAGTGCTACAGTTGGTCACAGAGGATGTTGTGCCTCGTGTTTGCTGTGCCTCCTCCCCCTCCTCCTCACTTGATTCCTCAGTTCGATCTCGCACCCAGGTGGAGTCAGTGACCTCATCATCATCAATGTCATCTTCACCCCCTATCTCCTCATCACTGGAGCCAATTTGGCAGTATGCTGCAGCTGCTGGGGCAACATGAGTGCCAGTTATTTGTGTGTCATCACTGGCACCCCCTTCCTCTAGGTTGATTATACTCCCTTGCTCAACCTCAGAGATTGAATCAGAGCACTGTACTTGCTGTGCAACCTCAAGCAGCATGTCACTCTCATTGTAGTCAAACAATTCAGCTGACTCCTCCGTGTGTGATAGCGAGGCTACGGCAGGAGTAGCTGTAGACATGGAGGCTGCATTAGATGCTTTGGCAGCTGAGGTGGACTGTAAAGCACTAGAAGCCTGGCTGGCAGAGGACTCGGTGGATGAGGATGGCCTGGTTAGCCAATCCACCAAGTCCTATGTATGTTGCTGCTGCTTAAGACGGCCAGCACCAGTTAGAAAGGACAAGCGTGCCCCTGCAGAGGATGCACCACGTCCACCACGACCAGAGACACAGCCTCCCGACACAGGGGCTGCTTGCCCTCTTATCTGTGGCTGGGAGCGTCTGCCTGTCCTTTTTGTTCTTTCAGACATGGTGAGTGATATATAGATTAATATATACAGAACTCTGATTCAACTCTGGTATAAAGATTTAAATAACTCTGGTATAACTCAGTGAGACACACTGATAGCTGGCAGCCAGTGACAAGAGACAAATCACCTTAATTCCCAAATGTTTTAAATAAATTAGTGAGCCCCAAAATACAGCGTGGTACTGTATGTATGACGAGACACAGATCACCTTAATTCCCAAGTGTTTTAAAGAAATTAGTGAGCCCCAAAATACAGCGTGGTACTGTATGTATGACGAGACACAGATCACCTTAATTCCCAAGTGTTTTAAAGAAATTAGTGAGCCCCAAAATACAGCGTGGTACTGTATGTATGACGAGACACAGATCACCTTAATTCCCAAGTGTTTTAAAGAAATTAGTGAGCCCCAAAATACAGTGTGGTACTTTTTGTATGACGAGACACAGATCACCTTAATTCACAAGTGTTTTAAAGAAATTAGTGAGCCCCAAAAAAAATTGCTGGCTGTGTGACGAGACACAGAAGATCACCTTAATTCCCAAGTGTTTTAAAGAAATTAGTGAGCCCCAAAATACAGCGTGGTACTTTTTGTATGACGAGACACAGATCACCTTAATTCCCAAGTGTTTTAAAGAAATTAGTGAGCCCCAAAAAAAATTGCTGGCTGTGTGATGAGACACAGAAGATCACCTTAATTCATAAGTGTTTTAAAGAAATTAGTGAGCCCCAAAATACAGCGTGGTACTGTATGTATGACGAGACACAGATCACCTTAATTCCCAAGTGTTTTAAAGAAATTAGTGAGCCCCAAAAAAAATTGCTGGCTGTGTGACGAGACACAGAAGATCACCTTAATTCCCAAGTGTTTTAAAGAAATTAGTGAGCCCCAAAATACAGCGTGGTACTTTTTGTATGACGAGACACAGATCACCTTAATTCCCAAGTGTTTTAAAGAAATTAGTGAGCCCCAAAATACAGCGTGGTACTTTTTGTATGACGAGACACAGATCACCTTAATTCACAAGTGTTTTAAAGAAATTAGTGAGCCCCAAAAAAAATTGCTGGCTGTGTGACGAGACACAGAAGATCACCTTAATTCCCAAGTGTTTTAAAGAAATTAGTGAGCCCCAAAAAGATTTGCTGTCACAGTGAAAAGACCCAGAAAATCACCTCAATTCACAAATGTTTTAAATAAAGTTGTAAACCCCAAAAAAACTTGCTGGCACAGTGACAAGACACACATCACCTAAATTCAATGATATTTGGTATAAATGAGACCCAAAAAGACTTGCTGGCACAGTGACAAGACCCAGAAAATCACCTAAATTCACAAATGTTTTAAATAAAGTTGTAAACCCCCAAAAAACGAACACCCGGAAATGTTCGGGGTTCGCGATCCGCCCGAACAGGCTATGTTCGGGTCGAACCCCGAACCGTCCGAACCCGAACAGCCCATCCCTACTCCTCAGCAATATAACTTACTCTCTCTTACACAGCGCACATTACAGTGAGTTGTATTGCTGTAGAGCTCTGTGATACGCTCATACACACCGCACATTACTGTGCATTTTATTGCTGTGGAGCTCTGTTACGCTCAAACACACTGCACATTACTGTATCAGAGCTCCACAGCAATAAAACTCACAGTAATGTGCGGTGTGTATGAGCGTATCACAGATCTCCAGAGCAATAAAACTCACTCATACACACCGCACATGGATATATTGCCCCCACCTCACACATGGGTATATTGCCCCCACCTCACACATGGGTATATTGCCCCCAGCTCACATGGGTATATTGCCCACAGTTCACCGAATATATTGCCCCAGCTCACACGGATATATTGCCTCAGCTCACACATGGATATATTGCCCCAGCTCACACATGGATATATTGCCCCAGCTCACATGGATATATATTGCCCCCAGCAGCTCAGACATGGATATATATTGCCCTAGCAGCTCACACATGGATATATATTGCCCCCAGCAGCTCACACATGGATATATATTGCCCCAGCAGCTTGCACATGGATATATATTGCCTCCAGCAGCTTACACATGGATATATATTGCCTCAGCAGCTCACACATGGATATATATTGCCTCCAGCAGCTCACACATGGATATATATATTGCCCCCAGCAGCTTACACATGGATATATATTGCCTCCAGCAGCTCACACATGGATATATATTGCCCCCAGCAGCTCACGCATGGATATATATTGCCCCAGCAGCTCACACATGGAAATATATATTTCCCCCAGCAGCTCACACATGGATATATATACTGCCCCCAGCAGCTCACACATGGATATATATTGCCCCCAGCAGCTCACATATGGGTATATACTGCACCCAGCAGCTCGCACATGGATATATACTGCCCTCCAGCAGCTCGCACATGGATATATATTGCCCCAGCAGCTCACAAATGGAAATATATATTGCACCAGCAGCTCACATATGGAAATATATTGCCCCCAGCAGCTCACACATGGATATATATTGCCCCCAGCAGCTCACACATGGATATATATTGCCCCCTGCTCACACATGGATATATATTGCCCCCAAAATATTACGTATCTAGTGAGCGCAAATGAATGCTCTGGGGTTCGGATGTCTCATGCAGGCCCGCAATACATCATATGGTTATGAAAAAGAAGCAAATATCATGGTGCAGACTGCAAGAAATATTAATAGAGGCGATAAAATATATAATTTCACCACTCACAAGTGTAGAGCCCCAACATTGGCTCTGAGTGGGATCTCGCCTCTGGGTAATTTGTCCCCCACCTTAGCGTAGTAATTTTTGTTCAAAACGTCATATATTGGTGGAAGCGTAGGAGGATAGACAAAGAGATATATACTTTCCTAGTGTAAATCTTTCTTAATAATAAGCATAATTTTTCTGCTGATTCAAAACTTACACTTGGTGGAGCTACCAAAGCTCAAGTAGGAACGCCCATGGATTTTTTTGTAGGGAAAATCCAAATAAAAAAACGCTCTGGATGCCGCGACGTGGTCTTTAACCCTTTCGCTGCTGAGGCTTTTCCCGCCTCTGTGCTGAGCTCATTTTTACCGGTTTTGCTCATCATGTTTAAACGTGTTTTGAAGGCTTATTTTAGTATATGACCCAGACATATTATATATCGTTCTTTCCGTCAGACTCGGCAAATTCATAATATGTCATTATTATATGTATACGTCATGACCTGTCTGTATATTATAACAAAAAATGCAATAAAATATGAATTTTCAATAATTTACAACGTGTAAAGTGGTTTTTTTTCACATTTTAACATGCGAGCAATTGCGGTTATATTTTGTATGGGGTGCGCTTGTTAAAAAAATTAGAGATGGGGTCTCGTTACATTTTGTTTTTGGGAAAATTACACGATTTTTAACAAACGCACCGCATACAAAAATCGTTAGTGCAGCATTATTGTTCACATTATAATTGAAATGGGAACATTATTGCTGCATTAACGAACCAAAAAAAAGAAAAAAAAACTTGTTTATTTCTTTTCTTTAGAATTTCTTTTTTAATATTTTTTTATTTTTATTTTTTTAAAATTTATTTTTTAAAAACTTTTTTCATACTCATGTTTGGTATTGTTGGAACGGCCATGCTCTGGCCGATCCAACAATACCAAACATTAACCCCTAACTGCCACGGATCGGGAGATAGGGGGTTCATTGGAACCCCCTATCTCCACCATTGGTGGCAGTTAGGGGTTAACTCCAGGACTGGCGTCATCGTGCTATGTACGATGACGCCAGGCCTCAGGGGGCATTCCCAGAAACTTGGCCGACATCCAAGATGTCGGCCAGCTCCGGGAAAGGATCACGAACTGGCGCTTTTCGGCGCCGATTCGTGATCCGGCCCCCATGGGGTTAATGCCAGGTACCATTTGGAAGGGCAGGCTGTGCCCTTCCAAACGGTGCCTGGGTTAACCCCCTGCACGCCGCCGATCGGGAGGGAGAGAGGTCCAAAGGACCTCCCCCCTCCCTTTCAGGCGCCTCCTCCGCACATGCGGCGGGGCGCCTGAATTAGGTGTCATCGCGCCCCCGCGATGACACCTAATTACTCCGGCGGCGGTTCCGGGTGCTGGGCTGACATCGAGGATGTCAGCCCGCACCGGGGGGGCCAGCGATCGGCCAGAACCGGGCCGAAAGCTGGCCCCAAAGGGAGGACGCGCTCAGCGCGTCCACCGCAAGGAACGTTACCTGCGGTTGGACGCGCTGAGCGTGTCCATAGCAGGGAAGGGGTTAAAAGGTTTATTAAAACAAATTTTAAAATAAACAGTAAATCATAAATCATACTGTTTATTTTAAACTTTGTTTTTATAAACCTTTTAAAGACCACGTCCCGGCATCCAGAACGGTTTTTTATTTGGATTTTCCCTACAAAAAATCCATGGGCGTTCCTACTTGAGCTTTGGTAGCTCCACCAAGTGTAAGCTTTGAATCAGCAGAAAACTTATGCTTATTATTAAGAAAGATTTACAGTAGGAAAGTATATATCTCTTGTCTATCCTCCTACGCTTCCACCAATATATGACGTTTTGAATAAAAATTACTACACTAAGGTGGGGGTCACCTGCTAACAAGGAGGAAGACAAATTACCCAGAGGCGAGATCCCACTCAGAGCCAGTGTTGGGGCTCTACACTTGTGAGTGGTGAAATTATATATTTTATCGCCTCTATTAATATTTCTTGCAGTCTGCACCATGATATTTTATATTTGCTTCTTTTTCATAACCATATGATGTATTGCGGGCCTGCATGAGACATCCGAACCCCAGAGCATTTATTTGCGCTCACCAGATACGTAATATTTTGTCTATTTTTCATGTTGTGGGGGAAACCACTACCTGCTTGTGTAGCATTGGAGTTTGGGTGGTTACGGCATGTTGTGTGGCGCTTACCATTCATTTCACAATAGTTATATATTGCCCCCAGCTCACCCATGGATATATATTGCCCCCAGCAGCTCACACAAGGATATATATTGCCCCAGCAGCTCACACATGGATATATATTGCCCCCAGCTCACACAGGGATATATAATTGCCCCCCGCTCACCCATGGATATATATTGCCCCCAGCTCACACATGGATATATATTGTCCCCAGCTCACACAGGGATATATATTGCCACAGCTCACCTCTCCTCTGCCAGGCCCCTCCTGCACAATATTGCCGGCCGCCACATTCTTCCTACGAGCGGCCGCTGGCTTGAAACTCTGCCGCTTACGTGGGTTCCACCAGCCAGCCGCGATCTAGCGATCACGCGGCTGGCTGGTGGAACCCACGTGAGGAGGCAGAGTTTCAAGCCGACGGCCGCTCGTAGGGAGCACGCGGCGGCCAGCAATATTGTGCAGGAGGGGCCTGGCAGAGGCGGCCTGGGTGGCACTTGTCCCCCTGCCCCCGGCCCAGTCCGCCCCTGCATTTAAGAGTTATCTATCCTTCCCATGTGTCAAATAAATGTTATGATACTGTTTTAACAAAAAAAGCACTTGGTAATGAAAAGGTTAAAGGCAAAACCAGTTTAAGGTCACCTGTAAAAATAGGCCTGCGGGGTTGTTGCTTCAAGTAACTTTATTCGTCCAACAGAGCAGAATGGGAGGTTTTCGTTATTTGTTGAAATTGTTTTGTACTGGAGAATTTGTCTTAACACACTCATGTTAACTCAAGCTTTTGGCACTCATCCATATGTCCTTCCATTATACCTTTTTTTTGCTGCATGGTCATCGACAAATTACTAGTCACGCCTCTCTCTCTGTTTTATGTTCTGTAAGAAGGTTTAAGATATTGGTATGTGAGTCTGTACGTGTTTTGTGCTCTTGCACAGCACATACCCTATAGAAAAATTGTGATTGAACCTGTGTATAGGAATGGGGCAGCCATGCATGTGAGCCAAAGAACAGCTGGAAGAGCTGGTTTCATTCGGCAGGTTTAATCAGGTGAATCCCATAGGTTTCAGTGTTAAAAATATTTCTGTTTTTATTCAATATCTATTAAACTGTTTATTCTTTTAATCTGCAGCAAATTTAATCTGCATTCTATTTTTAGAATTTTTGTAGGCATTTTTCGGGATTTTCTGCCAATATTTTTTTTTCTGGTCTTTCTTTTTTCACCTTTTTATTATTATTATGCATATGACCTTATATGTTAATATGTTAATTCCAGACATTTTCATCAAGTAGTTTTTTTGCAAACAGCGTTTCAAATTTGACCCTTCTAAGCGATTTTTTTTTAACCACGTTCATAGGCTTGTAGGCTTTTTCTGGCGGCTGGTTGCCGCTGTGTTCGGTGGATCGTCAGCTTTTTCCAGACGCGTTCGGCAGGTTTGCAGCTGCTTATCAGATCGGATCCAATAATATCTGTGGGTTATTTATTTATTTATAATGGATTTTACCAGGAAGGATACATTGAGATTTCTCTCGTTTTCAAGTATGTCCTGGGTTCAAGAACATTGAAGTGTTACAGTTACAGAAATACAAAGTAACACAATGCAAGATATTAAAAAAAAAAAAAACGAAAAAAAAACAGTGGCTTATCGAATCAGAATTATTGGAATTGGAAATGTCAGTGAAGGATTTGTGTTGTATCAATTTTCCCTTTATCCCCTCTCCACCAATGGTCATTCACCTGTTTGATACCCATAAAACTATAATTTGACACATATGAACTATCAACGCTAAATAATATGAGGTTTTATACATGAGATCAGGATATACAATTCATTCACTATTCAAAGAATTTAGAGAATAGATGGTAAGATAAATAGCGCAAACGACTATTATAATTAATATGTTATAAATGTACTAAAAGCAGACTTTCAAAATAAACTGTACAAAATATTACTTCTGCGCCAAAATCACTTGCAAATTAATCTTCTATCAGCTCATTTGGTGCCAGCAAGTAAAGGCATTAGCAGTAACTGCAGAAGCTTTATAAGATAATTTTTTTATTGCATTCTGCATCTATTATTTATAAAATATTTACATATGAAATAAAATATATATTTATAAAATCAGCCCCTGGAATGCCCCTTTCAAAACATTCAGCTATATAAATTCATATTTTATTCCTCTGGAACTCAAAGTGCTATATGCTGGGATTGGTTGTAATGGGGTGATACAATATTTACTAGATTCATGCTCAGGCATATTGTTCAAACAGAGTAATACATGCCTCATTGACAGCGCTCGTTGACTCATTGATAGCTTTGATCGTATTTCTCTTCTTAATGAAAAATAAGACTTCCGTGACTGTTATAACTGCTCGAGGTGACTATTTCTTTCAGATCATCCCTTTGAGACTTCCGGAACTCTGCAACATAAACAATGTAACATTAGTGGGCAGTTATTTCTTTGTTCCTGAGTTTCCATGTATTTTGTTGCTGAAGAAGGATGTTAGGTCATTTGTTGTTCACTTTCTTGAGAAACGGAAGGAAAAAAAAAAGACAAAGGGCTCTATTACATTCTTCGTGCAAACGTTAAGGCGTGCGCAAAAATGCATTTACGCGAGGGGCCTTTTGCGTAGAACGGTGTATTACAACGTCCGCGCAAAAAATGCGCGTGAACGTCTATAGCAGGTAGACCTGCGCGAACCCTTTGCGGGCGTACTGTACTTTCTGCATCCTATACTTAACATTGTGAGCGCAAATGCGTTTGTGCGCTGGTAGACGGTTGGTATTACAATCTATGCGCAAATTTTAACGGACAACGTTTACGCGCATAATTTTAACGTCTTTGAGCTGGTGGTAACTGCAAATCTGAACGTCCTGGCCGAAACAAAATACACCAGCCCAAAAAAAAACAACAAAGTATAGTTACACATTCTACGCATACCCAAACAATAAAATTGAGACGTTGTGCGTGTTTTTATTATTGCTGCAGCATATATACTCAGATTGATTTTGACAGGCGCAAAAACTTAACGGGAGACAATTGTGGTTCTTAATTCTGATTGGCTGAATCGCGTGAAAAAAAGTCTCCATACTGATTTCTGTGCACAACATTAATGCGCGCGCGTTTTTGCGTGTCTTTTTTAACCGCGTAATTATTTGACGGATGAAAAAATGCGCTCGGATTGTAATACCAGTGTTAATTTGCGCTCGTTAATGTTTAACGCTTCATGCACAAATTAACGCGCTGCGTGAGCGTTTTTGCGCAAAGATTGTAATAGAGCCCAAAACAGGACCAATTGCATTATTTTTTCTGATTTTGTTTTAGTGAATCTGTACATCACCAGAAATGATGTGTCTGCTCAAGGCAAATTACTAATAAGTGAGTTTTTTCACAAATTAACACTATCTCGAAACAGGGGACTTTTATTATGAATGTGAGTCACACATGTTTGCATAGTTTCCTGTGGAATCAGGTTTTCTATAAATAAGGCCGAGTTTTGCAAAGACATGCTTAAAGGGAAGGATAAACGAGTTTGCAGGAAATAGTATTTTGGGAAATTTCTCATGGTGAATAAGACAAGGTGCATACATATTTTCTTTTAGAAGTGCCAGGTGCAAACCCAACTCTCTTCTTTTTTCTCTCTGTAGTGCTCACCCCCGAAGGAGCCGCTGAATAAACTCGGGATAGTCTCACCGCACTAGGAATTATTACACATCAGCACTGTTGTGGATTTTCTAGTTTTTATACTTTACTAAAGGAAAAAGTGTCATATAAATGCGCGTTGAATGAATTTACAGGATGCGTCATGCGGGAAAAACACGCGGCGGAAAAGAACGGTTAAACCCCTCAGTTCTGGAGTGTAAGTCCTGCAAAATAGCTCAAAATATATATATACAAAGTTTAGGGTACCCGGGTACTGTGTTCGATCGGTCAGTGAACGGAAAGAGCAATCTTCGACTAGTCACTGTTGGGGCCCTGTGCATTTAAACAATATTGCGAGCGTGCGGTTCCGTTTTGGAATGGTGGCCTTGAGTCCTCTCACCCATCCGTCGAACGAAACTGTCCAGCACTCGATGCCTCAATCAAAGGATCTTTCTCCGCTGTGTACTGGGACTCTGTGCCACCAAATCTGCTCCCTGCTTGCCAAATCTCCGCAACTGGAACAATCGATCCGCCGCCTGCATTCCCAATCGATCGGCGCAGCCTCCTAATGTGGGGTCCTGCCGGAACCAGCTTGTCCTCCAAACCTCTCAGTGCTGGGTAGGTAGGTCACAGCACGCTTTCTGTCCCGATCTCCAGCACCAGTAAGACAGCTTCTGCACTCCGGCCTGGTTGCGATCCCTGACAGCTCCAACGTGCGTCCTCCACCTTTCACTGCTCCGCTCACTCTCCACGCGCCAAACACGAGGCTCCCCAGAATATCCTCCTTTTTGTACCACCCACTTCCTGTCCTCACGCAAAGGGTGATGGGAGATGGAGTCCGCTCTGTCCAGCGTATTCCACAATGTCTCCCTCTGGTGGCAGCAATAATTCAATGCACCAGAATACAGTTTTTAAAGCAGCGCTACAGCACAAATGATTTTTTTTTAAATGGAAGGAGAATTGCATGAAATGATAACTTTGGTGTTTTTTGTTTTTGTACTCTAGATTCTACAAGTAGTACTCAGCACGATTTCAAATCCAATACCGTGATAGTTCTCTTATAGTAATATCATTAACTTACAGAAGCTGCTTAAAGAGGAAGCAGATATAAGGGTGAATGATAAACATTTACAGGGTTATTCAGAGAGACCCGAAATTGCACCGAACTGTAAATTTCCCCGTACGGTGCAATTTCGGTGCCATTCGGCTATTCAGAACCTGGCAATTTTCCAGATATTGGCGAATTGCCAGCGATATACGGTGCCTGTTCGACAGCAGTGAAATTCCCATAGAGAAGCAACGGTTAACCTACTCAGAGAACACTGAACAGCAGTGAAATGTCAGTGAAATGCCCTGCTGTTTGGTAGTTTCATTCGGCAGGTTTAATCAGGCGAATCCCTTATGTTTCAATGTTAAAATATTCCCCCTTTTACTCAATATCTATTAAACTGTTTATTCTTTTAATTTGCAGGAAAAAGACTCTTTATTTATATTGTTTTAGAATTTTTTAGGCATATTTCGGGATTTTTTTAGCAATTTCTTTTTTCCGATTTTCCTTTTTTAAAAATTGCGTATTTTTATTCTGTAACAGACATTTTTGTTACTATTCATAGGACTTTATATGTTAATTCCAGACATTTTTATCCAGTAGTCTTTTGCAAACAGTGTTTAAAATTTTGAAACTTTCAATTGTTTTTTTTTTTTACCATGTTCGTCGGCTTGTCGGATTTTTCTGGCAACTGGTCGGCACTTTGTTTGGCGGATCAGCGGCTTTTTTCAGACGAGATCTGTGAGTTTTCGGCAGCTTTTCCCTGCACTTTGGGGACCCTGTGATGAATGCTAAATTCACCACAGGGTCTGGGAATTTGATTCCCCAAAGTGCGGGAAATGACAGAGCACCAAAATTTTGGTGACATTCCGGTGCTCTCTTAATAACCCCTTTATTGTATATATACTGTAAACCCCTTCACAACCAAGCGATTTCCATAAAACCAATGTCACGTACTAGTGGCATCATGGAAAGTCACTTTACGGTAGCCATACAATGAAATTGTGCTTGGAAATCTGAAAAAGCACATTTTCATACTGTATATACGATTTGACAGGCAGATGGTGCCACCTGCTGTCCTGAAAATACTACTACATCTCTATAATGCAGCTTGGGCTCTGATTTTTATGTTTGAAAGAAAAAACTGAACTCCAAACTGTTTTAGCACCTTGGTTTTCATGCACGTTTGGTGTGCATTCTGAACCCATTTGCAAATTAGTTTTGTTTGCAATAAAATAAATTCCTTTGCATTGCTCCAGAATGAGACCAAATTGAGTATTCTCAATATCGGGGCACCAGCAAGTGCTTTCGAAGGTCACATACGATATAATTGATCATGGTAGTTAAGGGTTAATTACGATACTAATAGTACCTTATTATACAAACAAATTAAATGAAAACCTCTTAAATATGTTAATATGCTGGCTCCTGATAATGGTCATATTAAAGTTTCAGCTACTGGATAAAGTGCCATGGTTTGGAAGGACTAACCTATCCTTGCTTCCTTCCATCTGTGCAAATACTGAAGTTAAATGATTCTACCTGCCAGATTTATTTTTTAAATTTAAATTCCACAAAAAATAAACTTAACACCCCCAACCTCTACAGAAGATAATTAAACAAAAGAAAATAGAATAAAAGAGTTGATTTGTATTCTAGCATTAACATTCTATATATATATATTATATATATAGAGAGAGAGAGAGAGAGAGAGAGAGAGACGTCATTTGCATGTCTTTCCCAGAGTTCTGTGCTGCATTTGGGGAATGTAGCACAGCACCTCTGTGATGCAGTTCTTTGAAATGCTGTGATGTGCAAATGGATTTTGCAATAATAAACTTTATTACTTACAGTGTGGAGGCTTTTTATCTCATTTTTTGCCCTCCAGCACGATTCAAATAAGCACTATATATATGTATTGCAGTTGCAGTAAACGTAGTCAAAACATTCATTCTACAGGAAATCAATTATGTTTTTACCATCAAGTTATCATCTTTCTAGAAGCAGTTTCATTATTTCTTTGTTTTGTTTCTTAAAGATTACTTCCCCTTACTGATAATTTATATTTCTATCCGATGACTTATAGGCAGGAAATGTTAGTCATGCCGCTCAGCAATCTACTAACTTTCAGTCATCCTATAATGACCCTAAGGCAGTGAAAGCTTAAAGCTCAAACAGCAGCTTTATGTCTGTCCGTCTGTCTGTCTGTCTCTCTCTCTCTCTATATATATATATACACTATATTGCCAAAAATATTCGCTCACCCATCCAAATAATCAGAATCAGATGTTCCAATCACTTCCATGGCCACAGGTATATAAAATCGAGCACCTAGGCATTCAGACTGTTTTTACAAACATTTGTGAAAGAATGGGTCGCTCTCAGGAGCTCAGTGAATTCCAGCGTGGAACTGTGATAGGATGCCACCTGTGCAACAAATCCAGTCGTGAAATTTCCTAAATATTCCACAGTCAACTGTCAGCTGTATTATAAGAACGTGTAAGTGTTTGGGAATGACAGCAACTCAGCCACGAAGTGGTAGGCCACGTAAACTGACGTAGCGGGGTCAGCGGATGCTGAGGCGCATAGTGCGAAGAGGTTGCCAACTTTCTGCAGAGTCAATCGCTACAGACCTCCAAACTTCATGTGGCCTTCAGATTAGCTTAAGAACAGTGCGCAGAGAGCTTCATGGAATGGGGTTCCATGGCGGAGCAGCTGCATCCAAGCCAAACATCACTAAGTGCAATGCAAAGCGTCAGATGCAGTGGTGTAAAGCACGCCACCACTGGACTCTAGAGCAGTGGAGACACGTTCTCTGGAGTGACGAATCGCACTTCTCCATCTGGCAATCTGATGGACGATTCTGGGTTTGGCGGTTGCCAGGAGAACGGTACTTGTCTGACTGCATTGTGCCAAGTGTAAAGTTTGGTGGAGGAGGGATTATGGTGTGGGTTGTTTTTCAGGAGCTGGGCTTGGCCCCTCAGTTCCAGTGAAAGGAACTCTGAATGCTTCAGCATACCAAGACATTTTGGACAATTCCATGCTTTGTGGGAACAGTTTGGAGCTGGCCCCTTCCTCTTCCAAAATGACTGTGCACCAGTGCACAAAGCAAGGTCCATAAAGACATGGATGACAGAGTCTGGTGTGGATGAACTTGACTGGCCTGCACAGAGTCTTGACCTCAACCCGATGGAACACCTTTAGGATGAATTCGAGCAGAGACTGAGAGCCAGGCCTTCTCGTCCAACATCAGTGTGTGAGCTCACAAATGCGCTTCTGGATAAATGGTCAAAAATTCCCATAAACACACTCCTAAACCTTGTGGACAGCCTTCGCAGAAGAGTTGAAGCTGTTATAGCTGCAAAGGGTGGACCAACGTCATATTGAACCCTATGGATTAGGAATGGGATGTCACTTAAGTTCATATGAGTCAACGCAGGTGAGCGAATACTTTTGGCAATATAGTGTATATATATATATTTTAATAGTTGCATATTTTTGGTGAATCCCCAATTAAAGGGACATGCTACTCATCACTTTATCTTTTTAAGTTTATAGTTGAAGACATTTACACATCTCAACATTTCAGAGAACTGCTTCACAGAGCTCATGTGCTACATTCTCCATATGCAGCATGGGACTCTGGGACATGCAAATGAAGTATGCAATTTCTCACTTTTTTGCATCCTGGGTCAGTTTTAACACAGTACCCTCCATGCCAGTGCCATGCCATACTAGATGGCTTTTTTTTCTTTTACCAAAGATCAGGTTATGCAACGAGCCACAGCCACTCCTGGACAGCTGTTTCGAGCTTATTATACCCTCAACAGCAGGAGATAGGCCGTGACTCGTTGCTATTTGATGCTAGTAATATAATACTAATATAAGTATAAGGACAGGACAGTACATTGAGCTGTCATTAGAGTTGTGCGGTAACTTAAGTTACTACTCAACGTGGAATAACATCTGAACTGTTAGTTTTTGCAAGTGGAACTGTAAGAGTTAACAGCTAACTAGCAGATATTAACTTCTCACTATGTATAGTGGCCTTGATTTATTAAAGATTATTTTAAAGACACTAGAGTCTCCTTTTTAAAATGCAAATATTATAATGACAAAGCAATTAATAGGGCAGGATATGGACAGCTGCAAAATCATGTCGCGTAAGACTCACACGTGTGCCAGTGTGAGACGTGCTGTGCATGACAAGGTTTTGTGTCTGTCAGTCTCCTCGTGGACATGCGCGTTTTTACTGTAAATCATGAATATGCAAGTTAAACCGTAAATCCCATAAATGCATATTTTTACTGGAACAGCGGTAGGGACTTCTGAGTTGTTAATCTAACAGTTGAATATAAAAGTGCGGATATACAGGCTATAAATATACCAGTAAAATGTTGTGTAGCAGTGAAATATTAATTAACAGACTAACGCATTATAACTATAAATGTGAAAAATTAATTTACGGACTTGTGCGTTAGAACTGTACCTGTGGAATCTTGCTGTGCAGACTTGCATGTTATGAGAGTGTAAGGCTAAGGTCAGACGAAAGCATTTTTAACGTGCGTTTAACCGCACGAAATCACGGCCGTGCTAGCAGCAAATGACGTCCAATGCCGGGTAACATACGAAGAACGGCCGCACGAAAGTTCGTCCGCGCAACGCAAGTGGCAAACGAACGCATTTTTTCTAGAACGTCAAACCGCTACTACTGACGTACAGAGTGCGCTGCGTCCGCATAGCGGCGTGTTTGCGTGATTGGGAGACGTCAGACGCTGCACACGTCCGGCCAACATAACGTCCAGACGCAAAAAGTGTTTTATTGATGATCCGTACAAAATCACGGACGGAAATGCGCATTGTATGACCGCTATCGCGTATTCCGTGAAAAAATACGTCCATTCGTTCGAACGCACTTTTTCACGGACAACGCGAAAAATGCGTTTGTCTGACCCTAGCCTAAATTGTAAATGTTAATGTACGGACTTTTTTGCATTTTAAATTTACAGTTGTGTGTTTTTACTGTAATGCAGATTGAATTATAAAAAATGTATAACCTCCATACTTTAAATTTAAAATGCACAAACATTAAGATTCCACTGTTACAGTTATTACGTGCAAGTCCATAAATTGATTTTTCGTTGTTTCAGTTCTAATACGCAAGTCCACACTCTAACATTTTACTGTTATATTTACCACCCACAAGTCCCTAAATTAATATTTCCACTGTTACAGTATAAATACATTATGGGATTTATAGTATAACTCGCATTACTGGATTTACAGTATAACTCGCATTATGGGATTTATAGTATAGCTCGCATTTACGGTGTTTACAGTAAGACTCACATTTCGGGCATTTAATATTAAAATGCGTGTATCTGGCATTTGAGATTAAAAAGCGCATTCCCAGGGTTTCATTTTAAAATGAAAGTCCGGGATTTACAGTAAGATAGTGAAACACGGCAAGAGTATCTGCGACATCAACTTACACTCTGCTTCTTTTTTTTTTTACCAACCTGTTGTGTTCCCTAATGGCTGTGGACATATTTTTTCAATTGATTCTGCAAGTATCGGAAATATTTTTTGAAAAATTGGCCACTGGAATTAGATCGAGAACCGGGTCAGAATCAAGTCCATAGTCTACATATATAATATATTATTTGAAGAAACTTTATGGGCACTATTACATTCTATACCCAAACGTTAATGCTCACCTGCGTGAGCATTAACGCTTAATGCGGTATTTACCGCATATTACAATCCAAAAGCAAAGGGGTTAAAAAACCCGTTTGCGTTTGGTACCTTGCGCAGCGCTGCGCGAGGTTACTGTGTTTAACATGGGGAGCGCAAAGTGCTAATCAGCGCTGGTATTACAATGTCCCAGCGCTGATTAACGCCTGGCTCTGGTCAGCGCAAAGTTAACCAGAGCCAGGGCTTGATGTTAACGGATTCCGCTTCTGCAGAATCCCTTAACACCAGCTTTAAAAAATAAAAAAACAATCACATAGTCACACTCTGTCCCGCGGCGAGGACCGTGGCTCCAACCGCCTCCTCTGGCCAGCGGGAGCAGGGAAAGACTGGGGGAAAAAGTCCCCCCAGTCTTTCCCTGCGTATCCTTACGCCGACCGGCCGGATCTTGCGAGGCAGGATCCGGCCAGTCTCTCGACCGCAGGGAGGAACTCAATGGAGTCTTATGGACTCCAGCAAGTAGATGCTCGCCGCTGCGCACAGCGATGCCGCGAGCATCCCAGCTTTTTGTGTTCGATCACAATGCAGGCAACATTTTTTCCTCCCTTGCGCCCGCGTTTTAACGCTAAGAGCGTAATAGAGCCCTATGTGTATTATTGAAATACTTGCATGCAGGGTTATTCAAAGAGAATCTAAAAGTCACCGTACGTTCAGTGACTTTTCGTTCCCTGGACATCGGAGCGATTTGGCAATCCTATTTCGCCGACCCTACGATGTATTCAGCAAGCACCGCAGGGCCCCTGTAGTGCAGGGAAAACCCGCCGCAAACCTGCCGAACACTCGCTGCAAACCCGCCGAACACTAACCGAAACCCACAGAAACAGCTGGATTAACAACGCCAAACACTCCAGAGAAATCCGACTAGCTGCTGATCACAGCGCCGAGCAGCCGCAGGAAACACTTGACACGCAGACAAACGAGGTTCCAAAAAATGCCTAAAAGATCCTAAAAAAATCTAAAAATAAAGAGGTTTTTTACTGCATAATAAAATAATAAACGGTTTATTAGACATTGAATTAAAACGGGAATATTTTTAACATTGAAGCCTATGGGATTCTCCTGAATAAACCTGTCGAATGAAACCACCGAACAGCAGGGCACTTCGGCAACTTTTCACTGCTGTTTTGTGTTCTCTGAATAGACAAAGCATTGCTTCTCTATGGGGGATTTCACTGCCCTCGAACAGACACCGTACGTGTAGGCAATTCGCCAACATTTGGCGAATTGCCTGCCCTCTGAATAGCCGAATGGCCAGGAAATGTAACTGTACGCTGAATTTCAGTGTCCGGTTACATTTTGGGGCCAGATCGACTCTCTTTGAATAACCCTGACGGTTTTCCTCCACTTGAGTTAACCCTTTCGCTGCTGAGGCTTTTCCCGCCCCTGTGCTGAGGTCATTTTTACCGGTTTTGCTCATCATGCTTAAACGTGTTTTGAAGGCTTATTTTAGTATATGACCCAGACATATGATATATCGTTCTTTCCGTCAGACTCGGTAGATTCATAATATGTCATTATTATATGTATACGTTATGTCATGTCTGTATATTATAACAAAAAATGCAATAAAATATGTATTTTCAATAATTTACAATGTGTAAAGTTTTTTTTTCACATTTTAACATGCGAGCAATTGCGGTTATATTTTGTATGGGGTGCGCTTGTTAAAAAAATTATAGATGGGGTCTCGTTACATTTTTTTTTGGGGAAAATTACACTATTTTTAACAAACGCACCGCATACAAAAATCGTTAGTGCAGCATCATTGTTCACATTATAATTGAAATGGGAACAATATTGCTGCATTAACAAACCAAAAAAAAGAAAAAAAAAGTGTTTATTTTTTTTTATAATTTTTTTTATAATTTTTTTTTATTTTTTTTTTTCATTTTTTTTTTTTTGACAAAATTTTTCACAGTAGTGTTTGGTATGGTTGGAACGGCCATGCTCTGGCCGATCCAACCATACCAAACTTTAACCCCTAGCTGCCACGGATCGGGAGATAGGGAGTTCAATGGAACTCCCTATCTCCACCGTTGGTGGCAGTTAGGGGTTAAGTCCAGGACTGGCGTCATCGTGCTACGCACGATGACGCCAGTCCTCAGGGGGAGTTCCCGGAGGCTTGGCCGACATCCAAGATGTCGGCCAGCTCCGGGAAAGGATCGCGAACCGGCGCTTTTCAGCGCCGATTCGCGATCCAGCTCCCCAGGGGTTAATGCCAGGCACCATTTGGAAGGGCAGGCTGTGCCATTCCAAATGGTGCCTGGGTTAACCCCCGCAATGCCGCCGATCGGGAGGGAGAGAGGTCCGAAGGACCTCCCCCCCTCCCTTTCAGGCGCCTCCTCCGCACATGCGGGGGGCGCCTGAATTAGGTGTCATCGCGCTGCCGCGATGACACCTAATTCCAGCGGCTGCGGTTCCGGATGCGCGGCTGACATCGAGGATGTCAGCCCGCACCGGAGGGGCCAGCGATCGGCCGGAACCCGGCCGAACGCTGACCCCAATGGGAGGACGCGCTCAGCGTATCCTCCGCATACCAGTGGTAAGGCGGAGGACGCGCTGAGCGCGTCCTCCGCATTGAAGTGGTTAAAGTCATTCTTCATTTTGTCGATCTACAATTTTGCAAGTCTATCCAAGATGTCTTCACTCCTTCCAAACGACATGTCTTATAAAGCTGAAGAACAGATAATGGAAAATTGCACAGTTCTTCCACCGTATCCAATTACTAATTACACCGAGGGACTTTTTTCATTCACTTGATCTTTATACCATTTAACATATTATTTTCATAAGTAAATGTGCATCTATAGGTTCAGCAGGCTTTAGCTCTTAATGGGAGCTTGAATATCACATCAAATATGTTATATAATAATGTGAGTAGTGATTATAAAAATAGCAGCTTTACTATTTTACTGTTTTACAAGGCACCTATAAGTATATAATAAATTCTTGTGTCTTTGGTCATAAAACAGTGTTTCATTACATTAATTACATTTTACCTTAAGTCACATTTTAGGGGTTATTCACTAACCACTGCTTTTTCACTGAATCTCGCCGTTGAACTTCAGCTATCCGGAGAAGCACCATTAAACAACGAAAGGCATATCTGCTTCAAATAACCTCGAACAACGATACCACCATTATTCTTCCGTAAAAATGAATAAACTATAGACTCGCCTTGTTGTTGTCAGGCATTGTCATATAATTATTAATTTACTGCTTTAGCAACAGTTTTTATTAGGGTATAATGAAAGATGATGACAGCCACGCAAAATTTTATCAAGTACACTTAAGGGGTTCATATGTGAAACATAATGGCAGGATAAATTGAACATATGAGTTTTCAGAGGATCCGGGGTTACCTTCTCTCAAAACTTACCAACAGGAATAAAAACAAGCAGGAAAGATTACGCGCTCTATTCCATCCTTAGCGCATAAAAGCTCGCGCAGCGCGTTAATTTGTGCGCAAAGCCTTAAATGTTAACGCGCGTAAATTAACGCTGGTATTACAATCCGTGCACATTTTTTCATCTGTCAAAAAATAACACGCTTAAAAAAGCCGCGCAAAAACGCGCGCATTAACGTTGCGCGCAGAAATTGGTGTGCGGATTGTTTTTTTACGTGATTCGGCCAATCAGAATTAAGAACAACAATTGTCTCCCATTAGGTTTTTGCGCCTGTCAAAATCAATCTGCGTATATATGCTGCAGCAATAATAAAAAAAAACACAACATCTATATTTTATTGTTTGGTTATGTGTAGAATGTGTAACTATACGTTGCTGCGTATTTTTTTTCGGGCTGGTGTATTTGGTTTCGTCCAGATTTGCCATTAGCACCAGCTTTTCAAAGACGTTAAAATTATGCGCAAACGTTGTCCGTTAAAATTTTGCACATAGATTGTAATACCATCCGCGTACCAGCGCACAAACGCATTTGCGCTCACAATGTTAAGTATAGCACGCGTGCAGTACATTACGCTCGCAAAGGGTTCGCGCAGGTTCAGCCGCGTTAGACGTTAATGCGCATGTTTTGCACGGACGTTGTAATACGACGTTCAGTGCAAAGGGTTTTGCCCCTTGCATTAATGCGTTTTTGCGCACGGGTTAAGATTTGCATTGGGAATGTAATTAATTATTATTATTATCATCATTTATATAGCGCAGTTTCCGCAGCGCTTTACAATAACCAAAGGGAACGAAATACAAATAAACGGACAAAGGATGGAAAGAAGAGGTGTAGAGGGCCCTGCTCATAGGAGCTTACAGTCTAGAGCCCTACTTGTATTCTATATGCGAGGGATCATTCTGTTTTTGTGACTAGCCTGAGATATGGTTAAGGAGTAACTCTGTAAATGACGGTTAAGGCGCATGATGGGTACTGCTTTAATTTATTTGTATTGTAGGAGAAGATCTGCCTCTTTATTCTTGCTGTGAAGTTGGATTTATTAATTGACATTACAATTACAATAGAGATTGCTCTTAGGGAATAATGTTTGAGACATTTCTCTGTATCTTTTTGTTAATTCGGGGGCAAGTATTCTAAAAAATTAGCGAGTGACCCCACGGTAAAGAACCTGTAATCTGCTTACATGGCCTTGTATCTTCTTATTGTGCTCATCCCTCAAAAGATTGATAAGGGATACTTGGTGTCAAAACATATCTATAAAAATACAAGCAAGTGGGGAAGATTAACTATCAGGGTTATTCAAAGATAATCGAAAAGTCACCACACGTTCGGTGATTTTTCGTTCTCTGCAATTCGGTGAGATTTGGCAATCCCATTTTGGTGACCCTGCGGTGTATTCAGCAAGCACCACAGGGCTGCCATAATGCAGGGAAAAGCCACCGCAAACCCGATGAACACGCACCGCAAAACCAAGCGAACGCACATCGAAAGCCACAAAAACATCTGGATTAAGGCTAGGGTCAGACTAACGCATCTTTCGCGTTGTCCGTGTAAAAGTGCGTTCGAATGAATGGACGTATTTTTTCACGGAATACGCGATAGCGGTCATACGATGCGCATTTTCGTCCGTGATTTTGTACGGATCATCAATAAAACACTTTTTGTGTCTGGACGTTATGTTAGCCGTACATTAGCAGCGTCTGACGTCTCCCAATCACGCAAACACGCCGCTAGCGGGCGCAGCGCACTCTGTACGTCAGTACTAGCGGTTTGACGTTCTCGAAAAAATGCGTTCGTTTGCCACTTGCGTTGCGCGGCCGTTCTTCATATGCAGCCCGGCATTGGACATCATTTGCTGCTAGCACGGCCGTGATTTAGTGCGGTTAAACGCACGTTAAAACTGCTTTCGTCTGACCTTAGCCTAACCCCGCCGAACACGTCGGAGAAACCCGAGCAGCCGCTGATCACAGCGCAGAGCAGCCGCCGGAAAAACACGACAATGCAGACAAATGGAGTGAGAAAAAAACAAACAGTTTGCTTGAATGTTTGAAAAGTGAAACGCTGTTTGCAAACAAAACACTGAGCAAAAATGTCTGAAATTTACATATAAGATCCAATGAATGATAATAAAAAGGGCTGATACAAACAAAAAAAATAATTAAGAAAAAAAAGGGGAAAAATATTTTCATAAAATGCCTAAAAAAATGCCTAAAAGATTCTAAAAAATCTATAAATAAAGAGACTTTATACTGCAGAATATTATAATCAACGGTTTATTAGATCACTATGGGGATTTCACTGCCCTCGAACAGGCACCGTATGTGCAGGCAATTCGCCAACATTTGGCGAACTACCTGCTCTCTGAATAGCCGAATGGCCAGGAAAGGAAACCGTATGCTGAATTTCAGCGTTCGATTACCTTTCGGCCACAATTTGGAGCTCTTAGGCTGGGGTCAGACGAACGCAGTGCGAACGCGCGTGCAGCCACACTTAATCACAGCCATAGTAGCAGCAAATAATGGGCAATTACGGGCAATATACGAAGTAAGGCTGCACAAAAGTTCGGCTGTGCAACACAAGCGGCAAACAAATGCATTTTTTCGAGAACGTGGAACCGCTAGTACTGACGTACAGAGTGCGCTGCGTCCGCTAGCGGCGTGTGTGCCTGATTTGGAGACGTCAGATGCTGCTAATGTCCGGGATACGTAACGTCCAGACGCAAAAAGTGTTTTATTGATGATCCGTACAAAATCACGGATGAAAATGCGGAGCGTATGACCGCTATTGCGTATTCCGTGAAAAAATACGTCCATTCCTTCGAACGCACTTTTTCACAGACGACGCAAAAAATGCGTACGTCTGACCCTAGCCTAAGAATAACTCTGAATGTTTATTTGTTTGAAAGGCTCTTTTAGCTATTTTTGTTTCCATTCATATGCAATTAATCATTATGCTTTCGAAACTAGCATCAGATATTGATACATATAACAAGTAAATTCATAAACAATGGTTGAGACCCATGATGGACACTGCTTTCTTTTATTTGTATTTTAGGGCAGGTCCTGCCTTTTATGATGAATTCACATTAGAGAGTTCTCTTAGGGAATTACGCTTGAAGCATTTCACTTTATATGTTAATAATTCAGAGGCAAGCACTCTAAGCAATTAGCAAGAGTATCCTATGAGAAAGAAGAACTTTTAAGATCATGCGGTAAAAAAGGTACATATTTGAAAAAAACATTACAATTCAAACATATCCAAATTGGACACCACTCAAATTTATCCGCACCCGAATTTTGAAAGCTCCAGTATTGGCTGTGTATGAATTTTGACTCCCCAATATTGACCGCGTATGAGTTTTGAATCCCCAATATTGGCTTCCCTCGATTTGAACTCATCGGTTGAAATGAAGCATCATTCCCAATTAGAAATTACTTTTAGGATTAGATATTGGGGTTACATTTAGATATTAGGGTTAGAGGTTAGGATTAGAGATGAAATTAGGGTTAGAAATTAAGGTTAGCGTTAGAAACTAGCGTTGGTGTTAGAAATTAGGATGTCAGGACTGGGTAGTGTGGAACCCAGGATGTGGGTGTCGGTTAACTTGAGGCATCACAACAAGAGGGGCAATACAGGTGGTAGGCCGGTGGTCAGGGCAGATGGCAAAGAAGCGTGGTCTGTAAGCAGAGAAGAGGTCTGTAGCGCGTAAACAATACAGATAGCACTCAGCATCCTTGCACCAGAGGAGCACAAAAGCAAGTGAGCATCACTGTCCTGGACGAGTGGATTTAAATAGGGAAAAAGCACAGGTCACACCCTATTCCTCAACTCCATCTTCTCAGCATCCCCTCTCCATCAGTTTTGAAGAGGGAGAGACCCAGGCATTCATAGTAACTGCCAATCAGGTTGTAATCGCAGAAGCATTGACATCCTTGTACACTGCGCACATGCCAATGCTTCCACACAATGTAACTCCAAGGAGGCCATGGCTGCAAGATGGAGGAAACCCCAGATGACCAAAATGAGGACAAAGGACGGTCTCCCTGGGCGTTGGTAGATGGCAGATTACTTCCGCGCCCGGCTGTGAGGTAGCATCCAGACCAAAGTGAGCCCTGCAAACCAGTGAAGGGTGGCGGCACCAGCCAGATCCTCACATAAGGTTAGAGTAAGGGTTAGAAAATAGGCCTACAAATTTGAGTTAGGGTTGTAAATCGGGGTATGTTGTCATTTGTGCTTATTTTAGCGTTTGAGTTAAACCTAATGAAAGGTATTTTAATATGATAGGTAGTTTTTTTAATTCTTGTATTGGTGTGAAACCCCCCCCCCTTTCCTTCTTGTTCCAGTACGGTGTTTGTTCAGTTTTGTTTCCTCTCGAGGCTGTAACGTTGGGAGCTTCCAGCCCTACCTGTGTGCTTGAGGGCAGCATGTCTGATGCTGCTCGCTGACCAATGCCCGGTTTAAATGGAGACAGACAGGGAGGTGGTTGCATGAGGCGTGGCTTGAGTGGGGGGCGTGGTCTGGTGTAGGTCTTTAAAAACCCTCAGTGTATTCTCAGCAGTTGCCAGATCGTGGTTATCCATACCTGAGCTCCTTGTACCTGACTGCTATATTGAATTAACCCGTTATTGACCTCTGCTTGTTTCTGACTATTCTGCCTTCTGTTGCCCTAGACCATTTTCTTGTACTACGCCACTGCTCTGATATCGACCCGGCTATTCCATTTGACCATTCTGGACTCTGTATTCCTGATTCTGGCTCGGCTGACTACTCCCCGTGTTGTTAACCCTTTCTGTCTAGCTAGTGTACCTGGCCAATTCTAAGGACCAGACAGTTAGAGATCTTTCACGGCTACTCTGTTGGTAGCTTCTGGGCTCTGTGGAGTGTGGCGTTAAGTACTGCGTGGTGGGATCTGGGAACCGTGACATTACGATCTGGCCACTATGGATCCCGCAGACTTATCACAGCACTTGGCTAACTTGTATCCAGACAGGATGAGCAGGATCATAGGATGGATCAGTTTGCTATTGCCTTACAAACTATCCTGACTCGCACTGCTCAACTGGAACCAGCTGGGGTTGCACCCCCGCTTGATATACCTGTGTCCCCTGTCGTTCAGACATCCCAGGTACACATGACCGCTCCTATGAGGTTTGACGGTACTCCCTCAGAGTGCTGGGATTTTTGGTCCATGTGGATATTCATTTTAAATTAAATCCACAGATGTTTTTCTCTGACATTGCCAAAGTGGGGTTCATTATTAATCATCTGTCCAGAGCATTGACATGGGCGACTCCGTTATGGGAGGCAGAGAAGCCTATCATACGGGATTATAAAGAATTCATAGCCGAGTTACAACGTACATTTAATCCTACCAGAAAGGCCACGGTAGCTGGCAAATCCTTGTTCCGCATACGTCAAGGGAACAGGACTGTTTCTGATTATGCCATAGAATTTAAAACCTTGATCTCTGATGTGAACTGGACAAAGGAGACACTGGTTCTGGCTTTTATGGAGGGGTTATCAGAGTCATTGATGCATGAATTGGCTCCACGTAAACTACCTGAGGTATTTTGTGAACTCATTGATTATTGTATAGATCTGGATAATCAGATAAGGGACAGAAGGACTCCAAGAGAAAAACCCAAGAGACCGTTACCTAGGTTGGCCCCTGTCTTTCAGGCACCACCAAGAGAATTATCTCCTCCCTCTGAGCCTATAAAACTAGGCTGTACTAGGCTTACAGAGGAAGAGAGAACAAGGCGTTTTCGTGAGGGATTGTGCCTGTATTGTGGTTTGGGGGGACATGTACGATTTCAATGTCCTACTCGTTCTAAGATGCATGATAAGCCGGAAAACTACCGCACCTAAGGCAGCTGAGGAGACAGGCCTTGGGTGTGACGTGCATGTCTCCTGTCAAAGACACTAAACTTATGTTACCAGTATCCTTGGCTTGGGAGACCAAGACCACACATACTACCGCTTTTTTGGATTCTGGGGCTGCTGGCAACTTTATCGATGTTAATTACGCTTCTTCCATTTCTCTACCTCTGGTTGTAAGAGAGACACCCTTAGCCGTCGAAGCCATAGACGGCAGACCGTTATCCTGCCCTAGGATTACTCACGATACGGTTACAGTGGTTCTTACCACTGGTCTCTTGCATAAAGAAGAAATCATATTTCAGGTTATCCATTCACCTTCAAATCCTGTTGTACTTGGTTTCCCTTGGTTGGTGGAACATAATCCTGTTATTGATTGGGCTAAGGGAGAGATACTGTCTTGGAGTCCTGCTTGTTTTGGGACTTGTTTAATACCCATTCAGCATGTCGGTGCCCTGAACACACCCACAGCTCCTCCATTGTCTACAGAGGTTCCTGACCAATATGCCGACCTCAGGGCTGTATTTGATAAAAGAGAGGCAGAGAAACTGCCTCCACATAGACCATATGTGTGCCATAGATATTCATCCTGGTACCTGTACCCTGGGCAGACTAGATGGCCGAATCTTATCTGCTGACATTCTAGTTTCTATGTATACCATGCCTCCTCGAGGCAAAGTATATCCTCTTTCATAAAGGAGAACCAAATTATGGGAGTACATAAAGGAGAATTTGGAGAGAGGTTTTATCCGACGTTCCTCTTCTCCAGCAGGGGCTGGGTTCTTTTTTGTGTCTAAAAAAGAGGGAGATTTACGCCCGTGTATCGATTATAGGGGGCTTAACAAGATCACCATTAAGAACGTGTACCCTATCCCTCTCATATCAGAACTGTTTGACAGGTTAAGGGGGTCAGCAGTATACACAAAACTTGATTTAAGAGGAGCTTACAACCTGATACGTATAAAGGAGGGCATGAGTGGAGAACAGCATTTAACACCAGGAGTGGGCATTATGAATACTTGGTCATGCCTTTCGGTCTTTGTAATGCTCCAGCGGTATTCCAGGATTTTATTAATGATGTGCTCAGAGATTTCTTACAAACCTTTGTTATAGTATACCTAGACGATATATTGATTTACTCTCCCGATCTGAAAACCCACCATGCACATGTCAGACAGGTATTAGCAAAATTACTGGACAATGGTCTTTATTGCAAACTAGAGAAGTGTTTATTCGACATTACTACTGTGAAATTTCTTGGGTATATTATCACTCCAGAAGGTTTTGAGATGGATCCTTCTAAACTCACGGCCATCTCAGAATGGCCTCTCCCTCAAGGTCTCAAGGCCATACAGAGGTTTCTGGGGTTTTCCAACTATTATAGGAGATTTATCAAGAATTATTCTGCTGTAGCCTCCCCTATCATTAATATGACACGTAAAGGTCTGAAGAACCAGATCTGGTCTTCTCAATCCAAACAAGCATTCGAAGCCCTCAAACAAGCTTTCACTTCCGCTCCCGTGTTACGGCATCCTGATCCCAGGATTCCGTTTGTTCTTGAGGTTGATGCTTCCGAGATAGGCATTGGGCTGTCCTGTCTCAAAGAGAGTCTCCAGGAAAACCTCTACATCCTTGTGGGTTCTTTTCAAGAAAATTATCACCAGCAGAACGCAATTATGATATCGGTAACAGAGAATTGCTTGCTATTGTGTCTGCCCTATCAGAGTGGAGACATTTGTTGGAAGGTACTCTTGACCCTTTATTGATAATTACTGATCATAAGAACCTTACGTACATCGGGGATGCTAAACGTTTGAACGCGAGACAGGCCAGGTGGTCATTGCTACTGTCTCGGTTTAATTTTGTATTGACTTACAGACCAGGTGACCGCAATGTAAAGGCTGATGCCTTATCTCGTCAATATGACCCGTATGAATCTAATACACAAGACCACAATCCTATAGTTCCCCTGAACGTATTGTGGCTTCCACAGTCTTGTCTGTCTCCTCGCCTTTCCTGGAACGCCTCCAGGCAGTTCAAGTAGGGGCTCCACCTGACAAGCCTCCAGATATGTTGTTTGTACCTGAAAAGGAAAGACAAGAATTACTCATAATGTTTCATGATTCTAAACCAGCAGGTCATCCTGGTATTACTAAGACTCTTACCAGTATCTCCAGACAGTTCTGGTGGCCCACCATGCGACAGGACGTACGTCTGTTTGTTTTGGCTTGTCAAGTCTGTGCCAGAAGCAAAACCAGTAAATCCTTGCCTGTCGGTCTATTGCAGCCTTTACCCATGCCTAAGAGGCCTTGGTCTCATCTATCTATGGATTTTATTGTGGACTTGCCGAAGTCCAAGGGTCATACTGTGGTTCTGACAGTTGTAGACCGCTTCTCCAAAATGGCTCATTTTGTCCCTCTACCTAAGCTTCCTACAGCCAAAGAACTGGCGGTTGTATTTGCTAGAGAGATTGTACGAATACATGGGTTCCGTCTGAAATAGTCTCTGACAGAGGAGCCCAGTTCGTCTCTCGTTTCTGGAGGGTTTTCTGTGCAGAGATGGGGGTGCGATTGGCCTTCTCTTCAGCATATCATCCACAAACTAATGGGGCAGCAGAGAGGGCAAATCAGGGTCTCGAGCAGTACATACGTTGCTTTACCACACAACAAGACAATTGGTCGGAGTTGTTGCCCTGGGCTGAGTATGCACGTAATAACGCCGTTAACGAGACCACTGGCCACTCTCCTTTTTCTGCCATCTATGGTTTTTTCCCTCCGGCTCTACCGCTTCAGTTTACTGAACAGGCCATCCCGGCTCTCGATGACCATCTCACTCAACTGCAAGAGATGTGGAGACAGATTCGAGAAAATATGGAGCGCAATGTTGTTGTCCAGAAACGCAAGGCTGACAGGCATAGGTTACAAGCTCCCTCCTATAACGTGGGGGGATAGAGTTTGGTTGTCCACTAGGAACGTGAAGTTGCGGGTGCCTTCTATGAAAATGGCACCTCGGTTTATAGGTCCATATAAGATTATTCGCCGCATTAATCCTGTGGCTTATGCTCTTGCCCTTCCTAAACATCTTCGCATGCACAACGTCTTCCACACCTCCCTACTGAAGCCTTTGTGTGTAACAGGTACACACGGGTCGTTCCTCCCTCTCCACCTATTCAGGTTGATGGTGAATCTGAGTATGAGGTTAGGAGGGTTTTGGATTCTAGGCTGTGCAGGGCGCTCTGCAGTACTTGGTCGATTGGGTGGGTTATGGTCCAGAAGACCGGTCCTGGATTCCAGCTTCCGACATGTCTGCTCTAGGTTGGTCAGGGCGTTCCATGCCTCACACCCCGATCGCCCTGGTGGTCGTCCTGCCGCTCGTCCTGTTGGTCGTCCGGTGGCTCCCGTGGAGAGGGGGTACTGTAACGTTGGGAGCTTCCAGCCCTACCTGTGTGCTTGAGGGCAGCATGTCTTGATGCTGCTCGCTGACCAATGCCCGGTTTAAATGGAGACAGGCAGGGAGGTGGTTGCATGAGGCGCGGCTTGAGTGGGGGGCGTGGTCTGGTGAAGGCCTTTAAAAACCCTCAGTGTATTCTCAGCAGTTGCCAGATCGTGGTTATCCATACCTGAGCTCCTTGTACCTGACTGCTATATTGAATTAACCCATTTTGACCTCTGCTTGTTTCTGACTATTCTGCCTTCTGTTGCCCTAGACCATTATCTTGTACTACGCCACTGCTCTGATATTGACCCGGCTATTCCATTTAACCATTCTGGACTCTGTATTTCTGATTCTGGCTCGGCTGACTACTCCCCGTGTTGTTAACCCTTTCTGTCTAGCTAGTGTACCTGGCCAATTCTAAGGACCAGACAGTTAGAGATCTTTCACGGCTACTCTGTTGGTAGCTTCTGGGCTCTGTGGAGTGTGGGGCGTTAAGTACTGCGTGGTGGGATCTGGGAACCGTGACAGAGGCTAGTCAGCGGGGTGATTGAAATAGATATCCTGTGTTAACTTAGAAATGCCCACGGAATCTTTGTTACATGCTGTAGAAATGTATCTGCTCTGATTGGCTGTTATGTCACATTCCTATGTATGTTAGGAGTGGACAGGAAGCTCTTTTCTATAACGAACATTTCTATTGGATGTTGAAATAATAAACGGATCTGACAGACCACGAGCTGATCAGATGATGATCTGCCATATCTCAGTGTGGTTGTTTCTATCGTCTCCTCTGATCAGAGTCGCGCAGCTCGCGCAGCGCCTTACTTCAGTTTTGATATATGAGAAGAAACTTGAAAAAGGTTTATGGCATCCATATATGGGATTTATATTAGAATTATAAAATTTTACAGTTGGTGCCAAAAATGGGATTTAATAATTCAATTGTCTGATATGATTTCTTTCATGTTAAACAATTGCCTATATAGATAAAATAATCTTTGCTTCCATGGGGAGACTGCCTGTGAGAGCCACTGTGCTGTAGGATGCTCTGTTTGTTTTTCTTTGTTTACACTTTCTGGTATATTATGCTTGTTTGTTTATCTTAACTCACCCGATAGAGAGCTGTTAATGAGCGGTGACTCACTCGTTATGTTGATGTACCCTGAAAAGTTCTAGTGCTGAGTATTCGTTATGTCACTCACCTGGGAAACTGAAAGATGTTTCTAGCGTTGAGTAAATGTGTTTGTCTTTGTGTCCATAGTGTAGCTCCTTTGTGTTCTGGAGTTTCTGGCTCATCCATATCTGCTTGTAATTGTGAGCATTTTATTTTAATTGATTAGGTCTGGTTTCTTCTCATATAGCAAGATAGAAAACAAAATAGCGTTGCTTCCATTGAGAGCAATTTTTCTTTTGCATTCTTGCCATTTTTTTTTATTTTTTGCGTTGCTGTATGTTCGCGCGCTAACTGATTCTAATGGATTTGCAAACTGGGTTTTTTGTTTTTTCTTCTTTCAGATGTTTGTTTTTGTTTTATTTTTTTATTTTGTTTCTTGCCATTGATTACGTCTTTTTATTTAAATGTTTGTCTTTACTATCTATTAATGTATGTGTTTATCTTTGATGTTTTGTATTTCGTAGTTCTGATATTGTGTTTTTTATATGTATATGGACTGCTTCTCTTACTACAGGTTGCTTCGTTTCTATGTGTCTTTACTGCCTTGCCTCGTGTAAAAAAAAAAAGGAACAGGATATGGAGACAATAGGGCTTTACTTTTACAGTAAATTTCAAAAGCACCTGCTTCTCTTTCTTTTGTAGAAGAAGTTTTTTTCTCCTCTCTGTTCTTTTTTTATTAATATATTTTTTTGTAATGTATATTGGAATGTGTAGTGCGGTTTAGCAATGCAAGTTGGATAATTGAATTGTGGAACTGTTACTGCATTATAAAATGTAACTGTTGTGGAATTGGGCGCGGTTTGACTGTGTACAGATGTGAAAGAGACAAAGGAATTGTTTGAGCTGGATTTAAAGTGTGAAGGGATGATACAAGTTGATGTATGAAATATATAAAAAAATTAGTGTATCAAGGTGATGGGCGTCGTCAATCTGCCTTAATATAAGTTATAAATTTTCCCAAAAGAGGCGTGGTCTGTTATTTTTCCTCTGGTCTTAATTTGAGTCCAGCACAAAGGGATTGACCACACCTTAATATAGGTTATATGTTTTGTATACTGTACACTGGAATATATATATATATATGTTCATCATAATACAGTAAGCAAAGAAGTCCTGTTTAAGAGGATAAAGAGGATAAAGTTTAATGGAAAGCGCCTACAGGTTTTGTAGCGCTGTACAAAGGAAATTAGGCAGATTTCAGGTGATAGAAGGTGTTTTTTTTTTACTAAGGGAGATGGAAGGTTGTAGTTTAGTATCCTGAGTATTGTTTGTTTTCTTTTTCTGTATTGGTAGCCATATGTCTAGTTTTATTTTTTGCTGTCTGATGTTTTTGTCTTTTGGTTTGAAGTGCAACAACGTATGACTGTGCCTCCATTGAATTTTCTTGGAGGGAATAAAACAGGTTGTAAAATAGCTGCACAAACACCTCACGTTTGAATGTTTGTTTTTAACCAATATCCTTAAAGATTGTTGTTTTAGATGTTTATTAAGAATCTTTTTCTCTGAGTTTCCTTTGAGAACTTTGTGCTAGTTAACATGTCAATTTTTAAACATGCCCTTCTATACTTTCTTTCCCAGTTTATGATATTTTTGTTATGTGTTTTTTATTTGAATTGAAGAGCATTTTAAGAAAATTGGTGATCGTTGCAAAAGTTAAAAAAAAGTTTTTCAGATTCTTCTCCTAGCCCTCTCCATTTTCTCTCTCTCATGACCACTCCTTTTACTTTGTGTCCAAAAATGTGTTGCATTTCTTTCTCCATTTTAAAGTATTTTAACCATATAAATTTTAAAGTTTTTGACAGGTTAATAATACAAGTTTTTTACTTTAGGTGAAAATTACCCATGCATGTCAACTTTGATCAGGCTAGATGGAAGATTATTGAATACCAATATTGATAAAGCTGTTGGAATTGAAGGAAATTTACTCAAACACATTATCATTTCACATTACAATGTTATATCAACCGGATAATAAGGAATTATCATACACCAGGCAATAAAACATTCTAATTTATCAACAACTCATCGATAAATCATGCGATTAAAGAAGATCATTGATTTGGAAATAAAACTTAAGATATGTCAGTTTTACTAAACAGTTATTTTCAACCAATAAGACAGAAGACAAAGAAAGAAGAAGATATTGTATTTTTT
Source organism: Leptobrachium leishanense (assembly GCA_009667805.1). Lineage (NCBI taxonomy): Eukaryota > Metazoa > Chordata > Amphibia > Anura > Megophryidae > Leptobrachium > Leptobrachium leishanense. Next base: position 31,246,105 of record CM019073.1, on the reverse strand, counting down.
ATATGCTGATGGATTATTATTGTGTTGTCTAAGTGATAATTATTTTGTGTCTTTTATTATTTTATAATTTATTATTTTTGTTGTTTGGTTACAATCAATATTGCTCAAATTCCCTGACACATTTAGGATTATTGAGGATCACATCCAATTAAAATTAGAGTTAATTAATGTAATTAGGAACATATAATTTAATGCATTTGCATAAATACGTTTCATGACATATATAGTGGTAAATGGAAAGTTTTAATTCGGTAAAATTAAAGTTGTTTTTATTTTTTGTATTATATTTGAGGATTTGTGTGTTTTATAAACACCAGGTTTGTTTCAAAACACCGAACAAGACTGAATAGGATAGTAATTAAATATCTTTTGATATTTCAATGGGTGGAATATGCACTTTGGCTATTTCCTTTTTGAGCCAAAGTTGTATATCTATATTTTTTTTCTCTAAATGCTTTGAGTCGGATCTAGAATGATCTTTCTTTTTTGTTACGTGAGGCCCATAGGCTTTGCGGGGAAATTTGAAAATTTATTATCTGTGTCTCTTCTTGTGTAAATTAACATTTTTATTGTTTTTGTGCACTTGAGAGTGACAATGAATGAATGAATAGATGTATATGATTAGCGGGGTATACCATATTTTTTTTCTTTTTTATTTTCTTTATTGTTGCTAAAACCGTATCACATCATCAAGAAACCTGACAGTCACAATGACTGCATATGGAACGAATCATGGACATTTTGTGTCAAGGTCACAGCTAATAAGCAACCAGCGCAAAGAGACAGCTTTTTCAGGAGTCCCTATGGTGGGAGCTCTGATGACATTCAATGATTATGCGTCTTAAGCTGGGATGTTGAAAAAGACCAAACCTTGATCTCACGCTTTGGACTACGGTATTAGATTATGGATTATTATTTTTTTATTTAATCCCCTAGATAAGTGTGAGAAAGGATTGGATTTGTGAAAATGAGAATGTATTTCTTTAGTGTGTGTGAATGCATGTGTGTATGCGTTTTGTGGAGTGAAGCTGAACATAGGAAAACACACAGATATAGATCTGACTCATGTTTATTATTAGATTAATGAACTTTTTACATTCATGCTATTATATTTTGGGAAATGGGAATAAATAGTTATTTAATGTCTAGATTAGGTATTTTGGCCCAGGCTCCAAGTGTGGTTCGCTGTAAGAGTGAATCTAGATAGATAAGTGTATCTTATGCTCATAAAGGGCCTCCTTGGGGAATCCTTTTCGTATATCCTAAAAGGTAGAGAGGTATTTTAAGAGTAATTACCAGATTTTTTTCTTCCCCTCTGAGCATCTAGAATGATCTAGAGGTATTAGGTGAGGATACTATGGCCCCAGGTATAATTCGTTTAATTGCCTAGTTTGTTTTAACCATTTTAGTGATCACGATTGTATATGTGATCAATGAGACGATTGAAAGGTATTTTAATATGATAGGTAGTTTTTTTAATTCTTGCATTAGTGTGAAATCCTCCACCTTTCCTTCTTGTTCCAGTATGGTGTTTGTTCAGTTTTGTTTCCTCTCGAGGATAGTCAGCGGGGTGATTGAAATAGATATCCTGTGTTAACTTAGAAATGCCCGTGAAATCTTTGTTACATGATGTAGAAATGTATCTGCTCTGATTGGCTGTTATATCACATTCCTATGTATGTTAGGAGTGGACATGAAGCCCTTTTCTATAACGAACATTTCTATTGGATGTTGAAATAATAAATGGATCTGACAGACCACGAGCTGATCAGATGATGATCTGCCATATCTTGGTGTGGTTGTTTCGATCGTCTCCTCTGATCAGAGTCGCGCAGTGCCTTACTTCAGTTTTGATATATGAGAAGAAACTTGAAAAAGGTTTATGGCATCCATATATGGTAATTATATTAGAATTATCAAATGAAACACCTAACCCTAAACCTAATGCTAACATTCTGCTCCATTGTTCTTCATTTTAGGTAACAGATTCTGCCCCCTTTTTTTGACCCGAGCATCGCCATTATGTCACCATTGGCAAGTGAGTGAGACACCTCTAATCTGCATACTTGATAATTGTTGTTGGTGAACTCTCTGTCTCTTACATCGTGATTTTTCCATTACATTTCACTTACAATCGTTTAAGTCTTTGCATACAGGATTTGTGGTGATTATGTTTCTGTTTGTGTATTGTTTTACAGACGGCGCTGACTTATCTTTTAGTAGCTGATCTTAATAAAGATGAAAATTTATTTACATGACCTGTACAATGCATATGTGAGACATACAGGGTAATTTAGGCTGGGTTCACACCTGGGTGTTTTTTTATGCCAAACGTAAAAAACGTGCGAATGCGCATTGCAGCGCATTCATGGCCATAGACTGCAGAGTGAACGCGCTGCAAATACGCCCCAAAGTAGCTCCCGTACTTCTTTGGGCGTAGGACGTTTTACAGCGTGTTCCTGAGCGCTGTAAAACGCTCAGGTGTGAACGGGTCCAATAGGAAATCATGGAATTTCCGTGTCTCGGCGTTTTACAGCGCGCAGGAATGCGCTGTAAAATGCTGAGGTGTGAACCCAGCCTTAGAGAGAGGTGAAAACCAGGAGAATGGCTGGAGAAGTGAAAATTCTAGGTCAAAATAGCCAATCCAGAAAAATTCTCCCATTTATCTCACTTTCCAAATTGGCTATTATGACCTAGAATTTTCACTTCTCCTGCCATTCTCCTGGTTTTCACCTCTCTCTGAATAACCCTATAATAGTTTCCTTTGTGCTAAAATTTGAATATACCACAAATCTAGATGTATATTAAAAATGAAAGATGTTGAACACTTGTTACTCAGAAAATGCGAAGATGGAGATTTAAGCAACAGAAAAATGGTAATGTTTGTGCAGGCGCTCTTTTTCTTTTATTTTTAATAGTGTTAGGGCCCTATTTCATTCCTCTCGCATCGGTTTTGCACCCACGCAAATGCGCATTTGCGCGAGGACAAAACCATTTGCGCAGAACATCATATTTCAACGTTCGCACAAACGATGCGCGTTATCGTTTGAGGTGGATGGACTTGCGCGAGTGTGATGAACTGTGCTATACTTAACATTGTGCGTGCAAATGCATTAAGCGGATGGTATTTCAATAGATGTGCAACTTCCTACGAACGACGTTTGCGTGCATAATTTTAACGTCTTTGAAAACCTAGTGTTAACTGCAAATCTGAACGTTCTGGCCGAAACAAAATACACCAACACGAAAAAAAAAATAAAGCGCAGTATAGTTACACATTCTACACATACCCAAACAAAAAAATTGTGAATTCGTGCATATTTTTTTTATTGCTGCAGCATGTATACTCAGATTTATTTTGACAGGCACAAAAACGTTAGTGAGTCAATTAAGGTGAATTGATGTCAATTAAGGTTCCTAATTCTGATTGGCTGAATCCCGCGAAAAAAACAGTCTGCGCACTGATTTATATGCGCAACGTTACTGCGCGTGTATTACACTTCGTTTTGCGTGTTTTTTTTACTAACGTTATTTTTTGACGGATGAGAAAATGCGTTCGGATCCGAATATCACGTTAATTTTCACGCGATAACGCTGGACACTGAGTGAGCGCTTTTGCGCACAGAATGTAATATGGCCCTATAGCTTTTATTTGTTGTCTGTTGTCATTCCTCTATCCTTGTGTAGCCTGTAATCAAACCCCCTCCCTTCTTCTCTTTGAACCAAAATTCTCATCGCCTCCTATGAAGCAGGAAGAAAAGAATTACAGAACTGAGATCCTACTCTAACATTATTTTTGCTTTGACAGAAAGCCTGTCAAGTCCTCCAGTCTGTCTTTGAGGGTTTATACAAGAAGTTCTCATCTCTCTGTTCAGTCTCCCACTGATCCAGTGCCCGAGATGGCTCCTGTTCTGAGTTTGATTGATGGAACACCACCACCAATGCACCAATCCAACAATGCACTGCCATTGGTGCATCCTTCGTATAATTCTGCTAAGGGCCAGGCACACAAGTACCACCACTCTGAGGTCTCAGTCAATGGACTTTCTTGTCAGGGTTCATAACTCCATCTACTTCCTTATAAAAGCGCTCTGTTGGGATTTCTGCCATTCTGTCACTTTATTGCACGTTCTGACATTGACCTTGGTTTGCTCTACATTTCTCCATTTCTCTCTTGACATTGGGATTTGACTTGCCATCTTTCTTGTGATTTTCTTCTGTCCGAGCTTGTTCTGACACCTCTCCATATCTTCAAAAGAAAGTGCCGCGGCCAACCTCAGTGGCAGCCGATATCACAATCCTTCCATGAAATCCACTCAAGGAGGGACACCAAAGTCCCTGATTAAGGCCATTGGGCCGAAGCATCACGTCTAGAGGGGTTGCTTTTCCCCTGAATAAAACTCTTCCTGCACTATCCCCCGCTTGAAGTCCGGCTCCCTTTTGTTCTTTCAACTCTCCATATCTATCCTGGTCATTATAAGGACCGGTAACCTATACATTTTCCTGTCTCTCCTACACACTGGTTGGGTTGCAAGTTGGTTTACCTGCTTATCGTAAAATATCTAAATTTCTGGAAAACATTTTTGTACACTTCATGGAACAGCAATTGAGCAAATGCAGAGTTTATTTAGGTTATTTTGCAGATTCTACATCATGATACATTATTAGACTGTGTTTACTTAACATACAGGGGAATTCAGAGAGAGGTGAAAACCATGAGAATGGCAGGAGAAGAGAACAATCTAGACCAAATAGCCGATTTGGAAAGTGAGATAAATAGGAGAATTCTTCTGGTTTGGCTATTTTGACCTAGAATTTTTGCTTCTCCAGTCATTCTCCTGGTTTTCACCTCTCTCCGAATAACCCTGATAGTGTAAGTTTAAGAGTGGTTAGGATAATCTCTGTAAAGGTGCCTAATTAAATTACAGTCTCAATTATTTCCATGATCCTTTCATATGCCCATGGTTTCATCATCTTCTAAAGGCTGATAAGAATGGCATGTTTAGCTCTATGCCAATGTCAATATGCATTGGTCTGGAAAGCATTGAGGTTATCAATATACAATAGACAGAAAGTGGTTAATAGCTAATGTTATTCTAAAAGGGCATGAAGCAGTTTCAGAGACTGGACATTAGATTGCATCTAAAAAAGAAATATATTAATTAAATCCAGGACATACTTGAAAACGAGAGAAATCTCAATGTATCCTTCCTGGTAAAATTCTTTCTCAAAAAAAAAAAATATATATATACATCCACTGATAATTAATGGTTATTTATAGTGCCTCTGATTAATGTTAAATTATCTTCTGAAATAAAATGGATTTGTCCATTACATTACAATTGGATTGTCAGCCTTAAATCGATAAATACATAATTTTGTTATAAAGGACATTTGTTTTGTTTACGTCAAACTACTGCAGTTAAATAATATGTGGTGTAGGGTCTATCTGTGTATAAAATCAAGCACCTAGAATTGCAGCCTGCATTTACAAACATTTGTGAAAAAAATCGGTCGCTGTGAAGAGCTCCATTTCTATTTCACCGTGACTGTGCCCCAGTGCCCAAAGAAAGACCCGTAAATATGGATGAGTTTGGTGTGGAAGAACTTGACTGGCCGCACACAGCCCTGACCTCAAACCCATCCAACACCTTTAGGATGAACTGGGAAGGAGATCGCAAGCCAGGCCTTCTCATCCAACATCATTGCCGGACCTCAAAAATGGTCTACTGGATGAATAGGCAACAATTCCCAAACACTCCAAGATCTTGTGGAAAGCCTTCATAGAAGTGGAAGCTGTTCTAGCTGCAAAGGGGGGACTTACTCCATGTTAATGCAATGTCATAAACGTCCCTGTTGATGTTACGGTCTGGAGTCCCAATAAATATGTCCACATGGTTTATTTATAATATTAATAAATGGTTTGGATCAGTCTCAAAATTAAAAATTAGTTCTTCTTCGCTTCCCAAGTCTCAACTTGCCAGCCCTGCCCAACGTTGTGTTCTTATTCATGGTTCATACATGAACTATTGCAGCATGTAAATCCTTCCACTGGGTAAAATTATTTTATATGTTATATTCTGGATGATGGTGATGATGTATTTTAGGTATAAAATAGCTTTGCATTGTTGTTGACACATGTAATGGTTCTCCTTCACTCATGCGTTTGAGTTTAATGTTGAATTTTTCATTCGAAACTCTTATCCGGTGAGGATACAATTGAATTACTTTAACCATGGAACATTTAATACAATAACCTTACTTTTGTTAAGTGTAAAATTCTTTTTGGTGAATCATTTTAATAAAATTTGTAACAAAAAGAATAGAGATTCATAACAGATGAGAATTCGTTTAACGCTGTTGAACTTTGCTTGCCAATATGTCTGATGCCCATTTTACAAGTGAGTCAGCTCAAAATTCATGTGCGCAAATTTTAAATAAAAAGTAACATTGTAAACCTTTTCACATTATTGCTTGGAACAGTTCAGGGGGCAGATGTCCAAAAGTGCTGAATATTTCATACGTTGTAGATGAACGCAAGATGCTTTTGACATAAGCTGCTTTCATAGAAAATGAGAAGTGATTGAGTCACATGTTTTTGTAAAAATTTTCAAGGTACAGTCATTGAAAAACAATGAGAAATCAGACTGTATTTTCCTGCCACGTGTTTCAAGCAGAGGAAGTTTTGTACGTACTTGAACTTGCAGCACAAGACATGAACACTGAGGAACCACTGACATGAAGCCCCATAGTGCGATACAATTGTAAACTCTATGGACCCTATTACAATCTTCGCGCATACGTTTGCGCCCACGCAAAAACGCATTAACGCAAGGGCAAAACCCGTATTACAATGTCAGCGCAACAAATGCGGGTATACGTATACCGCAGGTGAACCTGCGTGAACGCTGCGCGAGCTTACTGTACTGCGCGCGTCCTATACTTAACATTGTGAGCGCAAATGCGTTTGTGCGCTGGTACGCAGATGGTATTACATTCTATGCGCAGTTTGTAACGCACAGCCTTTGCGCGCATAATTTTAGCAACTCCTAAAAGCTGGTGTTAATGGAAAATTCTATCAACCTGGCCGAAACCAAATACACCAGCCCAAAAAAAAATACGCAGCAAAGTATAGTTACACATTCTACACATAACAAACCAATAAAATGGAGAAGTTGTGTGTGTTTTTTTTATTGATGCAGCATATATGCGCAGATTGACTTTGACAGGTGCAAAAACTTAACTTGAGACTATTGTGGTTCTTAATTCTGATTGGCTGAATCGTGTAAGAAAAACAGTCCGCACACTGATTTCTGCATGCAACGTTGCTGCGTGCGCGTTTTTGCGCATCCGTTTTACGCTCGTTATTGCTCGACGGATGAAAAAATGCACGAGGATTGTAATACCAGCGGTGATTTATGCGCATTAACGTTTAACGCTTTGCACAAAAATTCACGCGTTGCGCGTGCGTTTTTGCGTGAAGAATGTAATAGGGCCCTATTCCTTTTAATTTCTCCAACCAAGGGTCTAGTCCTAATAGAAGAAGGGAACTATTTACTACTGCATGCTTAAATGGGGACGCTAACGGGTAAAATCAGTGCCTGCATATTTCCCCGTAGCGGCCCCCATTTACTGCAGTATTCCGGGGCCTGCGCTAGCTGACCACCTTGCCCCAGAATGTAGCGCTAACCGCTGAGCTACTCCCGGTATCGCTTGCGTGGCTCCACGAGTATCTCCTCCTGGAGTCCATAGGACCCCATGGTGGGTTGCACTTCTGGGCCGGGAGCCCTGCGCAGTCTTACTCTCACGAGATATTGCAGTGCCGCAGAGGGCACTAGCTCCCGGCGGCTAGAAGTGGCAGATCGGGCCACCGTTCTCTCTGCAAGATGAGAGAAGAGTATCAGATTTATTGGGGGGTTTAGCTGGTGCTAAATGATTCTGCATAAGCGGTATCAGCTCGCACCAGCTTCGAGCTGTTGTTAACTTTTTCGTTCCTGCATCGGTGCGTTAGGACTTTGTAATACCTTACTTATCCTAACGCTAATTACTGATTGCGCATCCTATACTTATCATGGGGAGCACAAAGTACATTAAGCTTGCGCAAACTCCCGCAATCACCGATGCGCTAATGTATTTTTTACATTATTAGCGTTAGGAAGGTAATATGGGGGCATGCGTTAAAGTCACTTATCCTGATGTTGACTCTTACTCACCCGCGTTCACGAGGGAATAGTGCTCTGAGTCTTTGTCCTGGGTGAAAGAATGTCTACCTTCACCACTGGGTACAGATACACACTCATACACAGACAGGCAAATGCAGATACACTTATACATAGAGACATGAAAACACAATTACAGTATGCACAAAGGCACAAATACTGTAGGTCAGGGTGTAATAAGCGTTCAAAAGGGACGCCATGTGTATGCTGTTGGCTTGAGGCATCCAGCCAAAGCCACTAAGGACTTGGATGGTGCTGCATCCTACGCACAGCACAGCCCGATCTGAATCCACAGAATGGGGCCGTCCGGTCTTCAAGGCCTGAATTCGTCCAGCCACGAGGCTCTGTTCTCATAACATGTGTGATTACTGTACATTAGTGTATTTTATATTAGGGGAATTGTGAGTTTAGTATTATAATATGAAAGAGCTAGTTATACTGTACTGCAAATTAGATGTGTGCTACAAAAGTGAGTATATTTTATATAAAATATTTTAATATAAGAATAATTAATTTAATGAGTCATTTGATGTAAAAATTATTATGTTTGCAAAAATATTTATTTCTATTATTTTTTATGTAAACATTTCTCATATAAAAATTCCTTTTAATGCAAAACATGTTTTTCTCTTTTACATAAATCTTCCAGTATACGGATCTATTGCTAACCGTGGTTCACACATAGATGTATATATTTTCAGATACTACTAGAGATTTAACACAATTCTTGTGATCTGGATACACATCAAATACATATTGATTTCAAATCTGCTCGTATTTTTATGTTACAAAGATCAGCTTTGTTTTACCATTAGTCATTGCAGGATTAAAACATTTTAAATCATACCACACCTTTCATTAGACCATATGTTCCCTATAAAAAAGAATCAAATTGCAGATACATTTAAAATGTGTCCTTCGATTTGGCAATTCCTTTCTTATATGGAATCCACTTCATTTGGGCATATACTTTAGTTAATGTAACAACAATAAACCCATTCAAAAGTACAGTGGAATCAAGGAATAAAAGTACTTTAAGGACATTCTAGGGAATTATCGAACTTCCGGATAGAAACAACAAGATATCTTTGCCAAAATATTTCCTGCTGAGTGAGAAGAGCATTTGAGTTCAGTTATTTATCAACAGTTATTTCTAAATGAAAATGAATCTGCTATCAGTATGAATGCCAACATTATTTAGCACCCAATATACACAGGGTTATTCAGGGGCGGACTGACCCATCGGGCACTCGGGCACTGCCCGAGGGCCCGTGGGTCAGTGGGGGCCTGGTTTTGCCTGGCGCCGTGGACCTCTCCCCTGCCAGGCCTTTCCTGCAGAATTTCGCCGGCCGCCGCATGCTTCCTGCGTGTTGTGTTGTAAGGGGTGGGATTTTTTATGGGTGTGGCCTCCTGTGGGTGCGACACAAGGAGCCCCATGATCTCCAATTGCCTGGGGTCCCCATTAGTTGTCAGTCCGCCCCTGGGGTTATTCAAAGATTGACGAACTGGCCACGGAATTGCACCAAACAGTAAATTTCACGGTACGTTGCAATTTTGCAGCCATTCGGCTATTCAAAAAGCAGACAGTTTGCCAAATATTAGTGAATTGCCAGCGAAATACAGTGATCTTTGGTGGCAGTGAACTCCCCATAGAGAAGTAATGGTTATTCTATTCAGAGAACACCGAACAGCAGAGAAATATCAGTGAAATGCCCTGATTTTCGGTGCAATATTGTTTAAATTCACCGGGGCCCCAACGGTGACTAGTCAAAGATTGCTCTTTTCGTTCACTGGCCAGTCGAACACAGTACCCGGGTACCCTAAACTTTGTATATATATATATATATTTTTGAGCTATTTTGCGGGACTTACACTCCAGAACTGAGGGGGTTAACCTTTCTTTTTTTCCGCTGCATGCTTTTCCCGTGTGACGCAGCCTGTAAATTCATTCGACGCGCATTTATATTTTATGACACTGTATCTTTTAGTAAAGTATATAAAACTAGAAAATCCACAACAGTGCTGGTGTGTAATAATTCCTAGTGGGGTGAGACTATCCCGAGGTTTATTCAGCGGCTCCTTTCGGGGAGTGAGCGCTACACTTACGTGTCCTGACATTAAATTGCGCCAGCACTCTATAGTACAAACTTGTCAAGATGCTAAAATTAGATTGCGCCTCCTATGATAAATATGTGAGTACAGTAAGCTCGCGCAACCTGCGAGGCACAAATGTTTTTCACCTGACTATAGCGTCAAGATCAGAACATCGATGCCAGATGTTAAACTTACTTCTTAGCGCTTACGATTACATATTCAGACGCAACATTAGCAACAACTATAATTTTTTCAGTTTTAGATAAAACTCTGTATTTTCTTACAAAAATTTAAATTAAAAAAAAAAACAGTAACCCATAGAATATTTAACTACAAATCTGGTTGATTAAAATGTGGAGAATTAAATCTACATGCTGTTAGGCTGGGGTCAGACGAACGCAGTGCGAATGCGCGCACAGCAGCACTTTATCATGGCCGTAGTAGCAGCAAATGACGGGCAATATACGCAGTACGGCTACACAAAAGTTCGGCCGGGCAACGCAAGCGGCAAACAAATGCATTTTTTTGAGAACGTGAAACCGCTAGTACTGACGTACAGAGTGCGCTGCGTCCGCAAGCGGCGTGTGTGCGTGATTAGGAGACGTCAGACGCTGCTAATGTCCAGCCTACATAATGTCCAGACGCAAAAAGGGTTTTATTGATGATCCGTACAAAATCACGGACGAAAATGCGCATCGTATGACCGTTATCGCGTATTCCGTGAAAAAATACGTCCATTCGTTCGAACGCACATTTTCACGGACGACGCGAAAAATGCGTTCATCTGACCCTAGCCTAAATGGATGGAAACTGAATCGAAATTTACATTCTTTTAAAATTTATATTAACGTTCTGACGTGACATGATGTATACACAAAGTAATGATTTATTTTGAATCTCCTGCGTCCGCTGGGGGAAAAAAAGCATTTAATTTGTCTGGGTGATATAAAACATGACTTAAAATCACATTTAAACATGGAAAATGTGCCCAGCATCCTGGGGTGAAATGGCTCAGTGGTGAAGGGGTTAATGGAAGAACAATGGTGACACCGGACATTGTTCATCGTAATTCAGCGGTCTTTGTAGGAACTTCAGGGTTATTCAAAGAGAATCGAAAAGTCACTGCACGTTTGGTGACTTTTCGGTCTCTTCAATTCGGCTTGATTCGGCGATCCCTTTTCAGCGACCCTGCGGTGTATTCAGCAAGCACCACAGGGCCGTCGTAGTGCAGGGAAAAGCCGCCGAAAACCTGTCGAACACCCCCGCAAAACCCAGGCGAATGCACACCGAAACCCGCAAAAACATCTGGATTAACCCAGCCGAGACGCTGGAGAAACTGGAGCAGGAGCCGATCAGATCAAAGAGCAGCCGCTGGAAAAACCACACACCGCAGACGAATGGAGTGCAAAAAAACCCCCAGTACATTGAATGTTTGAAAAGTGAAACGCTGTTTGCAAACAAAGTACTGAGCGAAAATGTCTGAAATTTACATATGAGGTTCAATGAATGATAATAAAAAGGGCTGTTACAGAAAAAAGAAAAAACGTTTAAAAAAAAATGGAAATTTTTTTGCAAAAAAATCCCGAAAAATGCTTAAAAGATCCTAAAAAAATCTAAAAATAAAGAGACTTTTTACTGCAGAATATTATAATAAACGGTTTATTAGATATTGGATTAAAACAGGAGTATTTTTGACATTGAAGCCTATGGGATTCGCCTGAATAAACCTGTCGAATGAAGCCACCGAATGGCAGGGCATTTCGGCAACTTTTCACTGCTGGTTTTTGTTCTCTGAATAGACAAAGCATTGCTTCTCTATGGGGATTTCACTGCCCTCGAGCAGGTAACGAACAGGCACCGTATGTGCAGGCAATTCGCCAACATTTGGCGAACTGCCTGCTCTCTGGATAGCCGAATGGCCAGGAAAGGTAACCGTACGATTAATTTCAGCATTTGGTTACCTTTCGCCAGCAATTCGGATCTCTTTGAATAACCCCTCTAGTGTTGTCGAAGTTTCATTTCGGGGATAGACGATGTTCACGGCAGTTGTAGCAAAAGTAATTTTAACCATTGCATGCAATAACGATGAACTTTCATCCTTTAGTGTTCTCATCAAGTTCTTTATTGCCGTGTCATAAAGCAGTCAGCGTTTAATGTGTTACTGTTTCCACAGCACGATTCTAAGTGTATGCTGTCATAATCCTTCATATGAGTGTTGTTATAATAAAATTAGCTGTGCCTGTTATATTCTAATGGAAGACTTAACCCTCGCTGGGGCAACATGATCGGTGTATAATCTCACAGGTCTGAAATAATATAAAAACATACAGTGTGAAGTGCAACCCGAAATAATGGGAATACCAGGGAAAACACCAGATTGTAAAACACAAATAATAAACTTTTCCTTTTACCAGTAAATCTGGTTTTAAGTCCCATTAGGTACTCTTATTGCTGTTTGGTCCCAGTGTCCTTCTTCATGTGTCTAGATGAGGCAGTCTATCTATCGCACACTTCCCTTGCACTGTAGGACCAGAGGTGAGTATAGTTTTGTTTTACTGTAGCTATTTTCAGGATTAAGTGGCTTTTCTAAAGCAAAGTCAATTGATACCTGTTTCATGTAGCCAGATGGCACCCGTTATCATGCACCCCTTCTCTACCAAGATTGACTATACTGGATTTACAAGGCACGTCCTGGTATCCCTATATTGAGTATAGTCGATATACGGAGTTAATCAACGAGCACCAAAATGTCATCCAAATTTTGGTGCTCTTTCGTTTGGTGCACTTCAGTCCGATTCGAGGATTCAAGTTTGTTGACCCTACGGTGAAATCAGAATTCACTGCAGGATCCTCGAAATGCGTCAAAGGGATCCGTCGACCGCCACCGATAAACCTGCAGAACTCTGCCGACGATCTGCTGAACGCCGCCAATAAACCCGCTGATGATCTGCTGAACAGACCTCCTGATGCAGCTGTAAACCGCCAAATGCAGCTCATGATCCGCCGAATGCTGCCAAACAGACCTCCGAACGCAGCTGCAAACTGCCGAACACAGCCAATGATCCACTGAATGCCGCAGAACAGACCGCTGAATGCAGCCGCAAACTGCCGAACACAGCTGGCAATTTGCCGAATGCTGTCGAACTGACTGCTGGAAAAGTCGAACAGCTGCCAAATGTAGACAAAAAAAAGCCGATCAGCTGCCAAACAGGGGTGAAAAAAACAACTAAAATTGTAAAAGGTGGTTAAAATAAAAATAATGCATGAAAATGCATTGAAATAATAAGTAAGGTGCTAGGATGAATAATAAAAAGGTCTGCTACAGAATTTTTTTTTTAAAAAAGGCATTTAAAAAAAATTGAAATCAAAAGATTTGCCAGAAAAATCCTTAAAAAATTCTATAATATATATTAATAAAGATTCTTTTAGCTGCAAATGAAAATAATAAATGTTTGAATAAAAAATTTATAACACCTGGCATTCTTTTTACATTGAAAGTCACCTATGGAATTCGCCTGTTTAAATCTGTCAAATAAAAGCACCGAAAATCTGGGCATTTCGCCAACTTTTCAGTGCTGTTCCGCATTCTCTGAATAGAGTAATCATTACTTCTCATGGTGAATCTCACTGCCACCAAAGGTCGCCAAATTGCACTGTATTTCAATGTTAATTCACAGATATTTGGCAAATCGCCATCTTCCTGAATAGCTGAATTGCCACGAAATTGCACTGTATGGCAAAAATCAGCGTTCAGTGCAATTCGGTTGCAAATTCAGCACTCTTTGAATAACCCCTAAAGTATTCCACAGCAACAATGCACAGGGATTTGGTTTATTGAAAATTAAATTAAATTAATGCGGCCCAGCATAACATGCCCCTAAAGTTTTAGCAGTGTGTGTATGATATCTGAGGTGCTAGGACTTTTTAAAAACAGCTGGTAAATGTGTCCAATTGACATCTCCCCATCTACTCCTGCATGGAGAACAGAATTGCAGTAACTCCATTTGGCCACAGATGGCAAAATCTTCCTGCCAAAAAGGTTATTACAGTAAGAAATATTCTAGGAATATTCCCAAATATTTTTTAATGTATGATTCAGTAAAAATGATTTTACAGCAAAAAAAACAAAAAAAACCACTGGTTCCTGACAGTGAATTTCTGGTAAATCCCTTGGAAGTGAAAGGGTTAACGAGTGAAGCTGTTATCTTTCATGGCGCAGTCATTAACAATAGCAGGTCAGTGGGAAGAGTGCCCAAGGTTAATTATATATATTTCAAATGTGGTGTATAGATTTCATATTTTTCATGTGGTGTTCTCTTCTGTAATGTCACATTATTTTTGTTGCACTTTATGCTGTCTATCAGGGTTATTCAAAGAGATCCAAATTGTGGCCGAAAGGTAACCGAACAGTGAAATTCAGCGTACGGTCACCTTTCCTGGCCATTCGGCTATTCAGAGAGCAGGCAGTTCGCCAAATGTTGGCGAATTGCTGGCACATACGGTGCCCGTTCGGTGCCTTTTCGAGGGCAGTGAAATCCCCATAGAGAAGCAATGCTTCCTCTATTCCGAGAACAAAAATCAGCAGTGAAAAGTTGCCGAATTGCCCTGCTGTTCGGTGGTTTCATTCGGCAAGTTTATTCAGGAGAATCCCATAGGCTTCAATGTTAAAAATATTCCCGTTTTGGGGGGCGTGGCTGGACGTTGCAGAGCGCGGTCGCATGTGAGGAGAGCTCCTGTGACCGGCGCTAAACTTTTAACTCCTGCGGCTAATTTACAGCAACCCCGGGGCTGAAACTTCACCCACAGCTGGGTGACATCTCCTAGCCTCCAGATGGTGCCCCCTAAGGTGCAACGAGCGTTGGAACCGGCAAAATCGACAAAAAAAGACCAGGTTCGTGAGGCCCAAGATGGCGGATCTCCTTCCTCTGTTTCCTCCTTCACCATGGAAGCGGCCGTAGCAGGCCCACCCTGCATGTCTGACAGCTTACCACCTTCAGAAAGCGGACTCCATGCCATGCTGCAAGAACTTAGAGCTACTATTCAAACGGATCTTAAAGAGGCGCTGCAGGAGCTGAGGCGCGATGTACAAGATCTGGGTGAGAGGACAGACTCATTGGAGGCTAAGACAGACGACCTATGTTTGGCCCATAACGATCTAGTGGACCGTCATATAGCTTTGCAGTCTGCACATGACGCCATGGCAACGAAATTGGCTGATTTGGAGGATTGCTCGCGGCGTAACAATGTAAGGATCCGGTGTATTCCAGAGGCAGTAAACCCTGCTGACCTTCAGCCCTATATTTTGGAACTTTTCCAGATCCTAGTCCCAACGTACTCGTCCCAGGATTTCCTGATGGATCGGGCACACAGATTACCACGCGCTAAGAACCTGCCGCCCTCAGCTTCTAGAGATGTTCTAGTCCGGGTGCATTTCTTCCATGTTAAAGAAGCGTTAATGAGAGCATCACGGAAATCTATGCCTCTGCCTTCTCCGTATGCTGAAATTTCTTTTTACGCTGACCTGTCAACTGCTACCATGTCTAAAAGAAGGGAATTTTCATCTTTCACGAAAATTCTACGTGATCACAACATGGCGTATCGCTGGGGATTCCCCACAAAGATCTTGTTATGGCGGGAGGGAGTCTTGCACGTTATCCCTGACCCCCTCACTGGCATGCGTCTGTTGACGGACTGGAAAGTTGTGTCGGAGTTTACTCCCCCCAGGGAGGAATCATCTTCGCCGCTGAAGGTTTCTCCGGAGTGGTATCGGGTTCGACCGAAATGAGGCTCTGGCCCTGTAAGATCCAACACTGGGGCGTGCTCCTACCACTTTGCCATGCTGCTTCCCGTCTTCTTGGGCGTCAGAACTCTTCCACGGATGCTGGACTGACCCCTTTTTTTTGATCTACCTCAACTGGGCGCTCATGGGGGCCTGTTCTGGTCTCTTAATCGGCAAGCCCCGAGGCCTTCCAATGGCCTGTGAATTGGCGCGGTCCTTCTCAGGTAGAGTTGGGACTGCTGTTTCCCCTACTGGAGTTTTCTTGACAGTTTTAATTTCTACTTATACCAATCTGCTGTGTTGATTGACTCCATTAAGCTGCGCTCATGGAGTGCAGTTTTTTTTCTCTGAAGTTTGGTCGGTTTTTTTTATTTTTTCTTTTTTTCTTGCTTTTTATTTTTTCTCTTTCTTTTTGTTTCTTTTTGGTTCGACCTGTGTATGTAATGTATGTATTGTTTGTTTGTTCGGCATGCACTATGTTACACGGTTACAGGTGCTATTATGTGCAGGGGAATCCCTCCATCCTCCTGAGGAGGTTGTCTTCACTGTCCGCTGTGAGTTCTAGAGGGCTGGGCGTAACCACAAATGAGTAAACCCCAATTCCAGATTTATTCCTTAAATGTCAGGGGTTTGAACACTCCGTACAAACGCCATGCTTTATTTCGTGACCTGCATAAATCTCAACCGGCTATTGTTTGTTTGCAAGAGACCCATTTTTGTAAGAGGCATCCTCCATTTTTGAAATCGCGTATGTACACTGAGGCCTACCATTCCACTGCTCCGACAAAGTCCAAAGGCGTCTCGATTATGTTTCATAGAGATTGGACCTTTGTGTGTTCGGCTCAGTATATTGATCCGTTGGGCCGCCTTGTGATTCTTGTGGGTACGCTGAACGAGTTACCGGTCACTATAGCTAATTTATACCTCCCTAATGATAACCCGGTTTCTTATCTGCGGAAAGCTTTTTGTAGAGTGAAAAAAATGTCTAGTGGTACGATGTTCCTATGTGGGGATTTTAATTGCACTCCTGACCCCGAAGTTGACACTCAGACGAGCCAACCCCGCCCCCACTCCCGCTCCCCCCGCCCTCTAGTAAACAACTACGGGAATTCATGCAATCATTTGACCTATATGATACTTGGAGGATATGTCACCCCAACACACGTGACTACACCTATTTCTCTCATGTCCACTCCTCATATAGTAGAATTGACTTGTGTTCGATACATAGCTCAGCCTTGTCTCGTCTCCTGGAGGCGACCATTGGCATCATTACGTGGTCTGACTATGCTCCGCTCACGCTCACTTTTGAGGCTGCTTTTCCACCGAGGGGGATGGGGAATTGGAGACTCACTCATTGTAGACAGAAAGGACGTGCAAACAACGTCACAACTCCTCCAGGAGTATTTTATGACAAATGTAACTGGGGACGTTGCAACAGCGTCGGTTTGGCTGGCCCACAAAGCAGTGATGCGAGGACATTTTATACAGAAAGGAGCGCAGCGTAAAAGACGCCTAAATGCTCAGATGACTGCTCTTACACGACGCATCACTGACCTAGAAACCCAGAATAAAGCCTCGCCCACCCCTCATATTACCGCTCAATTGACTGCGCAGCGCCGCGAGTTGGAGCACCTGATGCTCCAAGTCACGGCACGCTCAATTAGACGGCTTAACTATGCTCATTATACCCAAGGGAATAAATTGGGGAAACTGCTGGCGTCCAAACTGAAAGGGAAAAGAATGCAAACCAACATACCGTACCTATTGGATGCTAATAATGTCAAAATTTATAATCCGGCCCTCATTACTGATGAATTTGCACGTTATTATGCCTCCCTGTACAACCTAGGATTGGATCACACCGTACCGTCCCCTACCCAGGCTGACATAGATCTCTTTCTCCAAGCGGCGCACCTTCCCTCCCTCTCTCCCTCTCAGGCTACAGATTTGCTTACTGCGTTTACAGAGGAGGAGGTACTCAAGGCTATTAAGGCACTTCCAAAAAATAAAGCTCCTGGCCCCGACGGTTTTACGAATCTGTATTATCAGGTATTTGCATCCTCACTAGTTCCGACTCTTACCCTGTTTTTTAATGACATTAAGAACACTGGCATTATCCCTCCGGAGATGTTGCAAGCAACGGTAGTAACTCTGCCCAAGCCTGGTAAAGCCCCGACACACTGTGCCAACTTCCGCCCTATATCCCTGTTGAACGTAGATGCCAAATTGTATGCTAAACTACTAGCTAATAGGCTGGGCCCCCTACTTCCATCATTGATCGCAACTGAACAAACCGGCTTTGTCCCAGGCCGCCAGACGTGTGACAATACCCGACGATTTTATGATATAATTGATTTGGCCCATAGGACTAATACCTCCGGACTCCTGCTGGCATTGGACGCCGAAAAGGCGTTCGATCGTCTACACTGGGGGTATATGCGGCTGGTGTTACTAAAGTTTCGTCTGCCAGCACAATTTGTACACAGTATTATGGCCCTCTACTCCGCTCCATCGGCGAAGTTTTGGCATCGGGATTTCTATCCTCCTATTTCCACATAACCAATGGCACCCAACAGGGCTGTCCGTTATCCCCGCTAATATTTATCCTGGCCCTAGAACCCTTAGCGCTGCAGATTAAAATCTCCCAGACGATCAAAGGTATGCCGACCCCGCATGGGGAGCACAAAATGGCACTTTTCGCAGATGACATACTGCTCTTTTTGACCACCCCGGAGACATCGCTCCCTCCCCTGTTTTGCCTCCTTGACAGATTTGGCGCGTTATCTTACTATAAAAATAATGTGAGTAAAACACAAGCTCTCCCCATAAATATTGCAGCTTCATCCCTTAGCTCCTTGCGTAGCACGTACCCTTTTGATTGGCGCTCCACCTCTTTAAAATACCTTGGAATCTCCCTTACTAAATCGCGAGGCACCATCCTAAAGGAAAATTTCATGCCACTTTTGAACTCCATCGAGAAGCAGCTCTCTACATGGAGCACAAACGAATCCTCCTGGCTGGGACGTATGGCGGCCATAAAGATGAGTATCTTACCACAAATTTTATATTATTTCAGAAACATTCCAGTTTTCATACCGGCGCCTTTATTGCTCCGGCTGCAAAAACTGCTGCATGCGCACATTTGGAAAGGGAAGCCCCCTCGAGTATCGGCCTCTACAGTCATCGCGCCGCGACGTACCGGAGGGTTGGGTTTTTTGGATTTACAATCGTATTATAAAGCAGCCTTGCTAGCCCAATTGTTGTCGTCGATGCATCTCAAAGAAACACCTCTATGGTTACAGTTGGAGAACGCCATGATTTTCCCATACAAACTTCATGACCTGTTGTGGCTTCCACTCCTTCCTAGAAATAGCACCATGGGTTTACTACCCGCCTCGATGCTTTCCCTCACGTCCTGGCGTCAGTGGGGTCGCCCGTTGGTACGGCCTTATGACTTATTATATCTCGCCCCGCTCAGAGTTCTGTGCCGCTATATTCCAGACTTAAACTTAGATTCTTGGTTTTTGCGCGGCTTGACGCATGTGTGGCAGCTCTTTACACCCCACTCCCTGAAACCCTTTCCAGACTTGGTACAGGAGTTTGCCATCCCATTGAGTGACTGTTTTTCTTACCTACGTGTGAAGCACGCTCTACACCAGAAGGGCCTGACCTCCTTCACACCTACGAACCTTTCAGCTTTTCACAAACTGTGTATGGGGAAGAAATGTCAAAGGAAACCGCTATCTCTCTGTTACAATAGCCTCTTAACCCCGAACCCACCTAAAAAATTACCCTATATGGTTAAATGGGAAAAAGATTTAGCTTTCACGCTCTCCGTAGATGACTGGTCATATGCCATGGACACAATATACAAATATTCTAGAAGCACCAATCTATGTGAGGCCCATATTAAATTACTGTGTAGATGGTATCTAACACCAACTCGTTTGGCCCATATCTCGGGGACTACCGGCTTCTGTTGGAGATGCCTTACCGGCCTCGGTTCCCTACTACATACCTTTTGGTTATGCCCCGCGTTGGGGGGTTATTGGGTTAAAATCAATAGACTAATTTCTCACTGCACTTTACTTAGACTCCCACTATGCCCGAAAATGTATCTCCTACATATCATACCCATTACTATTCAGATCCGTCATAGGAGGTTTATCTCTATGGTACTGGGGACAGCAAAAACGGTCATTGCAAGACATTGGCGTTCCTCATTCTGCCCATCTATGAAAGAAGTTATGATGGCCCTTGAAAGTGTTTGTAAATATGAAGAAATCTTCCACAGCGCGAATAACTCAATGTGCCAGTTTGATGATACATGGGAGGGGTGGAGGGTGTTTGTCGAGTCAGGAACCTTGATATAAGATATTTCACTGTGTACGACTGTAGTGCTGCCGTGTTTAGTGTTTTATGTTAGTTTAGGATTATATCTCTTTGTGGAAAATGGAGACCGCACTAATGACCTTATATCAGATAACACTGATACTTCATTTGCATTGCCTATTGTCAATGATAGGAATCTATGTTTTTGATCTCCGAAGTTTCATCATTTCTGCAATGCTGTATCATTATATATGTGAACTCCAATAAAAAAACTTTTACATTAAAAAAAAAAAAAATATTCCCGTTTTAATTCAATATCTAATAAACCACTGATTATAATATTCTGCAGTAAAAAGTCTCTATTTTTTTAGATTTTTTTAGGAACTTTTAGGCATTTTTCGGGATTTTTTTAGAGAAACTTTTTTCTGTTTTTTTTATATCGTTTTTTTCTTTTTTCTGTAACAGCCCTTTTTATTATCATTCATAGGATCTTATATGTAGATTTCAGACATTTTCGTTCTGTAGTTTCTTTGCAAACAGCGTTTCACTTTTCAAACATTCAAGCAAACTGTTTTTTTTTCTTTCCCTTGTGACACAGTCCAGTTTTAACCACGTCTTCTAGGGCAACATAAATATGCAGAGCCACAGTCTTTTTTGTTCTTAAGCAAGACTTTTATTTACCTCCACCTTTCACAGGCAATCAGTGGGAGAATCAGTGGATCACAGCAAACATTTCTTTCAGCAACAGAGGAATAACTTGGTTCTTTTTTCCCTGTCTCTCCAGCTCTCTCTCCTGGAAGGACAGACACCCACACTCCTCAGCTACAAAGGAAAACCTTCCCTTAATAAAGCCCAACTAAATGGGACCACACCTGTATGCCATCGTTGGCTTTATTCTCCAAAACCTGGCCTGGCTAGTGAGCCGGGCTGCTGGGATAGTGGCCCGCCCTTCTCTCCACTATCCCGACCCCAGGGACCCATAACACATTTTACTGGACGCTCTCCATTGCACCAGCGAAACACAAAATATATTTTAACCATCTCCCTGGGGTTATTTTTAAACACAGTGCACAAGGTCTGGTCTCACATATCGCCCATTCAGGACCATACCCTGCTGCCTGTCACACCCTCCATTCATCTGCGGTGTCGGGTTTTTCCGGTGGCTGCTCTGCGCTGTGATCAGCAGCTGCTCGGGTTTCTCCGGCATGTTCGGCGGGGTTAATTCAGATGTTTTCGCGGGTTTCGGTGTTTTGCAGTGAGTGTTCGGTGGCTTTGTGGTGGCTTTTCCCTGCACTACGGCGGCTCTGTGGTGCTTGCTAAATACACCGCAGGGTGGCCGAAATGGGATCGTCAAATCGCACCGAATTGAAGAGAACGAAAAGTCACCGAACGTGCGGTGACTTTTCAATTCTCTGTGAATAACCCTGTTTGTGTATGTCATTCATGGTGTAACACTTGGAACATGTTCTTTTGCAGCTCCCAAAGTATAGAATTTGAAGTTACTATATAAACTTTCTTTGAGTTTATCATCCACATATTTTCTAATTAAAAAAAAAAATATTGTATTTATATTCTCAGAAACACAGACATGGTTCATGTATTAATAATAGAAAAAAATACGATGATTCAGATATTTATATTTCTGTCTGCTGCAGGCATAGTATTAGTTCTCTTCATGATAATTATTTCCCGTAGTAAATAAAACTTTTGACAATATTTTGAAAAGAGGTGAAATTAATGACCACCTAAGTAGTTACTGTAAAACCAATTTACTTACGGATTTGGAAACCGCCGAGTTCTGAGTAATTCTGGAGAAGAAATGAGTAAGTATCACTAATGCCACATACCTTCTGTGGTTTCATTTCCCTGTGTATCATCATCTTCGTTGGCAAAGCAACCATCTGGGTCGTTATGAAAGAGATAAATATAGGATGTTTGCATTAAAGGGGAAGCAAGGATTAATTCATTCTCAAACAGAGAAATAAGGATCTAGTCTAAACCATCAACTGTCGACAAAATCCATATGGACTCCCTGAAGATTAATCACTAAACTGGGAGAATGACATACTTTATAAATAAATTAACTAATAAATGACAAGTCAAAATGTAATTGCGGAAAGTTACCAGCTCTACTACTTTGGATTGATAAAGGTTGCTTACTTTCTATGAAATCAGGAGATTGTGCGTTAGATCGAGCTCTTGAAATATTTTGGACCAGAGAGAGATGATGCTGCGGTTATTGATTTTCAGTTAAGCACAGCAACCCACTGAGTCCTGAATTTCATTACAATCTATACCGTAGACTTTATTGTTATTCTGTGGTCCCAGCTGTCAATGCACTCCTTATAATAATTATGTTCATGTTATGCATTATGGGCCCAATTCCATCCTGTTCCACCAAGCCAAAAGCTTAGCACGCGGCTCGGAGGGTGCAGCTTCTTACTGTAAGTTAACAGTTCGAATACCTTGTATATTATAAATGAACTATTCATGTATGCCATATATTATAGATCAACCTAACCTATAGTATGTTTGTTAAAAAATGACAACTCTTATATTTTATCTCTAAAAAATGAATGGCTCCTATACATATATATATATATATATATATATATATTTATTTAATTCACTTTTAGTCCTTCACCACAACCCTTATAGACACTTACTTACCTATGGTCCAAGCATCCACTGCAACTGGTCATGCCTACCTCCTAGCTGATGAGGGTTCAACAAACCTGAAACAGTGCTGTCCTAGGCGTGGCGTTGACCAGTTGCATAAACCTTATCTCTGCTACAAAGCCACGGTGTGGCATAGCATTGATTTTAGGGTTGTGTGTAATTACAAATCCAGGATGCATAAAAGTGGGACAGAGGTCATTTGCATATCCTACCCAGAGTTCTTTGCTGCATATGGGGAATGTGGCACAGGAGCTCTGGGATGCAATTCATTGAAATGCTGTGATGTGCAGGTGGCTTCTGTAATAATAAACACATTTATTATAGTGTTGAGGCTTTTTATCTCACTTTTAGTCCTTCACCACAACCCTTATAGACACTTACTTACCTATGGTCCAAGCATCCACTGTAACTGGTCATGCCTACTTCCTAGCTGATGAGGGTTCAACAAACTGTGCTAGGTTGGAATTGGGCCTGAGATAGATAGATAGATAGATAGATGCGAAAGAGTGAGGTAAGGATGATATGCAGACCTCTGCAAATATTGCAAATAAAAAATGCAAACAGACAAGGCAGGCTGGAGAAGCAGGTTGAATGTGACAAAATGTTTGACACTAAGTCCTCCATCAATGAAGCTTTGTGATGGAATGAGTGGCAGTTTTTATACACCGTCATCAATCAGTTGAGACACTGTGCCTTCTGGTTGTGGCCGCCATTCCAATGGATGATATTACCACATCAGTTGCTGTCAATGTGGTGGGTATCCAGGCAACAAGAACAATTCCTAAAAGAACAAAACAAAAATAAGAAAAAATAAAGCACAAAAGTGGACTAAGGGCGGGTGCACACGAGAGCATTCAGAGTGGAAGGAGCGTCCGTGAGAGTTCCTTCCACTCGATGCCCACCTGCCCCCTCTCAGCGCTGCAAAGTGCGTTCCTCCTATGGATGATCACGCTTTGCAGCCCCATCGACGCGCAGGATCTCTAGGCGGACGCATGGTGCGCACGCACAAGCTTGTGACCAGCCCCATCACAGTATCACATGGCTGCGCCGGGCGCCGGTAAGTGCGTGTGCACGGGCGCACTAAGTGCGCTCGTGTGCACCCAGTCTAAGTAGGTTGCAAGTAGCCAGGTGAATTTATGTGAATCTGTGCACATGGAAGGACTGTTACCTGAGATCCAGCGGTTTCTAGTACAAATAACAGTTGCCAATAAGTGTATGTATGAAAGAGCCCCTACTACACGACTGCTTGTGGATGATCATTTTTGGCTTCCATTTGAATGCTCCTGCATTGCAAACATTAAGCCCTCTAGAATTCTACTAGAATTGTCCCAAGGAAGTCAAATGGGTAGATCCATTACCTCCTTCCAAAGAATAAATGGGCAAGTGGGAGCAAGTTATGTCTATTACATCTCTCGTTTCTCTTTATATATTTTGAGAAGATCTCAATTCAGAGTTGCGTATAATTTTACTGCTGTAGCCCACACCATTAATTTGCAATATCTAAATCACACAGCTGTTGGAAAGTTTCTAACCAACTCGATTGCCCCTCAATTTAAACAAATTATAATTGCTGTAGGCATGTCAAAATGATATCCTGAGCATGCAAAACCTAAATATAGAAAACAAAAATGGCACAATAACAATCCTTGTAATGAGTTATACCCAGACAAATTGCAGAAGACAAATTGATTTGTTTAGAATCGATCCGTTACATTATTTTAGTTTGTTTCTGTGCATTCGTTATGTTACTGTGATTCGTATTTCGGATCGATTCGTTATTTCAGGAGATCGGTAATTTGTATTTCGTTTTTATTAGTTATTTTGTTTTTATTAGTTATTTTGTTTGTATTAGTTATTTATATTACTTAGATTAGGGGAAAAAAAAAAGATACGTAATCCCCTTGTCCTTGGTGCTGAAACCTAATCAACATGAAAGACATCGGCTCCAAGGGGCTCCGGAGCAAAAGATACCCCTGTCCTTGGTGCTGAAACATATTCAGCACCAAGGAAAGCAGCTCTGGGTGGCTTCGGAGCCCCGCGGTGCTGCTGTTCTTGGTGCTGAATAGGTTTCAGCACCAAGGACAGCACCCGCCGAGTGCAGACAAACTGAAGGTAAGAAAAAAATATCTGCATACAGCAAAGAAAAAAAGCCTTGTTGTTTTAAAATAATTAGGAATCCAAAAATTTCACCCAAAAAAATCCAGAATAATGCCTAAAAATCCTAAAAAATAAATAAAGAGACTTGTTGCTGCAAGTGAAAAGAATAAACAGTTGAATAGAAACAGGAAACATTTTTTACATTGAAACCTATGGGGTTCGCCCTTTTTAAACTTGTCGAACAAACCACAGAAAATCAGGGCATTCCACTGACATTTTGGTGCTGTTCGGCAGTCTCTGAATAGATTAACCATTACTTGTCTATGGGGAATTTCACTGCCACTGGACTGCACCGAATGCCACCATGGCGCTGTCCATGGCCTGTGGTGCTGAATACAACAGATTCAGCAGCATGGCCAATGGACATGGACTTGGTGCTGCTGAATCTTTGAAACAAAATAACGAATAGATTCGTAGAAACGGAAGCAATTTGTTATATCCCGTTTCCTTTTTGTTCTGTATCGGACAGAACCGATTCGTTGTTTTGGATGTCCTTCCAAAATACGAAATCAGTGAATTTAGTCCTAATTTTGATTTGAAACTAAACGAAACGCATATCTCTACTATAGGGCTCAAAGAGAAAGTCTCAACAGGGCAAGGGAGATAAGGTTCTGTGTAGCTATATAGCCCAGGAGGATGATGACATTTGATTTGCATTCTTTGAGGTTAATTTCTGCAATTTTTTTGCATAACATGAGGGACCTCATATTTGAGTTTTACTTAAAGGTCTCTCTAACCCTAAATGTGCCTCTGGACTATAGACGACCCAGCTCAGAACTGGTTTGGCTTTTGAGTTGAGTTCGATGTTTGTGGACAACTGAATTTCATATTCTATTTACATAGGAAATTGTTATTTTTAATAACAATCTTCTGGAACTGTCTGTGTAATATAATTATGTAGCAAATGTATGACTGTGCAATTGACTCATCATAAGTAACATACAGCTGATCCGACCCCACATGTTTATTGCATTCCATAGTTCCCATCGCAACCACAAATGAATGAAAAAATAACACATTCAGTGGTGTCGTTTTTAACCCCTCATATCAACATCATAGTCTAATGTATTCCAAAGTTTCAGTGCTAAATCCAATCCCTGCAGGAAAATCACTGCAAAAACACAGGGCCTTATTACATTCTTCACGTAAAAACGCACGCGCAACGTGTGAATTTGTGCGCCAAGCGTTAAACGTTAACGTGTGGAAATCAACACTGTAATTACAATCCTCGCGCATTTTTTCATCTTTTGAGCAATAACGCGCGTTAAACGGACGCGTACAAATGCGCGCGTAGTAACATTGCGTGCAGAAATCAGTGTGCGGACTATTTTTTTCACGCGATTCATCCAATCAGAATTAAGAACCACAATTGTCTCACGTTAAGTTTTTGCGCCTGTCAAAGTCAATCTGAGCGTATATGCTGCAGCAATAATATATGCACACACAACGTCTCCATTTTATTGGTTTGGTATGAGTAGAATGGGCAACTATACTTTGCAGATTTTTTTTATGGGCTGGTGTATTTGGGTTCGGCCAGGTTGTTCAGATCTTCCATTAACACCAGCTTTTAATTTGTGGCCAATATCTTGTATTGATGATGGGAGAGTCGCGGCGCTGCGTAAAGTCTTCTCCAGCACATTATCCCAAAGATTCTCAATAGGGTTAAAGGTCTGGACTGTGCGGTGGCCATTCCATGTGTGAAAATGATGTCTCGTGCTCCCTGAACCACTCTTGCACAATTTGAGCCCATTGAATCCTGGCATTGCCATCTTGGAATATGCCTGCACTATCAGGGAAGAAAAAAAATCCATTGATTGAAAACCTGCTCATTCACTATATTCAGGGAGTCACATGACCTTGTTTTTTGGGCATATAATGTTGCTAAACCTAGATCTGACCAACTAAAGCAAACTCGGATCATAACACTGACTTCTACGGTAGCTGTTGACTTTTTTTGGCTGGGCAGTGTATATTCATTTTGATGAATTGATAGAAAGTATATGTAACAAAATTTCACTAAATCAATTCATATTTTAATACGGGTACAGACAGTGTATCCCTTTAAGATAAGTCCAAGCAACAATATCCGAAGGGGGGTAATCCGAAAAGCAAGATTAGCAAATCAAAAGTTCACTCCTATGATGCAAAGGCACAAAAGAGTTACAAGCCAAGTATACAAAAGCAATGTAATATACAAAACCACATGGTAAAATGTAATGGTGCATGATCTATTGGAGGAGAACCCCTATCGGCGGATATATCTGGATCCGCCTGGCGATCAGAGTTGTGTGGGGGGGAATTGGAGGATTGCATGTTTTGTGTTTGGTGTATGGATATACTGCACTATCTTACTCCTCTGTGTTATACCCAGGACATACATGAAAACGAGAGAAATCTCAATGTAACCTTCCTGGTAAAATACTTTATAAATAAATATTGGACACAAGTCAACAAATCAGAGGAGAAGTAAGGAAGTAGAACATTTAAATAGGTGCTATTGAATGGCCCACCCTGGAGTCTGGTGACCATGTTGCCTTCCAAGTCTAATCTGAGCCTGGTCATTCTGGCAACCAAGGCCCTGCAGCAGTACAGTGTCAAGGTGGCGACCATGTGCCATGGTGAGATCCTCGGATGTGACATGTCAGACCCTTCAGGTGAGGATACACAAAGACAGACTTGGCAAAGGTGAAAAGTTTATTGTACTGCAGCCGGGTAGCACATGAAGGAGGCTGGACACACAGAACAAGGTTGTACAAGGCAGGACTCACGAAAGTTGAACAAGGCTGAATTATTAAGACAGATTGCAGGGTTTGATGTAGGCAGAAGATTTAGTGAGTACAAGGCTGAAGGCTCTGGAGGGCAGAGACCACACGACTGAAGGTTCTGGAACTGGAACACTGTGGGTAGCAGGAAAGGAACACTGCAGGCTTAGAATACAGGATACACTACAGGTTATATCACAGGAACACTGCAGCCCGGATTGCAGGTTACACTGCAGGTTGTATCACTGGAACACTGCAGCCCGGATTGCAGGTTACATTGCAGGTTATATCACAGGAACACTGCAGCCCGGATTGCAGGATGTCACGAGGCATGTGCGGGTCAGGTGAGCCCAGCAGGCAGCGACACAGAGGGGAGGCCAGACAGGATTCACGCAATGCAGATTCTTTAATAAAACATAAATGGTCCTTAACTGCAGGCAAAAGAACAAAGGGAATAGCAATAAAGTCCAGGGAAAGTCCGTGGATTGTGGGTAGTGCAGTCCTAGACTGCAGACAGGGCCCACCAAGAGGAAGTCTGGACAGTGGCACCTGGATCAAAGAGGTCAGAGGGTGATCAACAACTGTAATCCACGGGTAGACAGATGGGTCCTGGATACGTAGGATAAGCTGGTTCTGAAAGAGCAGGTTAGCACACCACCAAGGGACCTCAGTCAAGGATAACAATAATGCAGACCCACTGTTGGCTGGGTCTCTCTGCCTTTTAAGGAGGCTTAAACATAGATAGGCCTCAGCTGGAAGTCCAGGGCTAGAGAGGAAAACCCAGGCTGGATCTCCAGGAGCCTGGACATGGTGCTTAGCCTGGGCAAAACCTGGACTGGAATCCAAGAATGAAGAAATCCAGGGCAAAGTTCTTAGATCCAGGTTTGCTAGACAGGTACATGGGGTGGAACGTGACACAGGATACGCTGCAGGCTAGATCACTGGAACAATCTGGCGGAGCAGAACTGAGTCCAAACTGAGACTCTGGACAGAGCCCTGTCTAGTGGGAGCACTACCCTAATCTGGGGAGTGGGTCAATGCTCAGTAGGTCAGGTGGGAGGAAAACAGGTGTGCAGCCAGGAAGTCCTGGACTGGATGTTGCGTGATGGATAGAGAAAGGTAAGATCCGGCCTTGATTACGAAAAACAAGGGACCTCCAGCATATCCCATGGTCTCCAGGCTGGAGGTATGACATGCTGACGAGGTCACACTGCCACTCTGAGCCAGGAGGCCTCAGCTACCATCGAGTAACCTTCTGGGGAGTGCGTACCTTTGGGGCACCCATATTTCCAACCATGTATCCTCACAACCTCAAATAGGACTGAGCTGCTAAGGCTGCTAAAGGAGGCCGGACACTGTGACTGTGGTTCCTCGTGAGTGCCTCATGGTGCCAGAGGTCCGGCAGTTTCAAAGCAAGGTGCAACACATTTTTAATTGATTTAGTTAAATTTAATTTATTAGACATTTTAGCAGTTATCACCCTCACAAATTTCTCACCATATTTTAGACAAAAATCGTATTGATTAACTTACTAATGTCATTATTATTGTACATCATTATACAAGTTTACAACAAGAATTGAACATTTCTACAAATATTTTATCTACATTCTTGAAATATGCTTTGTTAAAAATCGTATCTCACACATTATTCACTAAATAGAAGATATTTTAATAATACATGCACATTATATGATAATATCATTCTTATTAATGTTGCAAAATATTAAAACATTGTAAATAATGTACACTTTAAAAGATATCAACTTTACAATGACAGCATCCTGGGGTTTTAATGTCATATATTGGAATGTTAAAGTTCTTTCGGGTCTGGAGTCTGAAATTACACACTTCAAGTGTCACAATTAGGTGTGGAGTGTTTCTCGTTGGGCGGCAATACTTTTATAATGAGATGCTCCTTCTAAGGGTGTGCACGTCTTAATCCATTGTGCAACTGATAGCTGGATATTATGTAAATGCTTTATGAGCATGTGACAAGACAGACAGACAATCACCATGATATACACATTGTTTCTATGCCTGGTTTTAATGTCATATATTGGAATGTTAAAGTTCTTTCGAGTCTGGAGTCTGAAATTACACACTTCAAGTGTCACAACTAGGTGTGGAATGCTTGGTTGTGTAGGGAGAGGTATTAGCAGTAGGAAAAGGGAAGTGCTCATGCCACTGTACAGAGCACTGGTGAGACCTCACTTGGAGTACTGTGTGCAGTACTGGAGACCGTATCTCCAGAAGGATATAGACATCTTAGAGAGAGTTCAGAGAAGGGCTACTAAAATGGTGTACGGCTTGAAGGAGAAAAGTTACCAGGAAAGGCTTAATGATCTTAACATGTACAGCTTGGAAAAAAGACGAGACAGAGGAGATATGATAGAAACATTTAAATACGTAAAGGGAATCCACAAGGTAGAGGAAGGGAGTATATTTAAAAGGAAACAAAGTAGAAAAACAAGAGGACATAGTCTTAGATTAGAGGGGCAAAGGTTTAAAAGTAACATCAGGAAGCATTATTTTACTGAGAGGGTGGTGGATACATGGAACAGTCTTCCAGTTGAAGTGGTAGAGGCCAAAACAGTGATTGAATTTAAGCAGGCATGGGATAGGCATAAGACTATCCTAAACAAAAGATAAATCCAGGTAAAGTATCCATGTAATTGGGCAGACTAGATGGGCCGAAAGATTCTTATCTGACGACATTTTCTATGTTTCTATGTTTCTATGTTTATTTCAAGTCTGTTCATCAAAATGTATTTTATATTTATTTAACTAAACTGGAATTGAATGACTATATAATGTTAAAATAAAATTCCTATTTGTATGTACAGATAAAATCTTACACATATAAATAGCAGGAAAATTCCCCATCCCAAGAAATAGAGAAGAGTACAACACATACTTTCCACCTACATTTATTTAATTTTTTTAGAAGTTATATTTTTCTCTCCCATTTTTTGACTCTATAGTTACAGTTTGTTTCTTGGCATGAGTGCAATTTAATTGCCTATTTTAATATTTAGAGATTATTATTATTCTTTATTTATATAGCGCCAACATATTCCGCAGCACTGAACAACGAGCACAATATAGACAGGGTTACAATACATTTGAGACAGAACAACATTTTGACAAACCAAAACAGGAGGAAATGAGGGCCCTAATCCTGTGCGAATTTACAATCTAGAAGTGCTGTGGGTGGAAACAGGAGGAGAGGACTGCAAGGTGGAGTAATGGCTGCAAGGTGAGAGTGATGGATTGGTTGGGGCAGTGGGGTGAATCAGTGAGTTGGGCGGTAGGCTTGCCTGAATAGGAATGTCTTAAGGGAGCGTTTGAAGGAAGGGAAACTAGGGGAAAGTCTGACCATACGAGGGAGAGCGTTCCAGAGGATGGGGGCTGCGCGTGAGAAATCCTGCAGTCTATCATGGGAAGAGGTGATGCAGGGAGAAGCTAGGCGCAGGTCACTGTTTGACCTTAAGGAGCGGGCTGGGGTGTATTTGGTGATTAGTGAGGACAGGTAATGGGGAGCCAAGTTAGTGAGAGCTTTGTAGGTTAGGGTAAGGATTTTGAATTTAATTCTGCAGTGGATGGGGAGCCAGTGAAGGGACTTGCAGAGAGGAGCGGCAGAGACAGTGTAGGGCGGAGAGGCGGGAGAGAGGGAGGCCAGCTAGAAGATTATTACAATAGTCAAGTTGGGAGATTATCAGGCGTGGATGATTTGCTTTGTGGTGACAGCGGTAAGAAATGGCCGGATTCTGGAAATATTACGTAATTGGTAGCGGCAGGAGGAGGACAGAGACTGAATGTGGGGGATGAAGGAAAGAGCGAGTTTTGAAAGATGAAACCACTGGGGCAGGTTTCTTGTGATATTTCCCAAAAACGAATGTTTAGGTTTAAAGTTACTTTTCCAACAATCAACGTTTACTTTATGATTTGAAGCTTCAAAATGTTTATTAATTTACTATTATTTTTGCACATTACAGATGGTTTTTAACAGCTTAAACATAACCTGACCTACTATAGCTCAGGCACACGCTGCAACATTGTCTATTTCAGTCATACATTTCAAAACTAACCAATTATTGACAGATTTTGAAAAAAAAAAGGGGGTTTATTAAGAATATATTTTTCCACCGTCCCTCTGGCCTACGGATGATGGAAAAGAGCAGCTGAACTTCCCTGAAGTCCACTTGCTTTGATTCATACATTTAAAAACTATAAAACAAACTTTACTATTCATATGTTAAAAGCTGGCATAATCTGGCACATTCTGAAACAAGTGCGAGTGTATTTTATTTGCCAATTTTTTCAAAATCAGGCAATCTGAACACTTCAAAATATAGATGTCGCTGAACACCCATTACTTAAGGGATGCCTATCGGCTCAATCCCTAATCCCCCATTGTTCATCTCTTGCTCCTTTTTCCCACACAGCCCACACAGCCCCCATTACTTCTTATACTCTATTCACCCTCACCTAGCGTGTCCCCCCCTCTCCTCTTAGATTGTAAAATCTCGTGCAGGGTCTTCTCTCCTACTGTTTGGTGTGTGTAATGTGTATGTATATTTGTTATTCTTTCTCTCCCTTTTGTACAGCGCTATGGAACTTGTTGGCGCTTTATAAATGTTAGTAACTTTAACTGTAAATATGTCACTGACATTTCAGCATTCACTTCACGGTCCCCGAAGTGCAGGGAACGGATCTGAAAATCTGCCGCAAAATCGCCAAAAATCCTGCCGATAAGCCGCCGATACGATCCAAAAATTGGATTGATCCGAATGGAGAGGTGATCAGTCTCTGAAGGAGGCATTTCAGTTACCACGT
Source organism: Leptobrachium leishanense (assembly GCA_009667805.1). Lineage (NCBI taxonomy): Eukaryota > Metazoa > Chordata > Amphibia > Anura > Megophryidae > Leptobrachium > Leptobrachium leishanense. The sequence goes on along the minus strand of CM019073.1, from coordinate 31,213,242 downwards.
ATTTACAATTGAGGTTACAACATTAGGAAGTGGAATGTCAAAAGAGTTGCACTCCGGTCAGGTGATATAATGAAGGCACTGCCTTACTCTAGTTTCTGTCATATATGTGTAATGTTTGTTTTAGTCTCATGTGGTGGATGTTTATCTTTAGTAAGCTTGTATTAATAGAGATGGCAGCACCCGCATACATATTTTATTGGCATGTTTATATTGTTGCAAGGGGCCTTTCCAGAATATTTTTGCATTAATTCTACATAAAACCAAGGGCCCTATTACAATCTTTGCATTAAAACACTCGCGCAACGTGTGAATTTGTGCGCCAAGCGTTACAGGTTAACGCGCGTAAATCAACACTGGTATTACAATCCTCGTGCATTTTTTCATCCGTCGAGCAATAACGCGCGTAAAACGGACGTGCACAAATACGCCCACAGCAACGTTGCGCGCAGAAATCAGTGTGCGGACTGTTTTTTTCACGCGATTCAGTCAATCAGAATTAAGAACCACAATTATCTCACGTTAAGTTTTTGCGCCTGTCAAAGTCAATTTGAGTATATATGCTGCAGCAATAATACATGCACGCACAACTTCTCCATTTTATTGGTTTGGTATGTATAGAATGTGTAACTACTGTATGCTTTGTTGCATTTTTTTATGGGCTGGTGTATTTGGGTTCGGCCAGGTCGGTCAGATTTCCCATTAACACCAGCTTTTAGGAGTTGCTAAAATTATGCACACAAAGGCTGTGCGTTAAATCCTGCGCATAGATTGTAATACCATCCACGTACCAGCGTTCATTCGCATTTGCGCTTACAATGTTAAGTATAGGACGCGCTCAGTAAAGTACACTCGCGCAGCGTTTGCGCAGGTTCACCCGCTGTAGACGTATACGTGCGTTTGTTGCGCTGACATTGTAATACGACGTTCAGCGCAAAGGGTTTTACCCCTCGCGTTAATGCATTTTTGCAGGGAAAAGCCGCCGCAAACCCGACGAAAACGAACCACAAAACCCAGCGAATGCACGCCGAAAACCCTCAAAAACATCTGGATTAACCTGCCGAACACCACAGAAAAACCAGAGCAGGAGCCGATCACCCGCAGCGAAGCCGCCGGAGAAAGCCGAGACCGCAGACAGAGCGAAGTGAATAAATTAGGAAAACAGTTTGAATGAATGTTTGAAAAGTGAAACACTGTTTGCAAAGAAACTACTGAGCGAAAATGTCTGAAATTGACATATGAGGTCCAGGGAATGATAATAAAGAGGGCTGTTACAGAAAAAATAAGTAAACTAAGTAAACTTTACTAAGTAAACTTGAAAAAAATCAAAACAATCTGACTTTTTTTAAAAAAAAAGAAAAATTCCGAAAAATGCTTAAAACATCTGAAAAAAACTATAAATAAAGAGACTCTTTACTGCAGAATTTTATAATCAACGGTTTATTAGATATTGAATTAAAACCGGAATATTTTTAACATTGAAGCTTATGGGATTCTCCTGAATAAACTTGCCGAATTAAACCACCGAATGGCAGGGCATTTCGGGAACCTTTCACTGCTGGTTTGTGTTTTCTGAATAGCCAAAGCAATGCTCTTTTATGGGGATTTCACTGCCCTCGAACAGGCACCGAACAGGCACCGAATGTGCAGGCAATTCGCCAGGATTTGGCAAATTGCCTGCTCTCTGGATAACCGAATGGCCAAGAAAGGTTACCGAACGCTGATTTTCAGCGTCCGGTTACCTTTCTCAAGCAATTCGGATCTCTTTGAATTACCCTGTTAGCGTCCGACGGTAATATGCGCCAGCACTTAGTAATACCTCACTTGTCGACACGGTAAAATTAGATTGTGCTCCCCATGTTAAGTATAGGAGAAGTAAAGTACAGTAAGCTCGCACAAGCTACGAAGCGCTGGTTGATTTCACCCCAGTGTAGGCATCAGCTATGGAATATTGATGCCAGACATTAAACTTACTAATGCTTGCGCTAACAATTACATATAAAGATACTACATTAGCACCAACCATGGAATAGTCCCAAACATGAATAAAGTCACGATTTATGCAATCACTGATCTAAAAATCGAGGATTCTAAATTGCTTGCTTTACAAAATCTGTATTTTATATACCACCTTAATCCTTTCAGTACCAAGTGGTTTTCTAAAAAAAAATAACACTCAGGAACTAGTGTTTATTTTTTTCGAAAAAAATTAAATTTTTAATTAATTATACAGTAATAAATATTTGGGAATATTCTCAACATATTCTTTACAGTAATAACCTATTTGTCAGGCAGATGTCACCATCTACTGTCCAAATGGAGTTACTGGGTCACTGAGTTACTGAGCTAGAGGGTCAAGTGAGATATCACTGGAAAGGCCAGAGCTTGGCCTTCCCAATGATACCAAATATGAGCAGGTTTAAAGTAAGGAAAATAAAATAATAAATATTTACTTTTTATTTGTTTTTCCAACAGTAATATTTTTCACTTTTCAATTAGAAAGTAAACAATGATGCTGCACTAACTAACCATCACATTTCTCATGTCACCTACAAGTGTGGAGGTGACGGTACAATCCATTGTTACGAATTGCTACATCAAAAACTTAAACTGCCGCACTGCAGCGAAGAGCACTGCAGAGAACTTTGGATCCCTGGGTCACTAATCTTAACACCTCGCAAGGTCAAGTGAGGTGTCATTGGACAGGGCAGAGTCTGGCCTTTGCATTAATACCAAACCTCACCATGTAAAATCTAAAAAAGAAAATAATTTTTTTTTTTATTTATTTATTTTTAGTTCCAAAGCGATGGCATTGTCCATTTGTCACATATAAAATGAGCAATACCACTGCCATTACTCACCTTCTAATTTCCCACACTGGGAGCAAGGTCAGTGTTTTATACATAGTTATATTATTTGTAAAAAAACATGTTCCAAAACACAAGGGAAATATTTCATTTTTTGAAAACAAATTTGTTTAAAATTTTATATTTTCTCAGAAAAATGCAGTAACAGGTTCCCATTTCACATTTTATTTATAACAAGAATGCCCTATAGAATATATAACCACAAAGGTTTGGATGATAAAATGGGAAACCTATTTTTTACACTCTTTAAATTATTGAAATCTGAATGAAAAATTAATCACACGGTATCTGCCTGGTTAGGCTAGGGTCAGACGAACGCATTTTTCACGTGCGTTTAGCCGCACGAAATCACGGCCGTGCTAGCAGCAAATGACGTCCAATGCTGGGGAACATACGACGAACGGCCGCACGAAAGTTCGTCCGTGCAACGCAAGTGGCCAACGAACGCATTTTTTCGAGAACGTCAAACCGCTACTACTGACGTACAGAGTGCGCTGCGGCCGCATAGCGGCGTGTGTGTGTGATTAGGAGACGCCAGACACTGCTAATGTCCGGCCAACATAACGTCCAGACGCAAAAAGGGTTTTATTGATGATCCGTACAAAATCACGGACGAAACGGCGCATCGTATGACCGCTATTGCGTATTCCGGGGAAAAATACGTACGTTCGTTCGAACGCACTTTTTCACGGACAACGTGAAAAATGCGTTCGTCTGACCCTAGCCTTAGTTGTACCCATATCTGCACTATTAGATAACCAAAAATATGTTTTAATTTCACTAAATTCCAAAAAAGCCCACCAAAATATTCAGCTCCAGGCCCATAGAGATCTTAATCCGGGCATGGTCTCCTGCTGCTGTTCTTAGATTGTAAGCTCTCGAGCAGGATCCTCCCTCCTTCTGTTCCGTGTGTAACATGTATGTTTATTTGTTATTCTGTCTCTTCCATTGTACAGGAATTTGTTGGCGCTTTATAAATACTTTTATAGTCCTCTCCTCCTGTTTCCAACCCCAACCCTCCTAGATTGTGAGTTCCTACGGGAATAGGGCCCTCATCTCCTCCTGTACTGTTTGTCAAATGTTGTTCAATGTATTGTAACCCTGTCTGTACTGTGCTTATTGTACAGCGCTGCGGAATATGCTGGCGCTTTATAAAATAATAATAATAATACTTTTAACTGTAACTGTGTATACGAGATCTTGGTAGTGAAGGGGTTAAAATACTTACAGCTTGACATGATGGATTTTTGAATAGGCTTATTCCTGAAAATAATTTATATATATATTTATATATACACACTTAAAATACATTTCTGTGATATATTCTGGTTGTATTTCAAATGAACGACTACTGTTATTTGGATTGAAAACCAATTTATTGTAAATCTGATCCAATAAATACACATAAAATGTTTTCACTGAGGGATCTTTGTGGCATTAATGGTTTTACCAAACTAACTGTATTTCAATTTTAAATCACTTTGGCACATGTCTGTATTCCCTTTGGACGCGATGTTTTGCAGAACAATTATATACTCGCATGAAAATGTATTAGCAGAAGCTTATTGGTTTTAAGGGTGTTCTGTATCCTGGGCACAACCGTTAAACTGTTATGGAAAATAATGTTACACATAACCATCAAATAATATATTAAGCCACATGACGTTCATAAACTCTGCTCACATATGGAACAGACATTTCTGATGAGGTGTTAATATGGGAGGCTTGAATAGGAACGATTTTCGGAGGTTTAAGTTGTTGCAAAAAGGTCTCGGAACAATAACACAAACGGGAAGGAGTCGGAAAATGAACAAATCGAAAGTGACTCTGCAGAGATCTCTGCTGTGTTCTTATGAAAGTCTTCTCTAGAAGTAATATTAGACTTTATTGGTTAATGTTCCACATTGTCTATTGAATTAAAAGGATACTCTAGGGTTAAGATGGAAGAGAGAGAAATTGTAAGGGTTAAAAAAAAACTTTCATGATCCCCTCTGCACACATTTCTCATTTTGACCCTTTAAGGTTTATAAAACACACCTTGAATCCATCAGCTTGCCCCATATGTGCTCCAACGGACGTGACGTGTTGCCAACGTTCTGCAAGACGCAGCTGTCACGTGACCGCGGGAGGCTGGATGCTTGAGTGAGTGTCCAGCCAATCCAATGGCTCTCAAAGTGAATGCATTGAGTGTCATTGGTGGATTTTATTCTGAAAAATAGTCTCGCTTCCGGAACATAACATAAAGCTGAGATCAGCATCTGGGTTTGGACTAAATCCCTGTACTCAGAGGGCTAAGTCAGCCCTCCAAACCCCCTTCAACTAGACGAGGGAGAGGAGTAAGGGCAATCAGGTCACCTTGACACTCAAAATTACATTGAATGGTCACAGTGCCTAGAGCAGGTCTGTCAAACTCACGGCCCCCATTTGTTGATGCTTTCAAGTCCCAGAACTCCTTCGATGCAATAGATGGCCAGGGAATCATGGGAGTTGTAGTTCAGAAACATCTGGGGGCCCAGGGTTTGACAGCCCTGGCCTAGAGCGTTCCTTTAATACTTTTCTCTGACCTCTCTATCTGCATCCCTCCACCTGTGTTGTCATCCTTTTCCTGTCTTACTCTCTTCTTCTTTCCCTCTACCTTTTTATCTTTCAGGGTTATTCAGAGAAAGGAGAAACTCTGGAGAACTTTTGGAGAAGTGAAAATTCTAGGTCAAAATAGCCAAACCGGAAAAATTCTCCCATTTATCTCACTTTCCAAATCAGCTATTTTGACCTAGAATTTTCACTTCTCCAAAAGTTCTCCAGAGTTTCACCTTTCTCTGAATAACCCTGCTAGTCTCTCTTCCACTAATCCTCGGGGTATTTACATTTTTATCTCTTTATTGCACTAGTGGTTTTCTTCTGTTTTTGTTTTTATCTTTGTCTGCCTCTTTTTTTTTCTGCATTCCTGTATGTCTGCTTCCATATCACCCTGTATCTGTTTGATTCTTGGGGTGTCTTCCTCTGTTTTTTCTCTGCCTTACATCACGTCCGTCACACTGCCCTCTCTCAAACTTGTTTTGGATTACCGATTGCAAGTGAAAATAACAAGCAACCTCGGAATTGCTCATTATTCTCCATCACCCTCCACATTAGGACTTCCTATCCGTAACATGTACAGTGCGCATCCACTGTAGCTAAGTCATGAGGGGTAATTATTGGACATTTGGGGAAAGTTAATATTTTTGGTACTAAATGATTTTTCTACAGCAAAATCACTTAACACCGGGTTCTAGTAGCAAGTAATATTTTTTCATTACTTAACGACTCGCACTTTGGTGCACTTCGGCGATTCCATATTGCCGAATCTATGGTGAATTCACTAATCGCCGTAGGGTCACCGTAGTGACGTGAAGACGGCGTCGTGATGCCTCATGAAAAAGTTGGCGAACATCACCAAAGTGCGGTGATCTGGCCTTCTCAAAATCCACCGAACTGCAGAAACCCCCCCAAAAAACTGAACTCTCCTATTCTCCTAATAGGTGTTTAAAGCTGATGTCAAGCGAGCGTTTTTAAGAGCGTAAGGAATGTCCGTGAGAGTGGATGTTCCTTCCACTGTGACGCCCGTCTGTTCACCTCGCTGAGCGCAGTTAGTGCGCTCAGCACTCCACGGCTCGATCCTCCTATGGAGGATCGTGCTTTGCAGCCCTGTTGAACTCGCGTCGTAGCGCTTCGACGGGAGAGGGTTTCTGAACGGACGCAGGACGCCTGCTGTATGCATGTAATTCGTGCGCGTGCTACAGCGTGTGGCTGGCCCTGTCAAAGCGCCACAACGCTGCGACGGATGCCGGGATGCACGTCAGTACGGGCGCACATAGTGCACTCGTCTGACATGGCCCTAAGCAAAAAAAAAATGCATGACAAGGTCCCATAAAAAGGTCTGTTACAGAATTTAAAAAAAGCAAAAATTTTGTCTAAAGATTGCAAAAAGGTTTTTAAAAAACAAAAAGGCTTTTTGCTGAAATTAAAAGTAATAAAGGTTTTTTAAAAAAATATTAAAAATACTACTACTTTTTTTACATTAAAACCTATGGGATTCTCCTGTTTAAACCTTTCGTACTGAATCACCGAAAATCAGGGCATTTCACTGACACTTCGGTGCAGTTTGGTGTTTTGTGAATAGATGAACCCTTACTTCTCTATGGGACAATTTCGCTGCCGCCAAAGATCAAACTGTGGCGAACTGCATCGTATGTAGCCGTCGATTCACCAGTTTTTGGTGAATTGACATCTTTGTATACAGACAAACTGCCACGAAATTGCATTATATGGTGAAATTCAGCGTTTGGTGCCCTTAGGTGGCACATTTGGGATTTAGCGAATAACCCCTTAGATTAATTTGAATAGAAACAGGTTCGTCGTCTGTCACACCTCAGCTGTCAATCTCAGTCATATATGTCTTGATTTCAAATGCATGTTTAGAATAGTTAATCAAGTCGGGTTAGCTGTGAATGAAGCGAAACGATTGTCTATTATACATAATCTTGGAAGGGGAGTAAAATGCTGCACTTGTCTGCACGCACATATTTATGTGTAACACCTTGTATGTTAATCCCTTATAAATAGTCATTGATACATGATAACCTTCAAGGCTTTAATCAGTCTTTCTGAATTAAATGAATTTTACTTACTCAGGGTTATTCAAAGAGATTCGAATGGCTGCCGAAAGGGAACCGAGCGCTGAAAATCAGTGTTCGGTTACCTTTTTTGGCCATTTGGCTATCCAGAGAGCAGGCAATTCGCCAAATTCTGGCGAATTGCCTTCACATACGGTGCCTTTTCGGTGCCTGTTTGAGGGCAGTGAAATCCCCATAGAGAAGCAATGCTTCGTCTATTCAGAGAGCAATAACCAGCTGAGAAAAGTTGCCGAAATGCCCTGCCATTCGGTGGTTTCATGCGGCAGATTTATTCAGGCGAATCCCATAGGCTTCAATGTTAAAAATATTCTCGTTTTAATTCAATATCTAATAAACCATTCATTATAATATTCTGCAGTAAAGAGTCTCTTTATTTATAGATTTTTTCGGATATTTTAAGCTTTTTTCGGGAATTTTTTTGTTAAAGAACATTTCCAATTTTTTTTTAAGTTTACTTATTTTTTCTGTAGCAGCCCTTTTTATTATCATTCTCTGGACCTCATATGTAAATTTCAGACATTTTCGCTCAGTAGTTTCTTTGCAAACAGTGTTTCACTTTTCAAACATTCAAGCGAACTGTTTTAGTAATTTGCTGAAAAAATGGTTAGCGCCCAAATATGTACCGACACCAGCATACCAATGCCAAACCAGATATATGGAGGTTTCCCCCAAACCAATGTGACAACAAACAAGAATATACGTGTCTGGTAGCGCGATGGTAATCGCTTCTCGGGACTCAGGTGTCTCTCATATTGTGCATCATCCACATGGATTTTATATAAAGGAAGCAAAAAATACATATAATAGTGCAGAGCGTATTAATAAAATATTTATACAATGCTGTAGAATTATTCTACTCACAAATGTAGAGCCCTATCACTGGCTCTGAGTGGTTAGATGCATCTGGGTCTCTTTTCTTCTTTTTATTCCACACCTTATACAATCGGTAGCGCCTATTTGGTGGAGCTTTTAGCCAAGCTCTAGGTGGTATAGCCTGTGGATTTGTTAGTGGGTCAGATCCACGAAAACCCCAAAAGATTCCAGGACATTGGGACAATTTTTTATTTTATGGCAAGCCTCACTTTACAGCTGTGGAATATGATAAAACAGCAGTGAAGCAGTAAGTGTCCTTGGACAAGACACGTTACAAACTCGCTACCCAGGACATATTTGAAAACGAGAGAAATCTCAATCTATCCTTCTCGGTAAAATACTTTCTCAGCAAAAAAAAAAGAGGTAATGGAGTGGTGGAGGGAACATTTAGACAAGGCTTCAGGGGATCTATTTTATTGTGTTGTTATACCTGAGATAAGAGATTACCGCTGAATGAGATATGATAGTGGGCTAATATCACTGGCTGGTACCCCCTGATGATGTCATTTACATACATTCCACACAATGCAAGTCAGTAGGTCGTTTTCTGGACTTCTGACCCATAGAGTCCATTCTATACCTACTGCCACACAGTGAGGAGCAAGTGATGGAAAGATACCGTGGGGGGGGGGGCGGTTTACAACACAAAAGATCACACAATGGATGCACCCAGTGACACATATAGAGGAAAACTAAACATACAAGAGAAAAACAAACACATGTAAGAAATCAACAACATAAAATAAATACAATAAGGACATTTATTTTTTTGGTGTAGCACAATATCCAGTCATGCTGTAACTATACTCGTTGCTTTCGAGACTCAGTTCAATTGTTTCGTAAAAGCTAATTTTTCTCAATATGAGTCTCAGCACTTAAATATTTATTCAACCGTTTATTCTGTTCATTTGTAGCAAAAAGTCTCTTTATTTTTTTAGGAATTTTTAGGCATTTTTCAGGATTTTTTCGGTGAAATTTATTTTTTGAGATATTTTTAAAATGGCGTGTTTTTTTTTTCCTGTAACAGACCTTTTTATTATTATTCATCGGACCTTATACGTATATTATTTCCAAGCATTTTCATGCAGTAGTTTTTTGGAAAACACCTTTTAAAGGTTGCGTTTTTTTGTTTTTTTACCCTTTTTTTTTACGGCTTGTCGGCTTTATCTTGTGGCTGGTCAGCAGTCTGTTCGGCGAGTCACTGGCTTTTTTTTATCGATTGGGCGGTTTTGTGGCAGATCATCAGATACATTTGCGTTTTTTTGGATCGATTCGGCGGTTTTTAGATTTGTTCGGCAGGTCGATTCGCCGCACTTCAGGGACCCTGCGGTGTATGCTGAATTCACGGCTTGTCGGCTTTATCTTGTGGCTGGTCGGCAGTCTGTTCAGCGAGTCACTGGCTTTTTTCTTGTCGATTGGGCGGTTTTGTGGCAGATCGTCAGATACACTCGCGTTTTTTTGGATCGATTCGGCGTTTTTTCAGATTCGTTCGGCAGGTCGATTCGCCGCACTTCAGGGACCCTGCGGTGTATGCTGAATTCACCGCAGGGTTGGCGAATCAAACTTGCCGAAGTGCAGTGAACAGGAGAGCACCGAAATGTCGGTGACATTTCAGTGCTCTCTGAATAACCCTGAAAGAATGATGTGGAAAGAGGCCCCTGCTCAAGAGCTTACACTCTAAGGGGTAGAGGGTGACACACAGAGATGAGGGTAAATGGCAGAAGTAATGGAATCTGATGGAGAGAAGTGCGTGACATTTGACAAGTAAATAGCAATCAATGTAATTTTCATGACTATCTCATGTCATCTTATTTGTTTCTTGTGTTTACTTTATAATACAATGTTATTCTGTTTACTGTTTGTTTCATTATGTCTCTCTTCCTTACCTTACCCTGTGCTTTTTGTGGAGAGGTTAGGAGGTTAAAACCTGGAACTAACTATAGTCAACTTTGATCACTTGTAAAGACACACTCAGTTGCTATCTATCTCGTAACAACGTTTGTTGCTTCTTATAAGGCAGAGACGTGAACTCTCCCAGAACCTTTGTAACTATCACCTGGGTGATTGACTCCTTGTCTCTCTCTTAGGTGGTGTTAGAAACAACACAGCCCTTATTTTATCCACTATATCTGAAATGAGATAGGTTCAGAAAGTATTGCTCCCTGCTTAGACATAAGTCACTGTACTTATCTGTGGATGTGGAAAATTCTGAAATTAGGCCTCATTAACTCCTAAAAAGACGAATGGTGGAATATCTGAAGTCAGTCAATAATCAAAAGAAAGCAGCCACATTTGGCTCATGAAGGACTGGCCACAATTAGCGCTATGGTTTTACTATTTCACTCTTTCAAAGATATCACTGCTATTAAATAATTCCATCTACATAAATCAATGTTTATTAAACAGAGCTAGATAGTAATATTATACAATAATTATATGTTTCAACAGTCTTTTAAAAACTAAGAAAAAAGTCTGTATTGTGAAATGTTTTAATGAAAAAAAATAATCTTGCGAATACAAAGGAAATATTGGATGGGGTAAACAGTAAAAAAAGACGAATAAAGGTACACACAGTAAGAAGAGGAATAATTAACATCATTGGAATATCTTCAAGTTTTTTGGTTTAGTAACAGAGAAAATGATTTACCAGGTGATCATTTCAATTTGACTACAAAATTAATTATATACTTTTATAATTGTTTTTATACAGAGTGTATATATATCTATACTATAAAACAGTAAGGGCTGGCGTGTCCGTCGCCAAAACACCCTTCTGCGCATGCGCGCGCAACCTGCGGCGGTTGGCTGCGCGCGCATCCAACGGCCGTGGCACGCGCACAGCCGGCGTGCGCGAGGGACAAAACAAATCCAATCCATTGGAGAGGCGCACAGCACAGCACCTCTCCAATGGATCAGATTTGTTTTGTGCATCTCCTCTGTGCCTGGCCTGTATCTCCTCCGTGCCCGGCCTGCATCTCCACCGTGCCCAGTCTGCCAGCCATATTACCAGTCTGATATGCACATTACCAGTCTCCCATGCACAATACCAGTCTGCCTGCCTTAATACCAGTCTGCCATTGCACAATACCAGTCTGCCAGCCATATTACCAGTCTACCATGCACAATACCATTCTGCCAGGCATATTACCAGTCTGCCAGCCTTAATACCAGTATGCCATGCATACCAGTCTGCCATGCACAATACCAGTCTGCCAGTCATATTACCAGTCTGCCATGCACAATACCAGTCTGCCAGGCATATTACCAGTCTGCCATACACAATACCAGTCTGCCAGACATATTACCAGTCTGCCATGCACAATACCAGTCTGCCAGACATAGTACCAGTTCGCCAGTCATATTACCAGCCTGCCATGCACAATACCAGTCTGCCAGACATATTACCAGTCTGCCATGCACAATACCAGTCTGCCAGCCATAATACCAGTCTGCCATGCACAATACCAGTCTGCCAGCCATATTACCAGTTTGCCAGCCATATAACCAGTCTGCCATGCACAGTACCAGTCTACCAGCCATATTACCAGTCTGCCATGCAGAAAACCAGTTTGCCAGTCATATTACCAGTCTCCCATACACAAAACCAGTCTGCCAGCCATATTACCAGTCTACCATGCACAATACCAGTCTGCCATGCACAATACCAGTCTGCCATGCATATTACCAGTCTGCCAGCCTTAATACCAGTCTGCCATGCATACCAGTCTGCCATGCACATTACCAGTCTGCCATGCATATTACCCGTCTGCCAGCCTTAAGCCATATAACCAGTCTGCCATGCACAATACCAGTCTGCCAGACATATTACCAGTTCGCCAGCCATATTACCAGTCTGCCATGCACAATACCAGTCTGCCAGACATATTACCAGTTCACCAGCCATATTACCAGTCTGCCATGCACAATACCAGTCTGCCAGCCATATTACCAGTCTGCTATGCAGAAAACCAGTCTGCCAGTCATATTACCAGTCTCCCATACACAAAACCAGTCTGCCAGCCATATTACGAGTCTGCCATTGCACAATACCAGTCTGTCAGACATATTACCAGTCTACCATGCACAATACCAGTCTGCCATGCACAATACCAGTCTGCCAGGCATATTACTAGTCTGCCAGCCTTAATACCAGTCTACCATGCATACCAGTCTGCCATGCTTAATACCAGTCTGCCATGCACAATAACAGTCTGCTAGCCATATTACCAGACTCCCATACACAAAACCAGTCTGCCAGCCATATTACCAGTCTGCCATGCACAATACCAGTCTGCCAGACATATTACCAGTTCACCAGCCATATTACCAGTCTGCCATGCACAATACCAGTCTGCCAGACATATTACCAGTCTGCCATGCACAATACCAGTCTGCCAGCCATATTACCAGTTCGCCAGCTATATTACCAGCCTGCCATGCACAATACCAGTCTGCCAGCCATATTACCAGTCTGCCATGCAGAAAACCAGTCTGCCAGTCATATTACCAGTCTCCCATACACAAAACCAGTCTGCCAGCCATATTACCAGTCTGCCATGCACAATACCAATCTGCCAGCCATATTACCAGTTCGCCAGCCATATTACCAGTCTGCCAGCTATATTACCAGTCTGCCATGCACAATATCAGTCTGCCAGCCATATTACCAGTCTGTCATTCACAATACCAGTCTGCCAGCCGTATTATCAGTTCGCCAGCCATATTACCAGTTCGCCAGACATATTACCAGTCTGCCATGCACAATACCAGTCTGCCAGCCATATTACCAGTCTGCCATGCACAATACCAGTCTGCCAGACATATTACCAGTTCGCCAGCCATATTACCAGTTCGCCAGCCATATTACCAGTCTGCCATGCACAATACCAGTCTGCCAGCCATATTACCAGTCTGCCATGCACAATACCAGTCTGCCAGCCATATTACCAGTCTGCCATGCACAATACAAGTCTGCCAGACATATTACCAGTTCGCCAGCCATATTACCAGTTCAATAAAAAATGTGAAAAGTACACCCAACAGTGATCAATAATTGACACAGTTCACAGCACTCTCCACCACAGCGTGCTAATTAGAGGATAAAGGAACAAAAAGAACTGCCAATAAGAAATACAACCTTTGAAATAATGGTCGGTAACTTGGAAGGCACAGCCCTTTATAAGAGTAGACTCCAATAGCTAGAAATGTAAAAACACTTTCATAGCGTAATACTGTAAAACCATTTAATGATATTTATAAAAAACAAAGGAGCCACTCACAAACAACGTGGCACACGTTAGCAAATAAGTGTGCATATAAGCATTTTAAACATCTTTATATTCACCGCCGCCGGAATGCGTTCTGTCCATAAGATGGAGACTCCTGGCCAAGGATGAACTCCAGGGAGGCCGATCGTATGTCCAGTATAGTGAGCCAAAAAAGTTCTTGCAGACCACCAGGATCAATTGGCTGGGACTCCGGACTCCTCTTCTGGTAATGGACGACAAACCGGCGAGGATGCTATAAGTTCAAGCACAGATCAGCTCGACATGTTTCGTCCATAGGACTTAATCATGAGCTGATCTGTACATAAATTACCAGTCTGCCATGCATAATACCAGTCTGCCAGCCATATTACCAGTCTGCCATGCATAATACCAGTGTCTCATAATACCTGTGTGCCTAAATACCAGCCTGACATGCCATGCATACCACGTGCCATTAAATATACGCATAATGTATACGCTACAAAAAAAATGCCCACCCAAGCCCAACACAATCTAAGGGGCCCCATGAGCTTACAATCTAAGGGGCCCCATGAGCTTACAATCTAAGGGGTCCCACGAGTTTACAATCTAAGGGGTCCCACAAGTTTACAATCTAAGGGGTCCCACGAGTTTACAATCTGAGGGTCCGGTTCCCGTGAGCTTACAATCTAAGAGGGAAGAGGAACCTGCTCTAATACATAAATTCCTTTGTAATGCGCTGTCAGCTGTGCGCGCACCCATCACAGCTGCTCAGTCGGCCCTCCTGTTGCAGATGGGATGGCGATGGACGCGTTACAAACGTATTTATATAGAGAGATACTCTTGGATAGGACATTGAAAAAAAACTATGTGGACGTGAATTCTGAGCTGGCGACAACAACAATAGACTGCCCTCTGGGCAGGCTTTCCACCTAGTTCATATATAAGTGTGTGTAAAATCAACGGTCTCCGCACTCCAAATCTTGCAACTCACATCTCCTGGTGCTGGGACCTGGTCAATGCATGTCAAGAAATATGATGCCCTGCAATACAGGAATAAGAAAAAAAATCTTTATTCAATCATCAATCAACTTCTGAGTCCTGAACAGCTTTTATCAAGGTGATTGTCTGGATAAAAGTAATTTGGGACTGAAACATTGAGTAATGATTGAATAGAATATATATATATATATATATCTTTTTTGTCCTCCACCTCAACCCTTGTAGATACTGATTTTCCCTATGGGTCCCAAGCATCCACTGCAACTGGTCATCATGCCTAGCTCCTAGCTGATGAGGGTCCAACAAACCCGAAACAGCGGTGTCCTAGGAGTGGCTTTGACCAGTTGCATAAACCTAATCTCTGATAAAAAGCCACAGTGTGTCATAGCATTGATTTTAGGGATTTGTATAATAACAGATCCAGGATGCATAAGGCTGGGGTCAGACGAGCGCAGTGTTCACGTCCGTGATTGCGCCTAAAAGTACGTCCGTGATAGCATGAAAGAAAGTCCATTGGAGCCTGACATATGAAGTACGTCATCACTGAACTGCGGACGCACAACGGCCGCGGCAAACGGACGCAAGGAAGGCAAGAACGTACAACCCCTAGAACGGCCGCACAAAGTGCGCTGCGTCCGCAACGTCCGCATAGCTTTGTGTGTGAGTGATGGAACGTGGTCAGACGGACTGCATTTATACGTCCAGCATTTTTCACGGACAAAATGGTTTTGCTTTATAATTTATTTTCCCTCCTACATCTGTCAAAAATTAAACGTCAGTGAAAAAAACGGACTGTGTGGCCACTACTGCGTCTTCCGTACTGACGTACGTCCGTGTGCACGGACGTACAGTCCGTAGAAATCACGCTCGTCTGACCCTAGCCTTAAAGTGAGACAGATGTCATTTGCATATCATACCCAGAATTCCTTGCTGCATATGGGGAATGTGGCACAGGAGCTCTGGGATGCAATTCATCGTATTGCTGTGATGTGCAGGTGGCTTCTTCTGCAATAATAAACACACTTATTATAGTGTGGAGGCTTTTTATCTCACTTTTTGTCCTCCACCACAACATATATAAATATATAGCCATCTAGTATGGCATGGCATTGATTTAAGGGTTCTGTGTAATATAACAGACCCAGGATGCATAAAAGTGAGACAGATGTCATTTGCATGTCCTACCCAGAGTTCCTTGCTGCATATGGGGAATGTAGCACATGAGCTCTTGGATGCAGATCTTTGAATTCTCTTGGATGCAGATCTTTGAATTGCTGTGATGTGCAGATGGCTTCTGCAATAATTCACGTGATTAATTATTGCGTGGAGGCTTATATCTCACTTTTTGTCCTTCAGCACAATTCTTATATATATATATATATATATATAATATATATATATATATACCTGGTAATGATCCAGCACTCATGGGTTTCCGGTTACTTGCCCGGCGCAACGCCAAGCTTTATGGTTGCAGAAGAGGAATCCGTTAGCACCAGGTCCTGGCTTTGGTTAACTTTCGGGTTAATCGCAGCCGGCCGGTGGTTAGCGTTAGTACATTGTAATCCTAACTCTATTTAACACTTTGCGCTCCCCATGTTAAGCATAGGGAGCGCAAAGTACAGTAACCTCGCGCTGAAAAGCGCAAGCTCCGAATCGCTAACAGGTTGAAGAACCCATTAGCGTTTGGTTTGTAATGTGGTGCGCCCGCGCTAGGTTAGCGTCATTAACGCTCACAAAGGTTAGCGTCAGGAATGTAATAGGGCCCCGGTGTCTTCCATGTGAGCACGCAATGATTCCAAAAACAGCTCAGTGTTCAAAGCATTATATTGAAATATTTCCTATGTGTGATGCTTGACATTCCTCTGTCTCCTTTCTCCCGTTGGTTTGACAGTAGAAATTACATAGGATAATGAAATTAAGCAGTCACTGCCTGTCAATCCATCCATTTTGCTATTTTAAGTAAAGTGTCTCCTCCCAGATTGCATTATAAATATTTGCAATGTCATGACAGGAGACTATCAGCAGATGTGCGGCTCCAGCGTGAAATAATCTGTAATTAGCTTGATACGGTTGGGTGTGTTCGTACGTGTATTGAAAAAAAAAAAGGAGCTTAACTTTCTTTTTTATTATCATCATTTTACTCTCTTCAAGAAAGTATGTTTTGCATAACTTTACAGTAACGTAATGTCAGAATGGAAAGTTAAAGCTTGGATAAATATTGTCTCAGTGGTGTATATTAAAGATAGATAGAAGAAAGGGCTCATCAAAAAATAATACCTGCCGCACATGGAGGGCTCTGTTACATTCCCAACGCAAATTTTAACGCGTGCGCAAAAACGCATTAACGCGAGGGGCAAAACCCTTTGCGCTGAACGTCGTATTACAATGTCTGCGCAAAAAATGCGCGTCAACGTCTGACGCGGGTGGACCTGCGCGAACCCTTTGCGAGCGTAATGTAGTGCGCGCTTCCTATACTTAACATTGTGAGCGCAAATGCGTTTGTGCGCTGGTACGTGGATGGTATTACAACCTATGCGCAAAATTTAACGTACAACGTTTGCGCGCATAATTTTAACGTCTTTGAAAAGATGGTGTTAATGGCAAATCTGAACGTCCTGGCTGAACCGAAATACACCAGCCCAAAAAAAAATATGCAGCAACATATAGTTACACATTATACACATACCCAAACAATAAAATTGATAAGTTGTGTGATTGTTTTTTTCTTGCTGCAGCATATATACGCAGATTGATTTTAGCAGGCGCACAAACCTAACGGGAGACAATTGTGGTTCTTAATTCTGATTGGCTGAATCGCGTGAAAAAAAAATCTGCACACTGATTTCTGCGCGCAACGTTAATGAGCGCGTGTTTTTGCGTGTCTTTTTTACGCGTGTTATTTTTTGACGGATGAAAAAATTGTGATACCAGCGTTAACGTTTAATGCTTCGCGCACAAATTAACGCGCTGCACGAGATTTTTTGCGCGAGGAATGTAATAGAGCCCATAGAATTTTAAGAAAAGTAGAATACTAAAAGGGGTTATTCAAAGAGAGCCGAATTGGTCACCGATTTGCACCAAATGGTGAATTTCCCTGTACGGTGCATTTTCGTGGCAATTCAGCTATTCAAAAAGCTGTCAATTTGCCAAATATTGGTGAACTGCCAGCGAAATACCGTGCAATTTGGCGGCAGTGAAATTCACCATAGGAAAGTAATGGTTAATATATTCGTGGAACGCCGAACAGCAGGGAAAAGTTGGCGAAATGCCCAGATTTTCATTGGTTTCGCTCGACAGTTTTAAGGAGGCAAATCCCTTGGGTTTCAATGTAAAAAAAATTCCCACCGGTTTTATTAATTTTTAATTCAACCGTTTATTCTTTTCATTTGCAGCAAAAAGTCTCTTTATTAATTTATTTTTTCAAATTTTTTAGGCTTTTATCAGTGAAATTTTTGATTCAGATTTTTTTTAAATGGTGTTTTTTTTAAATTTTATTCTGTAACAGACCTTTTTATTGTTATTCATAGGACCTTATATACAGTATTATTTCCATGCATTGGTTTTATTTTTAAAATACCTTTTAAAAGTTGCAAGGGTTTTTTGTTTGGTTTTTTTACCTCTGTTCAGTGGCTGGACGCCTTTTTCCGGCAGCTGGTCTGCTCAGTGGGTCATTGTCTGCGTTCAGCGGTTTGAGGATTACTTTGACGGTCTGTGTGGTGGGTCGTTGGGTGCGTTCAGCAGTTTATCGGAGTGATTAGATGATTATTCAGCGGTGTTCGGCAGTTTATCGCATCGATTTGGCTTGTTTTATCAGTGCATCAATTCAGCACACTTCTGGGACCCTGCAGCAAATGCAAAATTCACCACAGGGTTGGCGAGTTGAGGTCCCCAAACTTCGCCAAATGAAAGAGCACCAAAATGTTGCTCTTTGAATAACCCTGTCAGTAATTTTTGTTAATAGGACAGAAAAGACACCAGGAGCTCTAATTCAGATGTAACGAGGAGCCAATAATGGCCTAGGTTGGTGCAAGCTATTAACCATTTGTGGCTCCCCACTATGTTAGCAGTTCGACTCCTAATATTAGGGAGCCACTGCTAGGTACTGACAGCGGGGACACATTCCACCACTGGTACTCTCTCTTGGAGACAGTAGGATCTTGACCACTTGAGGTCAGGAAGAAGAATGGTGTGACATCAAGAACTATCTCCTGCCATTAGTGTAGATTATTTTTGTCACGGTGATATAGAGGCCCAACATGCAGAGGACATGTTCTGCACAGCAAAATGTAATGGCCAGCTTACTAAACTATATAAGGACTGTCAGGCAAGCCATGGTCAGCATAACAGAAGCACACAATGATGGATTAATAGAGCCGGGGTCCAGGAGAGGATAGACACAAGAAGTCAGAGATCAAGCCAGGTCTGATGCACAGTAAGGACAATGGAGAACATACAACGTGCTGAGGCAGGGCTCAAAATTTCAAGTCCCAAGCTACTAACCAGGCCATAAGAGTTACTCGCCACCAGTTGCTCCACCTAACCCCTACCCAGCCCTTAACTCTGCACCTAAACACACACCCTTAAATTATCTTATGAAATTACATTGTTAAATGTATTATTTAGAATAAAGTTACAAAAATAACATTAATACCCAGACATCAGACTCCAGGTACATGTGTACCCAGTCATTAGACCCCAGATACATGTATACTCGGACATTAGACCCCAGTGTGAGCAGAGCGAGGAGGCAGGAAAGCTCCTCTCTAGTCTCCACCCCCCTGGCATTGACAGAGATGAGCGGAGTCAGGCAGCTGATCCCTGCCACCGTGCAGCCTGGGGAAGGGTGGGCTGCATGGTGGCGCTGCCGGAATACACAGCACAAAATAATTTATTGTGCTAACTGCGTGTGCATTTCCACTCGCCCTCACTTAATTTCCACTCGCCAAATGAGAGTAGGCGAGTGGAAATTTTGAGCCCTGTGCTGAGGGATCCAAAAAACCATGAAAGGGTAGTGACACAACTGTGAAACTAGAACAAAATACCCCTAAGTTAGCTACTATTGTTTGTTGCTAATTCAAGTCAAATGCTGAGAGGGCTTAAACACACATGGTACAAAATATGGCTCAGGATTAATAGTAGCAATCTCAGCAGACTGATGCCCAGAATGTCAACTGGAAGGGACAAGAGGGCCTGGGATTCCACTAACCAGATATACTGTAAGTCATTAGGAGCAGGCATGACAACGTGGATCTCACAAGTGTATGAAAGTATTGATTATATGGACTTGGTTCTTTTGTATACCAACTTATCTCACAATGTATCTATCTACATCTATACTAGAGCAGCTGATCTGAGGTGGTTTCCAACCTGCAGTCTGCTCCGAAAGAGCCTAAGGATGGGAACGTTGGGAGCACAGGTGTTAATCTAAAAGTCCATTAACATTCCTAAATAAGACTGGACCATGTCACGTTTTGAAAAAAAATCTTGCATCGCCTATTTAGCTACAGGAAAAGACACTCCCTCTCATTAGAGTACGACTTTATATTAAACAAAAATAATTGCTACACTCCTACGCTACCTAATTAGAGTAGGCAGAACATGCTGATGTAAAACCAGAAACAGATCCTGTTTGGCAGCCACAGTAACAACCACGCGTATTACTTAATTAATTACAATGAGGTTACAGCTGAAACACACAACATTTAAATGCTACATGCTTCACCTGGAGTTGTATTGAAATGTATACTACCCATCTACCATGTGCTCCTGTGAAAATGTCGTAATGAACTCAGGACTGCACATTTATTTACGTATGTAGCATTGTTCTAATAGAGGAAAAAAATTAAAATAAATAGAATGAATAGTCAACTATTTCTACTCTGAAATATGCAACACAAAATAATCAATATTTTGGAGATTTTGGGTTATTTTATTGTTAACTTTGGGAGTTTCTAGAAGACATCTTGAGTCTTGTTCGATTCCTTTTTACAACTTTTACCTTTCTTTCTTTCTTTCTTTCTTTCTTTCTTTCTCTCTCTCTTTCTCTCTCTCTCTTTTTCTCTCTTTCAGAGTTTATAGAGGACTCACAGGAGGGCAGGCAGGAACAAAGGCTGAACACACCAGAGAATGGGTGACACAGGAAGCAGGATGGCCAGCTTTACAGACCCAAGGATGGTAAGGCTAGTGTTTATGGGCAGACAGATTGGGTCTTGGGAGCAAAAGTAGACACAGGAGCTGGAAGGTGGTGTACTTGGTACAAGACAGACATTGGGGTCACTGGTACAGTGATGTTCTTGGTACTTGCAAGTAAAAGGTCTTTGGACACACAGCAGTATCAGGGTCTTTGGACACACAACTGTAGCAGGCTTTTGGAATCAAGGACCATGGCAGGAATATCTGATATATCCACACAGGCTTCAGGATAACACCACCAACAAGGGGCAGAAGCACTGAGGTTAAGGAGTTACTCCCTTATAAAGGAAGTCCACGTGGCCCAATGGGGTGCACCATGCTTCCTTGTAGAGGTACTCATCAAGAGTAGAGCAAAACCTGGGATAGAATATCAGGAATAAATGGTGCAGCAGAATTTCAAGTTGCTGCAGCACCAGCTTGGACATGGACCATCTTACAGCACTTGCATGTCCTGTGACAGATAAATCACTATATAAAGCCACCTATACAACTACAATGGTAGTATAGCAGAAATATGGTATTGTTCAATAGCTGCTCACAGAAAGATCCTCAATGACCAACAGTTTAGTTGTCACTGCTCTGAGCTACGTTAATAATCAGCTTCTACCGGATGAATACCTGACGCTGGGATGCTGTAAATATGTATGTTAACTAGTCACAATGGTATGACTTGAGCTGGAAACAATTATCAACCAAAACCAGAAAACGTAGAATGGATTAGGCAAAGACAGAGCCGAAATAAGAAGTAATGTGTCAATAAATAATTTACTAGCAGCGGTCATGGTGAGCAGTCAAGGGTAGGTGAAGGGCAAACTCCTGGTCATGCTTAAGCTCGTGTAACGAAGGCCAGTAGACTGTAAAACTGCAATAGCAATTATTTATAAAGTGCCAACAAATTCCGCAGAACTGTGCAAAGGGTAACATAAAGTTAACTTGCAGATGCAAGGGGAAGTGACTGGCTAATATTGTGATTCATGACACCGTTAAAAACGGAGAGTGAAAGAACAGTGCCGAGTGGCAACATCAAACAACGCTAATGGTCTTACTTAGACCATTAGTGTAAGACGTTAGCTGAGATCAAGACTGAGCGGGATCTAGTGCACTACAACAGTATAGGAAGGGCACATGTAAAAAGACAGCGAAAAAGACAACAAACACTTTTATCCAATGCTTTTGCTAAAATTAAGGGCTCTATAAATTCTTTGCGCAAAAACGCTCGCGCAGTGCGTCAATTTGTACGCGAAGCGTTAAACGATAACGCGTGTAAATTAACGCTGGTATTACAATCCGAGCACATTTTTTCATCCGTCAAAAAATAACGCGTGTAAAAAAGACGCGCAAAAACGCGGGCGCATTGACGTTGCACGCAGAAATCGGTGTGCGGACTGTTTTTTCCCACGATTCAGCCAATCAGAATTAAGAACCACAATTGTCTCCCGTTAAGTTTTTGCGCCTGCCAAAATCAATCTCTGCATATATGCTGCAGCAATAATAAAAAAACACACAGCTTCTCAATTTTATTGTTTGGGTATGCGTAGAATGTGTAACTATACGTTGCTGCGTATTTTTTTTTCAGGCTGGTGTATTTGGTTTCGGCCAGGACGTTCAGATTTGCTGTTACCACCAGCTTTTCAAAGACGTTAAAATTATGCGCACAAACGTTGTCCGTTAAATTTTGCGCATAGATTGTAATACCATCCGCGTACCAGCGCACAAACGCATTTGCGCTCACAATGTTAAGTATAGGACGCGCGCAGTACAGTACGCTTGTGCAGTGTTCGCGCAAGTTCACCCACGGGAGACGGTAACGCACATTTTTTGTGCGGACGTTGTAATACGACGTTCAGCGCAAAGGGTTTTGCCCCTTGCGTTAATGCGTTTATGCGCACGCGTTAAAATTTGCGTTAGGAATGTAATAGAGCCCTAAATGTATAGACATGTAATACAAGCTTTGCATCTAACTCTAGATCTTGCATGTAGTAGTTTACTGCATGGGGCAAAAAAGTATAAAATGTTGTTTAAGATAAATGAAGATGAAATTATGCATATGTGTATGGTGCATACAATGAGAAACAGGCATGTGAACTGGTTTTCTGTCTTTTCATAATAGCTTGAAATATTTTCCAAGAATGCACAAACCACACCAGCTCCTCCTAGATGTTTTGTATTGCTTGATGTTTTTGATTCTTCCCAAGCAGTGTCCGAAATGAGTGTCTACACAACAGACAGATAAAATTAGCTCTATGTGTGGTCTGTTGTAGTGTGTAATTATATCATGACAATTTGCGGCATGCATTCGGGTGTTTATCTGGTTGGTTTACCCTTGAGTGGTGGACAGATGTTTGTAAGTCAGTAGACTAGGAATGAGGCTGGAGTCGCGGCGTAAATAGTTCAGGGCTCATTTGTTTGTTTAGATCATTGGTTCCCAACCATGGTCCTCAAGTCCCCCTAACAGACCAGAGTTTGAGGATTGTTCTGTAGTGATGCAAAGGAATTTTCTTCACTACAAATAAAACTCATTTGCAAACAGAATGTGCCCCCAAATTTTCAGCACCTTGGATGGCAGCCAAGGTGCTGAAGCTGTTTGAACAGCTTTGTACGGAGCTCAGCCGGTGTCAGTGTGATGCTGGTTGGGGTGGAGGAAACTCCTCCACTTCACCCAGCATTTCTGCCAGATCAGTGCAGGAGGGGTGAAAAGAAGGGGAACTCTTCACATCCTGGCAACCTCAAAGCAATAAAGTGGTCAGGATGAGTAGAGTGTCCCTTTAATCACCAGGAAGGGGCCCAAGATGCCTTTACTTGCATTGTGATGCTGCGACAGGACTGGCCACATGCTGTAGCATGCGCACGAATTGCACGTGCTATAGCAGGCGCACTGCATCTGTTCAACGGGGCTGCAAAGCGTGATCCTCCATAGGAGGATCGAGCCTTGCAGTGCTGAGAGCACTAACTGCGCTCAGTGAGGTGGCCAGATGGGCGTCAGAGTGGAAGGAACGTCCACTCTCATGGACGTTCCTTCTGCTCGTAATAACGCTCGTCTGACACCAGCCTTAACTAAAGGCAAAGTACAGACATATTTTTACAAGCCATCTCCTAGCACAGTAGTTCCCAACCGCGGTCCCCAAGTACCCAACCAGGCCACGTTTTACAGATCACCTTGGGGAAATGCAGACTGAATCCTGCAATCACTGAGCAGCAAGTCATATCACCTGTGCCGTGATTCAGATATCTGGCAAACCTGGCCTGGTGGGGGTACTTGGGGACTGTGGTTGGGAACCACTGGATTAGCTGAATGGATTCACTGATGATAATCTTGTTCACAGAAGAGGGTGGGAGCTTCTGTTCAGTGTTTCAGAGCTGAGTAGGAAGGGGAAGACATCGAGATAGTTATGCATAGGGATATAGGAAGAGAGATGACAGCAGATAAATAAGCATGAACTGCACTGCATTTATCTAAAGAACAGCTGGAAAAAATCCACTTGTCCAGTCGCTTGGGGCATGATAATTTATCCCTGGCAAGTTCTAACCTGAAGCTTCCTGTGATCTGTTTATAAAATTAAATCTTTTGACTTGCCTTACTGTCACGGGGGCAGCTGGCATGAGCCGAGGTGGGACCCATATACAGGGTAGGACCCCAAAAAGGAGTGCTGGCATTGGCTGAATTGCAGACAGATGGGAGGTGAAGACACCACAGTGCTGGGCAGGGAAAGCAGTAGTAATAAACAAAGCACAGCAGAAAGCAGAAGGAAGAGCAAGGGTTAAGGAGAATGCCAATAACACAGACATCCAGCAGCACACAACGGAAACCCTAATCTAAAGGCCGGACCTTAAAGTAGTCGGATCTAATGCTAATGGATGGAAACTAGCACTGCTGGGTGAAGCATAAATACACAGGGCAAATATGCAAAATCAGAGCAAGGTACAAAAGGGAAAAAAAAACATCGCCATCTGAGGAAGCTAGAGGATTATTGATCCTATAGGTGAAACATGTTCTGCTTATTTTATTATTGTGTTTTAATGGAATATTTTTTTTATTTTATACAACTGCTGTCCTGATCTATTTTGAAGAAAGGGCTTTTGTGGAAGTTGTGCCCTGTAAACGAACCTCTGTGTTCAATGCATAGGACTAGGATATGGTCCCACACCATGTGAGTAGACCCATGCTCAATATAACCTGTAAACTTGATTTACAGTATACAGTATGGTATATAGCTTCTACATTTAAGGCGGATGATATGTATTGAATGCCAGTGGGGCTGTTGGGTGGCTGACAAATAACCGAGAAGCTACCAACCCAGAGCCAGGTGGGCTCTGAATCACGTGAGTGGTATTCTATACAGTAAATATACAATTTTGGTTACATAGGTCACGCAATGTTGGTTCTTTCTTTTTATATTTGAGGATACCAGAGGAAGAGTGAAAATATCCATGAATTTATGGGAATACAATCCTCTCTGAAGGGACATTGGAAGCGCTACAAATTACGTACAATTTTTTGAACTTTTGTGTTGGAGGGTAAGGTCAACATTTTGTGTTAAACGATATCCCGTAATATTGGGCATACTAAGCACTGCATATACCTGTATATATATTTACAGGGTTATTCAGAGAGCGGTGAAAAGCTGGAGTATGACTGGAAAATGGAAAATTCGAGGTGAAAATAGCCAAACCAGAAAAATTCTCCCATTTTTCATTTTTCCATTCTCCAATCATTCTCCTGCTTTTCACCGCTCTCTGAAAAACCCTGTTAGTGTTCCTGTGTATCTACCCTGATCTCACCTTGGACAGATTTCCCTGACTTTGACCTCTTGCTTCACATTGACCCTGTTTTACGTGACCCTGTTTTACTTGCCGCCCGCCGTTCAACCCCTGCTTGTGTACTGTTCATTCATACTATTATAAATTATACTGCATTATAACCTGGTTTCCTCATCCACACCATTTTTTTGTTTTCTATCTCCTAATGACGGAAAGCATGCACAAAACAAGCAAAAATGGCTAAAGCCCAATACTTCAATGAAAATTTAAACAATAACATATCAAACCCTAGAAATTTTGGAAAACCATAAGTAACATACAAGCACCTCCCGTCCACTCCCAACCGGCTGCTGTCAAATTAAGCAACCAAACTATACAACACCCCCTAGATGTAGCAAATGCTTTTAATAATTATTTTGTTGGATGCGCCACCACCCGGATTGCAATCAGAAAGGCCGCACACAGGTCAGGCCCCACCATCTGTGCAAAGACCCTGTAACGCAGAGAAATTCAGTTTTAGACCAGTGCCTGTCAGTGTCATCACTAAACTTCTCCATAGCCAAAAAATGAAATACCAGTCTGGACCTGATCAAATCCCAGCAATGCTGCTGAAAATCAGTGCACCAGCATTTGCAAAACCTGTCGCAACCCTAATCAATGAATCACTGGTGACTGGATACATACCCAAACTCTGGAAGACTGCAAGGGTGGTACCTATCCATAAAAGTGGAGACAATGCTTTGGTATCCAACTACCGCCCAATATCACTGCTCCCTGTAACGTCAAAAATTCTGGAAAAATGTGTCTACACTCAATTACGTGATTATTATCAGTATCGGAACTATTTAACCCCAGATCAATCAGGCTTTCGTCCAAATCATTCAACTACAACTGCCCCTTTAAAAGTTTGTAATGATATCCAAGCGGGCATGGAACAAGGAAACCTAACTGGAGCCATCTTCCTTGATTTTGCCAAGGCCTTTGACACCGTAGACCATGGCATCCTATTACAAAAAACGTAAAAACTCCGGTATTGGTGATCACACGCTAATCTGGTTCCAATCATATGTGTCTGATCGGTCGCAATATGTGTCCATTTCTGACAGCACTTCCCTTCCCCTCCCAGTCACGTGTGGTGTACCCCAAGGCTCGATACTCGGCCCCCTGCTATTCACAATATTCATAAATGATCTGCCCAATGTCTGCAAAGCCTCAACTGTACACATGTACGCAGAAGACACTGTAATCTATACCAGCAAACCAAATCTCCCACAGCTGGAGGCCGTGCTGCAAGAACAATTCACAGAGGTCGAAAAGTGGATCGCAGATAACAAACGTTTTCTAAATGCTGACAAAACTGTTACAATGCTCTTTGGAACCGCACCTAAACTACACAAATTGCAAACACCCCATCTATGTGTCAGGACAATATCAAATGGCACGCTGACCACAGTCACTTCTCTCAAATATCTAGATATGTGGTTAGACCCAAATCTATCTTTTGGCCCCCACATCGAAAAAATCTCATCTAAACTCTACCCCAAACTAGGTGCCCTGTACAGAAACAAATCCTTCCTGAGCCCCGCGGTTAGAAAGCAGATCGTACAACAAATGCTTATGCCAGCCATTGAATACGGAGATGTAGTGTATGCAGCTGCCCCTCAAACACACCTCCAGAAACGTACTACATTGTATAACTCATTCTGTCGCTCTGTGCTACAATGTAACTACATGACCCACCATTGTGACATGTTAAAAGAACTAAACTGGCCATCGCTGGAATCTAGACGCACCCTTGACCTTTCCAACCTGGTGTTTAAGAGCTTTTCTGGGAAGCTACCACCCTACCTGAATAGGCTGATTGCCCCAGCAGTTCCCTCATCCTATAACCTCTGATCCAGGACCAGCACCTTACTTGCAATACCTAAATACAAAAAGAACGTGGCTTGATCCACCATCAAATCTTCCCCCAGTCTAAAGTCCCTTAAGAGTTCCCTATTAACATACCTCAATACAGAATGTGCCTGTAAACATGTAACATAATGACTTTATTTCCTACATATTTATTTTTCTGTTAATCTGTATATTTGGTTTTGTGTTAATATCTTGCATTTTACTCTTTTGTATTTCTGTAACCACTCAATGTTCTTGAACCCAGGACATACTTGAAAATGAGAGAAATCTCAATGTATCCTTTCTGGTAAAATCCTTTATAAATAAATAAATAACCTCCTTCTTAACCCCTTAAGGACGGGAGTAATTTTACAACTTCGGCGCTGTTTCGGAAGTAGAAGTTTGCTGAGCTCATTTTGACCATTTTTAAGTCACGTATTCTTATACCACCCAGACAAATTATATATCGTTCTTTCCGGCAGACTCGGCAGATTAATAATATATCATTATTATATGTATATGTCATGCCCTGCCAAAATGCTATAACAAAAAATGTAAAAAAATTTGAATTTTCAATAAAATTTCAATCTTCCACAGTGTGTAAAGTGTTTTTTTTTTTTAATTTTATTATCCGAGGCTCTGCGGTCATATTCTATTGGGTAGATTTGTTAAAAAAATTAGAACGGTGAACCCATTTTTTTTTTGGGGAGAAATTGCGTGATTTTAGCTACACCCCCCAAAAAAAAAAAATCATTAGTGAAGCATCATTGTTCACATTATAATTGAAATGTGAACAATAGTGCTGCATTAAAAAAAACAAATTTTTTTTTATTATTATATTTATTATTTTTTTATTATTTAATTTATTATTTTTTTATTATTTTTATTTTTACTTTTTTTACACTTTTATTTTACTTTTACCATGGTCATGTTTGATATCATTGGAAAGGCCATGCTCTGGCCTTTCCAGCAATATCATACATGACCCCCTAGCTGCCACCGATCAGGAGATAAAGGGGTTCAAAGAACCCCCCTATCTCCTGCAAGGGATTTCCATGGGAAATCCCTTTGCAGCTAGGGGGTTCCCCGGTAAACTGACATAATCGCGCATGGCGCGATGAGTCAGTTGACCGGGGGTGACCCAGAGGTGGGGGCTGCCATCCAAGATGGCGGCCCCCACCGGAAATAGGCCGCGATCGGGCACAAATTAGTGCCCGGTCGCGACCTGGCAGCTAAGGGGTTAACCCCCCCATACATCGCTGGAAAGGTCAGGCTGTGACACTTCCAGCGATGCTGGCCACAGCCGCCGGGGACCAGGCGATCGGGAGATAGAGGGATCCGAAGGATCCCTCCCCTCCCCTCCAGGCGCTTCCCCTGCTCCGGCGGGGGGGGACGCCTGAAACTGACGTCATCGCGCCACCGGCGCGATGACGTCACAACGCCGGAGGAGGGATCACACTGATCTGACTCCGGGGGAGTCAGAACAGCGTGGGAAGCGACCGGAGAAGGTGAGTATCTCCCGGGGGGGCTCTAAACGCCGAGGACGTACATTTACGTCCTGCGGCGGCAAAGCCCGCCTAATGCAGGGCGTAAATGTACGTCCTGCGGCGTTAAGGGGTTAAATGTAAACACAGATGTTATTGTTTATCAAAAAAACTTACAGGGTTATTCAGAGAGAGGTGAAAACCAGGAGAATGACTGGAGAAGTGAAAATTCTAGGTCAAAATAGCCAAACCAGAAAAACTCTCCCATTTATCTCACTTTCCAAATCGGCTATGTTGATCTATAATTTTCACTTCTCCAGACATTCTCCTGGTTTTCACCTCTCTTTGAATAACCCTGTTTGTATATTGGCATGTCAAATCTACTCAACGGAACCTGTGTGTTCCCTCTATGGAGGATTGGGGTCTGTGTGTCCACATTTCTGTGTGTGGGTATCACTGGCGTACCTTTGAGCTTTTGTTATGTATGTCATGTCTGTATAAAAAAAATAATTGTTTTTATGTAATATGTGATCAATATTTTTTCTTATATCTTAATTAACATGTAACTTTACCTCATAACAATAAAAATAATATAAAAAGCAGAAATGTAAGCTAAAAAAACGCATAGAAAATGAAATCGACAAATTTAAAATAATCTCACACAATCATCTAATTCTGAAGAAACTGTTGAGTAAAGAATTGAGGAAAGAATAAAGTCCATGTCAGACGAACGCAGTGATCACGTCCGTATTGCCGAACAGTTTAACGTCCGTCGTAGCATAGAATCGCGATCAATAGAGACCCACACACGAAGTACGTGCGCACTGAACTACACAACGCACGTGGCAAACGGACGCAACTTAGGCAAGAATGTAAAACTGCTAGGACGGACGCGCAGAGTGCGCCACGTCCGCATAGCGTTCTGTGTGAGTGATGAGGAGATGTCAGATGCAGCGCATTTGCAACGTCCAGCACCTTGACGCACAAAATGGCTTTTCGTATCCTGTACCAATTTCTATCCTTTTTCATATAAATTTTATTTCCCATGATTCCCTTTTTTGTTCTACGTCTGTCAAGAGAAACGGATCGTGCGGTGTCTGCATTATCTTCCGTCAGTACGTCCGTCCGTTGCGCACGCACGCAGAGTGCGCCCTGACTGCGTTCGTCTGACATTACCCTTAAAGATTAACGTTTAAAGTGCGTGACGATTGAAAATATTTTGGTTAAAACTGAACACTACAATTATTGTGGACCTTGAATTTAAGTATTAATATGTACGAAATATGTAGCTTTGAGCAAGAGTTTGGCTGTGAACCATAGAATATACTTGAAAACGAGAGAAATCTCAATGTATCCTTCCTGGTAAAATCCTTTCTCAAAAAAATAAATAAATATGTGTGCATGTTTATATTTAGATACAGACAGAACACCTTTCAGGTCTATTGATTGCTAAGGTTTAAAGGTGTGCCTGAATCACACAATGAGCATCCTTTGTATCATTTTCTTTATACACTTCCTCTCGGCTGGAAGCCTTTTTTAGTGTACCCTGTTTATTTGTTCAGCTTTGTTATACTTGTAATACCACCTGTTCTATGTTTATTATGTGACCATTAATTTCTTTTTCTTATATGATACTCCTAGCCCTGGATTTTTTTAAAATACATGTGACTATGCAAAATGATAAGTTGTATAATGTACAATGTAGAGTTACTCATAGCAGCAAAAAAAGGAAAGAGCGGTTTGGTTTTCCATTTTATTTCCTCCACACAACAATTATGGCTCCAAGTGATATTATTTTTTATTATTATTACTATCATCATTTATATAGCGCCAACAGTTTCCGCAGTGCTTTACAACAACCAAAGGGAACGAGATACAGATAAACGGACGTAGAATGGAAACACTAGCAGGGTTATTCAGAGAAAGGCGAAACTCTGGAGAACCTTTGGAGAAGTGAAAATTCTAGGTCAAAATAGCCAAACCAGAAAAATTCTCCCATTTATATCACTTTCCAAATCAGCTATTCTGACCTAGATTTTTCACTTCTCCAAACGTTCTCCAGAGTTTCACCTTTCCCTGAATAACCCTGCCAGTGTAGAGGGGCCCTGCTCATAAGAGCTTACAGTCTAGGGGCTGTGGTTGAGGAAGACAAGCAGAATTTTACTGCACAGCAGGATCAGTGGTGCCAGTGGTTCAGGAATGGTGGGGCCTCCTCCTTGGCCTCCCCAACTCCCGTATTGCCTTGTTGCAATCTGTAATGAATGCAGGGGCCAGGCTTATTTTTCTCACCAGACGCACCTCTCGTACCCCCCCTCTGCCAGTCCCTCCATTGGCTTCCTGTACGTTTCAGGATACAGTTTAAAATACTGATGCTCTCGTTCAAATCGCTCAATAACTCAACTCCTCCCTACATGTCTTTATTACTCCGCAAGCACGTCCCATCCAGACAACTCCGGTCAGCAGGCGATCTCCACCTGTTATCTGTCTACACGCACAAGGCCAACTCTCGCCACCAAGACTTCTCACGGGCAGCACCGGTCCTGAGGAATGACTTACCTCGCCCTATCAAACTCTCCCTTAATCTTCGGGCCTTCAAGTAATCCTCAAACCCCATCTCTGCAGATTAGCGTACCACATCACTGATACATGATTGAAGCTGCTTCTATGGCCCCAACATTCCTGAACCACTGGCACCAATGATCCTGCTATCTTGTAAAATTCCTTGGCCCCTATCACACGCTTCGTGCAGCGCATTTGCGTGCGCGCAAATGCACTTTTGCGCGAGGACAAAACCATTTGCGCGGAATGTCGTATTACGATGTTCACGCAAACGATGCGCGGTATTGTCTACCACGATTGACCCTGCGCGAACCCAGCGCGAGCGCAAGTGCGTTCGCGCATCCCATACTTACCATTGTCAGCGCGAATGCGTTGGAGCGGATGGTATTAAAATCTTCGCGCAACGTCGTACGAACGACGTTTGTGCGAAGTATCGTAACGTCTTTGAAAACCTGGTGTTAACTTACAATCTGAACGTTCTGGCCGAAACGAAATGAACCTGCACAAAAAAAATACAGCACAGTACAGTTACACATTCTACACATACCCAAACATTAAAATTATTACATTGTTTAATTTTTTATTTTTGTTGCAGCACATATACGCAGATTGACTTTGACAGGCGCAACAACCGAAACCTAGCAAATGGTGGTTCTTAATTCTGATTGGCTGAATCCCGTGCAGAAACAGTCTGCCCACCGATTCCTGCACGCAACGGTAAAACAAAATTGCGCGAGCGCATTTGCGCAAAGCGTGTAATAGGGGCCCTCTTGTCTTCCTCAACCCCAATCCCTCTAGATTGTAAACTCCTATGAGCAGGGCCCTCTATAACTAGTGTTTTCATTCTATGTCCGTTTTTTTATGAGAAAGGATTTTACCAGGAAGGATACATTGAGATTTCTCTCCTTTTCAAGTATGTCCTGGGTGGCGAGTATGTACCGTTAGGCGTCTTGCCCAAGGACACTTACTGGAGGTAAGGACACTTACTGGAGAGGTGCTCTTGCTGGGATCGAACCCTTGACTCCACAGGCTCTTTCCATGCAGTTATCTGTATCTCATTCCGTTTGGTTATTTTAAAGCGCTGCGGAAACTGTTGGCGCTATATAAATGATGACAATAATAATAATAATTGAAGCAGCTTCAATCGATGTGTGTCCCCCCTCTGCAAATTCTGGTGGATCTGTGTTTTAAAATATCAAATTGATCAGATGCATAAAATGCACGTAATTTTACTTGATGCATCAGAAGACGAACGATAACATCAGGTAATATTTAAAGATAGTCCAGCGACTCAGGTTGTGTTCCGAGCATGGGGGAGAAAAACCTTGAGCCAGAGCATTGAAAAACCTACTCTGCTCATTTAATGTGGCAAAATAACAACTATATTATATCTACAACATTAACATGCAAACCATAAAAACAGAGAATGCACTAAATACAGTATATGTTAAACTAATAAACTGAATATATGTTACAAAGTTAAAAAAACAAAACAATGAATGTTATTAAAGGCTTACAATGTGACTAAATGGAAATAATACACCCATGTTCCTCAAGACACGATGGACTGAAGGCTTTTCAAAAGGGGTTATTCAGAAAGCACCGAAATTTCTGTGAAATTCGGTGCTTTCTCGATCAACGCACTTCGTTGCGCTTTGGAAATTCCAGTATCAACTGCGGGGTCCCTGAAGTGCACCGAACATGGAATCGCCAAAGAGAGACCACCGAATGGACCACGAGCGCCACCGAAGACTGCCAAACTGACCACCGAACGCTGCCGAACTGCAGAAAAAAAAAAAACTCTGCTATTCTTCTAGTAGGTGTTTAAACCAATGAAAATTCATTAAAATGTGTTTAAACAATAAAAAAGGTCCTATAAAAAAATAATAAAAATAATAAAAATAAAAACGGAATAAAAAAAAACCTTTTAAAAAAAATTGGTAGTCAAAAATGTCGTCTAAATAATATAAAAAATACATAGGTGATCAAAAAAATAAATGAATAAAGAGACGGTTTGCTGAAAATTATAAGAATAAATGGTTGAATAAAAAAATGTAGAAGTGATAATATTTTTTACCATTGAATCCGATGGGATTCGCCTCTTTTAAACCTGTCGAACTGAATCACTGAAAATCAGGGCATTTCACTGACACTTCGGTGCAGTTCGGTATTCTCTGAATAGATTAACCATTACTTCTCTATGGGCCAATTTTGCTGCCGCCGAAGGTCACCGTAGGTCTCCGATCTTTGGAGAGCTGCCGCGAACTGCCCCGTATTTTGCTGTTGATTCACCAGTATTTGGTGAATTGACAGCTTTGTTACTAGACGAACTGCCATAAAATTGCACCGTACGGTGAAATTCACCATTTGGTGCAATTCGTTGGCAAGTTCATCACTTGTTGAATAACCCGTTTTGTATCTGTGTAATAAAATCAGGATAGGAAATCCAATCAATGTCTCTTGCTGTTTTTTCTTCCTAAAATATAGCAACAATAATGATGATAGTTTTTCAAAAAAGTAAATAAATAAAAATAATAAAACTTGATTTACGTTCTGGAGGTAGATCTATAGTTACCCAACATAGGTGGTTGCCTAGGCTTGGCTTCAACAAGGGCCTCACAAAGTCGAATTAATATGACATGTCAGTATGCACAAAACAGTCATACTAACATTCCACACAATTCATGCATTTTTAAATTATCCAGTCTAATTAAAGATTTGTGTGAGGCTCCGGGAATTATAATTATGCATTTGTTACGTAGCATGAGGGGCTGTAAACTCCTTCATTACCAATAAAATCACTGCCAGAAAACATATATTTTTTTAAAAATTTATAATTTAATCACTTTTCATAAATAATACAATAAAACATCATCGGGAAAATGCCTAATGTATGTTTTACTGCAGAAATCCAATTTGACAAGCAGAGGTTGCCGCCTGCTGGTCAAAAACAGTGATTGCACCTGAGGCTCTGTGCAGAATCAGTTGGGGATCCATGCCTTAGACACAGATTCACAGCCTTTCAAGCATTGTTTCCAAGTGTTTTAGCACCTGAGCTGTCATGGCCAAGTTTTTAAAACAAATTTCGAGGCGCTGTGATCCTTGCATACGTAAAGTGTGCAAGTCCCGTACCGGGGCGTATTTTGCAGTTCCTACACTATGCAAGCTGCTTAGGAGGCAACTTGCACAGTAAAGCTTCAGGAACTTCTGTTTCTGGAGTCCCTGAGTTGATGAGGAGGAACTCGCCTGAAATGAAAATTTAAAAAAATTTAATAATTGGGCAGACGCTGTCAGCAGTTGCAAAAAGGGAACTCTATTTTAAATTAACTATCCCTCACGTTTAATGATTTTTACATTTTTATGAGGCCATAATAGTATTCAATGTACTTGAACCCAGGACATACTTGAAAACGAGAGAAATCTCAATGTATCCTTCCTGGTAAAATCCTTTATAAATAAATAAATAAATAAATAAATAATTCACTTATGGCATTTTAATGTTAGACCAATTTAAAACAATAGAAAATGATGACCATGATCAGTGTACAGTATTTTTTTCATTATTTGTGTTTTATGCCTATAATTGTTGCTTTTTTTTAAAATTTT
Source organism: Leptobrachium leishanense (assembly GCA_009667805.1). Taxonomy (NCBI): domain Eukaryota; kingdom Metazoa; phylum Chordata; class Amphibia; order Anura; family Megophryidae; genus Leptobrachium; species Leptobrachium leishanense. Next base: position 31,178,089 of record CM019073.1, on the reverse strand, counting down.
TGTTTGTGTTTATTAAAATATCCATGGAGGAAAATATCACTTTCTACAGCATTCCCTTCAAACAGAGCTTATTTTGTTAATTAAAATGTAGCATTCACTCCTTTCACCGAGAGGTTCATCTTTCCCATTCAATTCTTCATCCTGTCTATTAGCTTCTTCAGCGTGAAGATTTATTAGCTGGATGTGAAGGGCAGCCATTCATGCTGCAATAAAAGCCTATTGTGTGACTGTGCCACATTCAGTTAAATGTTTACTTTCTTGTTATACAACGGAACAGGAAATGAAAGGTCATTGGGATACTGCTATAGAGCTAAACTTCTCATTCATCTCTTCACCTCAGGCCAGAATTCAAGGAAAAGAACCTCTGTGTTACTTCCTAGGATAGGAGACACAATGCTAATTAATGCACTGCTCCCAATCTCACAGAATCACAGAATACAGGAGACCCCTCGAGGTAAACTACGAGGAGGGTTGAGAGATTTATTAGGTAGATACTTTTGCAAAATGGAAATCAATGTAACTTTATTGCACAAAGCATATGTAGGTCTAAACATAAGGACATGTACACACAGATATACATTAGAGGTGTGCATTCATTTCAGTATGACACAAAAATTAGAGGATAGTGCGCTTACAGAATGGAGGGAGAGAAGTGAAGATCGCTATAGGGGCCAAATAGGTATCTCCCCAGTACCAGAGGTCATGAAATACAAGGAAATAAACAAGGCAGCGCTACTTCACTCTTTCGGGGGAAAAAAATGTACACAGGGAAAGGGAAGGGAACACAAGGATAATATAATGCCAACAGTCAGAAGAGACTGGTGAAAAAAACCATTGAGTTCAAAGGACACTTGAGATCAAGTAGAACATACATGGATGCATATTAGAGAATGTTCTAAAAAATGAAGATGGTTTCTGTGCACAAGTGTTCTTTCTTCTGTTTGTGGGTATATGTCCAGCTTGTGGGGTGGATACCTCGACAGAGAGAGAGAAAAATACATAGTGCAATACTGTATGTCCAAATGGAACGATAATAAGTATGGAAAAAATAGTAGAAAAAAGAACTCACATTCTTCGAGAGCTTCCAGCCCTCATATGTTCACCTTCCAGGTTGTTATAGGCCAACCGGTTTGCCCTTGGACTCACGGCTCAGATCTCCATATGTGGTGTAGATCATCTCAGGCACCTCAATAGATAAAGAATATGGATACTCGGAGAGTAGGGTGGATAAGTTTAAAAGGGCATTTGAGTAAATACAATCAAGGGGTACAGTGGTATTTGAAATAAAATCAAATGTAAAAAACCAAAAAAGGTTTAATGCTAGACACGTTTCGCGCCACTAGGAAGAAGCTACTGAAGAAGCGCCCCTAGTGGCGCGAAACGCGTCTAGCATTAAACCTTTTTTGTTTTTTTACATTTGATTTTATTTCAAATACCACTGTACCCCTTGATTGTATTTACTCCCTTTTGGGAATAATAAATGCCCTTTTAAACTTATCCACCCTACTCTCCGAGTATCCATATTCTTTATCTATTGAGGTGCCTGAGATGATCTACACCACATATGGAGATCTGAGCCGTGAGTCCAAGGGCAAACCGGTTGGCCTATAACAACCTGGAAGGTGAACATATGAGGGCTGGAAGCTCTCGAAGAATGTGAGTTCTTTTTTCTACTATTTTTTCCATACTTATTATCGTTCCATTTGGACATACAGTATTGCACTATGTATTTTTCTCTCTCTCTGTCGAGGTATCCACCCCACAAGCTGGACATATACCCACAAACAGAAGAAAGAACACTTGTGCACAGCAACCATCTTCATTTTTTTGAACATTCTCTAATATGCATCCATGTATGTTCTACTTGATCTCAAGTGTCCTTTGAACTCAATAGTTTTTTTCACCAGTCTCTTCTGACTGTTGGCATTCATTTCAGTATATTTCGGAACAAAATTCATTAATTCGTATTTCAGGAGTACTTACGAAATAACGAATTGATATGATCTGAATTCGAAACGAAACAAAATGGTATTTAACTAATTTAATTCGTTATACACTGTGTCATCAAAATAAAAGAAAAATTAGAATTTTTTTTGTGTTCCGGAATTCGAATCAATATTAATTATCGAATCGATATCGAATTGATATATCAACTATTGAATTGATCGTAAGTTACAATTATTATTATTCTTTATTTATAAAGCGCTGGCATATTCCGCAGCACTGTACAATAGGCACAGTATAGACAGGGTTACAATACCTTGAACAACATTTGACAAACAGTACAGGAGGAGATGAGGGCCCTATTCCTGTAGGAACTCACAATCTGGGAGGGTTGGGTTTGGAAACAGGAGGAGAGGACTGCAAGGTGAGAGTGATTGATGGTTGCGTCAGTGAGTCGGGTGGTAGGCTTCCCTAAATAGGAACGTTTTAAGGGAGCGTTTGAAGGAAGAGAAATTAGGGGAAAGTCTGACTGTACGAGTGTTCCAGAGAATGGGGGATGCGCGTGAGAAATCCTGCAGTCTATTATGGGAAGAGGTGATGTGGGGGAAGCTAGGCGTAGGTCACTGTTTGATCTTAGGGAGCGGGCTGGGGTGTATTTGGTGATTACAATACAAGTAATAGTCAGCAAACGACTTTATGAAGCAAATTAATTTTGTTTCACTGTTTAATTTGACTCAAATACTAAATCTGTGATACAGCTTAATATTTAACCCTAGATTGTCTATTAACAGCAAAATTTGATTAATTGGGGTTTTATTTAGTGATCCGGAATTCAAATTAATATCAACTATCGAATTGAAATATGAAGTTTGAATCAATTTGAAAATTCAAATCGATGTGAAATTTCGAACTGATCCGAAACGAAATCCGAAATTAAATTAGTTCCGAAATGAGAAACGAAATTCCAAAAATTAAGTTATTTTAAAACAAAACGAAACAAATTTTTCAGCCATGCACACCCCTAATATACATAATATATATACATATATATATAAACGCCAAGGATCCCCGCACTCCACGTGTAAATGCAGATAATTGCTCCGGTGCTGGACTCTCGCCGAACCAGTTATACACAGTGTACAAAGGAGACCGCTCCACGGAGTCTTCAATTCAAGGAACTTTTAATGTGAAAATTATTCAACGTTTCAGTCTCATTAAAGACTTTCGTCATATATATCTCTTAAGGAGGCTGACAAAAAGTGAGATTAACACTTCATTCTTCATTCTTTAACTCAATCACTACCAAGATCGAGTATACTCAATCTTCAGGCACCAGCTGGTGCAATGATACTGAGTATACTTGATTTGGTCTAATTCTAGGATAATGCAAAAAAACTTTGTGTATGCTTATTAAGTTAATTTGCAAATGGGCTCCAAAATGTGTCTCAAACGCTTCAGCACCCTGGACAAGACAGCCGAGGTACTAAAACAGTTTGAACATCCTGGAATCTGTGTCTAAAAGACGGATCCCCAGCTGTTTCAGCTCCAACTGTAGTAGAGCTTTTTTGCCAGAAGATGGTGTCATCTTATTAGTGGTCAAGACTGCTAATACAAGCGTTATTATCAGAAATGGTGACACACATGGTATTAAGGGCAACTTTGAAACCTATAATGATGCAGGAAGGGTAGATGAGGAAAGAGACTATTCAGGAATGTGATGGGCTAATCAGAAAAAATGTTTTTTGAGGGATTTCCTGATAAGGGGAGGTAGGTCATACCACAGGACTGGTGCCGTGTGATAAGTCATGGAGGCACGGGTTAGTAGTGTGGAAAAAGAGAACAGGCAGAGGTCTGCTGTGATCTTTAAGTGGTGTACGTGTGAACAGTTTTGTATTAAGGGATTTATAGGCCTGGAACTGAAAATTTTGGATGCCTCTGCCTCAACCCTCAAAGCTCTTTTCTGTATCTGACATAATATTCTCATGTCTTACCCCATTCTTGGTACCTTCCACTATCCTCTTCTCGAAAATTCTTCTCTCTTTTCATTGTTCCTCTCATTGTGTTGGTGGGAATTAGTGATGGGCCGAACACCCCCGTGTTCGGTTCACATTCGAACTCGAACATCCGAAAAAGTTTGACCGTGAACTCGAACACAATGCGAACACCATGCACGTCAATGGGGCTCAAACGTTCGAAAATTAAGGTCCCCTCCAAGAGGGCATATATGCAAGATATTGGCCATAAATGGTGTATGGGGGTCCAGGTACTGCCCTGGGGGACAGGAAACAATGAAAAAAACTGAAAAAAACCCCACATTTTTAACCCTTTCACTGCTGAGTGCTGAGGCATTTCACCGCTATGCGCTGAGCTAATTTTTACCGCTTTTGCTCATGTTTAAATGCGATTTGAAGCCATGGGAAATGTTTGAACAACAATGAGTGGGAAATGTTTGACCAACAATCAGTGGGAAATGTTTAACCAACAAGGAGTGGGAAATGTTTGACCAACAAGGAGTGGGAAATGTTTATGAATCGCATAGGCTTCAATGTTACAAATATTCCTGTTTTGATCCAATATCTAATAAACCGTTTATTATTATATTCTGTAGTAAAGAGTCTCTTTATTTTTAGATGTTTTAGGATCTTTTAAGCATTTTTTTGAATTTTTTTGAATATTTTTTTCAAACTTTCCTCGAACGTCCTGAAAAGTTCGAAGTTTGCTAATTTTCGAACAGCCGATGTTCGAATCTAGCTTCGAACCGATTCAAACTGGCAGCCCATCCCTAGTGGCAATTAATTCTGACCGAGGGCTTGATTTAAATTTTTTTTTGTATTATGCTATAACAGATACAAGAAGCCAATGGAGGGACCGTCAGTGGGGGGAGGTATATGAGGAGCATTATTTGAAAAATATAAACCTGGCAGCAGTATTCATTACCTACTGCAAGAGGGCAATGTGATTGTTGGACAGACCAAAGGACTGAAAGGAGAGGCAGTTACAATATTCAAGTCATGATATAATAAGCACATAATAAGCTTGGAATGACCCCCTAAGCATGCTTTACCTGTCACACAAAACAGTGTAGATACTATAGATCCTACAATATGTTCCTGTTATATTGTCAACAGAACTTTTACATTAATAAATTAATTTGTCACACATGGAAATTACTTAAATAATACACACAAAAATTTTGATTGCAAAAATAAAAAATAAAAACCTAAAAAATAAAATAATTATAATACACATATTTGTATCAGACATATGCAAATACTTGTTTTATGGAAAATTATTCTGATATGTAGCTAATAATGCAATTTTATGAACACACTAAACATTTGTTTTCATTGTTTTAATCTAAAGGAGCCTCTCCCCCCTTTAAAGAAAAAAATTGGTTTTACATTGTCGTGGAATTCCTTCCAAACTTCCACATCTGCACATTACATCCCACACAATGTCTAGTTTCTAGACAATGGTTTTCAGAACAGGAAACCCACAGACCTTTACAATATCTAAATGCAATAATTGTTTACGATGGTGATTTTTTATTTCGGGTCTGTTGCCAATGGCCTGTTTTAATGATTAAGCGGTCAAAAGCTTTTTAAAGTCAAACAACTTCTTTTTGATCATTACGAAGGCATAGACTCCCAGAGCAATTACAGAAAGATTTACCAGGTGTTAATCTATATGTACCAAATGGAAGTGTATGACATTCTACATAAAAAAAAAATATGTTTATTGTATATTTATTTACAATCTCTTTAAAACATGAATATATAGGTGATCGTTTTGGAATTAGCTTTTTTTAGCATTAAATAGAATTAATTTTGCAGTAAATTTACAATGTATTTATGTCTGTTAACATAAAATTAAAAATAATACACCCTTGTATTTTCTTCCTTCTTACGTGAAAAAAAATACTAACAAGCTATTGTGCCTTATTTTGGGATCCTGCATATGATGTTACTAGACTTATTCTGGCTGTACAAGAGCCTGCAAGGCTCAATCTGTGAATTGTTAATTTTTGCATGCTGCCAGGCAGAAATCTGTTGAGGCTTTAATGAAACTTATCATGAGACATACAGCACAAGCAAAATCTGATATCACTCCTTAAAACTATCTTAAATGGCCAGACTCACTGTAGGTTGTAAATAATATTTTTAATTAACTACCCTCTATAAGGGATTTTGTGACCAAGGTCATTCAGGGTTATTCAAAGAGATCCGAATGGCTGTCAAAAGGGAACCGAACGCTGAAAATCAGCGTTCGGTTACTTTTCTTGGCCATTCGGCTATCCAGAGAGCAGGCAGTTCGCCAAATCTAGGTGAAGTGCCTGCACATACGGTGCCTGTTCATTACCTGTTCGAGGGCAGTGAAATCCCCATAGAGAAGCAATGCTTCGTCTATTTAGAGAACACAAACCAGCAGTGAAAGGTTCCCGAAATGCCCTGCCATTCAGTGCTTTAATTCGGCAGGTTTATTTAGGCGAATCCCATAGGCTTCAAAGTTAAAAATATTCCCGTTTTTATTCAATATCTAATAAACCGTTGATTATAATATTCTGCAGTAAAGAGTCTCTTTATTTTTAGATTTTTTTAGGATATTTTAAGCATTTTTTGGGATTTTTTAAACAAAAATTCAGATTTTTTTAAAAAAAATTTTTACTTTACTCATTTTTTCTGTAACTGCCCTTTTTATTATCATTCATTGGACCTCATATGTAAATTTCAGACATTTTCACTCAGTAGCTTCTTTGCAAACAGCGTTTCACTTTTCAAACATTCCAGCGAACAATTTTTTAATTTATTCACTCCATTCGTCTGCGGTGTCGGGTTTTTTCCGGCGGCTGCGCTGCATGTGACGGCTCCTGCTCAGGTTTTTCTGGCGTTTTTGGTGGGTTAATCCAGATGTTTTTGCAGGTTTCGGTGTGCGTTTGCCCTCGTTTTGCGGTGAGTTTTTGGCGGGTTTGCGGCGACTTTTTCCTGCATTTCGGCGGCCCTGTGGTGCTTGCTGAATACACCGCAGGGTGGCCGAAATGGGATCAACAAATCGAACCGAATTGAAGAGAACGAAAAGTCAAACGTGCGGTGGCTTTTCGATTCACTTTGAATAACCCTGATAGTGTTCTTACTAATACTCCCTGCAACATACGACTCTCCCCGTACTGCCAGCCTTTCAAGACATCTCTAATGGTAATCCTAACCAGTGGCGTCAGTAGGGTTGGTGTCACCCGGTGCGGTAACTTATGGTGTCACCCCCCCCCCCCGAGTTTTACGGATTTTTTTTTAACTATTCTTACTCCTAAATCAGTACTCCCATATAACACTGAATGCTCATACACACATTACGGTTTATTGCTGTGGAGCTCTCTCATATGCTCACACAAATTTTTGCCAACTGCCAGCAAGTACGATGCCTGTTCGCAGGCAGTGAAAGCACACATGGATATATATTGCCCCCAGTAGCTCTGGATATATTGCACCCAGCAGCTCATCCATTGATATATATTGCCCCCAGCTCACATATGGATATATTGCCCCAGCAGCTCACCCATGGATATATATTGCCCCAGCTCACACATGGATATATTGCGCCTCAGCTCACATATGGATATATTGAGCCAGACCAGCTCACACATGGATATTGCCCCAGCTCTCATGGATATGCCCCCAACACACATGGATACTGCCCCAAGCACACATGGATAATGCCCCAGCTCACATGGATATGTCCCAGCAGCTCTCATGGATATTGCCCCAGCTCCGCTCATGGATTTTGCCCCAGCTCCTCTCATGGATTTTGCCCCAGCTCCTCTCATGGATATTGCCCCAGCTCCTCTCATGGATATTGCCCCAGCTCCTCTCAAGAATTTTGCCCCAGCTCCTCTCATGGATATACTGCCCCAGCTCCTCTCATGGATTTTGCCCCAGCTCCTCTCATTGCTATGCCCCCAGCTCCTCTCATTGATATTGCCCCAGCTCATGGATAATGCCCCAGCTCATGGATAATGCCCCAGCACATGGATAATGCCCCAGCTCATGGATACTGCCCCAGCTCATGGATATGCCCCAGCAGCACATGGATATGCCCCAGCAGCTCATAGATATGTCCCAGCACATGGATTTGCCCCCCAGCTCATGGATTTGCCCCCCAGCTCATGGATATGCCCCAGCTCATGGATACTGCCCCAGCTCATGGATATGACCCAGCTCATGGATTTGCCCCAGCTCATGGATTTGCCCCAGCTCATGGATTTGCCCCCAAGCTCATGGATTCTGCCCCAGCTCATGGACACTGCCCCAGCTCATGGATTTGCCCCAGCTCATGGATATGCCCCATCTCAAAAATGGATTTGCCCCAGCTCCTGGATATGACCCAGCTCATGGATATGCCCCAGGACATGGATTTGACCCAGCTCATGGATATGCCCCAGCTCATGGATATGCCCCAGCTCATGGATACTGCCCCCAGCTCATGGATATGACCCAGCTCATGGATTTGACCCAGCTCATGGATACTGCCCCAGCAGCTCATGGATATGCCCCAGCAGCTCATGGATATGCCCCAGCTCAAACATGGATATTGCCACAGCTCATGGATATGCCCCAGCTCATGGATTTGCCCCAGCAGCTCATGGATATGCCCCACCTCATGGATAATGGCCCAGCACATGGATATGCCCCAGCTCACCTCCGCCGCGTGTTCGCTCCCTCTGAGCATCCGGCGGCGCGCAGCTTGGGCGCTCGCCTAGGGGAGCCACGTGACCAGCCACGATTGGCTGGTGACGTGTTTCCTCCAGGCGAGCGCCGAAGCTGCATGCTTCGGACGCTCGCAGGGAGTGAACACGCGGCGGAGGGTGAGACACCCGCCCTTAGGGTGACGGTGTCACCCTAAAGGCGGGTGTCACCTGGTGCGGGCCGCACCCCCGCCCCCACGTTACGACGCCACTGATCCTAACGCTAATTAACACTTTGCGCTCCCTATTTTAAGCATAAGGAGCGCAAAGTACAGTAAGCTTGCACTGAAAAGCATAAGATCCGAATCGCTAAAGTTTTTTTTTTAACCTGTTAGCGTTCGGAATATAATATGGTCGGCCCACGCTAGGGCCACCAAAGATAACGTTAATGTTCACACAGCTGAGAGCTAACATTAGCGTGTAGAATGTAATATGGTCGAAGATATTTAACAGTATGGATATATCTACCAATATGTGTAGATAGATGATTCACTTTTCACGTTTTATGGCTGCCAGGATAAAAGAGGAAGCGTTCTGGCTGAATCATAGAGTTGTTGTTCTTAAATTTTAAAATCGGATTTCTTTATCAAGATAAGAATGGTAAAACTATATCTCTGCCTTGATGACTTATACTTTTCTTAGCAATAAACTGTCTCCTGACATTGATTTGTTCTGAGTGATAAACTCGTCAAACCTGTCAGAAATAATGTTCTGTTCTTTCTCTTGGTGTGAAAAGCCAGCTTTTGCAATCAACGCCCCTTTCAAGTCATCCGTTCACCTCACCATAACCTTTTCTAAGCTTCCTAAAAAAAGGTGAAAGAGTTGGACAAATGTCTAAACAGAAAGCAACTAGAGAAACAAAACCAATAATGGGATGGTGCATGTTGTAGGTGCAAAGTTGTCATAGACAGTGTGACTGGTCAAGAAGCACTGATCCTTGGGAATATGTCCATTGGAGAAATATTTATACAGTCAACATAAATTTGTCCTCACATTAAAATGATATTGTAATTTTGTCACCAGCAGCAGCACTTGTGCTTCATTTCTAAACACATGAGAGCCCAGTCACTCCTCTCCTTTTAACCCCTTAAGGACAGGAGTAATTTTACAATTTCGGCGCTGTTTCGAAGTAGAAGTTTGCTGAGCTCATTTTGACCGTTTTTAAACGCAGTTTTAAGTCACGTATTATTATCCCACCCAGACAAATTATATATCGTTCTTTCCGGCAGACTCGGAAGATTAATAATATATCATTATTATATGTATATGTCATGCCCTGCCAAAATGCTATAACAAAAAATTAAATTTTTTTTTTAAAAAATTTGAATTTTCAAAAAAAATCATCCACAGTGTGTAAAGTGTTTTTTTTTTTAAATTTATTATCCGAGCCTTTGCGGTCATATGCTATGGGGTAGATTTGTTAAAAAATTAGAACGGGGAACCCATTTTTTTTTTTGGGGAGAAATTGCGTGATTTTAGCTAAACCCCCCCCAAAAAAAATCATTAGTGAAGCATCATTGTTCACATTATAATTGAAATGTGAGCAATAGTGCTGCATTAAAAAAAAAATTTTTTTATTTTTTTATTAATTAATTTTTTTATTATTTTTATTTTTAATTTTTTTTAACTTTTATTTTACTTTTAACATGGTCATGTTTGATATCACTGGAAAGGCCATGCTGGAAAGGCCACCCCCTAGCTGCCACCGATCAGGAGATAAAGGGGTTCAAAGAGCCCCCCTATCTCCTCTATGGGATTTCCCTAGGAAATCCCTTTGCAGCTAGGGGGTTCCCCGGTTAACTGACATCATCGCGCATGGCACAATGAGTCAGTTGACCCGGGGGGACCCAGAGGTGGGGGCTGCCATCCAAGATGGCGGCCCCCACCGGAAAAAAGGCCACGGTCTTGCTAGGGGGTTAACCCCTTAGTAACCCCCTACATCGCTGGAAAGGTCAGGCTGTGACCCTTCCAGCGATGCTGGCCACAGCCGCCTGGTCCCCGGCGATGGGGAGATAGAGGGATCCAAAGGATCCCCCCTCCCGTTCAGGGACTTCCCCTGCGCCGGCGGGGGGGAAGCCTGAAACTGACGTCATCGCGCCACCAGCGCGATGACGTTAGTGCGCCGGAGGAGGGATTCACGCTGATCTGACTCCGCGGGAGTCAGAGCAGCGTGGGAGCGACCGGAGGAGGTAAGTATTGCCGGAGGGGGGCTGTAAACGCCGAGGACGTACAATTCCGTCCTACAGGCGTTAAAGCCTGCCTAATGCAGGACGTAATTGTACGTCCTGCGGCGTTAAGGGGTTAACAGAATGGACCGTACCTTGCAAAATATACCATTTTCATGGCTTGCCATCAAGGCAGCATGGGCCAATTCAAGAAGAACAGTGCTACACAGTCCTTAAATATGCTCATACTTGACAACTATCCTTCCTGCCTGTTCATCTTGGACAGTAGAGGACAAAAAAAGCTTCTCAAGAGAAGTAAACGATCTTATGTCAACTATATTGATTCAATTGTACTGGCTGGGTGGAGTAGAGGTAACATCACTGCTCTATAACCGTGGAGAGAAACTGTGGAGACACAGGTTCGATCCTGGCAAGAGCACCTCTCCAGTAAGTGTCCTTGGGCAAGACACCTAACGGTACATACAGTTGCAAGAAAAAGTATGTGAACCCTTTGGGATTACATGGAGTTTTGCATGAATTGGTCATAAAATGTGCTCTGAGCTTTATCTAAGTCACAACAATTTGAAAAACACAGTCAGCTTAAAATAATACAACACAAACATTATATGTTTTCATGTTTTTATTGAACAGAACATGTAAACATTCACAGTGCAGGGTGGAAAAAGTATGTGAACCTTTGGACTTAACTGGTTGACCCTCCTTTGGCAGCAATAACCTCAACCAAACGTTTCCTGTAGTTGCAGATCAGACCTGCACAACGATCTGGAGTAATTTTGGTCCACTCCCCTTCACAAAACTGTTTCAGTGTAGCAATATTCTTGGGATGTCTGGTGTGAATCGCTCTTTTAAGGTCATGCCACAACATTTCAATCGGGTTGAGGTCAGGACTCTGACTGGGCCACTCCAGAAGGCGTATTTAGTTTTGTTGAAGCCATTCTTTTGTTGAATTACTTGTATGCTTTGGGTCATTGTCCTGTTGCATCACCCATCCTCTGCGGAGCTTCAGTTGGCGGACAGATGGTCTTACGTTTTCCTGCAAAATGTCTTGATAAACTCTGGAATTAATTTTTCCATCAATGACAACAATCCGTCCAGGCCCTGAGGCAGCAAAGCAGCCCCAAACCATGATGCTCCCTCCGCCATGTTTTACAGTGGGGATGAGGTTTTGATGTTGGTGTGCTGTACCTTTTTTTCTCCACACATACAGGGTTATCCAAAGAGATTCGAAAAGTCACCGCACGTTCGGTGACTTTTCGTTCTCTTCAATTCGGTTCCTTTTGCCGATTGCATTTCGGTGACCCTGCGGTGTATTCAGCAAACAGCACAGGGTCCCCGAATTGCAGGGAAAAGCTGCTTCAAACCTGACGAAAACTAACCGAATGCACGCTGAAAACAAGCAAAAACATCTGGATTAACCTTCGAAAAAGCCGAACAGGAGCCGAACAGGAGCCGAACATGAGCCGAGAATCACACAGAGCCGAAGCAGCTGTGACGTAGAGGAGGCAGTGAATAAATTAGAAAAACCATTTGTATGAATCTGGGAAAATGAAACGCTGTTTGCAAAGAAACTACTGAGGGAAAATGTCTGAAATTTTCACAGGAGGTCCAGGGAATGATAATAAAGAGGGCTGTTACAAAAAAAATAAGTAAACTGGAAAAAAAATAAAAAAAAAAAATCGGACTTTTAATTTTTTTTTAAAAAAATCAGAAAAATGCTTAAAGTATCCTAAAAAATCTATAAATAAAGAGACTTTTTGCTGCAGAATTTTATAATGAACGGTTTATTAGATATTGAATTAAAACGGGAATATTTTTAACATTGAAGCCTATGGGATTCTCCTGAATAAATTTGCCGAATTAAACCACCGAATGGCAGAGCATTAGGGGAACCTTTCACTGCTGGTTTGTGTTCTCTGAATAGCCGAAGCAGTGCTTTTTCATGGGGATTTCTCTGCCCTCAAACAGGCACCGAACAGGCACCGTATGTGCAGGCAATTCGCCAGGATTTGGCGAATTGCCTGCTCTCTGGATAGCCGAATGGTCAGGAAAGGTAACCGAACACTGATTTTCAGCGTTCGGTTACCTTTCTCAAGCAATTCGGATCTCTTTGGATAACCCTGAAAGTGTTGTGTGTTTTTTCCAAACAACTCAATTTTGGTTTCATCTGTCCACAGAATATTTTGCCAGTAGTGCTGTGGAACATCCAGGTGCTCTTTTGCAAACTTCAAACGTGCTACAATATTCTTTTTGGACAGCAATGTCTTCCTCCGTGGTGTCCTCCCATGTACTCCATTCTTGTTTAATGTTTTCTTTATTGTAGATGTGTCAACAAAAATGTTAGCATGTGCCAGAGATTTCTGTAAGTCTTTAGCTGACACTCTAGGATTCTTCTTTACCTCATTAAGCATTCTGCGCTGTGCTCTTGCAGTCATCTTTACAGGACGACCACACCTAGGGAGAGTAGCAACAGTGCTGAACTTTCTCCATTTGTAGACAGTCTGTCTTACCGTGGACACATGAACATCAAGGCTTTTGGAGATACTTTTGTAACCCTTTCATGCATCATGCAAGTCAACAATTCTTGATCTTAGGTCTTCTGAGAGCTCTTTTCTGCAAGGCATGGTTCACATCAGGCAGTGCTTCTTGAAACCAGTAAACCCAAAACTGATGTGTGTTTTTAAAGGGTAGGACAGCTTTCAGCAACACATCCAATAATATCACACTGATTGGACTCAAGGTTGGCTCACTCCTGGCTCCAATTAGCTCTTGGAGAAAAGTCATTAGGCTAGGGGTTCACATACTTTTTCCACCCTGCAATGTGAATGTTTACATGTTATGTTCAATAAACACATGAAAACATATAATGTTTGTGTTGTATTATTTTAAGCAGACTGTGTTTTTCAAATTGTTGTGACTTAGATGAAGATCAGAGCACATTTTATGACCAATTCATGCAAAACGCCACGTAATCCCAAAGGGTTCACATACTTTTTCTTGCAACTGTACTCACCACCCAGGACATAATTGAAAACGAGAGAAGTCTCAATGTATCCTTCGTGGTAAAATCCTTTCTCAAAAAAAAATTCAAATTGTTCAGTATGTTGATTTCCGAAAAAAATTACGAATTGAGAAAGGGATTTTTGAGGAAGAAAAAAAAGGAAATTAGGCTGAAATATTTTTTTAAACATTAGAATATTCTATTAGCCTTCCTTAAAGGTACAAATCTGTAAGCTGCTGGTTGAAAATAAGCATTTTCCGACGTTTTTCCGGCCAACTTTTCCTCGGACCAGCGGCATTTTTCGAGTATCAGTTTGGGATGAATTTTTTTCAACTGAATCATCTGATATTTTGAAAAAATATGCCGCAAGCATCTGACATTTTTTTCTAATAGACTTGTGTAAAGGCAAAAATCTGCATGATGCCGGCCAAAAATATCTTAATCGAGTGGCTTACCGACACCCTTTTTTTGGACAATTTTTTTCTATGGAATCAGCCAGTATTTTGAAAAAAATATCGTCTTCAAGCAAATATTTTTTTTTCCGAAAACTTAGCTGATGGTTTTGCTTTGTTGGTTTTATTTTAAGGTGACTTAGGTTTGTAACAGAGATCCATAGATTTTTTGTTTATTGTTTTAGTACTGTGCTCATAAGTGTGAGCAACACATTCAATTAGGGTGTGTAACCAATTCATAAATGTAAGAAAATAAGCTATAAACGCAGATACACAATGGCCATAGTCAAGTATGTACATAAATCCAATGTCAATTTAAATTCTAAATATATCCTGACCAATTAAAGAGCAGCAGAAAATTATAGATATGGCCCTAAATGGAGTGTGGGCAGTACAAACCAATCTTTTATTAACCTCCCTGGCGGTCTAATTTTTTTAAATTTTGTGTCTAAAAGCGTCTCAATTTTTTTTTACAGGAAACGTGTTTTTGTACATAGTTAGCCTGTAATAATTAGGAATCATGCTCTGAAATCCGTGCATTCAAGAGTTCTACTGGTAAAATCCTTTATAAATAAATAAATAAAAAAATAGTAAATACACTGAGTCCGATAAAGTTTGAAACACGAAATAATAATTTATTATCCCAAAAATAATTATCCAAAATGTAAATAAATGATATTCAATAAAATAAAAACAAAAAACACTGAAATCGGTCTGAAAACAAGAGTAAGAGGATGTATGGTCTATTTCTTATCCTGTACTGCCACCCAGTGGCCGTTCATAAACGTTGCACTTTGGATTACAGTATTTTATGAATTGTTTATAAGTTTGCTGATGGTTCTCGCCCACCCCGCACCATGTGACTCGCAGGGAGCCTTCCAGGAAGCAGCTTGCCGCGATCACACTGCGGGGGACAGCGAGGGAGCTAGGAGGAGGTGAGTAAACATCCAGCCCGAGTGTGGCTTGGGGTTACCGTTCGCAGTAGCAAAATTTAACCCCAAGTCACACTCGGGAATACCACCAGGGAGGTTAAGGTGTGTAGGAAAACACCCCTGATCTCAATGGCCATGATTCACTTGGACTTGAGATGGGCATGATGGTAGTGCACCCTCTCTGCAAGGAGAAAGTTTAAGGTCTATGTTTAAAAGGAAACAAAGTAGCAAAACAAGAGGACATAAAGTGGAGGTTCAGTGGAGGCGCTGATAAATTGTGTGAGGTGATATGATTTATGTTATGCAGCCAACAAGGATTATGACACAAAACCTCGACAAGAATGTGCAAAATACTAGAACAGAGACGGGGGGGGGGTCCAAGTGGCGCAGGCTCTTAAGTGAGCAGTCAGTAGAATAGTGTGATGATCTTAATTTGGTCAGATAGGACCTAAGTGCAACAATGCTTAATGCATAATTGTCAACAATGCTTGATATATGGTGCAATATCAGAGAATCCAATGATGTGAACAAAATGCCTAATGGGTTTTAATATAACCGCGTATAGGACAGATAGTGCCTTCTACTGGAGGGTGAAGGAATAACAATTTTGTTCTTGCAAAAAGACGTATGGAGCACTTATATAAGGTACATGAGATATATATAAAGTGCTAGTGAAAAGTGCATAAAAAGTGCATAAAAAGTGCATAAGTGCAAAAAATACTAGGTTCTTGACAGGGTTATAACCCAGAATTTTCGAGTGGGAGGAGAGTTCAGTTCAGACTGTATGCAATATAGAGAAGATATCCGCTGGGGTAATCCGGAGGTTATAGATGTCGTCCTAAGGTCCGGTCCTCACCTAGGTCCTATATGTGCTTCCAATTCCCAAATATCAGGGAGGAAGGAAGGGGAAGACAGAAAAAGAGGGGATTGCGCAATATTGCTTGATAATCGATCGGGTTGGTAATGACAAAGGGACACTTACAGTGTGCAGAGCCTTGATACCGGCTCTGGTGTGGAACGCCTTGGGCCTAATTGAGGGTGGCCTCTGCCCTTCTTTAGGGTTGTTCCTGGGTAACCCTCCGTTTTTCTTCTTTGCTGGTTTACACGGTTATCTCAGGTATAAAAGGGAAAGAATCCTCATAGCGCAATATGCAACTGTTGCTGAGATATAAAATAGAGGTAGAGATGGCAAACTCACCGATGATGGAGCCTAGAGTAACAGGCTCAGCTTGCGGGCAAGTGGTACGGCTATGGTGGGTACCTACACCTCTTTCTGCAGCGGGTGGTCTCCTGTTCTCCAGTGGATGGTTTCCTTGGGAGGAAGTAGGCTGGGTGCTTGTAGCCTGAGATACAGCTAGGGCTCCAGGTGTCAAATGCAAATAAATAAAAAAAAGGAGATGGATGGTGGTCCAAATAAAATAAATTTATTAGCAGGGGATTACAGATAAAAAGGGAGAATAGAGGGGGTTACACAGAGTACGCGTTTTGGCTATCCACTGTAGCCTTCTTCAGCTCAAAGTGCAAAGAGTGCAAAAAGTGCAAGAAAGAGGGAATACAAGACACTCCACATGTGTCTGTTTATATAGAATCCATGCTGGGTGAATTCCCGGGGTTACTTCCGGGTTCCGCGGTAGATGCGGTCACGTGATGCGTGTCGCGTCATTACGTTTTGCGCGGCGGCCATTTTGGATATGCGTTCCACCGGCCGATACTCTGCGTTCCACATGGCGGATTGTCCGGTGTGGAAGGAGAAAGATGCGGCAGTGAGTTGAGACTAATCCTGCAAGGAATGTCCATAGGCACTAGCAGCAAACTTATGGCAGAGGAGCCTAATTACCATGCGATTACATAAACATGGGTACAAATGGGACAAAATGGATAAAAAATAAGAAGGATGGAGCACGTTGTTAAAACAAATTAAAAACACATTGGGGTAGAATAAAATAGGGGTATAAAACATGAACATGAGTGCAAATAAGGCAAATGATTAAAATAATAGTGATCACTATTATTTTAATCATTTGCCTTATTTGCAAATAAGTTTGCTGCTAGTGCCTATGGACATTCCTTGCAGGATTAGTCTCAACTCACTGCCGCATCTTTCTCCTTCCACACCGGACAATCCGCCATGTGGAACGCAGAGTATCGGCCGGTGGAACGCATATCCAAAATGGCCGCCGCGCAAAACGTAATGACGCGACACGCATCACGTGACCGCATCTACCGCGGAACCCGGAAGTAACCCCGGGAATTCACCCAGCATGGATTCTATATAAACAGACACATGTGGAGTGTCTTGTATTCCCTCTTTCTTGCACTTTTTGCACTCTTTGCACTTTGAGCTGAAGAAGGCTACAGTGGATAGCCGAAACGCGTACTCTGTGTAACCCCCTCTATTCTCCCTTTTTATCTGTAATCCCCTGCTAATAAATTTATTTTATTTGGACCACCATCCATCTCCTTTTTTTTATTTATTTGCATTTGACACCTGGAGCCCTAGCTGTATCTCAGGCTACAAGCACCCAGCCTACTTCCTCCCAAGGAAACCATCCACTGGAGAACAGGAGACCACCCGCTGCAGAAAGAGGTGTAGGTACCCACCATAGCCGTACCACTTGCCCGCAAGCTGAGCCTGTTACTCTAGGCTCCATCATCGGTGAGTTTGCCATCTCTACCTCTATTTTATATCTCAGCAACAGTTGCATATTGCGCTATGAGGATTCTTTCCCTTTTATACCTGAGATAACCGTGTAAACCAGCAAAGAAGAAAAACGGAGGGTTACCCAGGAACAACCCTAAAGAAGGGCAGAGGCCACCCTCAATTAGGCCCAAGGCGTTCACACCAGAGCCGGTATCAAGGCTCTGCACACTGTAAGTGTCCCTTTGTCATTACCAACCCGATCGATTATCAAGCAATATTGCGCAATCCCCTCTTTTTCTGTCTTCCCCTTCCTTCCTCCCTGATATTTGGGAATTGGAAGCACATATAGGACCTAGGTGAGGACCGGACCTTAGGACGACATCTATAACCTCCGGATTACCCCAGCGGATATCTTCTCTATATTGCATACAGTCTGAACTGAACTCTCCTCCCACTCGAAAATTCTGGGTTATAACCCTGTCAAGAACCTAGTATTTTTTGCACTTATGCACTTTTTTATGCACTTTTTATGCACTTTTCACTAGCACTTTATGTATATCTCATGTACCTTATATAAGTGCTCCATACGTCTTTTTGCAAGAACAAAATTGTTATTCCTTCACCCTCCAGTAGAAGGCACTATCTGTCCTATACGCGGTTATATTAAAACCCATTAGGCATTTTGTTCACATCATTGGATTCTCTGATATTGCACCATATATCAAGCATTGTTGACAATTATGCATTAAGCATAGACATGTGCATTCGTTTTAGTACTAAAACGATTTAGTCCGAATTTTGGGATAATTTAGTTTTAGTATGACTCAAGAGAAACGAAACTGCTCAGTACAAAAAACGAAAGAAACTAAAATAAAATGCACTACATTTTAGTTTCAGTCCTTTTTGTGATATTACATTGATGAGTGAAGGAGACCAGCAATGAAGAGTGCAACATCCGAAGTTCTGCACCCTCCACATGCCAATGCAGTAGGATGTTCTATACAGATAGGGGCATTAATTAATGCAGGAGGATGTTCTATACATTATACAGAGAGGGGTATTAATGCAGGAGGATGTTATATACATTATACAGAGAAAGGTATAAATTGAAGAGGATGTTCTATACAGAGAGGGACATTAATTAATTCAGGTGGATGTTCTATATATTATACAGAGAGGGTTATTAATTAATGCAGGTGGATGTTGTATACATTATACAGACAGGGGTATTAATGTAGGAGGATGTTCTAAACATTATACAGAGAGGATCCTTTTTTTCAGCCCTTTAAAGCCTGTGGCTGTGAGCGCTGAGATCGGCTGCTTGTTACATTATCTCTCAGTACAATGTATCAGGCTCAGCTGTTACAGTAACTGACTGTAACAGCACTCAGAGTTTCAGTAAAACAAGGAAATAATATTGTTCTAACCTCTTATATATAAAAATATTATTTACTAGTTTTACTGAAACTCTGAGCGCTGTGATGAGCAGCGAACAGTCAGTAATTGTAACAGCTTTGCCTGACACGGGGCAGTATTACAATGTTGGTGCTAACTTAACCAGAGCTGTTGTAAACTGAAAACCTCCATAGGCTCTAATGGCTCTGGGAAGTTTACAACAGCTCTGGTTAAGTTAGCACCAACTATGTAATATGGCCCACATTGTGCTGAGAGTGAGAGATACTGTAACAAGCAGCGATCTCAGCCCTCTGAGGAGCCACTACAATAGTAATTGTATCCACTGGTTTTCGGATGAATGAAATTAGTTTTCATACTAAAGAACTGAAAACGAATTTCTTTAGTAACTAAATAAATTGCATTTTAGTACTAATCCATTAGTTCAAAACGAAATTTTGTGCTGTGCACATGTCTAATTAAGCATTGTTGCACTTAGGTCCTATCTGACCAAATTAAGATCATCACACTATTCTACTGACTGCTCACTTAAGAGCCTGCGCCACTTGGACCCCCCCCCCCGTCTAAACAAGAGGACATAGTCTTATATTAGAGGGGCAAAGGTTTAAAAGTAACATCAGGAAGCATTATTTTACTGAGAGGGTGGTGGATACATGGAACAGTCTTCCAGTTGAAGTGGTAGAGGCCAAAACAGTAATTGAATTTAAGCAGGCATGGGATAGGCATAATGCTATCCTAAACAAAAGATAAATCCAGGTTAAGTATCCATGTAATTGGGCAGACTAGATGGGCCGAAAGGTTCTTATCTGCCGACATTTTTCTATGTTTCTATGTTTCTATGCGTATCACATTGCATTAACATACAGGGTAATTCAAAGAGAATCGAAATGTCACCGCACGTTCGGTGACTTTTCGTTCTCTTCAATTCGGTTCGTTTTGCCGATCCCATTTCAGCGACCCTGCGGTGTATTCAGCAAGCACCACAGGGTCCCCGAATTGCAGGGAAAGGCCGCTGCAAACCCGACGAAAACTAGCCGCAAAACCTGGCGAATTAATGTCGAAAACCCGCAAAAACATCTGGATTAACCCGCCGAAAAAATGGAAAAACCCGAGCAGGAGCAGATCACATGCAGTGAAGCCGCCGGAAAAAGCCAACACCGCAGACGAATGCACTGAATATATTAGAAAAACAGTTTGCTTGAATGTTTGAAAAGTGAAACGCTATTTGCAAAGAAACTAATGAGCGAAAATGTGTGAAATTTACATATGAGGTCCAGGGAATGATAATAAAGAGGGCTGTTACAGAAAAAATATGCAAACTTAAAAAAAAAAAAAAATCCATAAAAATGGTTAAAATATCCTAAAAAAAAATCGATAAAGAAAGAGACTTTTTACTGCAGAATTTTATAATGAATGGTTTATTAGATATTGAATTAAAACGGGAATATTTTTAACATTGAAGCCTATGGGATTCTCCTGAATAAACCTGTCGAATGAAACCAGCGAATGGCAGGGCAATTTGGGAACCTTTCACTGCTGGTTTGTGTTCTCTGAATAGCCGAAGCAGCTTTTTTATGGGGATTCACTGCCCTCGAACAGGCACCGAACAGGCACCGTATGTGCTGGCAATTCGCCAGGATTTGGCGAATTGCCTGCTCTCTGGGTAGCCGAATGGCCAAGAAAGGTAACAAACGCTGATTTTCAGAGTTCGGTTACCTTTCTCCAGCCATTCGGATCTCTTTGGATAACCCCGATAGAGACGAACTGCTAATGGGCTAGCTGTCTGGGGAAAAAAATGGCTGCAGTGGTGGCTCTAAATACTATACCCTGACAAACAATCCAATGAAAAGATTTAACCCTGGAACATGTATAATAGCACTTCACATAAAACATGTGGAATCAAACCACTATTGAAATTACCAAAAAATCCTGCCAATTGAAGGACAGCATGTGGATGTGCCAAATTCAAACCTTAACATTTAGTCAGTACAAAATAAAAATCAGAAGAGACACCACGTCTGATGAAGCCGACATTGTGCACTGTGAAATGCGTGTCCCCACTATCTTTAAGTACAGAGACGGATTGCCATACATATCTTTTATATTCCATTTTAGTTTATTTTATTTTTTCCTGGGTTTTATATTTGCTACGCATGGAATAAAACATTTTTTTTACTACAGAGAAGCCTGATACCTGTTTTCTGCACCCATGCTATTGCCCTCTTGATGCATTACTCTCCAGACCAACAAGCGAGAAGCCAAGAGTTGAGCACCTGGAGGCCAGACACCACCCCTGAACAAGGCTAAGAGATAAACAGTGGAATTAAATCTCATACAGGCACAACCACCTAACACGTCGAAGGGATTATCTTCCAAAAAACTTAAGTATTATATTCAATTTATGTATGCCTATGTAAAGTTACGCATTTTACTAAGTTTTGTACATCTCGTGGTAAATAGTAAAGTTTGTGTTTTAGACACAATATATTAATTCTTTGCTTTCTCAATAAAACTGAAAAGAGTCCAGGTGTGGCTCCAGGGCTAGAGGTGCAAAATCAAACGAAAGTCCTGGAGCGAGCATCTTAAATGCAAAACATGGCAAAGTGAATATACCAGGTGCCCAGGACGTCACACTTTACTTGCATTGTGATGCTGCGACAGGGCTGGCCACATGCTGTAGCATGCACACGAATTGCTACAATGTGAGTTCAACGTGGCTGCAAAGCGTGCTCCTCCATAGGAGGATCGAGCCTTGCAGTGCTGAGCGCACTAACTGCACTCAGTGAGGTGGCCAGATGGACGTCAGAGTGGAAGGAACGTCCACTCTGACGGACGTTCCTTCCGCTCGTAATAACGCTCGTCTGACACCAGCCTTAACTAAAGGCAAAGTACAGACATATTTTTACAAGCCATCTCCTAGCACAGTAGTTCCCAACCGCGGTCCTCAAGTACCCAACCAGGCCACGTTTTACAAATCACCTTGAGGAAATGCAGACTGAATCCTGCAATCACTGAGCAGCAAATCATATCACCTGTGCCGTACTTCAGATATCTGCAAACCTGACCTGTTGGTGGTACTTGAAGACCGTGGTTGGGAACCACTGTCCTTGCAAATAGAATATGTTACCTTGCACCTTTAGTGAACATCACTACTTTGTGGACACCAGTCACCATCACCAGACGCTTCTATACAGGAATCTACTTATTACATAATTTCCACTTATTCAACTGTTTCTCCACTATTTTAACTTGTTTGTTTTCATTGCACTCTCACTTTTGAAATCCACTTGAAGATTCGCTCCATAAATATGTCAACACTTTGTCACAGCACTGGCTTTGCAGTATGATGTATTCTTAGCTCTAACAACACTTTTCCTTGTTGGCTTTTCTTTTTTTTTTTCACTAGTCGAATGTTGTGTTTAGATGAAACATGCCTAAAGCCATCATAACCCATGACTAACCATCCAGATGAGTTTGATGTGTTTGTTGTAATGAAGACTTATCCAGGTGACTCATTCAGGTGCACTATCGCTACATTTCCAATTAACCCTTTCACTTTCAAGGGATTTTCCAGAAAAACACTATCAGGATACAGTGTATTTTTTTTAAAAATAATTTTAAATGAAGTATACACAGTATAAATATAAATATTTGGGAATATTGCCTGTGTATTCCTTGCTGTAATAGCCTATTTGGCAGGCAGATGACACCATCTGATGGCCAAACAGAGTTACTGCAGTTCTGGTCTCCGTGCAGGACAAGCTGTGGAGATGCCATTCAGACACATTCCCCTGCTGGTTTTAAAAAGTGGTAGAAAATTGATCAACATGGACCTTAAGGCCATGCTGTGGAGCACAAACGCCAATGAATTTTGTTTACAATAAATAAAGTTCCTTTGAACTGCTCTTGTGGAACACCATGGGCTCTATTTCATAGTTGGTGCTAACTTAACCACAGCCGTTATAAACTTACTAGAGCCATTATAGTCTATGGAGTTGTTAAGTTTACAACAGCTCTGGTTAAGTTAGCACCAGCTGTTAATATCACCCCATATGGGCTATGCCCGATACACCAGTAGGTGCCTTGCAGATATTTGAAGTTGCTCACTAACCTCTGAATTGGCCCCAAATTGAACTGGACGGTGAATTTCACCAAATACTGGTGAACTGACAGCAAAATACAGTGCAAGTCACTGCAATTTGACGCAATTCGGCGGCACCAAAATTGCCTTATAGAATGCTATCGTGTTTTCTAGCCACAGAATGCTGAATAGCACTGAAATTCCGGCTATTTGCCCTGATGTTTGGTGTTTCAGTTCGACAGGTTTAAGGCTGGTGTCAGACGAGCGTAGTGTTCACGTCCGTGATTGCGCCTAAAAGTACGTCCGTGATAGCATGACAGAAAGCCCATCGGAGCCCGTTACACGAAGTACGTCCGCACTGAAAGGTGGACGCACAACGGCCGCGGCCAACGGACGCAAGGCAGGCAAGAACGTACAACCACTAGAACGGCCGCACAATGTGCGCTGCGTCCGCAACGTCCGCATAGCTTTGTGTGTGAGTGATGGAACGTGGTCAGACTGACTGCATTTATACGTCCAGCATTTTTCACGGACAAAATGGTTTCGCTTTTTATTTTATTTTCTCTCCTACATCCGTCAAAATATACGTCAGTGATAAACGGACTGTCTGGCCACTACTGCTCCTTCCGTACTGACGTACGTCCGTGGAAATCACGCTCGCCTGACCCTAGCCTAAACAGGTGAATCCCATTTGTTTCAGTGCAATAAATGGAATATCGTTTTTGATTATCTTTTTAAAGAGCATTTATTCTTTTTATTTTTTTGCCAAACTCATTATATATTATTTTCACACGTTTTTGTATCTTTTAGATGACTTTTTTGTTTATTTTGTAACAGATCTTTTTAAAGGACCTTTTTTATTATTTGGAAAAATTGTATTGATTTTATACTCTTATTAGGAGAAGAGGAGTCTTTTTTTTTGTAGTTCAGTGGAATTCATCTATGCCAATTAGACAGTTATATGCCCAATGTGGCGGTTTTCGCAGACGTCTGATAACAGCTTCGGAGGCTCCAAATTTGGCATGTTTTTGGTGAAAACAGAATCACCGAAATGCAACAATTGCAGCGATACACAAATAGACCCTTGAGTATCAACCTTCGTAGTGAAGGGTTTAAGAGATGAAATGCTCATGTATTATATATATATATATATATATATATATGTCTTTCTTCAAAGTATATGATGAGAATTGTCTTTATGCAAGCTGTAAAGTTATAAAAATATATAGTTACTGGTTTGCCACTTCATGATATTATTTTAATGACTTTCCTAGTAAACAAAATGTTAAAATTAATTCATGTAAGCTGTAAATAAAGAGTGAATGGTTTCAATTTTGGTTAACTGCACTTAAAAAAAACCAGCATAATTAAAGTTATTAATTAATGAAATGTCATTTATAAATGCAAGAATTTTATTTCCCCCCTCCCATTGTGTCCTATCACATTTTATCTTGTTATGCTTGTTATTGTACTTATTTTGCTTACAATATTGAATAATTCCTTACTTTTTAGAACTCCTTAATTGTTATATTTCTTTTTGCACCTCTACATCACATTGCTGAAAATACTTTGTAAAATTAATTTAAAAATATGTGAAGTGTGCTTAAAGAAGATAAAACAGAATTACTATCAGGGCTATTCAGAGAGAGGTGAAAACCTTGAGAACGACTGGAGAGTTGAAAATTCTAGGTCAAAATAGTCAAACCAAAAAAATTCTCCCATTTATCTCACTTTCCAAATTGGCTATTTGGTCTAGAATGTTCATTCTCCTGGCAATTCTCAAGGTTTTCACCTCTCTCTGAATAGCCCTGTATATGATTATGACAAGTTCATGATCCACTAGTAACTAACTATGATAAATTGTCAATGCCTGAAATTTACTCAGCATCATTACTTTTTATCTGAGACTGGAAAACATGCTTCTCTGGCATTAACGGACTGAAAAACATCTGTCAGAACGTAGGCGCAAATATGCCTGTTCTTGTTGAGTCTGTTCTCTGTTGCTTTCTTTGGAGAGAAGGAAGACAATACACACTCTGTACGAAGAACACATCAAACATTTTGAAAACCTTATAAAGTTATTTTGAAAACGAATGTTTTTATTGATTAATATTATATATAATACAATTAAATAATTAATATAATATAATTCATACTTTTAGAACAACTGGATTTCTTTTTTTGTTATTTAGGCAACACGGAAAACATTTCATCTAATGCTGAAAACATATCAGGGTGTTATTCACTAAACATTGAACTTGCCGCCGTATTGCACCGAATGGTGAATTTCCCTGTTCATTGAAATATCGGGGCAGTTTGTCTATTCATTAACCCCTTCACTACCAAGTGATTTTCCATATAAAAATTGTCAGAAAGCAGTGGCTTGTTGTAAAATAGTATTAAGGGGTTAAAGAGGGGCTAAGGGGTTAATGAGAGGCACCGCTGCAAAGAGCAGACTCTGACCTCTCCAGGGGTGCTCTCTTTTTTTTCTATGTGCAGCTGTTGGGGAGGGACCTCCCCCCTCCCCTTTCAGATCACCGAGGGGTGCCTGAAAATGACATTTTAGCGCACGGCGAATAGCGATGGCTGGGGTCCATTAAACTGTCGGGCTGGCTTCAAGGAAGCCAGTCCGACGTGTGACCCAGGCCAGAAAGGTGAGTATGGGGAGGGGTGTTAAAACACCATGACCTACATTGCTCCTTAAGGGGAATTTTCCCTAGGACATACTATGCAGGTCAGTTGTCCTTATGGGGTTGATGGAACCTTTATTATTTAGATACATTTTAATAATTTTTTTGTGGTTTAAACACCTATTAGGAGAATTGGAGAGGGGTTTTTTTGGGGTTATTTTTTGCAGTTTGGTGGACTTCGCCAAAACCACTTCAGTGCTTTTCAGTGCTCTTTGGCGAAAATTCAACTTTTTCATGCGGGTTCAGAGACTCCATCATTGGCGCACTTCGATGAACATCCGTGAATAGTGAATTCACCGTACTGTCGGCGAAATGGAATCGCTGAAGTGCACTGTACTGCGCCAAAGGCGCTTAGTGAATAGACCTTCTATTGTTACAGAGTCAATAAATGATGATTTTTTTCCTTTCCTTTTTTTTTAAAGTGTGAAAACAGTATCCTTGAACTAAACATTTAACTTTGGCTGTTGAAAATTTGAGAATGCCTGCAGATTAGATGATAATTCAAGAAGTCTGAACATACAATAAAAGGAACTAATGAGCTTCTGTAGTGAATCTGATACTTTTGGGAAATTGTCTAAAACAATGTAGGCTGATATGGTTGAAGAAAATTCCCCCAAGACTTTACAGAGCAAACTGTAACATTAAATCATTTATGTTTTGCAATATTACGAATGTCAGGAAAAATAATCTGTTGTAACCCATTCACTACCAAGTGCCTTTTGCTGAAAGCATGTTTATCATAACATTTAACAGTTAAATATAGGGTAAAATAAAAGGGTTTAAAACAACAAAATAATATAAATTTGCTCATATTTAATTTTTCTTGTATACGGTTATCCTTCACAGACATATTTTTGGAATGAAAAAGATTCTGAACTCAAGATGGTGTCATTTATATTAGTCAATGTCACACGGGGTCTGCATTACCAGCATACAGGCAGAAATTACCTTTGCATCAAATACAGTAATTGTGATACCAAAAGAATATTAAAAACTCATAATACCTGCGTATGGAAACTCCTCCACATCCCCAGCGCCTCTGCCAGATCAAGGTAAGAGAGAGGGGAAGAGAGAAGAGAGGGACGACACTACACATCCTGAAAACATTAAAAAGATATAGTGGTGAGGATGAGTAGCATGTTCCTTTAATGGACTATATGAGAGGACAACAGAGTGCTGTAAGCATCACTGGTTCAATTGCTGCCACATCTTTGTATGCATTTGTAGCGCTCACTCCCGGAGGAGCCGCTGAAATTGAACCTCGGGTCAGTCTCCCCGCACTAGGGAATAAATATACTCCAGCACCGTTGTGGATTTTATAAATTATATAATTTACTAGAACAAATGGCATATAATGAATAACACGGTGTTCGTATATATATTTACAGTACTTCGTAATGCAGAAAACGCGCAGCGGAAAAGAAATACGATGCTTCGTAATTCGAGGAACGCGCAGCGGAAAAGAAATACGATGCTTCGTAATTCGAGGAACGCGCAGCGGAAAAGAAAATACAATGCTTCGTAATTCGAGAAACGCGCAGCGGAAAAGAAATAAAAATAAATCTTTAACCCCCTTTTGTGTTTGGGGAGTGAGTCCCGCACAGGTTATGTCCCAGAATGTCAGTGTGTGTGTGTGTTATGGTACCCGGGTACAATATTCAACTGGCCAGTGAATTGCTTATGAGGTATCTTCGACTAGTCACGTTGGGGCCCTGTGGGTTTTGGAAACAAACAGCAGCGTGCTTTATTTTCACAACGGCCTGGAAGGCCTCTCACCCATCCGCCAGATACTTGATGCTCCGCTCGACCCAGGACGTCTCTCCGCTCGATATTGACTGGGGTTCTCCTGGTTACTGGATCCGCTGTCTGGCTTTCTGTGGCTGCCGCAAGATATCCAGTTCACCGCCTGCTCTCCCTGTCCAATCGATCTGCGGTACTCCTCACTCGGGGTCTTCCGGCTTTCTCAATATCAGCGCGGGTAGTTCTGTGAATCACTGGGTCTTCCTCTGGTACGGCTGAACAACCCGGTCTTTAGCTCTGTCAGGCTCCAGCGACGCTCCGGCCTAGTCGCTGTCTCGTTCTGCTGCTCTGCGTCTTGCTCCTCTCACTCCCTGGCGCGCTCTGCCAGCTCTCTCCACGAGGCTCAGGATGTAAATCTCTGTGTCCCACCCACTTCCTGTGTCCGCTCCCAAAGCATGCCGGGAAATGTAGTCCCAAGGTTCAATGTCTCTCATCGCGCTGTCTCCCTCCTGTGGCCAAAAATAGGTACTGCCACGACAGGGAATTAAACCCAGCGCTACACATTGCTGCTCAGCTCCGAGTGATATTATTATTATTATAAATCTGCATAGTATTGACAATCTCAGGGCCATATTACATTACTAACGCTAACGTTAGCGCTCACCTGTGTGAGCGTTAACATTAGCTGTGCTTGCCCTAGCGCGTGCAGACCAAATTACAATCCGAACACTAACGGGTTAAAAAACCCGTTAGCGATTCAGATCTTGCGCATTTCAGCGCGAGGTTACTGTACTTTGCGCTCCCTATGCTTAACATGGGGAGCGCAAAGTGTTAATTAGCGTTAGGATTACAAAGTCCTAACGCTAATTACGCCAAGCTGCAGTTAACTCAAAAGTTACCCACAGCTAGGAACTGGTGCTATCTGATACAACTTTTGCAGAATCAGTCAGCAGCAGCTGAACCCCCAAAAAAAATCAGATACTCACCTCCCACCCCATGGTGAGAACAGTGGCTCCATCTGCCTCTTCTTGCCGCCAGGAGCTGTGAGAGACTGGGGGAAAAAAGTCCCCCGGTATCCCTCTGCGAATCGCTATGCCGACCTGCCGGATCTCGCTAGGAGAGATCCTGCAGGTCATGTGACTGGCAGTAAAAATCTAAATGGAATCCTATGAACTCCATGGAGGGGATGCTCGCAGTGGCGCTTAGCTTAGCGCTGAGTTACGGTGCAGGTCGCTGGTTTAGGCCCGCACCATAATATCACAATGCTAAAACTGTGACGCTAAGGAGAAACCTGCAGTCGCAGGTTTTCCTCCTTAGCATCCCCATTTTAGCGTTGAGAGTGTAATAGTGCCCTAAGTGTGTTCTCTCATGCTCCTCTCATGAGAATGTCAGAGATATTTAAGAAAACACTGGGCTTGATGCCAAATTTATTACAAAAAAACAGATATTGAATGTTTTAAATCCTTGTCAAGGAGAGCATAGGAAGATATGAAATCACTATTTTCTCTTTCATAACTAGAAATTACTGTATTTATCGGCGTATAACACGCATCTTAAGTTTAAGAAGAAGTTTGTGTAAAAAAGCTTATATTTAAAATAAATGACTGCTCTGAGCATTTTGTTTATTAACCCCTTACTGCGGGTTGTGTCAGTACACCCCTGTCAGGGAGCTGGTTCCGGGGTGACAAGTGTGAGCCCAATATGCAATGATGGGAAATAGAAAAACGTATATGAACAAAAGGGGTTTATTAAGAATAAGGCATAAGAGGCAGTAAACAAATATGAATAAACAATTAAGTAGCTGGTTAATAAGAAAGGAAAACACTGTATAAATAATAATCAGAAATAAGAAACTAAAAGGCAAGAGGAGATAAAGATAGACCAAAAGTAACAAAACTAAACTACACTAAACTATACTACTACATATAAAGGAAAAGAGTAGATTGAACTTAGAGCAGGGTTAAACCAGATATGGAGAGAAATAGGAGAAGGAAGAGTGAAGGAGATCTTTAGAAAGAATAAATAGGAAAAATAGAAACGGAAGATTCTTTGAGGCAGAGGGTCCTGGGTATGCAGGGGGTCCTGGGTATGCAGAGGGGTCCTGGATCTGTAGAGCGAGGGGGTCTTGGATCTGTAGAGGGGTCCTGGATCTGTAGAGCGAGGGGGTCCTGGATCTGTAGAGCAAGAGGGTCCTGGATCTGTAGAGCGAGGGGGTCTTGGATCTGCAGAGTGAGGGGGTCCTGGATCTGTAGAGCGAGGGGGCCCTGGAACTGTAGAGCGAGGGGGTCCTGGATCTGTAGAGCGAGGGGGTCCTGGATCTGTAGAGCAAGGGGGTCCTGGATCTGTAGAGCAAGGGGGTCCTGGATCTGTAGAGTGAGGGAGTCCAGGATCTGTAGAGGGGTCCTGGATCTGTAGAGGGGTCCTGGATCTGTAGAGAGGTCCTGGATCTGCAGAGCGACAGATTCAGCGGATTGCAGGGTAGCAGGCTCTGAGGGTTCAGATGTAGGGCAACAGGCTGAGGATTCGGTAGGTTGTAGGGCAGCGACGACTGAAGGACCTGCGGGATGCAGGGCAACACTTTCTGTAGATCCTGCGAGATGTAAAGCAGTGACAACTGAAGGACCTGCGGGATGCAGGGCAGCACCTTCTGTAGATCCTGCGAGATGCAGGGCAGCAACTACTGTATATCCTGCGGGATGCAGGGCAGCAATAATTGGAGAACCTGCGGGATGCAAGACAGCAGGCTCTGGGGATTCTGTAGGTTGTAGGGGAGCAGGATCAGAGGGTACTTGCAAGATGTATGATAGCAGGCTGTGGATTCTGCAGGATGCAGGGCAGCAGGATTCTTGTAGCAGGAACCATGACCAGTATGGTGGGAACCAAGACAAAAACAGGTTATAGCAGGCAGAGACAGAAGACAGCTCCTTCCTAGTGAGGTTCACCAGAACAATGCAGAAGCATCTTGCTTTGGGAGTGGCCCTTTTTTATAGTGGAGAAATCAAGATGTTATGGCTAGCACCTGGTTGCTGGAACAACTTGGTTCTGTAGGGGAATCATT
The DNA here is from genome assembly GCA_009667805.1 of Leptobrachium leishanense. Classification (NCBI taxonomy): domain Eukaryota; kingdom Metazoa; phylum Chordata; class Amphibia; order Anura; family Megophryidae; genus Leptobrachium; species Leptobrachium leishanense. The sequence goes on along the minus strand of CM019073.1, from coordinate 31,147,218 downwards.
GTTATTATTTCACTGAGACACTTTGCCTTTAGTTCTTTTATGGCGCCGGCGACTAGGGACCTGACAACCCCACTTGCCGGCTGCTGCGGCGGGCCCTTCGTCCGATCTAAGTTCAGCTAATGACACGCACCTCTGCCAACTGGTGGGCGGATTTGTTGCAGCCCATAGACGACAGTGGGGAGTGCTATGCCGCCCCAAGGCGTTCAGGCCTACCTGCCGAGGGAAAGGCATAGTACACCCTGTGGCAAGAAAGGGTTAATATTTATGACACTTATAAGGTAAATATGTAACATGTAAGTGTCAATCTTAACTCCCACTATGTCCCCAGTCCCATTCATTTCCCCATCTCTCAGTCCCATACATTTATCCACCATCTGCACAGAGCATCTATGCAACCCACCATCTCCTCAGAGCCATTCATCCCCCTCACCATCAATCCAGTGCCATTCATCCCCATTCCTATTTAATCCCCCATTCCCAGTCCCATTTATCCCCCTATCTCTCCTGAAATCATACATTTATTCATCTTTCCTCCCCCAACTCGGTCACTCGACGGCTGGCTATGCTAAGCTCGCTCTAGAGGCGGCTCTATAATTGGGCCAAATAGGCAGCTGCCTAAGGCCTCACCCAAACAGGAGGCCTTGTATGATGGTGTTTAAGTGGCAGCATGCACATATTTGTGGATGTATTGATGTACCACACAAATATGCTCCTAGATTATCATACACCAAACTGCCAGGACAGCAGTCTGAGCCTTCATTAATTATATATTATGGGCAAATTTTTGCACAATAATAGGGTCTCGCAGTTGAGGTTTGCTTAATGACTCACTGACCCTAGAGCCAACTCTGCCTCGTCACAGCTTCGCTCGCTGACAGGCATTGTATTGTCCTTCACACTGTGACCTCACATCTTTTGGGCACAGCTTGAAGGAGTTTCTGGCGCACAGCAGCAAGTGGGAGGATGTGGGGATATCCCCGCCCCCTCATTATACTGCCAGCCGCCGAGCGCCATATTTATCGGCATATAACACGCATATCGACGTATAACACGCAAGCAGAATTTCAGTCTAATTTTTTAGGGAAAAAAGTGCGTTTTATACGCCGTTGAATACCGAGCACAAAATACCAATTTTTCAAAAATGTGATACAATGTGAAAGGTTCAGGCTACATTACATGACCAAATGTAAGATCATACTCCTCCTCGAACATCTCTGCACAAACGCATAAGGGTTTATTCACAAAACCCCAAAGCTAAGCTGAATCAGTGTGTCTTTGCTATTACAGCTGAGATGCAAATGGAATACTTGGCTCATCCTGCCAGAAATCTCTGGTTTGAGTCAGCGTAATTAACTGCCTGTTCCGTTTGAGTGTAACCAAGCCACAATCAAGCAAGTGTAACGCAGATGTAAGGTCTAGTGATTTTGGACCTTTCAACCTAGAAGATGTTTACAGGTTCGCTGGACGTAGCCAGCAGTTTGGCTTATTACCCTATTTTCATCTAGAAATTATTTCATGGCTGCCTTTAACAACATGAATTAAACTCAACCCCCTACAGGCACGGATTAGCAAACCCACATCGACAAAATCCATATATGTAATCCATCCCACCTGTTCACCCACGGGCTAGGATTAATTATCACAAATACAGAAACATCATATTCACAGCAAAAATGGTGTAAATGGAGACTGTCATGTATTAATCTATAATACCATGTTAGATTAGGGGAGGAATTCTCAGACAGAAACCATAGCTTGATTGGCAGCTAAACTTACTGGTAGCCTTAAGTATTTTACATTTTATGTCAAAATGATTGCATACTGTTGACACACGTCTATGCTACATTGGGTTATTGTTAGCTTTTGAATGTTTACTATTTTATCCAAATTGATCTCTCCTATCCTTTCCCAAACCGCTAGTCCAGTCCTAAAGGAGATATTAGGCTCTATTACAAAGTTGTCGCTAAATCTGAGGCGCTAACAGAGAAACCTGCCCCTGCAGGTTGCCCCTTAGCATCCCCAGATTAGCACCATATTACGGGGCAAGCGCTAATTCAGCAACCTGCCCCGTAATGCAAAGCTATCTCCTGGATACTCGTGGCAGTGCTAATATTTTCATAGGGAAAACCCTTGGCAGCTAGGGTTTAACTGCCCTTGCGCGACGATGTAAGACAAGTAAGGTGTTAAAGAGAGGCCTCGCTGGAAAGGTCACATTGTGACCTTTCCAGTGATGCCTCTCTTTTTTAACTTACTACCAATCGGGAGGGAGAGGGGTCCAAAGAACCCCCCATCCTTTCAGGCACTCTCCCGTGCCAGGGGGCACCTGAAACCCATGTTATCATGCCAGGCACAATGATGACAGAGCGATGACCGGGGCTTAAAAACGGTGCTCTGACTTCCTCAAAGTCAGACCACCGAGGGACCCCAGCCAGAGAGGGGAGTATCAGGAGGGAGGATTAATGACATGACGTACCAGGTACGTTCTTGGTCATTAAGCGGCCATTTTCGTAGGATGTATATGGGGTTAAAGAGGCAATGGCTGAAGTTTGATATTTATTTTTTGAATTCCGTCTCTGCCATGTTGGTTTGCAGAGGTAGATCTGTGGAAGAATTGTGCGAACACTATAGTTGATACTCTACATGGAGGGCACATGAGACAGACATTTATTGGACAATGAGATGCTGAATGAGCGTGCCAACAAGTAGAGTGTCAACTCACCCGAAAAACTGCAGCAAATAAACCGATTGGATAATCTTGATCCTGAGGATTGGAAATGAGCTAACATCATGATCTAGGGTTACATGATTAAATCAGAATATATTGAACTAATGACAATAAATAAAAGGCATTAAGTATATACATCTAAAGATAAAATATTAAGGTTTTAAGGTTTATACATTGTTGATCCTTCAAATCCCAAATGGCATATGTTAAACACGGCAAACAAGTGGAAAAATAATTCTGGCCGCAGAAAACAAAAAAAAATACTTTTTTTTTTGCAAATAAATCTAAAAATATATTAGGCTGTAACTCAGTAAATCCATGAACATTTATTGCTTAGAATGGACAAGACTAAGCCCAATTAATCAGATGGAGAAGCTTTGATAAAATGTTTTTTGCCAATGTTCGTCATGCATCATGACAGAGCTCAAGAAAATCTTGTCTGCAGGATCCAGATATATAAAACTGATATAGACTAAATCTGAAAGAAGATTGAGTAATGATGCAACTAATTTGGATTTATAGTCATCAGGTGATAGATGATTTTACATGCTCCTTGATGGATGATGCACTATATCTCGAAATTCACCTTATATGCAGCACAAGCAATGAAAATATTTCCATAAAGTGCATCACAGTGTCAGAAACAAATGCAACACTGACATACTGATTTATAGACTAGTAAATACAATGAATAGAAAAGATTCTCCTAGAGACATAGCAATTATGACGCAATCAGTTTTAGTACATGCAATATTTCAGTAAAGCAGATGTCTAGATGAGTGCGGAGGCATATATACTTAAATTAATAATGTTCATTTTTTCTAGGTTCCTAGTAGTCATATAGATTTCAGAAAAGATTATAAAACCAATGATGGCATAGTACAGTTTTACAAAATGAGGATTTTACATGTTATTCTGCTGGAATCAGTGTTAATTTTGTCAACTAAAAATTGTAGTCTAGTTTTAGTCGACTAAATATTATAACATGTTTTTGACTAAAATGCATCTAAAATTAAAATAATTCAGATGACTAAAATGTGACTAAAATGAAATGGCATTTTAGTCGAAAGACTACAGGCTAAATTACAATGTAGGCGCTTAAAAAGCTGCCTGCATTGTTACCGGGCGCTAGGACTCCTTTGAATTTCCCCCTGCTGGTCAAATGACCTGCCGGATTTCGCCTCGCGAGATTAGGCAGGTCGGCGAAGTGATCTGCAGGGAGAGACTGGGGAACTTTTCCCCCAGTCTCTCCCTCTGTTCACAGCGACAGAGGAGGCGGACGGAGCCGCGGTCCTCTTCGTGAGATACTAGTTGAGTATCTGATTTTTTGCGGGGGTTTCTGCTGGTGCTAACGGATTCTGCACCAGTGGAATCCGTTAGAACCAAGTCCAGGCTGTGGTTAACATTTTGTTAACTGCAGCTGGACGTTAATCAGCGTTAGGACTTTGTAATCCTAACGCTGATTAACACTTTGCGCTCCCCATGTTAAGCATAGGGAGCACAAAGTACAGTAACCTCGTGCTGAAAAGCGCAAGATACCAAACGGTAACAGGCTACTTAACCCATTAGCGTTTGGATTGTAATTTACAGTGGCCACCAGGACTAACGTTAACGCTCACTTAGGTGAGCGCTAGCGTTAGCACCAAGATTGTAATGTGTCTCTATGTCTAAAACAAAATCAATTTGCTGTCAAAATGGAAACTGGATTTTAAGATAAATATGTTATTTATAACTTAACAGTTATATCTTTAACTAAACCCATTAGATTTTAGTCGACTAAATTTACAGTAGGTTTTAGTCGGCTAAAATCGAATGATATTTTAGTCGACTAAAATTAAAACATTTCAGATGATTAAAATTTTTACTAAAATTAAACACTATTTTAGTCAAAAGACTAAGACTAAGACTAAACCAAAATTTGCTGTCAAAATTAACACTGACTGGATTAACATTCTCATGACCAGGAGCCTAATAATTCTGGCTCTAGTTTAGAGGCAGTCAATCAAATAAGGCCGACTGTCCTTTAAAGTTTCACTTGGGTAATATAACTCATGGTATTATAACGGAAATAGGACAGTAAATACCTACCTAACATACCTTAAGGATATAGGACCACATCTATCTTTAGATATTATATACAGCATGTTATACTCACAAATGGTGCAGCCTATATGTTTTGGCTCCGTATATTCATCGCGTGGCACTTTGTCTGGGTAGTGCCAACCACCCTGGGTCTTGCAGGGTCACTTCGTCCATTATCCTATAGTAACAATACTGTTTTGTGGTGGTGGTGGTGGTGTAGGCTATTGTACACTGTGCCAATAGTAAGTGTGTTTCAAATGATTAAGTACATAACAAAAATATTAAAACTAATATGAACATTAAACAATTACAAGAATAATGCTGGAGTTGTCAGGAATCACAACAAATGAGTCGCCAATGGAAATTTATCTAGCTAAGCAGATCAGAAATGTCCAGAACAAAATCTGCCTAGCTAGTAGCCAAAGTGCCTGTATTCTGCTTCCCTAAGCAAAGTTGTGAGGCGTGGATGCTTTAGACTAGCTATTTCTGTATTTGACCAGTACTCACACGATGAAGTTCAGCAGATAGCTTCAACTCAGCAAAACTGACACGTAGAAAGATGAATCCAGTTGAAGAATTTAATGATCAGACTGACATTCTTGTAATAGTGTACAGCAATGCAGGTAAAAAGACATTAGTTCTGTCCAGCAGTGAGCACAGAATGGCTGCTATGTAACCAGGAAGTCCCTTAAAACAAGACACAGAGCAAAGGGGTGTAAACTAGCTGGATACAGCAAGCTAAGGAAACCCAGCAGGGACAAAATAGCTATGAAATCAATAGCATGTAAGCAGCAAAGGCAGATTCAACACAAAACAGAAAAATATACAATAAATCCTAAATCATGGGGCATGACAGCCTGGTGATATTAAACACTTTACAGGAGGGAGATCCATAAATGTGGCAGTAATTGTGGACAGGCAGCAATCAGACAATGTGTTTAAACTAAACACATGGATCAGAAAGCAGGCAGCAGACAACAGAAAATGCCAAGTAACAAGGCTTGAGGTCAAAGGCCCACGGAAAACAAGTAGTGTAGCCCAGGCCACAAAGCAGGGGTCAAATTGGGGCAACACTGGATAAAGCAGGAAAAACACACTAGCTCAAATGCTGTAACAATAACTGAGTGAGGACCGACTATCTCGGGATGTTCTTTATAGCTGTAGACCCATCATTCTTGGGTGTCTGGTGTGCGCTTCATCATTCATGGAGTAATAAAAGTGAGCAGCACCTTACATGCATCCGTGTTTTATTCTGGTGATAACTGTCAGAGGGGAAGGATAAGGTGCTGCTGAGCCTGCCAAAGATGGCTGAATTGGCTCTCTGTGTGGTACGCTAGTGGAGGTCGAAGAAGTGTTACTGATGGATCTCTGACAGATATGGATTTTGCCTAAAATTAGTCTTTCTCCGTTAGTCTTGTGTAGACTGGATATCTGGTCGCTTTCAAACAAGGCAAGTTCCTGTGGTGGAGCTCACGTTCTTCCAATTATCAGAGTGGGAATCTTGTGTTCTACTTCACTTCCAATCATGCTTTGCATCTTTATCACTTCTTTTTACAATGTCTAATTTGGAATACATTGCAATGTGCAAATTAAAAATTGTCTGGCTTAAAGGGTTTATGGAAATCAGTGGAACATATGTCGGAAAAGCAAATATATACATCAAGGACAGTGACACCACCTGAAGAACATTTAGGTTACCATAAGATATCTATACCAGTGTATCTGTGTGGTGCTGTCTTTTAATACTGTGATGGAAATATTGTGATTGTTGGCGAAGCTGTTACATACATGTATCCCAAAGGCAAGGCCTCACGGCAATAACTGCAGCCAAATGTGTCTTCCAGTTGCTCAGGGGGTGAATGATTATGAAACCAACATTATTTAATTTTATTAACAATTTGACAGATGTAGCCAGTAGGTCAAGGAGACCCTTCAACAAACATACAGTGGTTAGTGAGTTTATTTGCAGTAAATAGTACATATCGCAATGTATTTCAGCACATATGATCTTGAACTTAAACTTAATAAATCATTAATTAGAGAGATACCAATGTGTTTGGCAACCAAACTGATTCTACTGACATTGAAAAACATTTGCTCCAGGTTATTCCATGTTATAGTAGGAGGTTAAACTAAACATGTGATATGGATTTGTTCTTGGAACACAGGGCCTTGTTCACTCATCTGTGACATCCGGAGGTCAATCCTTTGTCATCAATATCAAGACATAAAGTGACGTGTGCCAATGAACATCAACTGCATAACAACATGGAAAACATATTAGTATTCCAAATTCAGGGGAATAAAATGAGTTTTACAGTGTAGATAATTGTTTTATAGTCTGGAATACTCTAGGACAAAATATTATCTTACAGAATCAAAGAAAGAAAAAAGAAGAGGGAGTATTTTTTTTAGTACTTGTGTCACTATTTTTTGTACTATAGCAATAGTTTACCGTTACCTTTTTAAAAAATGTTCAATATCAACACTACATGAAATAATATATAATATAGGGAAGCTCACCTTCATACCAGCTTCTATAACTTTATCATTGTCCCGTTTTGTGCATATACAGGTTAAGTGTGCAATCCCTTTCAGCATTTAAAGTGCACCAGTTGTGCCCAATTTTTTTTAGCTTATTTAAAAGTTCACCAAAATCTGCCTATACATTGTGTTAGATGAACTCCTGACAGATGGATAATTTATTCTATATTTAAACTGAGAAGAATTTGAGAAGAAAGTTCCCTGAGCTTCCTGTTCACTATCAGTGCTGCGGCATGCCGCAAGACATTTGTCTACGGGGAGTGATTTATGGCTCTGCACAGCAGTAAAACGCTCCAAAGAGTTGATGTCTCTCTGCTATCAAGGCCCCTAGAAATCTTTTTGAGCTGCCTTTAGATATGGCTGGGTTGCTTTCTCTCTCCTTGATGTTGTATCCTTTGTAAGGTTAAACTGTTAACCATTCCCTACAGTGCTGTGAACCCCCTGTGAATGCCAGCTAAATAAATATAGTTTTTGTATATATATATATGGGTTGTGGTGGAGGACAAAAAGTGAGATAAAAAGCCTCCACACTATAATTAGTTGTGTTTATTTTTGCAGAAGCCACCTGCACATCACAGCAATTCAATGAATTGCATCCCAGAGCTCCTGTGCCACATTCCCCATATGCAGCAAAGAATTCTGGGTAGGATATCAAAATTACATCTGTCTCACTTTAACAGACCCAGGATGCATAAAAGTGAGACAGATGTCATTTGGATATCCTACCCAGAATTCCTTTCTGCATACAGGGAATGTGGCACAGGAGCTCTGGGATGCAATTCATTGAATTGCTGTGATGTGCACGTGGCTTCTGCAATAATAAACACAACTATGTACATATATATATATATATATATATGAGAGAGAGAGAGAGGAGAGAGAGTGTTTTTGCACTGCAGCTAAGCAGTGGGATGAAGAGAATAAAAACAAACAAAACCTGAGCTGTGCGGGTTAATATTACATTCCTCCTATGCTATCTGAACAGCACCACTACCATCGCTCCCAGCTGCAAACAGATGAGCTGTCAATCACACAGCTTTAGAAAAGGTGACTCCCACAAACAGATAAAGATGGCCGCCTCCATGAGAAGAGGAGCCAGATTAAGAACTAAAAAAAACTGTAAAGATGTAAAATAAAGCAGCGTGTGAGGGCCTCCCAAGCACGTTGCTTTGGCTCCGCCCCTCCACTCAGTGAAGCTGCGCGCCGGAGCTGGAGGGACCGGGAAGAAGAAGAGAAGAATATTAAAGAAAAGGTGAAGAAAAGAAGAGCTGAAGAGCAGAAGAAAAGAAGATAGAAGAAAAGAAGATAGAAGAAAAGAAGACAGCGGAGTGGTGAGCCAGGGCCCAGATCCCAAGGCCCAGACTCAGGGCCCAGACCCCTAGGCCCAAACCCAGGGCCCAGACCCCAAGGCCCAGGACCCAGACCCTAAGGCCCAGACCCAGGGCCCAGACCCCAAGGCCCAGACCCCAAAGCCCAAACCCAGGGCCCAGACCCCAAGGCCCAGACCCTAGGGCCCAGACCCAGGGCCCAGACCCTAAGGCCCAGACCCCTAGGCCCAGACCCCTAGGCCCAGACCCAGGGCCCAGACCCTAAGGCCCAGACCCAGGGCCCAGACCCCTAGACCCAAACCCAGGGCCCAGACCCCAAGGCCCAGGACCCAGACCCTAAGGCCCAGACCCAGGGCCCAGACCCCAAGGCCCAGACCCCAAAGCCCAAACCCAGGGCCCAGACCCCAAGGCCCAGACCCTAGGGCCCAGACCCAGGGCCCAGACCCTAAGGCCCAGACACCTAGGCCCAGACCCCTAGGCCCAGACCCAGGGCCCAGACCCTAAGGCCCAGACCCAGGGCCCAGACCCCTAGACCCAAACCCAGGGCCCAGACCCCTAGGCCCAAACCCAGGGCCCAGACCCCAGGACCCAGACCCTAAGGCCCAGACCCAGGGCCCATACCCCCAGGCCCAGGGCCCAGACCCTAAGGCCCAGACCCAGGGACCAGACCCCTAGGCCCAGACCCAGGGCCCAGACCCCAAGGCCCTGGACCCAGACCCTAAGGCCCAGACCCAGGGCCCAGACCCCAAGGCCCAGACCCAGGGCCCAGACCCCAAGGCCCAGACCCCAAACCCAGGGCCTAGGCCCAAACCCAGGGCCCAGACCCCAAGGCCCAGACCCCAGGGCCCAGACCCCAAGGTCCAGGACCCAGACCCTAAGGCCCAGACCCCAGACCCCAGGGCCCAGACCCCAAGGCCCAGACCCCAAGGCCCAGACCCTAGGGCCCAGACCCCAAGACCCTAAGGCCCAGACCCAGGGACCAGACCCCAAGGCCCAGACCCTAGGGCCCAGACCCCAAGGTCCAGGACCCAGACCCTAAGGCCCAGGGCCCAGGGTCCAGACCAAGGCCCAGACCCCAAGGCCCAGACCCTAAGGCCCAGACCCAGGGCCCAGACCCCTAGGCCAAAACCCAGGGCCCAGACCCCAGGGCCCAGACCCCAAGGCCCAGACCCCAAGACCCTAAGGCCCAGACCCCAAGGCTCAAGCCCAGGGCCCAGACCCTAAGGCCCAGACCCCAGGGCCCAGACCCCAAGACCCTAAGGCCCAGACCCCAAGTCCCAGACCACAAGGCCCAGACCCCTAGGCCCAGACCCAGGGCCCAGACCCCTAGGCCCAGGCCCAGACCCCTAGGCCCAGACCCCAGGGCCCAGACCCTAAGGCCCAGACCCAGGGCCCAGACCCCTAGGCAAAAACCCAGGGCCCAGACCCCAAGGCCCAGACCCAGGGCCCAGACCCCAAGGCCCAGACCCCAAAGCCCAAACCCAAGGCCCAGACCCCAGGGCCCAGACCAAGGCCCAGACCCCAAGGCCCAGACCCCTAGGCCCAGGCCCAGACCCCTAGGCCCAGACCCCAGGGCCCAGACCCTAAGGCCCAGACCCAGGGCCCAGACCCCTAGGCAAAAACCCAGGGCCCAGACCCCAAGGCCCAGACCCAGGGCCCAGACCCCTAGGCCCAGGCCCAGACCCCTAGGCCCAGACCCCAGGGCCAAGACCCTAAGGCCCAGACCCAGGGCCCAGACCCCTAGGCAAAAACCCAGGGCCCAGACCCCAAGGCCCAGACCTAGGGCCCAGACCCCAAGGCCCAGACCCCAAAGCCCAAACCCAAGGCCCAGACCCCAGGGCCCAGACCAAGGCCCAGACCCCAAGGCCCAGACCCAGGGCCCAGACCCTAGGGCCCAGACCGCCAGTGCCCAGACCCCCAGGGCCCAGACCCCCAGGGCCAAGGCCCAGGGACCAGACCCAGAGACCAGGGTCCAGGCCAGACCCCAGGCCCCAAGGCCCAGGGACCAGAGCCCAGACCCAGGGACCAGACCACAGGCCAGACTCAGGGCCCAGACCCCAGGCCAGACCCAGGGAGCAGGCCCAGCCTAGACCCAGGGCCCAGACCTCAGGGACCAGACCCCAAGGCCCAGTCCCAGGGACCAGACCCAGGGCCCAGACCAGACCCCAAGGCCCAGGGACCAGACCCAGACCCAAAGGCCATCATACACAGCCCATTTCTGTGAGATTTATTGCTGTGGATTCTGTGATACGTTCAGACACACCGCTCATTACTGTGAGTTTTATTGCTGTGGATACTGTGATACGCTAATACACACTGCACATTACTGGGAGTTTTATTGCTGTGGTGCTATGTTATGTCCTTTTTTTTTGAAAGGGGAGAAAAGCTGTTAGAGGTTGAGGGAGTGCCAGGGGGGGCCTGGGGGCCCCATCGTGAGTTTTAGTAAGGGGCCCCATCATTTCTGATGGCTGCCCTGCTTGGTGGTTTTTCTTTACATTCAGGTTTGTGCTGTTTGCATGTTTTACAGACCCTTATACATTGTATGCATATTTTTTGTGAAAATTTTACAATTTGTTGCTCCAAAGAAGTAACTTTTTCCCCATATACTAAAAACAATTGATAATACTGACACGGACACTCACTAAAAGAACATACTTTTGTCCAACTGTATAAAAAATCTGTAGATGCAAAAACACTTTGGTTTCCTTCTCAGATTTCTAAGCAAAGTGTCCTATAAAGTGACATTGTAGCAGGCAGATGCTCTTGATAACGTTGTAGAAGTTCTTCCAGTGTGTTTAACAGATGCATTTTGAGATATAAATGTTTAAGTACCTGTATGAAAGCTGCAGGGACCATGAAAGTAGTATGAACATGTTTCAGTTTCAAAGGCATTCTGCTAAAAGATAAAATCAGATTTTTTTTCCCCATGTGAGTTCTGTTTGAAGGTAATATTCAAAGCTCATAAATAGATTATGTATGGTTTATAGTGCAAATTTAATAAAGTCCTAACAAGTTACATATGTTTTCTATTCCAGACATGGCTTCTACTACGAGCAAAACACAAGGGCCCCTATTACATTCTTCGCGCAATTTCGTTCGCGCAGCGCAATTTTTTTTGCGCGCATCGTCCAGCGTTATCGCGCGAAAATTAACTGTGGTATTACGATTCGAATGCATTTTCTCATCCGTCCAAATATAACGTTTGAAAAACGACACGCAAAACGAAGAGTAATACGCGCGCAGTAACGTAGCGCACGTAAATCAGTGTGCAGACTGTTTTTTTCGCGGGATTCAGCCAATCAGAATAAAGAACCTTAATTGACATCAATTTATCTTAATTGACTCTCTTAAGTTTTTGCGCCTGTCAAAGTAAATCTGAGTATACATGCTGCAGCAATAAAAAAAATATGCACGAATTCACAATTTTAGTGTTTGGGTATGTGTAGAATGTGTAACTATACTGTGCTGTATTTTATTTTCATGCTGGTGTTTTTCGTTTCGGCCAGATCGGTCCGATTTACAATTATCACCAGCTTTTCAAAGACGTTAAAATTATGCGCACAAACGTCGTTCATAAAAAGATGCGCATCGATTGTAATACCATCCGCGTACCAGCGCACAAACTAATTTGCGCTCACAATGTTAAGTATAGGATGCGCACAGTTCATCACGCTCGCGCAGGTCCATCCGTGTTAAACGATAACGCGCATCGTTTGCGCGAACGTTGTAATACGACATTCAGCTCAAAGGGTTTTGCCCCTCACGCAAATGCGCATTTGCGCGCGCTAAAGAAAATGCGTGAGGAATGTAATAGGGGCCAAGGTTAATGAGATCACTGAGAACAGGCAGCAGCACTAGTGGTCTACCCTCTGGTGGGTCTCTGCTCAGGTCTCATAAGGCTTTAGCTCGATAGTGCCATTACAGAGAAGAACTGAAATGCCAAGGAAGTCTCCTCTGCATGAGAGAAACTGCAACCCGCTGTTCGTTTTGGTCTTGTAAGACCACGTTAGGAAGGTATAACTGATACCCCCTCTAGGGGCCCATCACAAATTTAATGCTAATGTTACCGCTCATATAGGTAAGTGATTAAGCGGCCCTAGTGCATAACCCACGTATTGCATTCCAAACGCTAACGGGTTAAAAAACCCGCTAGCGCATCGTAGATTGTGCTCGCGTCCATGAGCTTACTGTACTTTGTGCTCCCTATACTTAATATGGGAGGCGCAAAGAGTAACTAGAGCGAGGATTACAAAGTCCTAACACTAATTGCGCACCGCTGTGGTTAACTGAAAAGATAACCACAGCTACAAGCTGGTGCTAACTGATACCGCTTCTGTGGAATCAGTCAGCACCAGCTGAAAGCCGCCCAAAATATCAGATACTCACCTCTCATCCCGCGATGCGAACGGTGGTCCGATCTGCCGCTTCTAGCTGCTGGGAGCAGAGTGAGACTGGGGACAACTAGTACTCAGTCTCCCTCTGTGAATCACTCCGATGACCTGCACGATCTTGCGAGAGGCAAACATTGCAGGTCAGCTGACCCGGCGGCACAACCCTTCATGGAGTCCTATGGACTCCAGGAGGTGATACTTGTGGCAGCACGTTAGCACTGCCACAAGTATCGAGGGGCTTAGCATTTCGTTATGGTGCAGGCTGCTGAATCAGCTCCTGCTCCATAATATGGCGCCAACACAGGACACTAAGGGGAAACCTGCAGGCAAAGCTTTTCCACCTTAGCGTCCCCGTTTCAATGCAAACATCGTAATATAGCCCTAGTCAACTTGACCAACGGGTCTGCATGCAATTTTGCCATGATAAACAATTACCACGCTAGACTTGTGCAGCGATTTTTTTGCGGTTCGATTCGGTTCGGTTCGTTCGGATTTTGTAAATTTTCGTTTCGGCTCGTTTCAGCTGATTTCAGTTTCGGTTCGGTTCGTTTCGGTTCGTTTTTCTTATCGACTTTCTTCGTGATTTCGGAAATTTTCGTGTTTTTCGGAACGTCTGTTCTCCTCGTTTCAAAGTGTCTATTCGTTTTGACGTAAACTACTGGTTTTTCGGATCCGATATTTCTGTCGTTACGATAATTCTGTCGATACGATAATTCTGCCGATACGATAATTCAGCCATTGAGATTTCTCATGTTTTACAAGAAGGATACATTGAGATTTCTTATGTTTTACAAGAAGGATACATTGAGATTTCTCATGTTTTACAACAAGGATACATTGAGATTTCTCATGTTTTACAACAAGGATACATTGAGATTTCTCATGTTTTACAACAAGGATACATTGAGATTTCTCTGGTTTCCCACGAAGGATATATTGAGATTTCTCTGGTTTCCCGGGAAGGATACATTGAGATTTCTCTGGTTTTCCAGGAAGGATACATTGATGGGAATGATACAAAATGACAGAATCAGCGATATAACCGAAAAATACGATGTCCGAAATTACTGAAATGGAACCGAAATCAGGAATGGAGCCCAAATCACGTATGGAACGAAAATGAATTTCGATTTTACACATTTATAGTCCATTTGAAAATTCCCGAAAAGTTTTCGTTTCGGCTCGGAAATTTGTTTCGGATCTGCCGTTTTTCGGATCCAAAAATTTTCGGAAGATCGTCCGAATCCGAATGCACGAATCGGGAAATTTCGTGAAAATTCCGAAACCCGAAATGCACATCCCTATACCACGCCACAGTGGCAATTAAAAAAGGCAATGTACACAGTTACTTTACTCGTCATCCAGGCACCATACATAGTACTGCATCTGTCGCTAATGGGTTAATTTAGAATTTTTTAAAACTGATATCTTATATAATTTATTAATTTATTAAAATGGGCGGTAAAAGTATTCAAGTGAAAATCATGCATTTAAATTAATGATACCACATTCAGTTCAGATAACATGGGAGAGCTATCATCACGAGTATCTTATTTGTTTATTTGTCCTTTCATTCGAAATGTAGGCTTATTATTTTTTGTTTGCTATCTATATGGTCCATTCAGTAAAATCAGTTATTGTTATTATTATTTCCAGTGTATATTTATAGCATGTACCTCTAGTAGAACAGTTTCACTCTGGCCCAACAACTTTATATACGCTTCAACAGTCTAACGTTATATGTATATTTTTTCTATGTTGTTGAGGTTTTAAGTGGAAACACATCATTAAACAAAACACAAAGGCTCAATTCACAGATTCTGTAAACAGGAAATGAAAGATATATATTTGGTTAATATAAATCTGCCCTGGTTTTGAGGACAAACTCTTTGAAGAAATGGATGAGTAGCAAAAAAACAAAACAAAACACATGCACCACAAGACATTTGTTGATGTGGGTGACTGCTTCCAAAATACCAGCATCTTTTTCTGTTTCCCAAAAACTATAATTAGTTCCTTAAGGAATTATACACAGTTTGAATGGTAATTGAATGTATTGCCTGTTTCTCTAGGTTTTACGCAGAGGCATAATTACAACTATATATGTAAGTTATAATCTCCATTCACAATGAAGCCTTAAACTTGGTGGCAGACAGAATGAGCTTTGTGTATACAATGGTAATTCTGGATATCCTAAAAACCACTTGTTCTTTTAGATTTATAATGCGAGCTCAAAAAATACTTCCACGTGAGCTCCCACCCAGGTTTGACATAAAGTGACTCACCTCAAAAAAGTGTGAGTAGCATCAAGTTCTACAAAAATAAGTGTGTGAACTCACTAAGATTTCTGACCCAATTAACAACTGTTACCTTACAGCTAACCCATCACACAAATTTATATAAATATATATGTATATGGACTGGGTTTTAGGGAAAATATATGAAAAATCATGTTTATTGGACGTTAAATAGAAACATATTGTTGAACACCTGCATACAAACTTTATGGTGTGTTGAACATTGGGAACTGACCTCCACTACAAAAATAATGGAGGAGCGTCATTCCCATGCGTTCCTATCCGACTTGATCTGCGTACCATCAGGTAGCGATCTAAAAGGTAACCTAAGCAAGGGCTTAAAATTTCCACTCGCCTACTCGCATTTGGCGAGTGGAAATTAAGTGAGGGCGAGTGGAAATCCACACGCAGACAGGACAATATATTATTTTGTGCTGTGTATTCCGGCAGTGCCACCATGCAGCCCAACCTTCCCTAGGCTGCATGGTGGCAGGGAACAGCTGCCTAACCTGACCCATCTTGTCTCTGTCACTGGCAGGGGGTGGAGAGGCGCTTCCCTGCCTCCTCGCTCGGCTCACACTGGGCTCTGATGACTGGGTATACATGTATCTGGGGTCTGATGTCTGGGTATTAATGTTATTTTTGTAACTTTATTCTAAATAAAACCTTTAACAGTGTAATTTCATAAGATAATTTAAGGGGATGTGTTTAAGGGCAGAGTTAAGGGCTGGGCAGGGGTTAGGTGGAGCAACTTGTGGCAAGTAACTCTTATGGCCTGGTTAGTAGCTTGGGACTTAAAATTTTGAGGCCTGACCTAAGCTATCTTATTTTGATTATTTTTAATATGCCTTGCAGTTTTCATGAGACAGTAAGCAAAATATTTAAAATGCAGACCTGCTGAACTTGGCAGGTCTAGGACAGGTGACAGGAGGTGTAACTCTCAAGGTGGAGTCACCGTGATGTGATTCCTGTCATTGCTGTCACCGCTACAACCCAAATCTGGCATGTCATGTCGGCGCATGCGCATCTGGGTGGCCAGCTGCCCTGCTGGACAACCCATCAGGGGTACTCATATGCAAGCTGTGCTTATCCGAAGGTTTAAAAACCATTTGAGCACCATGAATGCCATTAAACAGGCGCCAGTAGTGCATTTTCCTTCTGGCGTCCTGCAACCCAGCGAGAGGCTAGGGCTTCCAACTGATTACAAGGTTTGAGGGAAAATCATTTGTGATACAGCTGGACCATGTCATTTGTCTGCAAACATGAGCAGAGGGCAACGCGAGAAAGGCTCCTAGATGCAAAATCAATGCGGAATGTTGAGAATACACCAACAGGGTTATTCAGAGAAAGGTGAAACTCTGGAGAACTTTAGGAGAAGTAAAAATTCTAGGTCAAAATAGCCAAAACAGAAAAAATCTCCCATTTATCTCAATTTCCAAATCGGCTATTTTGACCTAGAATTTTCACTTATCCAAAAGTTCTCCAGAGTTTCACCTTTCTCTGAATAAGGCTAGGGTCAAACGAAAGCATTTTTACACGCGAACGTAAAAAAGTGCGTCCGAACGCATTGATGTATTTTTTCACGGAATATGCGAAAACGGTCATACGATGCGCATTTTCGTGCGTGATGTTTTACGAATCCAAACCAGGAAACTTTTTGCGTCTGGACGTTATGTTGGCCGGACATGAGCAGGGTCTGACGTCTCCAAATCACACACACACACGACGCTATGCGGGCGCAGCGCACTCTGTACGTCAGTACTAGCGGTTCTGCGTTCTCTAAAAAATGCGTTCATTTTCCACTTGCGTTGCGCAGCCGGACTTTCGTGCGACCGTACTTCGTATATTGGCTGTCATTGCCCGTCATTTGCTGCTAGTGCGGCCGTAATTAAGTGCGCCAGAACGCACGTTAAAAATGCGCTGGTCTGACCCCAGCCTTACCCTGTAAAAATCACTGAATTGGATTAGGTGAAAATATCACATGCTCAGGCAATTCCAAGATGACCACTTCCATAATGTAACACTGACAGATTTTTGAGGGGGTAACGATGCCAATCATATTATAACTTGGCTAGTTGAAAATGCTACCAACCTATTAATGCTTTTGGCCAAAAATTATTTACTGGTGTGAAATTTCAGGTGGCAATGCAGCTGCTACTTTAAGAAAATCCCTTATATAAATAAAAAGAAATTGCAATTATTTTAATAAAGAAAAACCTGCAAAAGTGAAGCACAGTGTTACAAGTACCTGGAAAGTACAGCTGGTGCTTCGTACACCTGCTACAAAGGATAGCTCATTTCCACGTTATGTAAATATAATGAATGACAGCAAGATTTGGACTTTTTCCAAAATGCTTTACCTATAAACTAGTTCCAGCCAGAGAGACAGGATGTTCTACAGTGCAAAGGATCACGGGTTTAAACAAAATGCACAAACACTGGGTGTATCATTAACTAAACACAAGGTTGTGTTTGTGAGAGGTTGGAATTCGTACTGACGCATGTGCTTTAAATACTTCAGAATAATTCTGTGCAACGAAAAATACAATATTTTTTTTGTGTTTGTCTACTCAGCTGTGAGACAATAATAAAAAAAATTCCAAACCTATTTCAGAAAAAAACAGGTTTGAAAATATATTTTAGCCTCTTCATCCTATTTCCCCCCAAATTATTATTCTAAACATATTTCTGCAAATATAACTAATAAGCCAAAAATATTTAATATTAGATTTCCATTTAAAGTGCATCATTCATGGGCAAAACCAGTTCTGCCCATTTGAAGGGGTATCATATAAATAATCACAATAATAATAATAATAATAATAATTTTCAAAGATTCCCATTCTCCTACGGGACTTTGCAATGCCACTGGGGGGAGGGGCAGCAAGCAGAGAGCGTTCTTCAGGACAGCCCCTGCTCAGTTGGTGCATTGATTTGTCTTTCGCTCAGCTTGTGACTGACAGCTAACACAGCTCACTGACTGAGCGGAGGGATGCACTGTAGGACAGCTGTCTGCTTGCAGCGTTCCCTCCCCCCTGCAGCATGCCACAGTCCCTCCATTGAACGGGAACCTTTAAAAGGGAAGGTCTCCCTTTTTACATTTATATGTAAGCATTAAAGCTCTGATCTATATAAAAGGGAGGGATTCCCTTTCAAATGGGCAAAACATGTTTTGCCCATGACAGGTGCACTTTAAATAATAACTGGCATTTAACCATGGGAAATGTATATTTGACTATAAAAGCTATGTTTTTTTTATACCTCTTTTTATGTGGCTTTCACTCTTTCTCTCTGAGCTGTCATTAGTTCAGAAGTTGTAAATCAGGTTTCTATTATATTTTACATGTTTGTCAGGTAGGAAGATTTATGCCCTGTGGCTGGGCATTTGACGTAAGGAGTTACAGATCCAGCGTATATAAGCAACAGTTTTTGAACATTTATAACAAAGCCAAGTTATACTTTTTTCCTCATTTCATTCGCTACATTCTTGCATGAGATGTTTTTCATAATAATCACACGTCATCAATTTTCATACCTAAGTCAATATTAATCTCTAGAAATTATCACAAAAGAAAGAAGGAGAACAGGAAAATATTCTTGTTGTATTGTAAAGGAAAAGAAACATGGCTGGTTGAGAAAGTCAGTCCTCCTCACCAGGGAAACGCGTTGAGTATCTCGTAGCCTAACAGGGTTATTCAAAGAGATCCGAATTGCTTGAGAAAGGTAACCGAACGCTGAAAATCAGCGTTCAGTTACCTTTCTTGGCCATTCGACTATCCAGAGAGCAGGCAATTCGCCAAAACCTGGCGAATTGCCTGAACATACGGTGCCTGTTCAGTGCCTGTTCGAGGGCAGTGAAAACCCCATGAAAAAGCACTGCTTCGTCTATTCAGAGAACACAAACCAGCAGTGAAAGGTTCCCTAAGTGCCCTGCCATTCGGTGGTTTAATTCGGCAAGTTTATTCAGGAGAATCCCATAGGCTTCAATGTTAAAAATATTCCGGTTTTAATTCAATATCTAATAAATCGTTCATTATAAAATTCTGCAGTAAAGAGTCTCTTTATTTATAGATTTTTTTAGGATATTTTAAGCATTTTTCTGAATTTTTTTTTTTTTTTAAAAGTCCGATTTTTATTTTTTTTAACTTTACATCTTTTTTCTGTAACAGCCCTCTTTATTATCATTCCCTGGACCTCATATGTAAATTTGCAGACATTTTCACTCAGTAGTTTCTTTGCAAACAGTGTTTCACTTTTCAATCATTCATGCAAACTGTTTTCCTAATTTATTCAACGCCTCTTCTGCTGTGTCGAAGGCTGCGATCGGCTCCTGTTTGGGTTTTTCTGTGGTTTTCGGCAGGTTAATCCAGATGTTTTTGAGGGTTTTCGGCGTGCATTCGGTGGGTTTTGCGGTTCGTTTTCGTCGGGTTTGCGGTAGCTTTTCCCTGCAATTCGGGGACCCTGTGGTGCTTGCTGAATACACTGCAGGGTCACCGAAATGGGATCGGCAAAAGGAACCGAATTGAAGAGAACGAAAAGTCACCGAACGTTCGGTGACTTTTCGAATCTCTTTGAATAACCCTGTAAATGTTTTTAGCAAAGCTATGGAAATTTCAGGGGCTTTAAGGAGTGAAAGCAGGAAAACAAGACAATATTCTTGTTCTATAGTAAAGGAAAAGAAACAAGGCTGTTAAGAAAGGAGGTTGAACTTGTCACCAGCGAAACGCGTTGAACATTCCGTAGCTTAAATGTTTTTATCAGACTCTATGCAATATTGGGGACTTTTAGACACAACTGGTGCCTCTGAGAGGTTCTTATTACATATATACAGAGACTCTCTTATTGATCTTTTCACTGTATGGCAGGGTTCACTTACTTTTGATTAGTATTTGTTTAACTCTCCTTTATTTCTCAAAGATGTGTGTGTATTGTTCTTTCTTTTAGAACACAGTTGTTAGGAGATCTAGGTAGGGTACACTAACCTGAAGCTGAAGGACTGAATTACAGCATACACTGCATATTATATATATATTCTGAAGCCGAATTCTGAATCTAAGGTTGAAGCCAAGACCTGATTGCTGCTGCAGTTTACAGCTTAGTAACTGATTGGTATCTTCATTAATAATTGTAGCGATTTGACTTCTCTATAACATTGTTTATTGTTTATTGACCCTTTACTAATAGTTTTTGGGTGAGGGCAACTGTCTTTTACTCTCATAGTTTTCTTTATACCTATCAATAAAGTTTATTTTGTTTACAGTACATTAAGAATATTTTAGTTTTCTGTTTTATTTTGTGATCATTTGTATTTGTGTTAAGAGGTTCTTTGTACAAGATCTCTATTATTATCACCAAGTTTCTTAACATTTATTTTTTCTTTTCCAGAAATAGCTGTTTTCATGGCCTGATTACAATATATACCTTTCTTGACCATCATATATCACTATTCAGTATTTACGACAGCCCATCTTAACCCCCTACCCTTCTGCTGTGCTGTTTAGTGTTCAATTTTATGATATTTGCTCAGTAAAGCTTCCAGACCTGAAGAAGAGAGTTATAATCTCGAAAGTTTGCCTATTTTAAATGTAATGTTAGTCCAATAAAATAGTTATCACTACGTACTGCTTTTCTCTGGATATATATATATATCTATATACAGTATATATATATATATCTCACCAGGAGGAGAGCATTCCAGCCAACAAACTCAAAAGATTACAACAGTAGCCTATATATCAAAACATAGAGGTTTTACCAAAATTTAACTCCTTGCAGATTCTAACAACTCTTAACCCTTTCAGCATTTCAACAGTTCTCATCCCATTTAAGATTTTTCAAGGTTTTTAACCCTAGAATCTGTTAAAAAATTATGAGAATTTTGTTCACAATATATGGCCATAAATTGCTTAAGCCTGTCATCAGCGCCAATGTATCCCACCTTTGCCAGGTCCTACTGTACATCAGCTAATGACATCTATAATGGGATTAACTCACTTACTGAGGACAGAATCCTTATTGGAGCTCCCTGCGATTCAAGGTTAAGTAGAGCCTGAAGGTGGTCACTCCTGGTGTGTTCTGTATGAAAGGGGCTGACAGCCCATGACAAGCACCCCTCCCTGTCACAGGTGTTTCACCATCAGGCTCTACTTAACCTTGAATCGCAGGGAGCTCCAGTAAAGATCCTGTGGTTAGTAAGTGAGTTAATCCCATGATAGAGGTCATTCGCTGATTTACCTGTCAAAGTTGGGATACATTGACATTGTTGACAGGCTTAAGCAATGTATGGCCATATATTGTGAACAAAATTCCCATCATTTCTTAACAGAGTCTAGGGTTAGAAACCTTGAAAAATCTTAAATGGTTAGAGAATTGTTGAAATGCTGAAAGGGTTAAGAGTTGCTAGGGGTTAAATTTTGGTAAAAGTCTATGTTTGGATATATAGGCTACTGTTGTAATCTTTTGAATTTGTTGGCTGGAGGGATCTCCTTCTGGTGAGCTGTGTTCTATTTTGTCTTGAGAAGGATCCGCCCTCTGTGGTTAGTAAAGGTTGAGTGCTGCCCTCCTGGTGTGTTATATATATATAAAAACCCAAGGAGGGATAAAGCACTCGGTCAAAGATAATTGCAATGCCCAGGTGCTTCCCGTTGGGGTATCAATACAAAAACAGCAAAATGGGAGCACTCTGGGTCTTAAGGTAAATTAATAAAGTTTATTAAAGATCTACATAAAAAGGACCGACGATTCGGCTCCTAGAAGCATTCATCAAGGTATGTGATATAACGTAACATAAGGTATATATAAACGTAACAAGGTATGTGATATAAGGTACCATAAGGTATATATATAACGTAGCATTCAGAATTGTACCTGGTGTATGTGGGGTTTTTTGGAAGCTATCTCATTGAATTCTTCCTCTTTGCGCTTAATCATTGATACACATCATGATGCTTATCTCTGTTGTTTCATGGGCCGATGATCTGTCCTGTTCGTTTACCTTTGTGGCCCAGGGGCGGATCCAGGGGGGGGGCAACGGGGCAATTGCCCCCCCCCCCCGAGATTTGTCCCGGGGTTGAGGGACCCAGATGCCAGGCAGCGCGGGAGCGCCTGCCTGGTCTTGAACAGTCCGTCCTGTGAAGTGGATGCGGCTGTGTGCGTGCGCAGCCGGTCACGTGGTCCGGCTAATCAGGTGGTACTGAGTCTCTGTACCACCTGACTGGCTGGACCGCGTGACCGGCTGCGCACGCACACAGCCGCATCCACTTCACAGGACAGACTGTTCAAGATCGGGCAGGCGCTGCCCGGCATCTGGGTCCCTCAACCCCCTGCCGGAGCTGGGGCAACAATCCAGGTGAGAGCTGGGGCAAATCCATGAGCTGGGGGCAAATCCATGTGTGACCTGGGGGCAAATCCATGTGTGACCTGGGGGCAAATCCATGAGCTGGGGGCAAATCCATGTGTGACCTGGGGGCAAATCCATGTGTGACCTGGGGGCAAATCCATGTGTGACCTGGGGGCAAATCTATGAGCTGGGGGCAAATCCATGAGCTGGGGGCAAATCCATGAGCTGGGGGCAAATCCATGATCTGGGCAAATACATGAGCTGGGGGCAAATCCATGACCTGGGGGCAAATCCATGAGCTGGGCAAATCCATGACCTGGGGGCAAATCCATGAGCTGGGCAAATCCATGAGCTGGGGGCAAATCCATGAGCTGGGGGCAAATCCATGAGCTGGGGGCAAATCCATGAGCTGGGCAAATCCATGAGCTGGGGGCAAATCCATGAGCTGGGCAAATCCATGAGCTGGGGGCAAATCCATGAGCTGGGCAAATCCATGAGCTGGGGCAAATCCATGAGCTGGGCAAATCCATGTGCTGGGCAAATCCATGACCTGGGGGCAAATCCATGAGCTGGGCAAATCCATGACCTGGGGGCAAATACATGAGCTGGGGGCAAATCCATGAGCTGGGCAAATACATGAGCTGGGCAAATCCATGACCTGGGGGCAAATCCATGAGCTGGGCAAATCCATGAGCTGGGGGCAAATCCATGAGCTGGGCAAATCCATGAGCTGGGGGCAAATCCATGAGCTGGGGGCAAATCCATGAGCTGGGCAAATCCATGAGCTGGGGCAAATCCATGAGCTGGGCAAATCCATGTGCTGGGCAAATCCATGACCTGGGGGCAAATCCATGAGCTGGGCAAATCCATGACCTGGGGGCAAATACATGAGCTGGGGGCAAATCCATGAGCTGGGCAAATCCATGAGCTGGGCAAATCCATGACCTGGGGGCAAATCCATGAGCTGGGCAAATCCATGACCTGGGGGCAAATCCATGAGCTGGGCAAATCCATGAGCTGGGGGCAAATCCATGAGCTGGGCAAATCCATGTGCTGGGCAAATCCATGACCTGGGGGCAAATCCATGAGCTGGGCAAATCCATGACCTGGGGGCAAATACATGAGCTGGGGGCAAATCCATGAGCTGGGCAAATACATGAGCTGGGCAAATCCATGACCTGGGGCAAATCCATGACCTGGGGGCAAATCCATGAGCTGGGCAAATCCATGAGCTGGGGGCAAATCCATGAGCTGGGCAAATCCATGAGCTGGGGGCAAATCCATGAGCTGGGCAAATCCATGTTCTGGGCAAATCCATGACCTGGGGGCAAATCCATGAGCTGGGGCAAATCCATGACCTGGGGCAAATACATGAGCTGGGGGCAAATCCATGAGCTGGGCAAATCCATGAGCTGGGCAAATCCATGACCTGGGGGCAAATCCATGAGCTGGGCAAATCCATGACCTGGGGCAAATACATGAGCTGGGCAAATACATGAGCTGGGCAAATCCATGACCTGGGGGCAAATCCATGACCTGGGGGCAAATCCATGAGCTGGGGGCAAATCCATGTGCTGGGCAAATCCATGACCTGGGGGCAAATCCATGAGCTGGGCAAATCCATGAGCTGGGCAAATACATGAGCTGGGCAAATCCATGACCTGGGGGCAAATCCATGAGCTGGGCAAATCCATGACCTGGGGGCAAATACATGAGCTGGGCAAATACATGAGCTGGGCAAATCCATGACCTGGGGGCAAATCCATGAGCTGGGCAAATCCCCATGTGCTGGGCAAATCCATGACCTGGGGGCAAATCCATGAGCTGGGCAAATCCATGACCTGGGGGCAAATCCATGAGCTGGGCAAATCCATGACCTGGGGGCAAATCCATGAGCTGGGGGCAAATCCATGTGCTGGGCAAATCCATGACCTGGGGGCAAATCCATGAGCTGGGCAAATCCATGACCTGGGGCAAATCCATGAGCTGGGCAAATCCTTGAGCTGGGGGCAAATCCATGTGTGAGCTGGGGGCTCTCTGCTCCTCTAGATTGTAAAATCCGGGGTGCCCTCTGCTCCTCTAGATTGTAAAATCCGGGGTGCCCTCTGCTCCTCTAGATTGTAAGCTCCTGGGTGTCCTCTGCTCCTCTAGATTGTAAGCTCCTGGGTGTCCTCTGCTCCTCTAGATTGTAAGCTCCTGGGTGCCCTCTGCTCCTCTAGATTGTAAGCTCCTGGGTGCCCTCTGCTCCTCTAGATTGTAAGCTCCTGTGAGCCGGGCCCTCTGTAAATTCTCGTGAGTTGGGCTCTCTGCTAAAACACCTTATTTTCTGTAAGTGCCCCTCCCGAGACTAGTCTCTGGATCCGCCCCTGTTGTGGCCATACCATTCCACTATTCAGTATTTACGACATCCATCTTAACCCCCCATCCTTCTGCTTGGTTCTTTATTGTGCAATTCTATGATTTTGCTCAGTAAAGCTTCCAGACAAGAAGGAGAGAGTTATACTCTTGAAAACTTGTCTTTTAACTGTAACGTTAGTCCAATAAAAAATGGTATCACTACTCACTACTCTGGTGATTTTTATTTATTTATGTCAATAAACTCGTTAAACAGCATTGCAAACTGACCCTTAGCTACCCTTAGGACATCCTAAATTTATTTAAATTCCACTGTCTGCATGGCATGACTACTCTCCTTTCAATGAAATTTGAATGTTTTAGTGGTCTTCAATAGGGACGAGCTGTTCTGTTCGGACGGTTCGGAGTTCGACCCGAAGTTAGCCTGATCGATTAGATCGCGAACACCGAACATTTCCGGGTGTTCGCCGCATGTTCGACCACAATGCAACACAATGGACCACAATGCATTTTCCCACTGGCCTGAAGCTCGTAATTGGCAACAGCCTTGCACCTGACCACAGGTCTGGTGCAAGACAGGTTCAACAGTATGGCAATCACGACTCAGAGTCCTGATTGGGCAAATTCTGCCCAATCATGGGCTCACAGAGCTAAGTCCCACAGCACACTATATAACGTTTCCACGCATAGCTACAGCACGCATTTTGAGAGGAGATTTCAGAGGAGATAGTTGTGTGTTGTTACTGCCGGTCTGCCACGCTACTGGGAGGGTCTGGGGGGGTCTCATTTCTACCAAATATCAGGGAATTTAGGTGATGTGTGTCTTGTCACTGTGCCAGCAAGTTTTTTTGGGGTTTACAAATTTCTTTAAAACATTTGCGAATTGAGGTGATCTTCTGTGTCTTGTCACACAGCCAGCAAGTATTTTGGGGGTTAAAAATTTCTTTAAAACATTTGTGAATTGAGGTGATCTTCGGTGTCTTGTCACTGTGCCAGCAAGTCTTTTTGGGGTTTATAAATTTCTTTAAAACATTTGTGAATTGAGGTGATCTCTGTCTTGTCACACAGCCAGTACCACGCAGTATTTTGGGGCTCACTAATTTCTACAAAACATTTGTGAATTGAGGTGATCTGTGTCTTGTCACACATCCAGTACCACGCAGTATTTTGTGGCTCACTAATTTCTACAAAACATTTGTGAATGGAGGTGATCTGTCTCTTGTCACACAGCCAGTACCACGCAGTATTTTGGGTGTCACTAATTTCTACAAAACATTTTTGAATTGAGGTGATCTGTCTCTTGACACACAGCCAGTACCATGCAGTATTTTGGGGCTCACTAATTTCTACAAAACATTTGTGAATTGAGGTGATCTGTGTCTTGTCACACATCGAGTACCACGCAGTATTTTGGGGCTCACTAATTTCTACAAAACATTTGTGAATTGAGGTGATCTGTGTCTTGTCACACAGCCAGTACCACGCAGTATTTTGGGGCTCACTAATTTCTACAAAACATTTGTGAATTGAGGTGATCTGTCTCTTGTCACACATCCAGTACCACGCAGTATTTTGGGGCTCACTAATTTCTACAAAACATTTGTGAATTGAGGTGATCTGTGTCTCGTCACACAGCCAGTACCACGCAGTATTTTGGGGCTCACTAATTTCTTTAAAACATTTGTGAATTGAGGTGATCTGTGTCTTGTCACACAGCCAGTACCATGCATAGTTACATAGTTACATAGTTATATAGGCTGAAAAAAGACATGCGTCCATCGGGTTCAGCCTCTCCCACATAACCTACTGCTGTTGATCCAAAAGAAGGCAAAAAACCCAGTCTGAAATATGCAACATACCGGGAAAAAATTCCTTCTTGACCCCAGAATGGCAGTCAGATTTCTCCTTGGATCAAGAAGCTTTTACCCACATATTAAATATTATAACCCTTAATATTCTGTGTCTGCAGGAAGTGCAGTATTTTGGGGCTCACTAATTTCTACAAAACATTTGTGAATTGAGGTGGTCTGTGTCTTGTCACACAGCCAGTACCACGCAGTATTTTGGGGCTCACTAATTTCTACAAAACATTTGTGAATTGAGGTGATCTGTGTCTTGTCACACAGCCAGTACCACGCAGTATTTTGGGGCTCACTAATTTCTACAAAACATTTTTGAATTGAGGTGATCTGTCTCTTGACACACAGCCAGTACCACGCAGTATTTTGGGGCTCACTAATTTCTACAAAACATTTGTGAATTGAGGTGATCTGTGTCTTGTCACACAGCCAGTACCATGCAGTATTTTGGGGCTCACTAATTTCTACAAAACATTTGTGAATTGAGGTGATCTGTGTCTTGTCAAACAGCCAGTACCACGCAGTATTTTGGGTGTCACTAATTTCTACAAAACATTTGTGAATTGAGGTGATCTGTGTTTTGTCACACAGCCAGTACCACGCAGTATTTTGGGGCTCACTAATTTCTTTAAAACATTTGGGAGTTGTTATAATCCGTGTGTTCTCACTGGCTGCCACCCATCAAGGGGTCTCACTGATTTATAGGAGGTTTCACTGCCACCCATCAAGGGGTCTCACTGATTTATAGGAGGTTTCACTGCCACCCATCAAGGGGTCTCACTGATTTATAGGAGGTGTCTGAGACTTGTAATCTGTGTCTTGTCACTGGCTGCCAGCTATCAGGGTGTCTCACTGAGTTATACCAGAGTTCTTTAAATCTTTATACCAGAGTTTAATCAGAGTTCTGTAAATATTAATCTATATATCACTCACCATGTCTGAAAGAACAAAAAGGACAGGCAGACGCTCCCAGACACAGATAAGAGGGCAAGCAGCCCCTGTGTCGGGAGGCTGTGCCTCTGGTCGTGGTGGACGTGGTGCATCCTCTGCAGGGGCACGCTTGTCCTTTCTAACTGGTGCTGGCCGTCTTAAGCAGCAGCAACATACAGAGGACTTGGTGGATTGGCTAACCAGGCCATCCTCATCCTCCGAGTCCTCTGCCAGCCAGGCTTCTAGTGCTTTACAGTCCACCTCAGCTGCCAAAGCATCTAATGCAGTCTCCATGTCCACAGCTACTCCTGCCGTAGCCTCGCTATCACACACGGAGGAGTCAGCTGAATTGTTTGACTACAATGAGAGTGACATGCTGCTTGAGGATGCGCAGCAACTACAGTGCTCTGATTCAATCTCTGAGGTTGAGGAAGGGAGTATAATCAACCTAGAGGAAGGGGGTGCCAGTGATGACACATAAATAACTGGCACTCATGTTGCCCCAGCAGCTGCAGCATACTGCCAAGTTGGCTCCAGTGACGAGGAGATAGGGGGTTATGATGACAATGATCATGAGATCACTGACTCCACCTGGGTGCCTGATCGAACAGAGGAATTAAGTGAGGAAGAGGGGGAGGAGGAGGCACAGCAAACACGAGGCACAACATCCTCTGTGACCAACCGTAGCACTAGCCAGTCCAAGGCATCACATGTCAGAGCTGCTCCGGTGCAGAGCGCTGTTGTCTCAAAGAACACATGCAGGAGCTCTGTTGTCTGGGAGTTATTTAAGAAATGTGCAGTAGAGCGCAGCGTTGCTATTTGTAATCTATGTCAGATGAGGCATAAGCGTGGGAAAGATACCGGACACTTGGGTACCACGTGCTTGAGGCGACATATGAACAACTGCCACACATCCCGTTGGCACAAAACTTTTCGTAGGTCCTCCTCCTCCTCATCTGTCTCTACCCCCACTGTATGTCCTGCCATGTCATTGCCTACAACCTCCACCGACAAGGATGATGCTACAGTAATGGATGTACCAGCTCCTTCCTCACAATGTGACATCATCCCAGCAGCTGAAGATTTACGCAGTCAGATTACGTTGCCGCAGCTGCTGCAGCGAAAGAAAAAATATAGTCCCAACCATCCCCAAGCACAGCGTCTAAATGCCAGCTTAGCAAAATTACTCGCATTGCAGCTGCTGCCTTTCCAGCTGGTGGACTCTGCTCCCTTCCGTGAATTTGCTGAATGTGCTGTACCACAGAGGCAGGTTCCAAAACGCCATTACTTTTTACGCAAGGCCATTCCAGCACTATACCAGCACGTGGAAGACAATGTTACCCAGTCATTGGGAAAGGCAGTCAGCAGCAAGGTGCATGTGATTTTAGACACGTGGTCCAGCAAGCATGGACAGGGTCATTACATTTCCTTCACGGCACACTGGGTAACTCTGATTGCAGCTGGGAGGGATCAAAGACGGGGCTCTGTGCTGGAGCTTGTTCATCCACCACGCCTCCAGAAAGCTGCTTCTATGAAGTCTGTCTGCTCCACCACCTCTCCCTCTTCCTCCTCCTTCTCTGGCGAAGTGGCAGTTAAACCGACGCCTGACAGGGTCTACTCAATGGCTCAAGCAAAAAGATGCCATACTGTGCTTGAGCTGGTTTGTTTAGGGGACAGGAGCCACACCGGGACAGAAATTCTGTCAGCTCTGCAGGGGCAGGTGCAGAGATGGTTAACACCACGCCAGCTTCAGATGGGAATGATCGTCTGCGATAATGGCAGCAACCTTCTCTCCACCCTACGCAAGGGTAAATTGATGCATGTACCATGCCTAGCACACGTCCTAAATCTGGTGGTACAGCGTTTCCTAACCAAGTACCCAGGGCTGCCAGAGCTTCTCATCCAGGCCAGAAAAGTCTGCAGCCACTTCAGACAGCCATTCCCAGCAAGCGTTCACCTGGCAGAAATTCAAACAGAATTCCACCTTCCCACAAACCGTCTGATCTGTGACATGCCCACCAGGTGGAACTCAACATTAGCAATGCTGCAGCGTTTGCACAAGCAGCAGAGGGCCATCAACGAGTACCTGTGTGAGTATGGCACAAGGACAGGTTCAGGTCAACTTGTTTCCCCCCCCCCGCAGTGGCTGATGATCAAGGATGCATACACTGTACTGTCACCATTTGAGGAGGCAATGAGGATGGTGAGCAGGGACAGTGCATGCATCAGTGACACAATTCCTTTAGTGTTCCTGCTGGAGCACACTCTGCGTGGAATTATAGATGTGGCTCTAGAGGCAGACCAGCGGGAGGAAGAGGAGGCCTTCCCTAGCTCTCAAGGCCCCAGTCTTTCCGCAGACAGCATTCCAGTGGGTCCTACTCAGATCAGACAGGAGGAGGAGGAGGCAGAATATTTAAGTAGTGGGAGCATTGAAGGTGGGGATTCCTTAAGGGAGGGTTTCGTGTGCCCAGAAACACAAGGGCTAGTGCGTGGCTGGGAGGAGGAAGTGCATGATACGGTCATCCTCATTGACCAGGAAGACTCGGAAGCTAATGCCACCTCCAACCTACGCTGCATGGACTCCCTAATGATGCAAAGCCTGCTAAAGGACCCCAGGATTCGTGCTATCAAGGAGAGGGATCATTACTGGTTGGCAACCCTTCTTGATCCACGATACAAGGGTAAAGTTGCAGAGCTCATCCTGCCCGCACAGAGGGAGCACAGGATGAAAAAACTTGAGGACGCTCTAAAGCGACACTTGTGTAACACCTTTCCAGGCACTGGTAGATTACCAAGTGCTGACACACGTGCTTCTGAGGCTGCAGATGATCAGAGGAATAGTGGTGAAGGCCAGGGCCGCTTGACTGATGCATTTTTAAATTTTTTTAGTCCTCGACACCCAGCGACGTCAAATGTAGGCACCCATTGCCAGCGTCTTCACCATATGGTGCAGGACTACCTAGGGGCAAGGGCAGACCTGGATACCTTTCCAGCAGATGATCCACTGGCTTACTGGGTGTTGAGATTGGATCACTGGCCAGAACTTAGCCAATATACTATGCAGCTACTAGGTTACCCTTCTTCTAGCGTGCTTTCCGAAAGGACGTTCAGTGCCGCTGGAGGTTTTGTCACAGACAAAAGAGTGCGTCTGTCCACCGACTCTGTAGACCGTCTGACAATTATAAAAATGAATCAGTCCTGGACCAGCAGCTATCAATCCCCTGATGCTGAAGTAATGGAATAGATAGGGGATGTCCTCTTCTGCATTCACAAAACCTCCAGCACTGAACTCTTCCACAATACCACAAAAGGTTTACAGTGTGAAGGCACTTGCTGCCATGAAAGGCACAATATTTGGCTGACGCCTGTGCCAGATTTATATCATTTAAATTTTTTGAACCGCAGGGTCCAACCCCTTGCACTCTTCCACAATACCACAGAGGGGTTACTGTATTATGATGGCACTTGCAGGCCTGGCACCAAAAGCACAATATCTGGGTGCACTGACGCCTTGACCGGAATCATATCTTTTCAATATAGGACCAGATGGTCCACCCCTGCCCTCTTCCACAATACCACAGAGGGGTTACTGTATGATGATACTTGCTGGCCTGGCAGTCTTGCACCAAAGGCACAATATCTGGGTGCACTGATGCCATTAACAGATAAAAAAAACACTTTTCAATATATGACCACATGGTCCACCCCTGCACTCTTCCACAATACCACAGAGGGGTTACTGTATTATGATGGCACTTGCAGGCCTGGCACCAAAAGCACAATATCTGGGTGCACTGACACCTTGACCAGAATCATATCTTTCAATATAGGACCACATGGTCCACCCCTGCACTCTTCCACAATACCACAGAGGGGTTACTGTATTATGATGGCACTTGCAGGCCTGGCACCAAAAGCATAATATCTGGGTGCACTGACGCCTTGACCAGAATCATATCTTTTCAATATAGGACTACATGGTCCACCCCTGCATTCTTCCACAATACCACAGAGGGGTTACTGTATGATGATACTTGCTGGCCTGGCACCAAAGGCACAATATCTGGGTGCATTGACGCCTTGACCAGATTCATATCTTTTCAATATAGGACCACATGGTCCACCCCTGCATTCTTCCACAATACCACAGAGGGGTTACTTTATGATGATACTTGCTGGCCTGGCAGCAAAGGCACAATATCTGGGTGAACTGACGCCTTGACCAGAATCATATCTTTTCAATATAGGACCACATGGTCCACCCCTGCATTCTTCCACAATACCACAGAGGGGTTACTGTATGATGATACTTGCTGGCCTGGCACCAAAAGCACAATATCTGGGTGCACTGCCACTGACGCCTGTATCAGATTCATATCCTCAGAGGGGTTACGGTGTGACGGCACTGTTGGGTACGCTAAAGGTCCAATTTTGAAGCACCTATTGTTACTTTCATCCAAAGCCTGCATAAGTTTCACAATAATTTAGCCAAAAAAATCAGTAAACTTTTTCTGCGTGTACGAAAATGTCTCCTCTTTTCATACAGACTGCCGCCCCAAGCAGTTGTTTATGGATAGATTAAAGGAAAAGTATTTACCGTCATAAGAAATGTCATTTTTTGGTTTTTACATATTTCTATACATCCTAGAAATCCGCCACTTCACGGGCAGGTTATGAGGACCGCCTATGCACGATATTTGAAGGAATTTTTCGTTTTTATTTTTAACCCTTATTTCATGGAAAACTCACTGTCCCTTTAAAAAGTTTTTTTTAAAACTTTTTGTCCTTGTTTCCTGTCCCCCAGGGCACTACCCGGACCCCCATACACCTTTTATGGCAAATATCTAGCATATATGCCCTCTTGGAGGGCACTCTAAAAACCGAATTTTCAGCCCCATTGACTTGCATGGAGTTCGAGTTCGGGTTTGGACCCGAACATATGGGAAGTTCGGGTTCGGGCCCGAACCGAACTCGGGGGGTGTTCGGCTCATCCCTAGTCTTCAACTGCATAATCAGGAGCACTGCAAGAAGCTGGCCATGGATCGAAGTGAGATTTTTGATGTTACTGATGTAAAAAGATAGACAATGTATAACACAAATTAGGGGCCCTATTACACTCTGCGTGCAAAATTTTGTGCGTGCGAAAAAATGCATTAATGCGAGGGGAAAAACCCTTCGCGCTGAATAACGTATTACAACGTTCGCGCACACATGGTGCGTTAAAGTCTAATGCGAGTTACCCTGCGCAAACCCTGCACGAACGCAAGTTCATGCGCGCATCCCATACTTAACATTGTGAGCGCAAATGCGTTTGTGCGCTGGTATGCGGATGGTTTTACAAATTGATGCGCAAATTTTTACGAGCGACATTTGCGCGCATAATCTTAACGTCTTTTAAAAACTGGTGGTAACTGCAAATCTGAACGTCCTGGCCGAAACCAAATACACCAGCACGAAGAAAAAATACAGCACAGAATTGTTACACATTCTACACATACCCAAACAATAAAATTGAGAGGTTGTGTGTGTTTTTATTATTGCTGCAGCATACATACACAGATTGATTTTGACAGGTGCAAAAACCGAACGGGAGACAATTGTGGTTCTTTATTCAGATTGCCCACCGATTTCTGCACGCAACGTTAATGCTTGCGAGTTTTCGCACGTATTTTTTACGCGCAATATTTTCGGACGGATGAAAAAATGCTCTCTGATCGTAATACCAGCATTAATTTACGCGCGTTAAGGTTTAACACTGAGCGCCAAAAAAATTGTGCTGCGGGAGCTTTTTTGCGCAAGGAATGTAATAGAGACCTAGATGTTTCCTGGTTACTTTAATTCTTGAGTTTGCACTTTCATAATCTAAATAATTTCACAATAATATTGGATGAATACTGCTGGTTATCTCGTTATTACACAAACTGGGTTATAAGCCATGAGCTGTGACCCTTTATTCACCTTTATACCTTTTATTGTGTTGCTATATTACTACATCAGTTCTGAGAAGTCTCTTAAAGGTTATACCACAGTGTAAATCATATGAACTCAGTAGAAGTACTCTATCCAAAGATAAGAATTGCAGTCATGCAAGTCATCAACCTCCAGATCACAGAACACTGCTCAATTGCTTGGAGACACATCAGTATCTTGGATAAAAAGGTTTATCATTATATAAAAAAAATTGGAATAAATCAATCTTTACAAATCACATCTAGTCTGCAAATCAAATTATACGAAGAAGTTAAAAATGTATACTATCTGAACTATTTTATGTCTATCCCAGCAAACAGTTTAGTTTTATGTTGCAGACAGTAAAAGTCTGAGTTCTAGATACGACTGAGCTATATTTTCTATTTTTTTCCCTATTTTAATCTAAAAACATAAGAATGTGAAACCTGGATGCAAAATTATGGTGTCAGAGTAATCTCTTACAGTGAGACCTTTTATAAGTTGCTCTTTTTAATGGTATTTTGATGCTCTTATGCTATGGCTTAATCATAAACATCTACCATAGCTGCTGGAGATGTTGTTCGCGAGGTCAGCTCCTTTCTCCATCTTTGGCAGGAATGCTGTTTAGTCTGATCCTTTTGGAAGGTAGCCAGGATATTTATAAGCGTGGGCTCAGATAACAACCTAAATTTCTCCCCAAAACCCTTCTATTTTTCAGATTGTCCTCCCTAGGATACTTCTCAATAAGTCGATGCCATTACGTATCTATTTGACAGGTTGCTTTGGTACCAGCTTTGTGGTGCTCCTCTTCTCCTCTGATACTTTGCATGCTCATTAACCAAGTTGAAGACCTTTGTATGCATGACAAGTCAGTCATGTCCCAAGCAAATCTTCTCAAAGCAATCTAAGACTAGTGGTATCATTGGACCTCTTTTGTATTGTCCATCTTTTGAGAAGAACTACTTGAAGATCAAGATGGTGCTCAAGAGCTAATGACTTTGGCTGTGTAGCAATGAGTGTTGGTGGATAGGGTTAATATTCTCCTGATTGAACCAAGGAGCTGCTGACTTACCCCCTCAAAATTCTAGATGTCCTATGTCATCTTGACTCCACCCTCCTCTGCAATTCTCTCTGGGTATAAGTGGGGAAGAGAGAGAGTAGGAAGAATGAGGAATTTCTCTCCTTCAAGCCCTCCTAAATTCTTTTCCCACTTTTCTTTCCTTTCCCTTTCCTCCAGCACCTCCTGACTTTATCCTGGTCTATCACGTTCAACTTTTTTCCTTTGAATTGTTGCTGGCTACTATTTCAGAGTGTTATTGTTAACCATTGGTTTACTATGGATGCGAGTATGTATGTACCACTGATGTACTGTTATTATAGCACTAGGTGTAAAGCCTGCCCAGAGGGCAGTCTATTGATAAGTGTGGTGCATTGTGCTTGGTTCTGTGCTCTGTGCCGTTTATTCTGTTGTGCTCGGCTCTGTGCCGTCTATGGTACTGTGCTTGGCTCTGTGCCGTCTATGGTACTGTGCTCGGCTCTGTGGCGTTTTTATTGTGCTCGGCTCTGTGGGTTTTTTTATTGTGCTCGGCTCTGTGGCGTTTTTATTGTGCTCGGCTCTGTGGCGTTTATTCTGTTTTGCGTTTATACTGCCCCTGCTCATGGATATATGCCCCAACACGTGGATACTGCCCCAGCTCGTGGATACTGCCCCAGCACGTGGATACTGCCCCAGCACGTGGATACTGCCCCAGCTCGTGGATACTGCCCCAGCATGTGGATACTGCCCCAGCACGTGGATATTGCCCCAGCACGTGGATGGATACTGCCCCAGCACGGATACTGCTCCAGCACGTGGATACTGCCCCAGCACGTGGATATTGCCCCAGCTCGTGGATATTGCCCCAGCACGTGGATATTGCCCCAGCACGTGGATACTGCCCCAGCACGTGGATACTGCCCCAGCACGTGGATATTGCCCCAGCTCGTGGATATTGCCCCAGCACGTGGATATTGCCCCAGCTCGTGGATACTGCCCCAGCACGTGGATACTGCCGCAGCTCGTGGATATTGCCACAGCACGTGGATACTGCCCAGCACGTGGATATTGCCCCAGCACGTGGATGGATACTGCCCCAGCACGTGGATACTGCCCCAGCACGTGGATACTGCCCCAGCTCGTGGATACTGCCCCAGCATGTGGATATTGCCCCAGCACGTGGATACTGCCCCAGCACGTGGATACTGCCCCAGCTCGTGGATATTGCCCCAGCACGTGGATACTGCCCCAGCTCGTGGATACTGCCCCAGCACGTGGATATTGCCCCAGCTCGTGGATACTGCCCCAGCATGTGGATATTGCCCCAGCACGTGGATACTGCCCCAGCACGTGGATACTGCCCCAGCACGTGGATATTGCCCCAGCTCGTGGATACTGCCCCAGCATGTGGATATTGCCCCAGCACGTGGATACTGCCCCAGCTTGTGGATATTGCCCCAGCACGTGGATACTGCCCCAGCACGTGGATACTGCCCCAGCACATGGATATTGCCCCAGCATGTGGATATTGCCCCAGCACGTGGATATTGCCCCAGCTCGTGGATACTGCCCCAGCACGTGGATACTGCCGCAGCTCGTGGATATTGCCACAGCACGTGGATACTGCCCCAGCACGTGGATGGATACTGCCCCAGCACATGGATACTGCCCCAGCACGTGGATACTGCCCCAGCACGTGGATACTGCCCCAGCATGTGGATATTGCCCCAGCACGTGGATATTGCCCCAGCACGTGGATATTGCCCCAGCACGTGGATACTGCCCCAGCACGTGGATACTGCCCCAGCTTGTGGATATTGCCCCAGCACGTGGATACTGCCCCAGCACGTGGATATTGCCCCAGCTCGTGGATACTGCCCCAGCATGTGGATATTGCCCCAGCACGTGGATACTGCCCCAGCACGTGGATACTGCCCCAGCTTGTGGATATTGCCCCAGCACGTGGATACTGCCCCAGCACGTGGATACTGCCCCAGCACGTGGATATTGCCCCAGCACGTGGATACTGCCCCAGCACGTGGATGGATACTGCCCCAGCACGTGGATATTGGCCCCCCAGCTCGTGGATATACTCACCTACATCGGCCCTCCAGCGATGGCGGTCCCGCTTCCAGCGTTCTCTCTCTCTCTCTCCGTTGGTCGCCGGGATGACGTCACGAAAGCCTTTGACCCCCGGGGTCAAAGGCTTTCGTGACGTCATACCGGCGACCAACGGAGAGAGAGAGAAGACGCTGGAAGCGGGACCGCCATCGCTGGAGGAGCTAAGGGCCGATGTAGGTGAGTATGTGTAGGCAACATCCCCCTACATTGGCCCGGAGCCGCAGCGGTGGCTGTCGCAGCTGCTCGGCCGGCCTCCAGGCTTAGGCGAGCCCCCGGCTCGGCTGGGCCTGTAGGCCCAAGCCAAGCCGGGGGCTCGCCTGAGCCTGGAGGCCGGCCGAGCAGCCTGCGACAGCCGGAGGACAGTCACCGCTGGAGCTCAGGGCTAATGTAGGTGAGTATGTGCTCTCCACACCCACCCTGCTTACTCGCGGCCGGTATCCAAGCTTAGGCGAGCCCCGGCTTGGCGTGGGCCTAGAGGCCCAGCCGAGCCGGGGACTCGCCTGAGCCTGGAGGACGCCCGAGCATGCAACTCGACCGGCCTCCATGCTCAGGCGAGTCCCCGGCTCGGCAGGGCCTCTAGGCCCAAGCCAAGCCGGGGGCTCGCCTAAGCTTGGATACCGCCGAGCAAGCAGGGTGTGTGTGTGTAGAGCACATACTCACCTACATCGGCCTCGAGTCCTCCACCGGTTCCACACATACTCACCTACATCGGCCCTTAGCTCCTCCAGCGATGGCGTCCCGCTTCCAGCGTCCTCTCTCTCTCCGTTGCTCGCCAGGATGACGTCACGAAAGCCTTTGACCCCCGGGGTCAAAGGCTTTCGTGACGTCATTCCGGCGAACAACGGAGAGAGAGAGGATGCTGCAAGCGGGACCGCCATCGCTGGAGGAGCTAAGGGCCGATGTCGGTGAGTATGTGTTAGGCAACATCGGCCCTGAGCTCCAGCGGTGACCTCCTCCGCCGAGCAGCTGCTCGGCCGGCCTCTACGCTTAGGCGAGTCCCCGGCTCAGCTGGGCCTGTAGGCCAAGCCAAGCCGGGGGCTCGCCTGAACCTGGAGGCCCGACTAGCAGCCTGCTCGGCCGGAGGAGGTCACCGCTGGAGCTCAGGGCCGATTTGGTGGAGTATGTTTTGGGAATTTAGGCCCTGAGCTCCAGCGGTGACCTCCTCCGGCTGTCGCTGGCTGCTCGGCGGGCCTCTAGGCTTAGGCGAGTCCCCGGCTCGGCTGGGCCTGTAGGCCCAAGCCAAGCCGGGGCTCGCCTGAACCTGGAGGCCCGCCTAGCAGCCTGCTCGGCCGGAGGAGGTCACCGCTGGAGCTCAGGGCCGATTTGGTGGAGTATGTTTTGGGAATTTAGGCCCTGAGCTCCAGCGGTGACCTCCTCCGGCTGTCGCTGGCTGCTCGGCGTGCCTCTAGGCTTAGGCGAGTCCCCGGCTCGGCTGGGCCTGTAGGCCCAAACCAAGCGGGGGCTCGCCTGAGCCTGGAGGCCCGCCTAGCAGCCTGCTCGGCCGGAGGAGGTCACCGCTGGAGCTCAGGGCCGATTTGGTGGAGTATGTTTTGGGAATTTAGGCCCTGAGCTCCAGCGGTGACCTCCTCCGGCTGTCGCTGGCTGCTCGGCAGGCCTCTAGGCTTAGGCGAGTCCCCGGCTCGGCTGGGCCTGTAGGCCCAAGCCAAGCCGGGGGCTCGCCTGAACCTGGAGGCCCGCCTAGCAGCCTGCTCGGCCGGAGGAGGTCACCGCTGGAGCTCAGGGCCGATTTGGTGGAGTATGTTTTGGGAATTTGGGCCCTGAGCTCCAGCGGTGACCTCCTCCGGCTGTCGCTGGCTGCTCGGCGGGCCTCTAGGCTTAGGCGAGTCCCCGGCTCGGCTGGGCCTATAGGCCAAACCAAGCCGGGGGCTCGCCTGAGCCTGGAGGCCCGCCTAGCAGCCTGCTCGGCCGGAGGAGGTCACCGCTGGAGCTCAGGGCCGATTTGGTGGAGTATTTTTGGGAATTTAGGCCCTGAGCTCAGCAGTGACCTCCTCGGCTGTCGCTGGCTGCTCGGCGTGCCTCTAGGCTTAGGCGAGTCCCCGGCTCGGCTGGGCCTGTAGCCCAAACCAAGCCGGGGGCTCGCCTGAGCCTGGAGGCCCGCCTAGCAGCCTGCTCGGCCGGAGGAGGTCACCGCTGGAGCTCAGGGCCGATTATGGGGACTATGTTTTGGGAACTTTGGCCCCGATCCTCCAGCGGTGACCGTCCTCGGCTGTCGCTGGCTGCTCGGCGGGCCTCTAGGCTTAGGCGAGTCCCCGGCTCGGCTGGGCCTGTAGGCCCAAACCAAGCCGGGGCTCGCCTGAGCCTGGAGGCCCGCCGAGCAGCCAGCGGCAGCTGGAGGACGGTCACCGCTGGAGGATCGGGGCATCTGGCCGTGTAAACACACGGGTAGCTGCGCGCGACTCGTGCCGTTTTTTTTTTTTTTTTTTTTCACGCGGCCGGCACGCGCAGCTACCTGTGTGTTCTAACGGCCGCTTTCAAATGTCCGTCGCGCATGCGCAGTAGGGTTTTGGCGACGGACAGTTTTTAGCTTATCCTTTTATAGTATAGATATGTCTGAATTTTGGGAACAATTCTCCATATTATCATTTCCGTCTATTGCATATTTTTGTGTATGGACTTCATTAATAAATTGTAAGTGGCCAAACACCAGTTATTAATAGGTAGTCAAATGACTGAGAGGTTTGTGATTTGAAAATAAATATCTATTATAAAGGTTCTCCAAAATCACTTATCTGCATACATTATATGTGGGCAATGGAACTTAATGATGTGTGAAGGAAGATGGGGTTGTCTCCCAAGGTGAACTGATTAGTCTTTAAAATCTTACGTCCAACACCCTAGTCACTTTTTACCCATCAAAACTAATTTACTTCTCTTGAATGCTATTTTAAGATCCCTATTTCTCCACGATACATTCCAAATTATAATGAACAAGTGCCTTAGAGCTACAGGTTAGTATACTGTGTATACAACTCTCCAATAGGGATGAGCTGCCTGTTCGAATCGGTTTGAAGTTCGATTCGAACATTGGCTGTTTGAAAATTCGCGAACTTTGAACTTTTCGGGACGTTCACGGAAAGTTCTAAAAAAATTTTTTAAAAAATGCTTAAAAGATCCTAAAAAATCTAAAAATAAAGAGACTCTTTACTGCACATTATAATAATAAACGATTTATTAGATATTGAATTAAAACGGGAATATTTCCCACTCATTGTTGGTCAAACATTTCCCACTCATTGTTGGTCAAACATTTCCCACTCGTTGGTGATAAAACATTTCCCAGGGCTTCAAATCATGTTTAAACATGAGCAAAAACAGTAAAAATGAGCTCAGCGCACAGCGGTGAAATGACTCAGCACTCAGCAGTGAAAGGGTTAAAAAAAACCCCTATTTTTTCATTGTTTCCTGTCCCCCAGGGCAATACCCGGACTCCCATACACCTTTTATGGCCAATATCTTGCATATATGCCCTCTTGGAGGGGACCTTAATTTTCGAACGTTCGAGCCCCATTGACTTGCATGGCGTTCGCATTGTGTTCGAGTTCACGGTCGAACTTTTTTGGGTGTTCGAATGCGAACCGAACACAGGGGTGTTCGGCCCATCACTACTCTCCAATAGGTTTAAACAAACTGCAACTTGATAATTTAGCAGCTGAAACAAGAATCTGGGAGATGAAATAGGAAAGCCCATAAATTCATCAGCTTGTTTAACTCTACAAAACCTGTCCAGAATTGGAATACCAAGCGTGTATCTTTTGTGCAAAATGAAAGGTAACCACACCTGTGTAATTCGATCATTAATATAAATTGTTGGCTGCTTATGGTTGCATACCATCCCACGGTAAAAGCCATTAACTATCTGTCTTCTACTTTTGACCATCTGATAAAACTTATTTTGCTCACTTGTTT
The DNA here is from genome assembly GCA_009667805.1 of Leptobrachium leishanense. Lineage (NCBI taxonomy): Eukaryota > Metazoa > Chordata > Amphibia > Anura > Megophryidae > Leptobrachium > Leptobrachium leishanense. The sequence continues at coordinate 31,106,335 of CM019073.1, read as the reverse complement.
GGTTGATGTATCATCCAGATGTAGACTTTTTACTCTTTGTGTCTAGAGAGTAGTTCTCCAGCCACACCTTGCAGTTGAAATGATACATCTTATGCTTGGGCTTTATAGTTATCTCACACAGCAGGAATGTACTTAACCATTCTGGATCTTGACTTCACTTGTGGGTGGGATAACTCTGATAAGCTCATCAGGAACCATTTCTCTCTCTAGGGGAAAAAGTGAGCTAATACATATGTGATAGGCTTCTATATGAGTATCATTACATTGGACACATCCTTGAGTTAGAATGCAATCTCATTCTGCAGTTATAGACTTTTTTAAAAACAAAATATTTACAAAGTTAGTATTGGAGTTTATTACAATAACTTTAGTGATTTAAACTCACCAACATTTCGGTGATCTCTCATTCGCCGCACTTCGGGGAATCAAATTCAGCATTCACCGCAGGGTCCCAGAAGTGCAGGGAAAAGCCAACGAACGAATCCAACAAATCGCCGTTAACCTGTCGATAACCCGCCGATATGATTCGAAAAAATCACATCAATTCGAAACGCCGCAGAAAACCCACCGAACGTACCCGCCGAACGTACCCAAAAAAGTTTTGTTTTTTTATGCACAGAGCAAGGTGCCCCATTGTGGTAGGCGCCTGTAGGCACATGGCTACTCTGCCTAGTTATAAATCCAGCCCTGCTTCCTGACATCACTCTAATCTTTTGTATAATTTGCTGCTGGCTTTATAATTGCTGTGAGAGGCATTTGGGTGTAGAGTAGACATGTGCCCAGCCAAAAGATATCGGTTTGGTTGTGTACAGCAGAGTTCGGCCTGCTGATATTTCATATTTGGAAGCCGAATATAATCCCATAGGTTTCAATGTTAAAAATATTCCCATTTTTATTCATTGTCTATCAAACCATTTATTCTTTTAGTTTGCAGCAAAAAGTCTCTTTATTTTTTTAGCCATTTTTCTGAATTTTTTTCAGCTATATTGTTTTACAATTATTTTTTAACCCCATTTGTTGGCATTTTTCGGCGGCCGGTCTGCGCTGTGTTCGGCGGATCGTCGACTTTTTTCGGACACGTACGGCGAGTTTGCGGCGGATCACAAAAGGGAAGTGCTCATGCCACTGTACAGAGCACTGGTGAGACCTCACTTGGAGTACTGTGTGCAGTACTGGAGACCGTATCTCCAGAAGGATATAGACATCTTGGAGAGAGTTCAGAGAAGGGCTACTAAAATGGTGTACGGCTTGAAGGAGAAAAGTTACCAGGAAAGGCTTAATGATCTTAACATGTACAGCTTGGAAAAAAGACGAGACAGAGGAGATATGATAGAAACATTTAAATACGTAAAGGGAATCCACAAGGTAGAGGAAGGGAGTATATTTAAAAGGAAACAAAGTAGCAAAACAAGAGGACATAGTCTTAGATTAGAGGGGCAAAGGTTTAAAAGTAACATCAGAAAGCATTATTTTACTGAGAGGGTGGTGGATACATGGAACAGTCTTCCAGTTGAAGTGGTAGAGGCCAAAACAGTAATTGAATTTAAGCAAGCATGGGATAGGCATAAAGCTATCCTAAACAAAAGATAAATCCAGGTAAAGTATCCATGTAATTGGGCAGACTAGATGGGCCGGAAGGTTCTTATCTGCCGACATTTTTCTGTGTTTTTATGTTTCTACATGATGACAACCTCAGGGATTCCCAGGAGATACAGGAGATGCAGGGGTCCTTTAGACTAATGTATCTCTGGATCTGTAAGAGCTATAGGGACGGTTGCGTTGTAATGTGTTAAAACAAAAAGATAATAAAATTGATAATAGAAAAAATATTACTAAATACAGTTAAGATATTTATTTATTTTTAGTTCTAAAAACAATGGCATTGTTCCAACCCCTTATAAAATTACCAATGCAGGTGCATTAATTTTTTCATAAATATTTTAATATATTTAAATTTAATTTTAATATATAACTATTCTAAAATAATATAAATCTAAAAATTTTAATTAATTTTTAATAAAACTTTAATATATTTTAATGAAATACTGCTTTTTGATATAATTTATTTTATTTATTTATTTATAAAGGATTTTACCAGGAAGGATACATTGAGATTTCTCTCTTTTTCAAGTATGTCCTGGGTTCAAGAACATTGAGTTGTTACAGAAATACAAAGAAGTAAAATGCAAGATATTAACACAAGACCAAATATACAGATTAACAGAAAATAAATATGTAAGAAATATAGTCACTATCAGGGTTATTCAAAGAGATCCGAATGGCTGCCGAAAGGTAACCGAACGCTGAAAATCAGCGTTCAGTTAACTTTCCTGGCCATTCGGCTATCCAGAGAGTAGATTGCCTGCACATATGGTGCCTGTTCAGTGCCAGTTCGAGGGCAGTGAAATCCCCATAGCTTCGTCTATTCAGAGAACAAAAACCAGCAGTGAAAAGTTGCCGAAATGCCCTGCCATTCGGTTGCTTCATTTGACAGGTTTATTCAGGTGAATCCCATAGGCTTCTATGTTAAAAATATTCCTGATTTAATTCAATATCTAATAAACCGTTTATTATAATATTCTGCAGTAAAAAGTCTCTTTGTTTATAGATTTTTTTAGGATCTTTTAAGCATTTTTTGGGATTTTTTTGCAATAAAAAAATTTCTGTCTTTTCTTTTATTTATTTTTTAAAGTTTTTCTTTTTTCTGTAACAGCCCTTTTTAATTATCATTCATTGGAGCTCATATGTAAATTTCAGACATTTTTGCTCAGTAGTTTCTTTGCATACAACGTTTCGCTTTTCAAACATTCAAGCGTACTTTTTTTTTTTCCACTCCATTCGTCTGCGGTGTCGGGTTTTTCCGGCGGCTGCTCTGCCCTGTGATCAGCTCCTGCTCGGGTTTCTCCGGCGTCTTCAGCGGGGTTAATCCAGATGTTTTTGCGGGTTTCGGTGTGCATTCGCCTGGGTTTTGTGGTGAGTGTTCAGCAGGTGTTCGGCGGCTTTTCCCTGCACTACAACGGCCCTGTGGTGCTTGCTGAATACACCGCAGGGTCGCTGAAATGGGATCGCCAAATCGCACCAGATTAAAGAGAACGAAAAGTCACCGAACATGCGGTGACTTTTCGATTCTCTTTAAATAACCCTGTATGTGTCAGGTGCACTGTGTGTGTGAGCTGGTGAGTCCGGTTTGCTGCAAATGCAGGAGACATGGCCGGACTGGCCTACCGGGATGCCGGGAGGGATCCCGGTAGGCTGCTTCATTTTGGGGCTGCTGGGGAGCCTGGAGATTACAGGAAGCTTTAGAATCTGTCTCCTCCCCTACTATTACCCGTCTCTTCCTGTCCCCACGCACACTGTGTGCACAGGGAGGGAAGGGGGTGGGCTCTGGGTCGGCCCATCCATGAAGCATTTGTCCAGGGCAGCTTCTCATCATGCTGCTGCAGTTGCTCCTCCCCATCCTCCTGCACAGCTTCCTGTCTCTGCAACACAAGGAAGGCGTGAGAGAGGTGGGGAGAGCAGGGCCAGCCTGTGCAGCAGCTGCAGCCAGCCCTAAAGTGGACATCCCATTGCAATTTAAGTTTGGGATACCCCCTGGGACCCAAGCAGCGTTAGTTTTTTTTTTATTTAAATTAGCTCCACACACACACACACACACACACACACACAGGGTAGGGAGCAGGGATGCCAGGCTGCTCGAGACAGCTGTAAAGCTGCTGGCTGTACAGCCTGACTGCTCCCCTGCCCCATAACATGTAGAAATCCTGCTCCTTACTCTGTAGCTGCTCGGTATTAGGAAAAAAAAAAACCGCACCTCTCCCTATCCTACCATCTCCTAACTCACTCTGCAGGGAAGGGGCACATGCAGGCACTGCAGACAATGATTATTAAATTAATGTGTGTGTGTGTACACAGAGACCAGGGGGGTCACAGTGAGAGAGGGGATCACAGAGAGAAAGGGGGGTCACAGAAAGGGGGGATCACAGAGAGGAAAGAGGTGATCACAGAGAGAAAGAGGGGATCACAGAGAGAGAGAAAGAGGGGATCACAGAGAGAGAAGGGGTCACAGAGAGAAAGAGGGGGTCACAGAGAAAGAGGGGGTCACAGAGAGGTGATCACAGAGGGATAGAGGGGATCACAGGGAAAGAGAGAGGGGATCACAGAGAGAGAAAGAGGGGATCACAGAGAGAGAAAGAGGGGGTCACAGAGGGATAGAGAGAAGGGATCACAGAGGGATAGTGAGATGGGATCACAGAGGGATAGAGAGGGGATCACCGAGAAAGGGGATCACAGAGAGAGAAAGAGGGGATCACAGAGAGAGAAAGAGGGGGGTCACAGAGAGAGAAAGAGGGGGTCACAGAGAGAAAGAGGGGGTCACAGAGAGAGAAAGAGGGGGTCACACAGAGAGAAAGAGGGGGTCACAGAGAGAAAGAGGGGGTCACAGAGAGAAAGGGGATCACAGAGAGAAAGGGGATCACAGAGAAAGAGGGGATCAGAGAGAGGGAAAGATGGGATCAGAGAGAAAGAGGGTCACAGAGAAAGAGGGGGTCACAGAGAGAAAAAAGGGATCACAGAGAAAGAGGGGGTCACAGAGAGAAAGAGGGGGTCACAGAGAGAGAAAGAGGGGGTCACAGAGAGAGAGAGAAGGGGGGTCACAAAGAGAGAGAGAAAGAGGGGATCATAGAGAGAAATGGGGTCACAGAGAGAGGTGATCAGAGGGATAGAGAGAGGGGATCACAGAGGGATAGAGAGGGGATCACAGAGAGAAAGAGGAGATCACAGAGAGAGAGAAGGGGTCACAGAGAAAGTGTGGGTCACAGAGAGAAAGAGGGGGTCACAGAGAGAAATGGGGTCACAGAGAGAGGTGATCAGAGGGATAGAGAGAGGGGATCACAGAGGGATAGAGAGAGGGGATCACAGAGAGAAAGAGGGGATCACAGAGAGAGAGAAGGGGTCACAGAGAAAGTGTGGGTCACAGAGAGAAAGAGGGGGTCACAGAGAGAAATGGGGTCACAGAGAGAGGTGATCACAGAGGGATAGAGAGAGGGGATCACAGAGAGAGAGAAGGGGTCACAGAGAAAGAGGGTCACAGAGAGAAAGAGGGGGTCACAGAGAGACTACTCATACACACCGCACATTGCTGTGAGTTTTATTGCTGTGCAGCTCTGATACGTATCCTTTTCGCTTGCACTTAACACAAAATAGGGCTGGTCTAAAAAATATTTTCCAGGGCTGCTTTTTATTCCCAGTCCGGCCCTGGCAGGAGACAATACAGATTGCAGGGCACGGTCTGGTTTTAATAAACACAGGCAGGGCAAAGGAATCTACAGAAACAGAACTGATACAGAATATGACTAGAGACAGGAGCAAGACATGAAAGGAGCTGACATGGGAGGGAAACTGAAAAGGACAGAACAGACAATTAGACTGGGAGGAAACTATATAAACTAGGGACAGGCTAAATACAGAGGGGCATGACATGAACTAGGCACAGGCTAAATACAGAGGAGCATGACATGAACTAGGCACAGGCTAAATACAAAGGGGCATGACATGAACTAGGCACAGGCTAAATACAGAGGAGCATGACATGAACTAGGCACAGGCTAAATACAGAGGAGCATGACATGAACTAGACACTGGACACAAAAGGGTACTTAGAGAGAAACAGGATACAAACAGAGGCAGATTGCAGGACACAGGGGGCAGATATATAGAACTGAACTCAGGAATAATGACTTGCAGGGATAACGTAAAAGTCCAGGTGTATTCTGATATAAAGTCCACAAAAGCAGGGTTCCTAGGCGTAAAGTCCAAGGGGCAATTCCATAAGCAGAAGCCCAGTAAGAAAGGCAAGGAGTCCGGTACACAAGGAATCTGATTCAACAGGGCTGGGATACAGGAACAAGCAGGGGTCAAGTCCTGGGAAAAAAAGTGAGGGAACTCACCCACGAATTCCACAACCCCCATTACCTTAAGAAAATATATATATATATCTCACGAGTATAGCCGGACGAGCCGGTGATACCATTTTTATTGGGTTAACTTTACATTTAAAAGACAACTTTCAAGAGTGTAAACTGGACACTATACTGATCAGTGAAAGGTATCACTACGTACAGGTATACTCGTGATTTTGCAACTGGACTAAACGCATTATATATATATATATCTCCAGGCACAGACCCCCAGAATAATATACACAGCACTGAGCCCCCAGAATAACATACACAGCACTGAGCCCCCAGAATAACATACACAGCACTGAGCCCCCAGAATAATATACACAGCGCTGAGCCCCCAGAATAATATATACACAGCACTGAGCCCCCAGAATAACAATACACAGCACTGAGCCCCCAGAATAATAATACACAGCGCTGAGCCCCCAGAATAACATACACATCACTGAGCCCCCAGAATAATATACACAGTGCTGAACCCCCAGAATAATATACACAGCACTGAGCCTCCAGAATAATATACACAGCACTGAGCCTCCAGTATAATATACACAGCACTGACCCCAACAATAACATAATAACATGCACAGCACAGAGCCCCCATAATAATATACACAGCGCTCAGCCCCAGAATAATATACACAGCACTGAGCCCCCAGAATAACATACACAGCGCTGAGCCCCCAGAATAACATACACAGCGCTGAGCCCCCAGAATAATATACACAGCACTGAGCCTCCAGTATAATATACACAGCACTGAGCCCCAACAATACATAATAACATGCACAGCACAGAGCCCCCATAATAATATACACAGCACTGAACCCCAAGAATAATATGCACAGCACTGAACCCCAAGAATAATATGCACAGCACTGAACCCCAAGAATAATATGCACAGCACTGGTTATATGGATATATTTTCCCCAGTTCACATGGATATAATTGCCCCCCAGCTCTCATGGATATAAATGCCCCAGGTCTCATGGATAATGCCCCCAACTGTCATGGATAATGCCCCCTGGTCTCATGGATACTGCCCCCTGGTCTCATGGATATGCCCCTGGTCTCATGGATAATGCCCCCTGGTCTCATGGATAATGCCCCCTGGTCTCATGGATAATGCCCCCTGGTCTCATGGATAATGCCCCCTGGTCTCATGGATATGCCCCTGGTCTCATGGATATGCCCCTGGTCTCATGGATACTGCCCCTGGTCTCATGGATAATGCCCCCAGGTCTCATGGATAATGCCCCTGGTCTCATGGATACTGCCCCTGGTCTCATGGATAATGCCCCAACTCTCATGGATACTGCCCCTGGTCTCATGGATAATGCCCCAACTCTCATGGATAATGCCCCACTCTCATGGATAATGCCCCTGGTCTCATGGATATGCCCCTGTCTCATGGATATGCCCCTGGTCTCATGGATATGCCCCTGGTCTCATGGATACTGCCCCTGGTCTCATGGATACTGCCCCCAGGTCTCATGGATAATGCCCCAACTCTCATGGATAATGCCCCCTGGTCTCATGGATATGCCCCTGGTCTCATGGATATGCCCCTGGTCTCATGGATATGCCCCCAGGTCTCATGGATATGCCCCTGGTCTCATGGATATGCCCCTGGTCTCATGGATATGCCCCTGGTCTCATGGATATGCCCCTGGTCTCATGGATATGCCCCTGGTCTCATGGATACTGCCCCTGGTCTCATGGATATGCCCCCAGGTCTCATGGATAATGCCCCTGGTCTCATGGATAATGCCCCTGGTCTCATGGATATGCCCCTGGTCTCATGGATAGTGCCCCTGGTCTCATGGATATGCCCCTGGTCTCATGGATACTGCCCCTGGTCTCATGGATAGTGCCCCTGGTCTCATGGATATGCCCCTGGTCTCATGGATATGCCCCCAGGTCTCATGGATATGCCCCCTGGTCTCATGGATATGCCCCTGGTCTCATGGATATGCCCCTGGTCTCATGGATATGCCCCTGGTCTCATGGATATGCCCCTGGTCTCATGGATATGCCCCCAGGTCTCATGGATATGCCCCCTGGTCTCATGGATATGCCCCCTGGTCTCATGGATATGCCCCCTGGTCTCATGGATATGCCCCTGGTCTCATGGATATGCCCCCAACCCAATTTACCGCTGCTGCTGCTGCTGCTGCCGCCGCCGCACACTGCCGGCGGCCACGTGTTTCCTGCTCAGCGGCCGCTGACAGGAAGTGCAGCCGCTCGCCTGGGATCTAGGAAAGCCAGGCGAGCGGCTCCACTTCCGGTCACCGGCCGCTAGAATAGGAAGCACGCGCCGCCGCAATGTGCGGCGGCCGCCTGTTAAGCGTTCGGGCTCGGCCACAGCGGGAACGCTGCGTTCCCGCTGTCGGAGAAGTGCGGGAACGCCGTTCCCGCGCGTCCCGCTCGACTCGAGCCCTGGGAACAAGTAGATGTCCACACAGCTTGAGCTTCACAGTTCAACTTCAATGCTGAAGGGGAACTGGAATGGGACATAACAGGGAAGTTGATGGCTCAGACCCACATCAGGGCCTTTTGTGGCGTCTGCGGCGAGGGACCTGACACTATGTTACATATAACATTAGTTTAATAAATAATAAGTTAAATATAATTGTTTTCAAACGAGTTTTAAATTTTGCATGCGGCCCCCATGGCATATGAAAACATGTCCAGTGGCCCTCGGGTAATTCGAGTTTGAGACCTCTGATGTAATGTGTAAAAAATAAAAAAGTAAATGCAATTTTTTTTTTTTTCTTTGTTCTACTGCAGAGGCAAGTTATGCTTTTACATATAAAACAAACAACTCAACTAAGGCAAAAGATTTTGCCCCTTCTTTTGATTCGAGAGGAAAGAGAAACTGTTTTTTTTAGTTTGCCCCAAAACGAAAATTTAAAAAGTAATTTTTGGCATGTTTCCTTTTTTGTTTTTGGTGGGGGTAGGGACACTCCACGTTTCTGCGCCTACAGGTTCCTGAGATGCAAATCCGGCCTTGGTCAGAAGCAGACTGCTTTTTGCAAAGTAAGTAACTAGCTCAAAAAAGGACAGCACAATTCACTTTTCCCAAAAGGGATAGTGATAGATTGCAGAGCACCCCATCCAGTGTGGGATTAAACCCTCGTAAATAACGTATTGCAAAGGAAAAGGTATTAGATGATTAGTGGAGAACCACTATCAAAAAAAGATCTATAGGTAGGTTAGGGTTAATAAAATAATGATTTTATTTTTTGGACATTGCCAAACATGAAACATATAATCAAATATGAAATAAACATAAAAATAAACATAAACATTATATTAAAGGTAGATAAGAACAGTTGGTATTACCTTTTTGCACTAAGTTTATGTGGCTATCATTAATTTTTGGTATATAATAATCATCATGGTAGATTAGATATAGTGGTGATTACTCAAAAAGCTCCAAAAATTGACTCAATTATATAGTAATAATATAATAAATGCCTCACAAACTTGGATATAGCATAATATTAGGTAATGACTAGGTGTGACAAATAGATTGTTGATAACCCGCCAATTATATGCCAGTACCTATATACAAATTGTAGTCTAATCGATATAAACAGATATAGCACATTAGCTTGATTGGATATGCAACCATATATTAGAAAACATCTCCTGACGAAGCCACATGATGCGAGTGGCGAAACGTGCGTTGAGCGCAGTACAACTTTAATGGGTGTTTACCCCTTTTTTAACTGACACTTACTTTCTTCAATTGGTTCTATAATTTATCATTGTGGACTGGTGCTTATTGCCTTCTTACTTTGTGGTGATCTCTAAAAAATGTCTTCCTCTTAGTTTCCCAATGCAGATTATTTTCATGTTGAATAGGAGGTACGTTAGAGATTTCACCAACAGTAAACTATTGTAGCTCTGTTTTAGTTCTGTTGCTGTAATTGCTCATTTCTGGCCACCAGGGGGAGACCAGCGCAATGTAAACTATACTGGACACTTTGGGACTACGTTTTCCAGCATGCTTTGGGGCAGAAACAGGAAGTGGGTGGGGAGAAGTGGGTGGGGAGAACAGACAGACATCCGCAACCTAATTTCGGAGGAGAGCCAGTGCGCACCAAGGGGTGAACAGAGCAAGACACACGTGAGACAAGGAGCGATTGTGACCAGGCCGGAGCGCAGGTGCTGCCTTGCGGACGCTGGAGATCGGTTTCAGTGACTTGCCAGAGACCTAGTAATCCACCGCTGAGAGGTTTACACAGATACAGAGCTGCAGATTGGACCCCGAGTTAGGAGACCGCGATGATCTAATGGGATTGCAGACGGTGAACTGAGAATCTTGTGGCAGAGACGGACAAGCAAGACAAGCGGATCCGGTGGCACAGAGTCCCAGCCAAATTGAACGGAGAGATGTCCTGGGTCGAGCAGGGTGCAGAGTATCTGGCGGATGGTTGAGAGGCCTTCCAGGCCACAGTACAGTAACAAAGCACACTGCAGTTTGCTTAAATCTACAGGGCCCCAACGTGACTAGTCGAAGACACATTGAATTCATTCACTGGCCAGTTGAATCTAGTACCCGGGTACCAACACACGCATACACGTACACCTTCTTGGGACACAACCTGTACGGGACTTACACTCTGGCAACGAAGGGGTTAAAATTTCCTTTTTTACCGCTGCGCGTTTCTCGAATTACGAATTCCTGTAAATATATATATATACCGTGCTTGCTTTATATATGCCAGTTTATTCGAGACCAGTAAACTATATAACTTATAAAATCCACAACAGTGCTGGTGTATATTTATTCCCTAGTGCGGGGAGACTGACCCGAGGTTAAATTCAGCGGCTCCTCCGGGATTGAGCGCTTCACTATTATATACCAAAATTAATGATAGCCACATAAACTTAGTCCACAATGGTAATACCAACTGTTCTTATCTACCTTTACTATAATGTTTATGTTTATTTTTATGTTTATTTCATATTTGATTATATGTTTCATGTTTGGCAATGTCCAAAAATAAAATCATTATTTTATTAACCCTGACCTACCTATAGGTCTTTTTTTGATAGTGGTTCTCCACTAATCATCTAATACCTTTTTCTTTGCAATAAGTAACTAGCTCCATATGAAAATTTAGGATAGGATACACCGACTTTAAGGTAAATTGACACATTAATGTCAAAATATCCATGTCGTGAACTAAATCCTTAAATTTCACTTTTTCAGCTGGGCAATTTTAAATAGCAGTTACATTGCTTGTTGTAGCACCTTTCTAATATCTCCTTGTATTTATTGTCGGTTTTACAACCATAAAGGTAAAATCTAAAATAAGTGGAATAGTGTGATTTTTAGGTTATCTTTACTTTGAAAATCTTTTTGACAAATATTTGTTATTTTCATATTCAGAAGATTCCTTGTTGGCACAGCGCCAAGAAGGTTCTATTTGCAATTTGTCTCCTTTCCATTGACAGGTTCACTCCTTTGCGTCTCCAGGAAACAAATGCAAGAGGATACAAGAGTTCAAGTTATGCCAGACGGTTCAGCTTTGTACATTGACATCAAAGTTTATGAAGCACTTCTAAAATAGTACTCCTAAAAAGCAGCCATTCTCCTGGGACACACAATTTGTCTTATCACATCTGTCTCTTGGCATTGCTGAACACGTGTTAAAGGAACTTATTACTTGAGATAAAGCAGGGGACTCGTTGAAATATGAAGAACATAATTAGACAAGCTGGACACCATCATAGAAATTGAGATCGCAGTGGAAATTTTTTCGAGTAATACCATTCTAAAATGTTTTGAATATAGTGTCAGGGGGGAAAGTTACAATTCATTTTCTGTGTTATTATTATTTCCTCTAGTAACAGATACCTTGATATAGTCAGTTTAGTCTTTGTCATAAGTAAGCTTTGCATTAGGTAACTGTATCCCACTTTCAGAGTCAGAAAGGTGTGCTTGGGAGTACTTACACTTACACATCATTCTAGAACAGCATTGTTCAATACATATAGGGCTCTATTACATTCTCCGCGCAAATTCGTATGCGCAGCGTCATTTTTTTTGCACGCAGTGTTAAACGTTAACAAGCGTAAATTAACGCAGGTATTACAATTCGAGTGCATTTTTTCATCCGTCAAAAAATATCGCGCGTAAAAAAGCTGCACAAAAAAATTAACGATGCGCGCAGAAATCGGTGGGCAGACTGTTTTTTCACGCGATTCAGCCAATCAGAATTAAGAACCACAATTGTCTCCCGTTCAGTTTTACCGCCTGTCAAAATCAATCTGTGTATGTACTGTATGCTCCAGCAATAATAAAAACACGCAGAGCCTCTCAATTTTATTGTTTGGGTATGTGTAGAATGTGTAACTATACTGTGCTGTACTTTTTTTTTCGTGCTGGTGTATTTGGTTTCAGCCAGAACGTTCAGATTTGCAGTTACCACCAGCTTTTAAAAGACGTTAGAATTATGCGCGCAAATGTCGTTCGTAAAAAGTTGCGCATCGATTGTAATACTATCCGCGTACCAGAGCACAAACGCATTTGCGCTCACAGGGCTCTATTACATTCTCCGCGCAAGTTCGTACGTGCAGCACATTTTTTTGCGCGCAGCGTTAAACGTTAACGCGTGTAAATTAAAGCTAGTATTACGATCCGAGCGCATTTTTTCATCTGTCAAAAAATATTGCGTGTAAAAAAGACGCGCAAAAACGTATGCGCATTAACGTTGCGCACAGAAATCGGAGGGCAATCAGAATTAAGAACCACAAGTGTCTCCCGTTCAGTTTTTGCGCCTGCCAAAAATCAATCTGAGTATATATGTTGCAGTAATAATAAAAACACGCACAACCTCTCCATTTTATTGTTTGGGTATGTGTAGAATGTGTAACTATACTGTGCTGTATTTTTTTTTTGTGCTGGTGTATTTCGTTTCGGCCAGAACGGTCAGATTTGCAGTTACCACCAGCTTTTCAAAGACATTAAAATTATGCGCGCAAACGTCGTTCGTAAAACGTTGCACATTGCTTGTAATACCATCCGCGTACCAGCGCACAAACGCATTTGCGCTCACAATGTTAAGTATGGGATGTGCGCACGAACGTGCGTTCGCTCAGGGTTCGCACTGGGTCACTCGCGTTAGACGTTAAAGCGCATCGTATGAGCGAAGGTTGTAATACGACGTTCAGCGCAAAGGGTTTTGCCCCTCGCGCTAATGCACTTTTGCACGTGCGCAAAAAAGTGCGCAAGGTATGTAATAGGGCCCACAATGTTAAGTATGGGATGCACGCACGAACTTGCGTTCGCGTAGGGTCACTCGTGTTAGACGTTAACGCGCATCGTATGCGCGAACTTCGTTATACGACGTTCAGCTCGAAGGGTTTTGCTCCTCGCGTTAATGCGTTTTTGCGCATGCGCACATTTTTGCGCGAACAGTGTAATAGAGCCAATTAATTCTACAAATTAGCTGTGCAGGATAATCCAGATATTTTACCATATATTTATAACAATACATTATTGATTGCTTTATTGTATGTTTCCCAACACCAGGGGTCAAGTCCTAAAAAAAAGAAGTGTTGGACCTCACCAAGACTTCTGTCCCTCTATTACCAATTTTGATGTTACAGCTAGCACAAACACACGCTCAAATCTGATATCTTTATGCATATATGTGGATTTTAGCAAAAATATAAGATAAATCCTATATTTATTGTGACTTAACAGGAAAATATATGATTTACCTGAATACAAGCTTTATAGTGTGTGGGACCAATGGGAACTCAAGTTCCCTCTGCAAAAAAAGTGGAGGGACTGCGTTCCCACGCCTTTCCCCACGACTTGACTCTTGCCCAACTCTATCTTTGACTATAGTTTTTGGCTTGTGGGGCTGAGGCTAAAAAAAAAAAATCACTTTACGTTTTGTGAACTAGTTGCATTTAAGTTACATCTCCAAAACTAACTTCTAAAGGTGCCGTACTTCTCATTTTGGCTCACACAAAATTGAGAATTTTCACCAGGTTTGTCCTTTGAGCGGGATTTTATTGGGAAACAAAGCAACATTTCGGGCCTCTACAAGGCCCTTTACCAAGCATGCTTGATAAAGGTCCTTCGATAGGACTGAAATGTTGGATTTTTTTTTGTCTTTCGATAAAACCCTGCTTCTACTTCTGGCACACCCTCTCTGATGTGATTGGTACCGTAGATACTCGAGCATAGCGCGACACGAATATAATGCCGTGGATAGAGATTTATTTTGGAAATGAGAGAATACTCAAGACTTGAATATAACGCGAGGAACAAAATTTTACTGTACCGGTAAACAATTAAAATCCTTCCAGGTTCTCTTTACACAGTCAGTCTCCCCCTCAGGCCAGGGTGCTCTGTTCTAGAATGATTGCAGTTGTTACTAAGTATGAAGCCACCGGCCACCCATCTTCTTTACTAGCGGTTAGATGGACGCGGAGGCAAGTGAGGTGAATGACTGGCTTAAACCGAGCGTGCCCTCTGGCCGTGATGATCCCACCTCTCCCGAATCCGGGAGTTCCTGAAGTGTTTGCAAGCATCAGGGAGCCCGCATTCACTTCAGCGAGACTACCGGAACTTCCGGGAGACGTGGGATCCAGAGCAAGGGAAGTTTTCTTTTTTTTTTACATGCAAAGCAGATGTCTCGAATATAACGCGACCCCTCCAAATTTTAAGGTAAATTTTTGACACCAAAATCTAGCGGTATACTCGAGTATCTACAGTACCTTTCTTTGGTGTATGTGAATCCTTGGGCTGGCTGCCTGCGGGCCCTGGTGCACTCTGGGTGAAGTATAGTAATGTGTGCTTCTCTGTATAGTCTTTGGGCGGGGCGTAGAAATCTGGGCCCAGGCCCTGTGTACCTAACTAGGCCTCAGCTATCATGTATTTAGGAAATACTTTTGTTTTGGTCCACTTAAGATTTAAGAACAAGCCACTCGGGGCTTTGGTTAAGATCCTCTTAAAAAAGAAAGCGTTGTTCATTACCGCCTTAGAGCGGTTGTCGAGCTACATTTTTAATGAGTCCTATACCAAATGAAAAACCAATTAATTTCTCAACGTACCAGTGATGGAGTTACTCAGCTTCTCTCAGCCATACCTGTTCTTCATACGAAACAGAAAAACAGAAAAGGCTTGTTGTCAATTTTTTACGGTTCTCACAGCACCGTTTGAAGCGGAAATATCTCCATTGTGATTTTTTTTTCGAATTGAATTGATGCATTATAAAGCATGGGATTATGACGTTGAAAACGGTTAATGAACACCAGAAAGGGATTTTTATAACCGCAAAGGCCAAAGGATGGAACCTGTTACAACTGATACAAGTACTAAGATCTAAGATTGCAATCTTTGTATACCTTCTGCATTTACTGTACCTTCCCTCTGCTGTAATGATTAATGTAGCCCATAAAGAGTTTTAAATAACCTGCTAGTGTCATAAAATAACATACATGCATGGCATTGCTACAGACAATTTACGCACCTGCCCATTTTTTCCTAATGTAACCATACTGTATATTTAAATGGGTGACACACACAGGGTATATTTTATTCACAGCACCGTTTAACACAAAGATGATAAAGAATCCGCATGTGTAGGAAAGATAACAGCAGCTGGAGGATGCAACATAAGACTAGTGGCCCTAACGCTAGAGTGAGCGTTAGCGTAAAAGAGGTGATAGCGTTGCACCTGAATCACCTCCGATTCACTAATGGGTTAAAAGACCCATTAGCTAATCGGTATTAGCAGTTTATACAGCGAGTTTACTGTACTTTTCTTTCCCTATACTTAACATGCAAGCAGAGATTAACTAATGTTATGATCACAAGCTCCTAGCGCTAGTTACTAAGAGCTGTCTCTAACAAAAAAGTTAACACCAGCTCAGAGCTGCTGCGGAATCCCTTAGCAGCAGCTGAAATCCCACAAAAATCAAATACTCACCTCTCATCCTGCGATGAGAATGGAGGCCCAATCCATCGCTTGTGGCTGCTGGGAGCAGAGGGAGACTGGGGAAAAAAGTTGCCAGTCTCCCTACACAATCACTCTGCCGACCTGCAGGATCTCGCGAGAGGCAAGATCCTGCCAGTCATGTGACCTGGCAGCAGAAGACTCCATGGAAGAGATACTCTGGATGGCGTGTTAGCCTGAGCATCCGCGAACCGAGCGGCCACTACGGGCCAGCCTGCTGGACTCAGCGCCTGCAGCGCCTGCAGTGCACTGCAATCTGATGGAGAAACCGGGACACAAAGGGGAATATATATATTGCGACAAAGTGCTTGGATTGGGTAACAGAATCCCTTGGAGAGTAAGCAAGGACCCAGAATCCTGCAAGGCCTCTATCCTCCCACACATTTGTTGCCAATTAATTAAAAACCTTGTAAAAATCTTGAAAGGGTTATGAACTGCAGCAATTCTGAAGGGAATAAGAATTGTTTGTAAGCATTTAAAGGGTTAAACCTGGTAAAATCTCAATGTTTAAATGAATTTAGCTGCTGTTGTTGCTTCTTTTGTGTTGTTTGAAGATGATGCCTGTGTGCTCTCTTCTGGGTTTGTATCATATTGTATTGAGATGCACCCACACTGAAAGCCTACTAAAGGATGAGTGCTGCCCTTCTTGTGTATTATGTAAGAAATGCTGTGATTTTCTTTTGGTTATTAGATTATGTTACCTGGATAGTCAGGATCACTGTTTAGTAAATGCCCTAATTGAGTTAGGATTTTGTTTGTGTTTTTTCTTAATCACATGTGATAGTGATTCAAAGCCAAGTGCGGTGTTTGTTTATGCTGGAATAAAAAGATCTTTCATTTGCACAACTACAAGTATGCTGCCATTTATACCCTAGAGGACAGCGTTGTTTGGCTGGAAACAAGTATCCTGTGTGGTTGCTGTATCACAATACAGTGGCAAGAAAAAGTAAGTGAACCCTTTGGGATTACGTGGAGTTTTGCATGAATTGGTCATAAAATGTGCTCTGATCTTCATCTAAGTCACAACAGTTTGAAAAACACAGTCTGCTTAAAATAATACAATGCAAACATTATATGTTTTCATGTGTTTATTGAACAGAACATGTAAACATTCACAGTGCAGGGTGGAAAAAGTATGTGAACCCCTAGCCTAATGACTTCTCCAAGAGCTAATTGGAGCCAGGAGTGAGCCAACCTTGAGTCCAATCAGTGTGATATTATTGGATGTGTTTCTGAAAGCTGTCCTGCCCTTTAAAAACACACACCAGTTTTGGGTTTAATGGTTTCAAGAAGCACTGCCTGATGTGAACCATGCCTTGCAGAAAAGAGCTCTCAGAAGACCTACGATCAAGAATTGTTGAATTGCATGAAGCTGGAAAGGGTTACAAAAATATCTCCAAAAGCCTTGATGTTCATGTGTCCACAGTAAGACAGACTGTCTACAAATGGAGAAAGTTCAGCACTGTTGCTACTCTCTCTAGGCATGGTCGTCCTGTCAAGATGACTGCAAGAGCACAGCGCAGAATGCTTAATGAGGTAAAGAAGAATCCTAGAGTGTCAGCTAAAGACTTACAGAAATCTCTGGCACATGCTAACATTTTTGTTGACACATCTACAATAAGGAAAACATTAAACAAGAATGGAGTACATGGGAGGACACCACGGAGGAAGCCATTGCTGTCCAAAAAGAATATTGCAGCACGTTTGAAGTTTGCAAAAGAGCACTTGGATGTTCCACAGCACTACTGGCAAAATATTCTGTGGACAGATGAAACCAAAATTTAGTTGTTAGGAAAAAACATGCAACACTATCAGGGTTATTCAAAGAGATCCGAATTGCTTGAGAAAGGTAACCGAACGCTGAAAATCAGCGTTCGGTTACCTTTCTTGGCCATTCGGCTATCCAGAGAGCAGGCAATTTGTCAAATCCTGGCGAATTGCCTGAACATACGGTGCCTGTTTGAGGGCAGTGAAAACCCCATGAAAAAGCACTGCTTCGGCTATTCAGAGAACACAAACCAGCAGTGAAAGGTTCCCGAAATGCCCTGCCATTCGGTGGTATAATTCGGCAAATTTATTCAGGAGAATCCCATAGGCTTCAATGTTAAAAATATTCCCGTTTTAATTCAATATCTAATAAACCGTTCATTATAAAATTATGCAGTAAAGAGTCTTTTTATTTATAGATTTTTTTAGGATATTTTAAGCATGTTTCTTAATTTAATTTTTTTTAAGTTTACTTATTTTTTTCTGTAACAGCCCTCTTTATTATCATTCCCTGGACCTCATATGTAAATTTCAGACATTTTCGCTCAGTAGTTTCTTTGCAAACAGCGTTTCACTTTTCAAACATTCACGCAAACTGTTTTCCTAATTTATTCACTTCACTCTGTCTGCGGTCTCGGCTTTCTCGGATTTATCCGGCGGCTTTGCTGCGTGTAATCGCCTCCTGCTCATTTTTTTCCGTGGTTTTCGGCAGGTTAATCCAGATGTTTTTGAGGGTTTTCGGCGTGCATTCGCTGGGTTTCTGCGGTTCATTTTCGTCGGGTTTGCGGCAGCTTTTCCCAGCAATTCGGAGACCCTGTGGTGTTTGCTGAATTCACCGCAGGGTCACCGAAATGGGATCGGCAACACGAACCGAATTGAAGAGAACGAAAAGTCACCGAACGTGCGGTGACATTTCGAATCTCTTTGAATAACCCTGAATGTGTGGAGAAACAAAGGCACAGCACACCAACATCAAAACCTCATCCCCACTGTAAAACATGGTGGAGGGAGCATCATGGTTTGGGGCTGCTTTGCTGCCTCAGGGCCTGGACGGATTGTTGTCATTGATGGAAAAATGAATTCCAGAGTTTATCAAGACATTTTGCAGGAAAACGTAAGACCATCTGTCCGCCAACTGAAGCTCCGCAGAGGATGGGTGATGCAACAGGACAATGACCCAAAGCATACAAGTAATTCAACAAAAGAATGGCTTCAACAAAACAAAATACGCCTTCTGGAGTGGCCCAGTCAGAGTCCTGACTTCAACCCAATTGAAATGCTGTGGCATGACCTTAAGAGAGCGATTCACACCAGACATCCCAAGAATATTGCTACACTGTAACAGTTTTGTGAAGAGGAGTGGTCCAAAATTACTCCAGATCGTTGTGCAGGTCTGATCTGCAACTACAGGAAACGTTTGGTTGAGGTTATTGCTGCCAAAGGAGGGTCGACTAGTTATTAAGTCCAAAGGTTCACATACTTTTTCCACCCTGCACTGTGAATGTTTACATGTTATGTTCTATAAACACATGAAAACATATAATGTTTGTGTTGTATTATTTTAAGAAGACTGTGTTTTTAAAATTGTTGTGACTTAGATGAAGATCCGAGCACATTTTATGACCAATTCATGCAAAACGCCACGTAATCCCAAAGGGTTCACATACTTTTTCTTGCCACTGTATATCTATATATCCATTGGTTTTGTATTATGAATTTAAAAACATTCAGGTGTATGTACTTTCTGCCCAACTACTGTGCTGTTACTCTCTCTAAACTTAAATTTTCATGCCTCAAGATTTATTTTGCGTTCAACAACTACCTGTTTGTCCTATTCACCTGTTTCCTCGCTTGAGACATTGTATCATTCAGTTACAGCTTCAAGTATTTAAAAAGCCCTGACAAGTTCTGTAGCGCTGTACAATGGGTGAGACAGAAGAACAAATTAACATACAAGTTAAACAAACAGAACAGTAGGGGAGAGGGTATCATGCAGTGTGTTGACAGTGGCTACTGCTGAGTGACTATTCCTTCCATAATACAGTGATTTCATGAGCATTACAAGTATTTCTGGCACTCGAATAGTTACATGCTTAAGCGGCAGAACCAGTTTTGCTGTATTGCATTTACTGTACATTGTATGCTTTGTTGTAGAGGGGTTGTGCTATAAATGTGCAGAATGAAGCAATAAATATAGTGATTTATAGTAAACAGCAGGCCCTGGGGGCTAATGGCACAACTAATGATAAATGTAACACAGGCCATTAATAGGGCAGAGGGCAGAATCCATTATCCTTTGTAACTGGAATTATCAGGCCTCCAAGAGGCTTGTTTTAAGTTCTTTATGCAGTTTCCTAACAAATCAGCTTGGGGCATTAACATTATGCCAAAGGTCACAAACTGACCTCAAGTTCCTTGCCTGGAGTGTTGCAGGGACTTCGGCATGTGCCTGTCAAATTGATGCCTTCCTCTAGAGAAAAAGGTCACCTTTAATACATGTCAACTTCTTTTTAGCCTGAAGCTAAATAGCATTAAAAGCTCAATGTTGGAGTAAATTAGAGGGGCACTCTATGCACCCTGACCACTTTACACAGCCTGACCACTTAAAAAATATAGAGTGAACCCCTCCCCTCCAAACCTGTTCTATAGATATTGCTGTGTCAAGTGGAGGAGCTTCCTCCCCCCCACACAGCTGTCACACCCACTACAGATGTGTATACCCGAGTACCAGTTTGGGAACCATTGATGTCAGCCCGTTCTTTGTGCTGATATCATCCTGTCTCTGAACGCTCGCAGCAGCAAGCATTCTGAAAGACGCCAGAAGTGGGCTTGTGCTGTGCGTGTGAGCGCAGAACCAATCCATCGTTGTACTGCGGGCCTCGCATAAGAAAGCTCAGGTCCATGAGCATCCTGGAACGTTAACCCACCCAAATGCAAGGTGTTTTTCACCATGGAATTGTTGATTTTCAACAATATACAGCAAAGCAGACACTGAGGTTTTTTGATTAAAAAGTGCAGACAGCAAAGGATCCAGCAAACAGTTGGAGGAGTCAAACGCAATAGTTCAATGGGTGTCACCCACAGTAAAACAGCAGAGATTCACCCACGACTAGAAGTATTGTAAGACTCAGTAGCTTAAAGGAGGCTCACCGGGCCAGCGGCAGGCCAAACGTGGCGCAAGGAAATTATGAACATTTGAAACAATCACATTTGGTCCTTAGACTTAGAGAAAGCTGAGGACACTGACAAGCCGTGTTTTCAGGTCTCCATGAATCCCAATGTTTACCCTGATAATCATGTTGGAGCTTTAGAACAGGGTTGGGGAACGTCCGATTCAATTGGTCCAGCCCTTGGATCGCCACAGCAGGTGGGTGCAAATTCCTTCTCCCGCAGCCCTTTTACTGGACCTCAGCGTGCGGCGAGTAGTAGAATGAGGGGGTGGGAATTTCCATTGCTTCCCTCACTCATTGCTGCGCGCCCGATCTTCCTTCACACTGTGTCCCTCATCTTCTGGGCACAGCGTGAAGAAGGATCTGGTGCACTTCAGCAAGTGAGGGAAGCGGCGATAATCTCCGCCCCCTCATTCTACTACTCGCCATGTGCCAAGGTCCAGTAAAAGGGCTTCGGCGGGAGGAGTGAAATGCATTAAAGGTGAGGGTGAAATAAATTAAATGGGAAGGGGGAGGATAACATTAATTAAATGGGGAGGGGGCATAAATTAAAGGGGGAGAGTGAAATTAATTAAATGGAGAGGGGTGTGAAATTAATTAAATGGGGATGTGGAGGGTGAAATTAATCAAATGGGGAGGTGCGGTGAAATGAATTAAATAAGTAGGGGTGAAATGAATTAAATGGGGAGGGGTGATATGAATTAAATGGGAAGGGGGGTGAAATTAATCAATTGGGGAGGTGGATGAATTAATTAATAAGGAGGAGTGAACTGAATTAAATGGAGGGTGTGAAATGAATATAATAAGGAGAGGGAGGGTGAAATGAATTAAATGTGGAGGGATGAAATTAATTTATATGAAGAGGAGGTGAACTGAATTAAATAAGTAGGGGTGAAATGAATTAAATGGGGAGGGGGTGAAATTAATCAAATGGGGAGGTGGAGGAATTAATTAATAAGGAGGAGTGAACTGAATTAAATGGAGGGTGTGAAATGAATATAATAAGGAGAGGGAGGGTGAAATGAATTAAATGTGGAGGGATGAAATTAATTTATATGAGGAGGAGGTGAACTGAATTAAATAAGTAGGGGTGAAATGAATTAAATGGGGAGGGGTGAAATTAATCAAATGGGGAGGTGGATGAATTAATTAAAGGAGGAGGAGTGAACTGAATTAAATGGAGGGTGTGAAATTAAAGGGGGTGTGAAATGAATATAATAAGGAGAGGGAGGGTGAAATGAATTAAATGTGGAGGGATGAAATTAATTTATTTGAGGAGGAGGTGAACTGAATTAAATAAGTAGGGGTGAAATTAATTAAATGGGGAGGGGTGAAATTAATCAAATGGGGAGGTGGATGAATTAAATGAGGAGGGGGAGGGCAAAGTTAATTAAATGGGGAGGGAATGAATTGAATTGAATGACGAGGGTGAAATGAATCAAATGGAGAGGGGGTTAAATGAATTAAATGGTGAAGGGGAGGGTGAAATGAATTAAATGGGGAGGGGCACAAACCTGGAACATTGCGAGTAGCAGCATCATCTGTATCAGGTAACATCACGCAACTCACCAAAGAGAAGCAGTTCCAGCCATAACATTCGGGGTGAGTTAATTAAATTTCATCCTAAATATAGCTGGCTAAATTTTAAGTAATTAATTTTGTATGGCCGTCGAATGATGTTATAAATCTCCAAATGGCCCTTGGCAGAAAAAAGGTTCCCCTCCCCTGCTTTAGAACATTAAGCAGAATGGTGAGTCACCAATGAGAAAGTATTTTGTTTGTTAAAAGGTATTGTTTTATTTCTTACAGATCATGAAGATGATTGGGAGGCTTCATCAAACTCAGTGGTTCCCAACCCTGTCCTCAGGTACCCGTAACAGGCCAGGTTTTAACCCCTTTAGTACCAAGTGATGTGCCAAAAAAACATTGGACTAAATCACGATCTTCGCGTTCAAACGCGGGCACAAGGGAGGAAAAACTGTGCCTGCAATTTTCCCCCTTGCGCCCGCGTTTTAACACTGGATTACAATGCAAGTGCAAAAAATACTGCCTGCATTGTTATCACGCAGTAAAATCAGGGATGCTCACGGTAGCGCTGAGTGCAGCCGCGAGCATCTACTCGATGGAGTCGAGTTCCCTCCTGCCGGTCACATGACCAGCTGTATCTCACCTCGCGAGATCTGGCCGGTCCGCGTAGTGAATCGCAGGGAGAGACTGGGGGGACTTTTCCCCCAGTTTTTCCCTGTTCCCTCCAGCCGGAGGAGGCGGTTGGAGTCGCGGTCCTCGCCGCGGGACAGGAGGTGAGTATAGCATTCATTTTTTTTATTTTTAGGCTGGTGTTAACGGATTCTGCTTCTGCAGAAGCAGAATCCGTTAACACCAAGTCCTGGCTCTGGTTAACTTTTCGCTAACCAGAGCCGGACGTTAATCAGTGCTGGGACTTTGTAATCCAGCGCTGATTAACACTTTGTGCTCCCCATGTTAAGTATATGGAGCGCAAAGTACAGTAACCTCGCGCTGAAAAGCGCAAGGTACCAAACGCAAACGGGTTTCTTAACCTGTTTGCGTTTGGATTGTAACATGCCGTAAACACCGCAGCAAACGTTAATGCTCATGCAAGTGAGCGTTACCGTTTGCGTGAAGAATGTAATTTAGCCCATTGTCAGGAACCAGTCTTTTTTTTAAAAAAAAATATTTTTAATTAATGATACAGTAAGAAATATTTGGGCAGTTCCCACTGTATGGTGCCATCTACTACATAAAATGAGTTACAGTCTTTCAGCTGCAGCTCGATTTATTTTTTTCTTCTCTGCATCGGCTCCTGAATGTCCAATGTCAGGGCATTCTTCAGCCAATTTTACACAGTTTTAGCTCTTTGGGTATTATGCCCAGAGGGCTAAAACTTTGGAGACACCTTCTGCAGCCCAAAAACAAACAAAATTTATTTGCAGCAATCAAATTTAATTTGCTTTTGGGCTTCAGATCTGCAGATGGATAGCGGGCACCGGATGGTGCCTTTGAAGCCCGAGATATCTCCATTTCAGTAGTAAGGGGTTAAGGCTTACCATGGGGAAATGCAGACTGAATCCTGGAATCACTGAGCAACAAAAACAAATTATATGACCTGTGCTGGGCTTCAAGTTCAGATGTCTGACAAACCTGGCCTGTTAGGGGGACTTGAGGATGAGGGTTGGGAACCACTGATCTAACTGATGAAAATGTCAAAGCCCATCCTCTCATATTCATGTTATGATACTGTAATTAAAATAAAGGGTTTATTGGCTTACTATTGATTAAAATGAATACGTTTGGAAACATCAATGTTAATTTTTTGGATTCACAGTTCATACCAGATTTGCTATTTATTGCTTAGTGCTTAATTTTACCTAATTCTCTTACATCGGTAAAGTGACCAAACAATCCAATCGCTGGGTGAAGAGCTTCGTGAATCTTGATTTTTGTGAGTTTTGGCCCATCTTTCTCACCCTCCTTGTCATTTTCCCCCATCAATCTCACCCCCATTTTGCCACTAGTCTATTATCCCTTGAACCCCTCTTCTGCCATTATTCTACCCTCCGATAGTGCCATTGTGCTATATCTCTCATTGTCCTTGGTAACAGAGGGCTATTGTTCTCCAAAGTGGAGTAAAACGTGAGGCATAACCTCCTCAATCTGACCGCACGCACTCATAAAGGGCGGGGGTAGGATGAGTGGGAAAAATCCTTTCCTTTTTGTGACTGAACCCACCAAAATGTACTGCAACAAAAAAAAGGGGGCTGTTGCCTTGGCAACCCTATCCTGATAAGGCAAAAAGAAACTAAATGTAGAAGTGAAATATGATTGTGTTGAGATATTTTCAGGCATGGTAATATTCCTAGTATATGTGCCAAGTTAGATCATTGCCCAAAGTAATGAAATGTGAGTGCCAAAGGAAAATAATGCTAGAACAGAATGTAGTGTTTCCATTCAAATACGTAAACTGGTACAAAATATTTGTTATTGTCAAAAGTATGGAATGTTTCTGTAGTACTGATTCATGTATACCACCTATTTCTCACAACAATATCCTGTTTATCAGACAACCCCCCTCTCCACCCAAAAAAACCCAGCTGGCATAAGTATCCATTATATCTTATTTATTTTTGAAAATGAACAATTTTTTTCATAATATCTTTCTTCCGCTGTATAATAAAGAATGATACTCACAATACTCTCATATCCAGGCACATATTAGTATATTGTTCTCTAAAACCTAATGGTATAAAATAAATATACAAATATTTTTTTCTTCTCTTTAACACCTTCACTACCATGATCATGTTTACATAATCAGTAGCAGTAGCAGCAGTAGCAGACGCAGCAGCTCAAGATCATGTTAATACGATCTGGGGCTATGCTGTATTATTACAAACTAAATTCATTTGCTGCAAATTAATTTTGTTTGCATTGTGCTCCAGCAGGTGAGCCTAAAAGTTTTAGCACTGTGGGCATGATGCCCGAGGCGTAAACACTTTTTAAAACTAGCTGGTGATGTCTCTGACTGACGTCTCCCCTGCTGATCCTACATGAAGCCCTGAAATGCAGTAACTCATTTTGCCCAGTAGACGGCGACATCTGCCTGTCAAATAGGTTATCAAAGTACAAAATACATTGAAGATATTCCTTACTGTATAATTAATTAAAAATGATTTTCCCAAAAAAAAAAAACACAGGTTCCTGACTGTGGTGTTTTGGAAATTCACTTGCTAGTGAAAGGGTTAACCCCTTAATGACCGCTGATGCACCATGTACGTCCTGCCCACGGGTCTCCCTTAGACCCACGGATGTACATAGTACATCAGCAGGCTCCTAACCTCCCTCCCGCTGATACTTACCTCCCTCGCTGGCTCCAACGGAGTTCTGGCAGGGAGGAAGCCTGCCCCTCTGTTTTAGAGGAGCCGGTGGGTACGATGACATCACCACGCTGCGTGGTGACATCATCTGCAGGCGCCCCCCAGGTGCCTGCATTGAAATCAAGGAAGGGGAGGGGTCCTTTGGAGCCCTCTATCTCCCCAACCATTCACCCTACAGCGATGCTTTTTGCGCCGCTGGAAAGGGGAGAGCCTTCCCTTTTCAGTGGTTTATAAAGGTAACTGTTTTACTGCCGGATCGCGACTCGGCGCCAATCGGCACTGAATTGCTATTTAAACCTGGAGGTGGCTGACATCTTGGATGTCAGCCAAGCCTCCAGGTCACCCCCCCCCACCCGCTGACATCCCCATCATATGTGTGAGGATGTCAGTGGGCCAGTTAACCCCCTAGCTGCCAAGGGGAGATAATGGGATATTTTGGATCCCCTTATCTCCCGATCCGTGGCAGCTAGAGGGTCAAGTTGGACATCATTGGAAAGGCCTGATCAGGCCTGACTAGGTTTGGTGTAAAAGAAAGCTAAAACAAATAAAATAAAAATATAAGGGGGCGGAGCCAACTGCGGAGCATGGCGGACGTGTTTTAGTCCGGCTCCAGACCAGGCAGCGAGAAAAACGCGAATATCACCCACCGGGGACCGCACATACCATCTCAGGTACCGCAATACCCCACCGGAGCACATAGCCGTCACGATGGCCACGGCAAAGGGGAAGAAAGCAACGGGCACGAAGGAGTTTTTTACCCCTAGGCCCAGTAGACGCCGCGAGGATACAGATCCCCAAGATGGCGGCGGCTCCCCGTCCCAGTCTCCAAATTCGGCGACAGGCACCAATGAAGGCGACTTACTGGTGATCACCACCCGCATGGAAACTTTGTTTAAAGATTTCTCGTCCGCACTATCAACGCGCTTAGAGGCGGTATCAGCGGACATCCGCAAAGATATACAAGAAATTGGAGAACGGACCTCGCATTTGGAGAATAAAATGTCTGAAATGGCGAATGCACACAACGAAATGGCCACGGCAATAGAATCTATGGAGGCCAAACTGTTGCAATGCACAAGTAAACTGGCGGACCTTGAAGATAGGTCCCGTCGACATAACCTCAAAATTCGAGGAATTCCAGAAACGATTCACCCCCGAGACCTTATGGCCTATGTCACCGATTTTTTTACGCACCTACTTCCTGGGGTTGCGCATGACACATTACTCATGGACAGAATACATCGCATACCAAAACCACCGTCTGCCCCTCATAAAGCTTCTAGGGACGTGATTCTTAAGATGCATTATTATAAACCCAGGGAAGACGTCTTGCGAGCTATGCGGAAACCAGAGAAATTAAGCTCTCAATACGAACATCTGGAAATTTACCCAGACTTCTCTAAAGCAACGCTGCAACAACGAAGAATGTTTCGCCCACTAACAACATCTCTACGGGAGGCTGGTATCTTATACAGGTGGGGATTCCCCACAAAGTTAATTATTCTCCGAGAGGATGTTACCACAGTTCTCACATCTCCCACAGAGGGAAGGATAACCCTGGAGTCTTGGGGCCTTAAAATAACGGAGGACGCTCAGACCGTCGGCCCATATTGAAAAAGGTGACGCCGGATTGGCGGCAACGCTGACTGGATGCGTGAGTGAAAGTTACGCTCTTCCAGATCCGCTCCTGATGATGGACACCGTCTTTGTTTCTGACCGGAAATCGCAGGACGGGTAAACCTGGTGGATTAACGCCTGACTTATTTGTCTCGCTGCTGGTGGCAGTGGGACCTACCTCCCCCCCACTTTTTACGTTTCTCCCCCTTCTTTGGTAAGGGTACGGACGTCTCCTTAATAGGAGACCCCGATGGAGAGAACGGCGTTCTGGAACGCACCAAGTTTTGTCGCTTTATGGCGATGTTTTGTTTTGGTTTTATTCCCCTTTTTTCCCTCTTCCCACTCCCCGGGGGGTTGCAGTATCTCTCGACCCTACGGGTCGCGTTCTTGGCTAATGATCCGGTCTACTCGTCTGAAATGTTGTTTATATGTTCCTAACATCTTTTTTGTAGCCTTTTATGAAGATAGTATCATATAATGTAAAGGGTTTGAACCTGCCCGTTAAACGTCACTCTTTAAATAGAGAGCTTTGCACATATGACGCTGACATAGTCTGCCTCCAGGAGACGCATTTTAGGAGACTGGATCACCCTAAGTTGTATACACCCCACTATCATACCCAATTTCACTCGACTTATAGAGCCAAATCTAGAGGAGTGACAATACTAATTCATAACAGAATTTCGATGCAGACCCATAGAATTATCACAGACACAAGAGGTAGATATATTATTTTAATATGCACAATAAATGGCAGGGTGTACACAATCGTAGCAGCTTACGCCCCTAATACTTCACAAACACAATTTTTAACGCATCTCTTGAACAAACTTACGGATGTTACATCGGGAGATTTAATAATTTGCGGCGATCTCAATTTATGTATCGACCCCAACATGGACCGTTCAGCTTCCCCACACATCCCAGCAGGGAGCCAATTTTCACAGCTACATTCTCTCCTCAGACTCCATAGTTTACATGACATGTGGCGCCTGCTTCACCCTACAGAGAGGGATTACACTTTTCGATCGGGAGTACATAATAGTTACTCACGCATAGATTATTCTTTAATACCATCGCGTTTACTCTCTAGAGTCACCACATGCGATATACTCCCCTTTACAAGGTCTGACCATGCCCCACTGCTTCTCGACATCCGGGATGAATTTCATTCTCATGTAAGACCACCCTGGCGATTTAACGAACATATATTAAAACATGAACCAGCATCAATAGCAATCCAGGAGGCATTAACTAATTATTTTAAAGAAAATACGACCGAGGAGGTAAACCCGTTTGTTGTATGGCAAGCCCATAAAGCAGTTATTAGGGGGGTGTGCATTCAGTGGGGAGCGAGGCTTAAAAAGCAACACACAGCACATCGCCTGGAAATTCTTAGGAACATACAAGACATAGACACCCAGAATAAACTTTCCCCAACACCGGAGTTAGCGGACGCATTGGATGACGCATTACGCTCACTGACTGATTTAGAAGCGGACAGATTTAACTCGACCATGCACAGGATGAAATCGAGGTTCTATGCGTTTCAAAACAAACCAGGCAGATTACTGGCCCGCAGATTAAAACCCCCCCCGACCGCACAAGGCATCCCTCACCTCAAAACTAACAGGGGACTAATACATAATCCGTTGGATATTGCCAACGAATTCGCAGACTTCTACGAGAAGCTATATAACCTATCAATAGATGACAAGGTGACTCAACCCACACCCAATGCCATCTCTAGCTATCTTCATAAACTACACCTGCAAAAATTATCCTCATCACAAATGACAAAATTAGCTTCTCCGATTTCTTTAGATGAAATTTCTGAAGTGATCAAAGGACTGCAAAAGCGAAAAGCCCCGGGCCCTGACGGACTTAATGGCCTATATTACTCGACGTTTACCTCTCATCTCATGCCGCACTTACACTCGGTTTTTAATGTGGCCCGAGAACAGGGTACATTTCCGACAGATATGCTACGGGCTCACATAGTTACACTCCCTAAACCAGGTAAGACCCCCGACGAATGTCGTAATCTCCGTCCAATTTCACTTCTTAATGTAGACATAAAAATCTATGGAAAGGTTTTAGCGAACAGACTACAATATATATTACCAACTTTAATTGGTCAGGACCAGGTGGGGTTCATTTCGGGTAGACAAGGACCAGACAGCACAAAAAAGTTGATGAACCTGTTGGAATCATTGAAACGAGTAGGTGAACCCTGTTTGATACTGTCATTGGATGCGGAGAAAGCCTTTGACAGGGTAAATTGGCTGTTTCTTCAAGAGACCCTTAAGATATATGGTTTCCCCCCCTTGATGTTATCAGCAGTAAAGGCCTTGTACGATGCCCCGTCAGCTACAGTTCTGACAGCGGGATTTCGGTCGGAGGAATTTGTAATTACAAACGGTACAAGACAGGGCTGCCCACTTTCCCCACTTTTATATGCTTTGGTGCTGGAGCCATTAGCACAAGCTATCCGACAAAATGACGAAGTTAGAGGTATACAGATAGGTCCTACAACATATAAGCAACAACTTTATGCAGATGACATCCTCCTGACGTTAACTGACCCAGAAGTCTCTTTATTGGCCTTATACTGCGAGTTAGAAGCATACAGTGATGTTTCCTTTCACTTAATAAACTTACTTAAAACGCAAGCTTTGCCAATTAATATGTCACAACCATTGCTGGATAATCTTAAAAAGCAATACAAATTTGACTGGCGATCTACTTATCTGGTTTATTTGGGACTCAGAATCACGGAAAAACCCGACGACCTTTATCACTATAATTATGAGCGTGTACTGTCTGAGATAAGATTGCTTATTCATAGATGGAGAATGAAGGAGGTCTCATGGTTGGGTAGAATGGCGGCTGCCAAGATGATTATATTACCAAAACTACTGTATGTGTTCCGCGCGTTACCTCTAAATTTACCCAAACATTATCTAGTCAAGGTTCAAGCTGTTTTGACCTCATATGTCTGGAATAACAAAAGACCTAGAGTTCCTCGGAAACTGTTAACTTACAGACACAGGGATGGGGGTTTGAACATGATACATGTGCAACATTATTACTGGGCGTCATGCCTGGCATCTTTGTCGGAATCTTTTCACACGCACCCTGCGCCGCAATGGCTTACCATTGAGGCAGCATATATGGAAGGACATGATTTACCAACACTACTCTGGGTCCCGGTAGGAGATAGGCCGAGGATAAGCTCCCCGTTGACTAGTACAGGGTTACATCTTAGAATATGGGATAAAGGGTTCGATTCCTTCACTATGCATCATCCACTCTCTATGGCTACACCCTTAGCAGCTTTTAAGTACCTACTTCCCCAAGGAGATCACACAAGATGGGCTCAATACGGAGTATTAAATATTCATCATCTCTTTGACACAGCCTCCATTCTACCTTTTGAGACAATATGTTCTAGATTTAAAGTTCCACCTGCAATGTTCCTATCATATATGCAAATACACTCTTACCTTAAAGCTCAGAAGATCTTTCCTACACTGTCGACCAAGATTCCATTACTATCAGAAACTGAACTTTTTTGCTTGGACCCTCAATCTACTACTAAAGCGATCTCGATGTATTATAGGGTGCTTAATACCCCACAAAAATCAGTTATTTGGACATTCCAAAGAAGTTGGGAACGAGAGTTAAAACAATCTTTTACACAGACTCAATGGACCACGGCGTATATGTTTGCGGTGGGCGCTACCCGCTGCGCTACATTATTGGAGACACAGAGAAAGTTACTTTACAGATGGTACCTCACCCCAGACAGAATTAAGAAATATGCGCCGAATCATTCGGATATGTGCTGGAGATGTTCCTTAGTTCAGGGGTCTATGAGTCACATTTGGTGGGAGTGCCCCAAAATAAACGCATTATGGAAGGACATTTCGATTCTGGCGACTGATGTTCTGGGCACGTTGATTCCTCACAAACCGGAGATTCTATTACTGGGTATGATTAACCTCCCAAAACTTCACAGAAGGATGTTGTTTATTATCATCTCCACGACCTCATTGCTCATAGCACGTAATTGGAAGTCCACATTAGTACCTACCAAAAAACAAGTTATTGACCTATTAGACCAGTATCGTGGTTTTGACTCACGGATTGTGGCATCGGAAGAGGTCCATGCGCCTAAACGGGATCCCTGGACACTTTGGGACATTCAAAAAATTTATGAAGCCTGTGGGTTATGACCGATTTATTGACCCTGATATACAGCTTTTACTTCAGTTGGGTTCTATGATGGCTGCAACCCCCCCCCCCTCCTTCTCCCCCCCCCCACAGTTGATTTTTCAGTCGTACTGATTTCTTATGCAAATATATGATGTTTGTCTTCTACTTCGAAGTAACTTTGTACTTTGACAAACTTAACAATAAAAATCTATGTTTAAAAAAAAAAAAATAAAAATATAAATAAATTAATTTTTTTTTGTTATTATTTTGTCTGGGGGGGGTTTAGTTAAATAGGGCCTAGGCTGTCATCCAAAAATAATGAGCATAAAACAGTCAGAATGAGGTTTCTAATTGGGTATTTCTATTCTCGGGACAAAATTTTTATACTATTTAGCTGGGGTCTTTTTTGGAGGTTGTAGATTTTGGACATTAAATTACGAAAAAATTGTGTTTTTACCATTTTTTAATCATATTTCATATTTTTTTTATAGTAAATTACATGATATGATGGAAATAATGGTATTTTTAGAAAGTCCATTTAATGGTGGGAAAAATGGTGTATAATATGTGTGGGTTGCATAAACGAGTAAGAGGAAATTGTGACCTAAACACGAACAGCGCAGAAACGTAAAAACAGCAGCGGGCACTAAAGGACGGATTTGTGCAAAACTGCCCGGTCACTAAGGGGTTAAAAAATTTGCTACTGCTCATATACTATTCACAAATTAGAACTGCATTAGATGGAAAATCAAAACCTATTACAAATACACAATTTATTTCCACACCCACTTCCATAACAATGTCTACTCAGATTCAAACTTATATTTCAATCAGAACATATAAAAAACAAAAACGGTTATAAGCTTGGGTGACAAATTAAAGTGAGTACAATTTCCGAGGCTCCCAAAGTTCACAGTAAACTGGTGATGCCAAAGTTGTATGAAAAATAATAATTTATCACAACAAAATGGCTTATATAATTTTCTTTTCATAAACCCCATCATAGAAAAGTAAATTTTTATCATGGTAATGGTAACCTGGCAATCCATACAGGATTTCACCTACTCTTGTTTTTTTAATGGTGACAAAGAAGATCAATGTCATCAAGAATTACAAAGCATTTTATAAAGAACAATTATAAGCAGCACAAAATGATAACCATGTGAAAATAAAACCCCAAGTGTATCAAACATCAAGGTGACTCTAACAATATACAGTCATGTGAAAAAGACAGTACGTCCTCTTTGAATTCTATACGTTTATGTAGCAGGACATAATAAAAAAAATCATATGTTCCTTGACAGGTCTTAACATTAAGGCTAGGGTCAGACGAAAGCAGTTTTAACGTGCGTTTAGACGCACGAAATCACGGCCGTGCTAGCAGCAAATGACGTCCAATGCCGGGAAACATACGACGAACGGCCGCACGAAAGTTCGTCCGCGCAACGCAAGTGGCAAACGAACGCATTTTTTCTAGAACGTCAAACCTCTAGTACGGACGTACAGAGTGCGCTGCGTCCGCTAGAGGCGTGTGTGCGTGATTGGGAGACGTCAGACGCTGCTAATGTCCGGCCAACATAACGTCCAGATGCAAAAGTGTTTTATTGATGATCCGTACAAAATCACGGACGAAAAGGCGCATCGCATGACCGCTAACGCGTACTCCGTGAAAAAATGCGGCCATTCGTTCGAACGCACTTTTTCACAGACAACGCGAAAATGCGTTCGTCTGACCCTAGCCTAAGTAAATACAACCTCACATGAACAACAACACAAGACATATTACACTGAGTTATATTTTATTGGACAAAAAACTAGGTCATGGGGCAGGCATAGGAAATGGCATTTTAAGAGGTGGAGAGGGATAAGACAATGGCACAATGTGGGGTAAGTGGCATAGAACAATGGCACTAAGGGTATAATACATGGGCCCCCGAGACGTCTCAAGGGCAGCTCTGGTCCTGGGAATGACCTACTTCACCCTATCAGATACTTTCCTAATCTCCGGGCCTTCAAGAATTCCCTCAAAACCCATTTTTTCAGATTAGCGTATCACATTACTGGTGCCTCCTACCCCCACATCATGAAAGATGCCACTTCCATGTTCTCATCAATTCTGTAACACTAGTGCTAGTTATCCGGACAACTAATAAAACTCCTCTTTCCTTCCTCCACCCCAACTCCTCTAGATTGTAAGCTCATCTAAACAGGGTCCACTGCACCTTTTGTTCCTGTTGCTATGTTTGTTTTAATTTTGTCTTGTTCCCATTGGTTATTGTAAAGCGCTGCGGAAACTGTTCAAAACTTGCTCAGACATGATTAACAATCAAGAAGTCTCTTTGAAAACAACACACAATCAATTGGTGTTCTGTCCGAAGACATCGAGCTAAACCTTCTTGTCTCACAAACTTGGATACCATATTTATTTTGATCACAGATTTATTAAGACAAGCCAGGTGAAACTGTAATACAGTAAAAACAAACTTCATAAACATCACATTGCATGCATAACAGCATTTTCATTACTTGATGATACAGTAAACTTACTTTTTTAGCTCTCTAGGGGTAGATGGCGATGGATGAGAAACACATGCCTCGCTTCCAGTAATCACTTTCAGACACAAAATGGTGAATGCTTCACTTCCTGTCAAGATTCTACCCAGCATTCTCTGATTAATTATAACTTCCTTCCTATACATTACTAATATATATGAAATGGTTTAACAGCCGTACTACCACAAAAGGACACTAGATGGTGCTACACTCCACTATAACTAATGTACCATACATTACAACTTTACACAAATCTATCACTGATTCTTCTTATTAAAGCATAAACATTATGATAGACAGCACACTCCCCGTCTGATGTCACACGACGTCACTAACAGAGTCTTCCATAGAAAACAACAGAGCAAGTTCGTTCACTGGTCTTAAGAACACTTTAACCTCATTCTGTTGAAAGGTCTTGACCTCGACCTTACGGACACGATTATCTTTGCTTGGGAGTACTTTGGTGATCAGACCTAAAGGCCACATGTTCCTTAGCGTCTGACAGTCTTTCATTAGCACAACGTCTCCAGGTTTAAGATTGGGCTTTCCAGTGTGCCACTTTCTCCTCACTTGTAGAGTAGATATACATTGTTCCTTCCACCGGCTCCAGAAGGTATTGGCAAGAACTTGTACCTGTCTCCATTGTCGCTTGTAAAGATCTTTCTCACAAACTCTCCAGCTGGAGCACCGGCAAGATTAGTCTTTTGCGTGAGCAACATGGCGGGTGTGAGGATCACCGGGTCTTCAAAGTCACTTGAAATTGGTGTCAAAGGTCTGGCATTAATGATAGCTGTAACCTCTGCCATAAAGGTCACTAAACATTCATGAGTAAGCCTTGCAGTTCCTACTTGCAGGAAGATAGAGTCAAGAATTCTGCGGGCTATGCCTATCATTCTCTCCCAGACACCTCCCATGTGAGAAGAGTGAGGTGGGTTGAAGATCCACGTTTCTTTAGCAAAGACCTCTCTTTGTACAACAGATATTAACCAATTTTTAGATTGTTCTAGGTCAGTCGCTGAGTAGCCGTTTTTGCAGTGGTGCCAACCTCTGCAATTGTCTGGAGTCAGTGTTTTTTGTTTATAGGACTGAGCTATGTGGTTCAGGCAAGTAATAGCTCTAACTAATGACCTCCAGGTGGAAAACCTATTGAAACGGTGAGTTTTAAACTGGTTAAGAGAAGTTGTTGTAACTGCAGTAGATACCTGAGGGCGAATTTCCTGATCCTTGTCTGCATCTATTAACTCGAATGTGGCGGGGTCTTTAATGTTACAGTCGGTACTGCGTAGAAAGGTGGGACCTGTGAACCACGAAGTACTCTCAAGGCGGCTGGCTGCTACAGATCTGGTCGCTAGGTCTGCAAGATTATGGTCTGTGGGCACGAAATGCCATTGCTCTGGGAGGGTAGACCTCCTTATCCTCAATACTCTGTTATTGACATAGACGTAGAAACGTCTAATTTCATTATGGATGTAACCCAAAACTATTTTGCTGTCTGTATAAAACTCAGCTTTTTGAATTTCTACGTTTATCTCTGTTGCAATTAGTTCAGCTAGCTCTGTAGCCAAAACTGCAGCACAAAGCTCCAGCCTGGGTATAGTGTGCTCGGAAAGTGGTGCAAGTTTGGCTTTCCCCATTACAAACCCTATGTGGCATTGTCCTTTATTGTCTATGGTTTTCAGGTAAGCTACAGCAGCAATTGCCTTAACAGAAGCATCTGAAAACACACAAAGTTTTTGCGTCTGATAGTCTTCAGATGACAGAGGGACATATGGGCGTGGGATGTTAAGGTTAGATAAAACTGTCAGTGAGTCCTTCCACTCTGTCCATAGGTTCTTCTTGTCAGTGGGGAGAGGGTGGTCCCAATCTAACGACTCACAGGTCAAGTCTCTCAGTAGTGCCTTACCCTGGATAGTAATAGGTGCTGCAAAACCTAAAGGATCGTACAGGCTATTTATGGTAGACAGGACGCCTCTACGGGTAAAGGGTTTTTCCTCTGTGTTTACTTGAAAGGTAAAGGTGTCAGATCTTAAGTCCCATAGCAAACCAAGACTGCGTTGCATGGGAAGTGAGTCTGTGCCTAGATCTAAGTCCTTTAACTCGTTAGAACGATCTTCGACAGGAAAGGCCTCCAAGACTTCTCTACTGTTGGAAGCAATCTTGTGAAGTTTTAAGTTGTAACAGGCAAGCATTGCCTGAGTCCTTTTGAGGAGACTGATAGCGGCTTCATTTGTAGGCAGTGATTTCAAGCAGTCGTCTACGTAGAAATCTCTGTCTACAAATTGTCTGACATCTGACCCATACTCTGACTCGCCTACTCTAGCAGAGTGTCTGAGGCCATATATAGCAA
Organism: Leptobrachium leishanense; assembly: GCA_009667805.1. Lineage (NCBI taxonomy): Eukaryota > Metazoa > Chordata > Amphibia > Anura > Megophryidae > Leptobrachium > Leptobrachium leishanense. Next base: position 31,069,822 of record CM019073.1, on the reverse strand, counting down.
CGGCAGGGGAAGGACTGTTGCCAAATATGTGTACCCTCATACGGTATTCTGTGATGTCTCCAGAAGGGTTGTTGTCCTTGAACCAGAGAAATCTCAGAAAGTTACGGTGTTCTTCTTTAACAAGAAAGCAGTAGAACATTTGTTGTATGTCTGCCATGAACGCAACTGAATCTTTGCGAAAGCGAAGAAGCACCCCTAACAGTCTGTTGTTAAGGTCAGGGCCCGAGAGAAGGACATCATTTAGAGAGACACCCTCATGCTTGGCGCTAGAATCAAACACCACTCTAATCTGCCCTGGCTTCTTAGGGTGGTAAACCCCGAATATGGGTAAGTACCAGCATTCTTCTGTGTCTTTGAGGTCTGGGGCTATCTCAGCATGACCGTTCTGGAATATTTTCTCCATGAAGGAAAAGAAATGTTCACTCATCTCTGGTTTCCTTTGGAGATTGTGTCTTAGGGACGAGAGGCGTTTATGTGCTAGTTCTCGGTTGTTAGGCAAACGTCGTCTTTGAGGTCTAAAGGGAAGAGGTGCAACCCAGCTATTAGTCACATCTTTTCTATACTCTTTTCCATAAGTTCTAAGAAGAGTCTATCCTCTATGGACATTGCTACCTGGTCATCTTCCTTTGTCCTCTTAAACACTGTGCTTCCTAAGTCATTTTGGTCGTCGTCGTAGGTGTTGTTGTGTGGTAGCTCTTTTATGAGGATGTGATTCTGACAGGGTTGGAGAAGAGAAGGACGACCATTCTCGAAGGTACTAGTGAGCAAGTTATTAACAGATGCCGGTTTGTGAGCACCCCCTAGGCAAACATCACCTATAATGACCCACCCGAGGTCTAGTTTTTGGGCATATGGGGCGTTTTGGGAACCGTTTATCAGTTTTCTAACTTTATGGACTTGCAAGATATCTCTCCCAAGAAGTAAGATTATCTGAGCCTGATCGTCTAGTTCTGGTATGAGATGTGCTATGTGCTTTAAGTGAGTGTGGTGAGGTGCTGCGTCTGGTGTGGGAATCTCTGACCTGTTGTCTGGCATATGGTTGCACTCTATTATGGTCGGTAAGGGTAGGCATGTCTTACCATCCATAGATTCAATTTGTAGCCCGTCAGCTCTTCTCCCCGCCGTTTCCACTGTACCTGCACACGTTCTAAGGGAGTAAGGGCTGCTCGGGCTTTTAAGGTTTAGAATGTCAAAAAACACAGATCTCGCTAGTGACCTATTACTCTGATCATCCAAAATGACGTAGAGCTTGACCGCTTTGTCTCTGCGTCCTTTTGGGTAAACTTTCACAGGACAGATTTTGGAGCAGGATCTGCCGCCTGTTGTTCCTCTGCAGACTTCAGTACACTGTGAAGTGATTGCCATGGCGTCTGTACTAGAGTCTTTGGCTTCCCTGCCTTGCTCTGTGTCACCATGCACAGGTGGGAGGGTTCTTGGAGTAGGCCTTGGGTGTAGAGCTGTGTTGTGCTCTGTGTTGCCACACTCTGTACACTTGACACTGACCTTGCAGTCCTTGGCGAAGTGCGTAGATGAAGAGCAGCACTTGAAACAAATGTTGTTCTCCTTGAGGAAAGCTTTGCGCTCCTGGATAGTCTTTGTCCTGAAGGCTCTGCATTTCTGTAGAGGATGTGGCATCTTATGTAGAGGGCAGAACTTTGTAGGGTCGCTGTCTCGATCCTCTAGTTGAGACTCTGTAAACCTTTGGGAAGAAATGTTAGTTTTGTGCACGGCTACTGGAGCTCTGGGTTGTTTGGGGCCAAAGGAAGTGGAATAAGACACTGGAAAAATGAAACTGGGATCATCTTTCATTCTTGCTTGTCTGTCTACAAAGTCTACAAACTCACTAAAGGGTGGAAAAGGCACATTGTGATCTCGTTTGTAGTTACAGCCATGAGTGATCCATCTTTCGTGTAACTCATAAGGAAGTTTTTGTGCTAAGGAGTGAATCCCTCTGGCAGAGTCAAGATAAGAAAGGCCAGGTAAGTCTCCTTCTGCTTTAGCCACTCGTAACTCCATACACAGATCACTGAATTCTCTGAGCCTTTGATAACCTCTGTTGGGCATTTTTGGGAAGTCTTCTATCCTTTTAAACAGTGTATTCTCTATAGCTTCTGGTGAACCATAACACCTATCCAGTCTGTCCCATATGTTTGTAAGGCCTATCTCAGGGTGATTTATGTTAATGTCTCTGATCCTTATGGCCTGTTCAGCAGACTCATTGCCGAGCCACTTTACTAGGAGGTCTATCTGTTCCCTGCAGGATAGATCTAGACCATGAATAGCACTCTGGAAAGAGGATCGCCACGCCCTGTAGTGTTGAGGGCGATCACTAAATTTGACAAGACCTTGGGTAACTAACTCACGTTTCGCAAGGAATTTTGCAAAGTCTATAGTAGCCTGATTGTGATTGGGGTAGGTTGCTGGTGTATTTTGGTGCGGTGTATAGGCATACCTGATAGAAGTCTCCTCTTTAGGTGTGTTGGGCTCATACCTGCTTAAGGTTGGCATTTCATACGGACTCGTTGCATACACCTTTGGAGTGAAGGCAGGTGTTTGGTAGTTGTATGAAGGCTGTGTACCTTGTGGAATAGAAGGTTTGGTTGGGACGGGAAAGTCTGGCACTCTGTCAGACCTTTCTTGCTTGTCGCACTGGGTTCCGAGGTCGTCTCGTCTTTGCTTTATCTGTTGTGACTCACCGACGTCCTGTTTGGTTTCTTTTTGTGGGATGCTGCTTGGGTTATAGTGCTGGTGGACATATTCTGAGGTTCGTTGCGTTGCATCTTGACTGTCTTCCTCTAAACTCGGCATGCTTCTACATTCCTTTGACTCAATGTAGACAGCTGCTTCTAATGCTTCTGCTTCTGCAATGGCAACGGCAACATCTCGGTCTACTGCCAGCCTCTCCATGTTAGCTTCTAAGATAGATTGCTGTAATTTCAGGGACGTCTCCTGCTGAGCTAGCTCGGTCTTTGCCTTTTTCATCTGTAGCTCTTGGTCTGCGAATGCGACCCTGGCTCTTGCTGCTTCCGCTTTCGAACGGGCTATGGCTGCTGCATTTGCGACAAATGACTTGGATGAGCTTGCTTGTGATCTTGTTTTGATTGAAGATGTCTCACTGTGAGGCATGGCTGCGGGGAAGAAACTGTCTTGCTGTATAGAGACCGCTCGTGACGATGCTGCGCACCTCTGTGTAGCTTGGCTGCTTGCTTCGCCTGCCGCAGGTATGTTTCTTTAAAGTTTCTGACTGTATGGATGCTGTGTAGCCCCGGGCTGTACAGACTTCGCAGTCAGCTTATCTTCCTCTCGGAGGTCGGCTTAAAAATTTCACTGTTCTGTCCGAAGACATCGAGCTAAACCTTCTTGTCTCACAAACTTGGATACCATATTTATTTTGATCACAGATTTATTAAGACAAGCCAGGTGAAACTGTAATACAGTAAAAACAAACTTCATAAACATCACATTGCATGCATAACAGCATTTTCATTACTTGATGATACAGTAAACTTACTTTTTTAGCTCTCTAGGGGAAGATGGCGATGGATGAGAAACACATGCCTCGCTTCCAGTAATCACTTTCAGACACAAAATGGTGAATGCTTCACTTCCTGTCAAGATTCTACCCAGCATTCTCTGATTAATTATAACTTCCTTCCTATACATTACTAATATATATGAAATGGTTTAACAGCCGTACTACCACAAAAGGACACTAGATGGTGCTACACTCCACTATAACTAATGTACCATACATTACAACTTTACACAAATCTATCACTGATTCTTCTTATTAAAGCATAAACATTATGATAGACAGCACAATTGGCCATATATCACATAAGCAATGTCTTCTGAAAATGATAGCCAAGTGTTAAATGGATACTTAGCCAGCATGCTCATTTATTGTATTTTTTAAATTAAGCATCAGGTGTTCAACTGTGCTGATAATGCCTCCTGAGGACTTTCACACCCTCCCATTAAGATGTCCTTGCATTGAGTGGCATCAGATCGGCTCAATGCTGGAGTGAGCATCTTGCCCCTGGCAGAGGTCCGACAGTCCCGCTCCAATAGAAACTAGTGTTGTCAGAAAGGAAGAAGAGATTGGTGCTGGAGAAAAGGTAAGTATTAAAGGGTGAACTCTCGGGTTAAAGCAGGTTGGAGTTGTGAGTATGGAGTGAGGGATCAGGAGGTGTTAATATTTAACCCCTCCATTTTTTCCACCCCCTCATTTTTTGCTTTCAGTGCTTATTACCATGTCTTAAATTGGACAACCAATATTTGCGTGCCTTTCCCTTGTCTTCTTTGTTACAGTGTATTTGTTGTTTTGCATTCCCTTTGCATGTTGATGAGGATTATGTTGCACTCTATAAATAATAGTAATACAGCGTGACATTTACATACAGTTGTGTTCAAAATTATTCAACCCCCAATGCTGTAAAGGGTTTTAGGGAATTTAGTGTACATTTGTAATTGTATTCAGAATGAAATCCTACAAGGACTTTTTAAAGAACCATATGCAACTAAAATGACATCAATTGGTTTTGTAATACAGTAGTAAATGTTTCTTTTGTGAATTCTTCATTGACACAATTATTCAACCCCTTAAAGACTACCACTCTGAAGAACAGAGGTTCATTCAAGTGTTTTCAATCAGGTATTGAAAACACCTGTGGATGTCATGGAGCAGCAATAAAGCATAATAAGCACCAATTAGGCAGCTTTAAAATGACTGTGATACTCAGCTCCTTCTAGACATTTACTGGTGTGGTTACAAACATGGTGAAGTCAAGAGACTGGTCCACGAAGACAAGAGAAGAGGTGATTACTCTTCACAGGAAGGGCAATGGCTATAAGAAGATTGCAAAGATGTTAAACATACCAAGAGAGACCATAGGAAGCATCATTCGCAAATTCAAGGCAAAGGGCACTGTTGAAACGCTACCTGGTCGTGGCAGAAAGAAGATGCTGACTTTGACTGCTGTGCGCTACCTGAAGCGTAGAGTGGAGAAAAGTCCCCGTGTGACTGCTGAGGAACTGAGAAAAGATTTGTCAGATGTGGGTACTGAAGTTTCAGCTCAGACAATAAAGGCGCACACTGCGTAATGAAGGCCTCCATGCCAGAACTCCCAGGCGCACCCCCTTGCTGTCTCCAAAGAATAAGAAGAGTCGACTGCAGTATGCCAAAAGTCATGTGGACAAACCACAGAAGTTTTGGGATAGTGTTCTGTGGACTGATGAAACAAAATTAGAACTGTTTGGGCCCATGGATCAACGCTATGTTTGGAGGAGGAAGAACAAGGCCTATGAAGAAAAGAACACCTTGCCTACTGTGAAGCATGGCGGGGGGTCAATCATGCTTTGGGGCTGTTTTGCTTCTGCAGGTACAGGGAAGCTTCAGCGTGTGCAAGGTACCATGAATTCTCTTCAGTACCAGGAGATATTGGATGACAATGTGATGCAGTCCGTCACAAACCTGAGGCTTGGGAGACGTTGGACCTTTCAACAGGACAATGATCCCAAGCATACCTCCAAGTCCACTAGAGCATGGTTGCAGATTAAAGGCTGGAACATTTTGGAGTGGCCATCGCAGTCACCTGACTTAAATCCATTTGAGAACCTCTGGTGGGACTTAAAGAAAGCAGTTGCAGTGCGCAAGCCTAAGAATGTGACTGAACTGGAGGCTTTTGCCCATGACGAATGGGCGAAGATACCCGTAGATCGCTGCAAGACACTTGTGTCAAGCTATGCTTCACGTTTAAAAGCTGTTATAACTGTAAAAGGATGTTGTACTAAGTACTAAGATTGAATGTCACTTGGGGGTTGAATAAAACGGATAATGATGTGAGCACAGAAAAGACATTTGTGGTTATTTCATTATAAATGTTATGTTATATTTGTCTGACCTACACGTGCCTCTTTGATTTAATTGTAAGCAAGATGACTGAATGATCAAAATCAATGTCAAACTGGCCAAAACACTCAATTTCAGTGGGGGTTGAATAATTTTGAACACAACTGTAACTCTAACAGGGTTACTCAGAGAGAATCGAAAAGTCACTGCACGTTCGGTGACTTTTCGTTGTCTTCAATTCGGTGCGAATTGGTGATCCCATTTCGGCCACCCTGCGGTGTATTCAGCAAGCACCACAGGGCCGTCGTGGTGCAGGGAAAAGCCACCGCAAACCCGACGATCACTCACCGCAAAACCCGGCGAACGCAACCTGAAACCCGCAAAAACAGCTACAGGGTTATTCAGGAGAATGACTGGAGAATGGAAAATTCTAGGTTAAAACAGCCGATTTGGAAAGTGAGATAATTGGGAGAATTTTTCTGGTTTAGCTATTTTGACCTAGAATTTTCCATTCTCCAGCCATTCTCCTGATATTCACCGCTCTCTGAATAACCCTGCTGGATTAACCCCGCTGAGCACGCCGGAGAAACCCGAGCAGGAGCCAATCACAGCGCAGAGCAGCCGCCGCAAAAACCCGACACCGCAGACGAATGGAGTAAAAAAAAAATAAAACAGTTTGCTTGAATGTTTGAAAAGTGAATCGCTGTTTGCAAAGAAACTACAGAACGAAAATGTCTGAAATTTACATATGAGATCTAATGAATGATAATAAAAAGGGCTGTTACAGAAAAAAGAAAAAAAATGTTTTTCAAAAAATACACGGAAAATTTTTTTCGCTGACAAATCCCGAAAAATGCCTAAAAGATCATGAAAAATCTAAAAATAAAGAGACTCTTTACTACAGAATAAAATAATAAACAATTTATTAGATATTGAATTAAAACGGGAATATTTTTAACGTTGGAGCCTATGGGATTTGCCTGAATAAACCTGTCGAATGAAACCACCGAATGGCAGGGCATTTCGGCAACTTTTCACTGCTGGTTTGTGTTCTCTGAATAGACGAAGAATTGCTTCTCTATAGGGAATTCACTGCCCTCCAAAAGGCACCTTATGTGCAGGCAATTCGCCAACATTTGGCGAACTGCCTGCTCTCTGAATAGCTGAATGGTCAGGAAAGGTAACCATACGCTGAATTTCAGCGTTCGGTTACCTTTCACCAGCAATTCGGATCTCTTTGAATAACCCTGCAGGAGAATGACTGGAGAATGGAAAATTCTAGGTCAAAGTAGCCAAACCAGAAAAATGCTCCCATTTATCTCACTTTCCAAATCGGCTATTTTGACCTAGAATTTTCACTTCTCCAGTCATTCTCCTGGTTTACACCTCTCTCTGAATAACCTTGTTTTAAGTCTTCTTAAATTGTCACTTTGTTTCGTATTTGATCGTATGTGTTCCATTGTTTATTTGCATTGCTAGGCTTTAACCTCACCTTTTAATCACAGGAAAGGTTGGGCTCGTGTCTCTGAATAAATCTTGAAGCTCTTTTGATATGGAATATGTACTTTTGAAGTACAGCGTGTTCAGCAATTTCAAAAATCATTCGCAGAAAAGAAGAGATCTATTGCTACAGCTGCTTCATACGTAACAAGCAATCACTTCATTCCAATGGTTTATTTAAAAAAAGTGAAAGTTTGGCAAGTGGGACAAAAAACATAGAATAAAGTGGCAGTTATTTTACCATGTTAAAAAACCCAGACTTGTATGTTTTCTTAAATTGTATATTTTAGAAGCAGGACCAAGAATTCTAAATAAGCCTACGCGCTCTGAGTACATCCTACTCCAAACCACACTTGCAGCTTCATTTGTGTTAAGAAAACAGTATTGTAGAGAAAACTAGGAGTTGTGTGGCAGATCCTGCATCCTGTCCTTAACACTGCACTCTTTCATGGTAAGTTTGGTGATCTTGCAAAGCAACGATCTGAAGAACACATCCTTGTATAGTCTTGTAATTAAGGTTTGCCAAGCACAACATTTCCTGTAAAGTAAAATAAAATATAAAAAATTCAAGACCAAACTCAAACAAAAAACAAAAAAATGAAACCGATCACTTTCAATGGTCAATAGCATGAACTGATGAAGCCGCCCTTCTATGCGGCGAAACGCGTTCTGGAGCTAATTTTATTATGTTTTAATAAATTTTTTTGTTTTTTTCACCATTCAACCTGTCCATTTTGTGCTAATCTTTGGATTCTTGGTGGCTTTGCTTGGGTTCTCCAGCCCCCAAAAACCCATGGGCGTTCATTCAAGAGCTCTGTGAGCTCCTTAAAATGTAAGTGCATGTAATTGGGCAGACTAGATGGGCCGAAAGGTTCTTATCTGCCGACATTTTTCTATGTTTCTATGTAATCAGCAGTATACCGGTTTATGAAAAATTCACAGTCATGCACAATGGGGTAACGTTTCAAATAACCAGGGATAAGGAGACCTGGGAGGAAGAGGCTTCTTCCTCCAAACTCTCCTTATCCATGGATTTTTGAAGCACTACCCCATTGTGCATGACTGTAAATTTTTCTATTTTTGGGTGACGGGGAGCACCATATTGGGCTTGAGCGAATCAGATTGGTATTTAGCGCCACGGAACTACATCTCTATACTGGTTTACGAGCTTATCAGATCTGCTCAAGGAGTTCTCTTTTTCTCTCTGCTATCCAGTACATGGATGAGATATTCCTAACAAGGTGGGCGTCACCTGAGAAATTTGTAGGCAGCTAACCCACATGTGTGAATCCACTTAGAGCCAGAGCTTGGGCTCTCTACTTGAGAGTGGGATAATATCAGAATTTTCTGCATTATCAGTACTTAGTAAAGCTATACTGCACCATAATTGTGTACTATTATATCTTTCATGTATTTGTGAGATCCAAGGACCCAGAGAGTAATATTTTTTGCGCCGTATCAGGTTATATATATTCTATACTTGTGTGTTTTTGGTATAGGGGAAACCTCTCTACTCTGATACTGGCCATTTGGGGTGTCTTGGTGGTGGATACACGTTGTGTGGCGCTGCACCATCTTTTTGTGAATAGCATGAACTGATTTACAACACGTAAGCCCTCAATCTTGCCAAAACTGAAATTCTCGTCATTCCTCCCTCCAAGAAGAACCCAGTACCGCCTATCTCTCTACAGGTAAATGGAACATCCATTAGCTCAACACCCCAAGCTCGCTGCCTTGGTGTCACTTTTGACTCTGACCTAACAATCTCTTCCCGCATCCAGACAGTGACCAAATCCTGTTATTTTCAACTCAAAAACATTGCCCGTGTCTGCCCCTTTCTGACACAAGATACCACAAAAGTGCTGGTTCACGCTCTTGTCATTTCACGACTTGACTACTGCAACTTACTCCTTATTGACCTCCCCAACTCCCGTATTGCCCCTTTGCAATCTGTAATAAATGCAGGGGCCAGGCTTATTTTTCTCACTAAATGCACCTCTCGTACCTCCCCCCTCTGCCAGTCCCTCCATTGACTTCCTGTACGTTTCAGGATACAGTTTAAAATACTGATGCTCACTTTCAAATCACTCAATAACTCAACCCCTTCCTGCATGTCTTCATTACTCCGCAAGCACGTCCCATCTAGACAACTCCAATCAGCAGGTGATCTCCACCTGTCATTGGTCTACACGCGCACGGCCAACTCTCGACTCCAAGACTTTTCAAGGGCAGCACCAGTCCTGTGGAATGACTTGCCGCGCCCTAACAAATTCTCCCCTGACCTTCAGGCCTTCAGGAAATCCCCGAATGGCACTTTTTTAAAAATTTCAATATAGATCCAATAAGAAAAAAGGGGAGGTTAGAGTTTAGAAAAAAAAACAGCTCAACAAACTGCCAAAAAAGGGATTATTCAGAAAGCACTGAAATTTAGGTGCTTTCTAGTTCTGCGCACTTCGGTGACCTTCGCATTTTGACAACCTTGTGGTGAATTCACTATTCACCGCAGGGTCCACAAAGTGCGCCGAACATGGAGCTGCCAAAGACCGCCGCCACAGCCGAACAGACCATCGAATGCTGCCAAAGACCAAAGACTACCGAACACCGCCGAAGACCGATGAACGGAATGCCGAGTGCCGTCTAACTGTCCGCCGAACATCGCCGAAGAAAAACGAACAGACCACTGAAAGCAATGAAGACCGCCGAACTGCACGACAAAAGAAGGAACTGTGCGATTGTTCTAAAAGGTGTGTAAACCAATAAAAATGCATTTGAATATGTCAAAATAATAAAAAATGTCCTATAAAAAGTTTATTTTTATAAAAAAAATAGAATAAAAAAAACCTTTTAAAAAAAAATTGAGAATCAAAAATTTGTGTCTAAAAAATACTTAAAGGTGTTCCAAAAATTAAATAAATAAAAAGACTGTTTGCTGAAAATGAAAAGAATAATCGGTTGATTAAAAATAAAATGAAAACGATAATCCTTTTTTTTACATTGAATCCTACAGGATTCGCCTGTTTAAACCTGTCGAACTGAAGGCAGGTCAGCATTCCCTGAATAGGTTAACCATTACTTTTCTATGGGAGAGTTTCGCTGAAGCCGATGATCGTCAAATCGTGGCGAACTACAACGTATTTCACTGTCAATTCATCAGTATTTAGTGAATTGATAGCTTTCTGAAACGATGAACTGCCATGAAATTGTGCCATATGGTGAAATTCACTGTTCGGTGCAATTCGGTGGCAAGTTCGTCACTTATTGAATAACCGTTTTAATGTTAAAGTAACAGATAGGGCAAGAAAGTAATGAACAGTTAGCTAGATGCATTCTAACACTTGTAACCAGGTAAGGCTAGGGTCAGACGAACGTACGTATTTTATCCCGGAATACGCGATAGCGGTCATACGATGCGCCTTTTCGTCCGTGATTTTGTACGGATCATCAATAAAACACTTTTTGTGTCTGGATGTTATGTTAGCCGGACATTAGCAGCGTCTGACGTCTCCTAATCACGCAAACAAGCCGCTATGCGTCCGCAGCGCACTCTGTACGTCAGTAGTAGCTGTTTGACGTTCTCGAAAAAATGCGTTCGTTGGCCACTTGCGTTGCACGGACGAACTTTCGTGTGGCCGTTCGTCGTATGTTCCCCGGCATTGGACGTCATTTGCTGCTAGCACGGCCGTGATTTCGTGCGGCTAAACGCACATGAAAAATGCGTTCGTCTGACCCTAGCCTAAGACCTAAACTAGGCAGAATGATATAGGAGAGACAACACAATTAGTACTTAGATAATTGGGTAATAGACTGAAACGTATATATATATATATATATATATATATATAAAAACTGTATATTGGCTCAGAAATAGTCAAAAATTGTTCAGCTATCCTATCATAGTCTTTGTATAAATTTAAGGATTCTTTTAAGACTCCTGATTAGCAGAAGTGTTTACCGAATTGTAGGTATGGAGGGTCTTTCCAATGACATTCATTGGATACCAGTGTAGTAGAAACAATGTGATGGAGCATTTAGAGTTTCATTTAAAGGATAGACTCAGGAGTAATACCCATAAGAAAAAGATCAGATGTTAAGTCCAAATGGGGTTATTCAGAGAGAGCCAATCTGACCCCAAAATGTCATCGAACAGGGAATTTCACCGTACAGTGACATTTCAGGGCCATTCGACTATTCAGAGAGCTGGCAATTCGCCTGCATGTACGTGCCTGTTCGAGGGCAGTGAAATCCCCCATAGAGAAGCAATGGTTAATCTATTCAGAGAACATCAAACAGCGGTGGAAAGTTGCCGAAGTGCCCTGCTGTTCGGTGGTTTCATACAGCAGGTTTATTCAGACGAACCCCATAGGCTTCAATGTTAAAAATATTCCTGTTTTTACGCAATAAGCCGTTTATTCTTCTAATCTGCAGTAAAAAGTCTCTTTATTTATTGATTTTTTTAGGATCTTTTAGGCATTTTTCAGGATTGTTTCGGCAAAATTGTTTTCTTTCTTTTTTTTAAAAAAAGTGTTTTTTCTTTTTTCTGTAACAGATCTTTTTATTATCATTCATAGGACCTTATATGTAAATTCCAGACATTTTCATTGAGTAGGTTTTTTTTGCAAACAGCGTTTCAATTTTGACACTTTCAATTGTTTTGTTTTTTAGTTTTTTTACCCTGTTTGTCAGCTTGTCGTCTTTTTCCGGCGGCTGCTCTGCGCTGTGTTTGGTGGCTCGTCAGCTTTTTCAGGCGTGTTTGGCGTGTTTTTTGCAGTGATTCCAGTGGGTTTTCGGTGGGATTTCATCGGGTTTGCGAGGGGTTCTTCCTGCACTCCAGGGACCCTGCGGTGCCGGTGAAAACTGAATTCACCGCAGGGTGGGGAAATGTGATTCCCTGAAGTGCGGTGAAGTGCGGGGAATGAGAGAGCACTGCAATGTCGGTGACATTTCAGTGCGCTCTGAAATTTGATTTACATAAGAAGTATGTTGGCAGTTGGGGTTACTATATACCCCCCTATCACACCTTGTTTTGACTTTATGACTCCGTAGCGCTGCTTTAAAAACTGTATTCTGGTGCATTGAATTATTGCTGCCACCAGAGGGAGCCATTGTGGGATATCTGGGCAGAGCGGACTCCATCTCCCATCACCCTTTGCGTGAGGACAGGAAGTGGGTCATACAAAGAGGAAGATATGCTTGCTGGGGAGCCTCGTGTTTGGCGCGCAGAGAGTGAGCAGAGCAGTGGAAGGTGGAGGACGCACGTTGGAGCTGTCAGGGATCGCAACCAGGCCGGAGTGCAGACGCTGTCTTACTGGTGCTGGAGATCGGGACAGAAATCGTGCTGTGACCTACCTACTGAGCGCTGAGAGATTTGGAGGACAAGCTGGTTCCGGCAGGGCCCCACTTTAGGAGGCCGCGCCGATCGATTAGGAGTGCAGGCGGTGGATCGATTGTTCCAGTTGAGGAGATTTGGCAAGCAGGGAGCAGATTCGGTGGTACAGAGTCCCAGTACACAGTGGAGAAAGACCCTTTGGTCGAGGCATCGAGTGCTGGACAGTTTCGTTCTACGGATGGGTGAGAGGCCTCCAGGCCCACATTTCCAAAACAGAAACGCACGCTTGCAATATTGTTTAAATTCACAGGGCCCCAGTGGTGACTAGTCGAAGATTGCTCTTTTCATACACTGGCCAGTCGAACACAGTACCTGGGTACCCTAAACTTTGTATATATATATTTTAAGCTATTGTGCGGGACTTACACTCCAGAACTGAGGGGGTTAAACGTTCTTTTCCGCCGCGAGTTTTTCCCGCGTGACGCATCCTGTAAATTCATTCAACGCGCATTTATATTTTATGACACTTTCTCTTTTTGTAAAGTATATAAAACTAGAAAATCCACAACAGTGCTGGTGTGTAATAATTCCTAGTGCGGTGAGACTATCCCGAGGTTTATTTAGCGGCTCCTCCGGGGGTGAGCGCTATAAATCTATGAATCTTGTTTACTCTTACTCTTCTCTAGGCAGGTCTTACTCTCCCCTCAAGAGGTTTAATGAACCCAGCCCAATGTTACTCATTAAAAACACATCATGTCAACCTCATTTCTTCAACTACTACATTCTTTCCACTTTAGCGGATTACAGGGAGGCAAAACGTATTTGACACATTTGAGGAGACATGTACTTGACACATGCCATAAGTTATCATTTACTTTTCTGAAAAGGTAAGAGTGGCACAGAAATTGTTTAAATTATTGGATTAAAAATATAATTTAACGTATATGTTTGCACGTGTCAAACAGTGTGTTCACGTCAGCTTCTTTATCGCGTTGAGGAGATATGAGGCTGAGATCCTAACATAAGATTTGTTTCATTCTTCTGTGTTAGATGATAGAGCTTTAAAAAAAAAAATGAAGATAAAGACTCAGGGACTGATGAAGCTGACACTATAGTCGGAGAAACGCGTATCCCAGATATCTGACTACCCATTATATGGAATTCCATTTTATGTTATTGATTCTATAAGAGTGTATTCAATAAATTTTTATTTTAAAACCAGTATAATACGGATTCCGAGTCCTTCCGTGAGAATTCTGACATAAGGAACCCCAATCATGATGTGTGCAGAGCGCTCAAACTAAGGGAGTTAACCAGGAACCTCTGAGGGTAAAAACCGGGTGAAATAAGGAGACACTCGCAGCCTGGAAGCCACTACAGACCGAGATCATCGATACAAAAATATAAGTATTTTTTTTTCCCTTTCTTTTTCTCGCTTTATAATTGTATCATTTATATGTATGAAAAGTTATACATGTTTTGAGTAGATACAACCAAAATTGTAATTGCGCTGGAGGATGTTTTTATTGTTTTAATTTCTTTTAAAAAAAAACAATATCATCTTTTTCAAAGAACTTCAAGAACTAGATTGTACAAGCAGGAATACTGTTATCAACGTGGCAACGTTTCAAGTGCAACACGGCTATAAAAAATATTCCCTATACATCTAAAATGTAGTTTTCAAAGCACTCCTACTCACACCCTCAGTCAGTGGCATGTGCTTCTTTTACTTTCAAAAAATCTCCTTGTTCCATCGCCTACATATTCCATACCTCAGTAATTCCCCTCTGCTTCAAATTTCTTCTCAGCCTTGGACTTAAATACCATATTTTCCGTCAAAGGGTTTATTAACCAATGGTAAATGTACCACAGAGGCCCCAGGGGCAGAGGGATAGAGATCTAATGTGTGTTTAATGTATGTCAATGGAAACATGTAGACGGACAAGCAGACAAAAACACAGACATACAGAGAAAGATAGGAAGACCGACATCAATTTCCAGTTTTGTGTTTGCTAAAAGCCCCATATATGTCAGTTCTGCAATAAATATTTTTTCTAGGATTTAGAAATAGAATTCTAGCATATCAATGCTCATGATTTAATGTCACCTACAATTGTAAAATAGTATAATTAGACGTGGACCCGTTTCTATATGATAACACAATAGAGGGTTTACCTCATTGCCGCCATAACTGTTCAATGTATTAATTTTAAAAATATATTGCATTCCGCAGCCGGGTACCAGGGATATATATATTAATAAAATGCACTCCACTTAAATTTAGTCTTAAAGAGATAAAAACAACTTATTTGGATGTATCAATGGAGGTTTATTAACCCCTTAACGATGGGATTGCCTGACGGGGGTGGCTAAATGCCAGCGAGGCGTACAGGTATTCCACGCCGACATGTGCCGTTGCGAGGCGACCCTGCAGCCGCCACACTGTGCGTCAATGGTTGCAGGGGTCCCTGTGCAGCATATGGCGCATATCCCGCTTCAGTAGGTGCAGGCTGTGGGGGGAGCGATCAAGGAGGCCCCATTGAAGACAGCGGGGTGTATCTGTACGCCCTTAGTCTACAGAGCCCTCTCGCTTCCCAGGAGGGCATAGTACATCCTGGCGTGTTAAGGGGATAAAGAGGTGATCATGTATTGCACAAACCAGCCACAACATCAGTGTACCCTGGCAGGTCCAATTCTATCCTAATCTAATGTCTGCTCTTACCACACTACTTGGGATGCACATCCTCCTGTGGTTCCCAGCATCTCAAGGTTTAACTAGGTCCTGCAATGAGGCACCTGTGACGGGGAGGGGTGAAAAACCAGGAAGGGTGATGAGTGCTCAAATGTACTATACAACACAAAATTACTGCACTCAACGTAAAGCCCTTCACTACCAAAGCATTTTCTAGAAAACCACTATTGGGGACCAGAGGTTTTTTTTTTTGGGAAAATAATTTTACTGAATTACACAGTAAGCAATATTTGGGAATATTCCGTAATGCATTTCTTGCTCTAATACGCTATTTACCAACTTCTGGGCAAAATGAGTTACTGCAGTTCTGATCTCCATGCAGGATCAACTGGAGAGATGTCACATGGAGATGTTCCCAGCTGGTTTTTGTCACGTACCTCCTAGATATAATGTCTGATCCCTGTCCGCAGAACAACTAATCTAAGCTGCCGGTCCTTGGCGTGGCCGGTAATTCTACCTATTTCCACAAATAAACCAGAGGTATACGTGGACAAAACAGAACAGACACCAAGGGTTAATACCAGAGATGCTCGTGAGCCAAATACCAGGGGTTAATAACAGTCAGGTTGTCAGAGTAATGCCAGGGGTCGTTATGCCACAAGGGATCGTCAGCCAAATGCCAGGGGTTGGTATAACAGAAGAGATCGTAAGCCAAGAAGTGTCAGGGGTCGCTATGCCAGAAGGGTAGTCAGACAGGTGCCAAAGGGTTAACAGCAAGGATAAATCGTAAGCCAAGCCAGAAGTCATACACAGGTTATCTGATAGGTAAATTCTATGAGTGCACTGAGAGGAGTGAAAACCAAGTCAGGGCAAGGAATTTGGCAGGCGCCACATCGTCACGCCTACTACTTCACTCGGTGGCCGGCCAGTTAGCAGCGAGGAAGGCGCTCCCGACTACCGGGGCCCCAAGACGGCATGGGATGGGACAGTTTTAAAATATGCTAGCACCACAGTGCTAAAACATTATGGGTATGTACTGGAGCCAAATGCAAAAGAATTTAATTTGCAATAAACAAAATTCCCTTGCATTGTTCCATTGGATACCGTATTGACTATACACGATATCGTGGCACCAAGAGGTGACTTGCAGATAGAGTATAGTCGATCATGGTAGTGAAGTACTCTCACTGGAAATGTATGTTCAGGTTGAGCGCCTCCATTTTGGTTTTGTATGTTCCATTTGGAATACTGACCACCCTCCTTGGTTTCACACCCCTTCCTGTCACAGGTGCCTCATTGCAGGACCTAGTTATCTATATATATAAACGCGAAAGTCCTGACTGACTGACTGACTCATCAACACCCAGCTGAAACCGTTTAACCTAGGAATGTGAAATTTTGAAGGTGCACTGTTTTTATGATGTGGGCACCGACTAAGGAAGGATTTTTGGAAACTCCGCCCCTAAGGGGGTGAAAAAGGGGGTTGAACATTTTAAACAGAATACCTATAGTTCAAAAACGGAAGATGTTACAGATGTGAAAATCGGTATTTAGATTCTTCTTGAAAAATAAAAAAAGACATAATTTACAGTTTTTCAAAAATTCAACTGGGGAGGCGAAAAAAGGGGGTTGAATATTTTAAATATTTTAAACAGGACACCTATATCTTAAAAACAGCAGATGTTACAGATGTGAAAATCGGTATTTAGATTCTTCTTGAAAAATAAAAAAACACGTATTTTACCGTTTTTCAAAAATTCAACTGGGGAGGCAAAAAAAGGGGTTGAATATTTTAAAAATTTTAAACAGGATACCTATATAAGGTGCACTGTTTTTATGATGTAGGCGCCCAATAAGGAAGGATTTTTGGAAAGTCCACCCATAAGGGGGTGAAAAAGGGGGTTGAATATTTTAAACAGGATACCTATAGCTCAAAAACAGAAGATGCTACAGTTGTGAAAATCGGTATTTAGATTCGTCTTGTAAAATAAAACAACACGTATTTTACCATGTTCTGAAAATTCCTTGGGGGGGGCAAAAAGGGGGGTTGAATACTTTTATTAGTATACCTATATTTCAAAAACCGAAGATGATACGGGTGTGAAATTTGGTATTTACAATCTTCGTGAAAAAAACCAAACATGTGTTTTGCCATTTTCCACAAATCCAATTGGGGGGGTCGGGGGAAAGGGGTCTGAATATTTTTGTCATTATACCTATATTTCAAAAACCAAAGATGTTACAGACGTGAAATTTGGTATTTACAATCTTCTTGAAAAATAAAAACAGGTGTTTTACCATTTTCCAAAAATCCCAAGTGGGGGGGTGAAAAAAAGGGGGGCTGAATACTTTTAAACAGGATACCTATATCTCAAAAACAGAAGATGTTACATACGTGAAAATTGGTATTTAGATTCGTCTTGAGAAACATAAAAACACCTATTTTACCATTTTCCAAAAATTCAGTGGGAGGGGGCAAAAAGGGGGGTTGAATACTTTTATCAGTATACCTATATTTCAAAAACCAAAGATGTTACAGGTGTGAAATTTGGTATTTACAATCTTCGTGAAAAAAAACAAACATGTGTTTTGCCATTTTCCACAAATCCAAAAAAGGGGGAGTCGAGGAAAAGGGGTCTGAATACTTTTATCAGTATATCTATAGTTGAAAAACCAAGATGTTACAGGTGTGAAGTTTGGTAATTGCAATCTTTTGAAAATAAAGAAACACGAGTTTTACTATTGTCCAAAAATCCAAGTGGGGGTAAAAAAAAAGGGGGGGTGAATACTTTTAAACAGGATACCTACATCTCAAAAACAGAAGATGTTACAGACGTGAAAATTGGTATTTAGATTTGTCTTGAGAAGCAAAAAATACCTATTTTACCATTTTCCAAAAATCCAGTGGGGGGGGGGAAGGGGGGTTGAACACTTTTATCAGTATAGCTATATTTCCAAAAACCAAAGGTGTTACAGGTGTGAAATCTGGCACTTACAATCTTCTTGAAAAATAACAAAAACACATGTTTTACCATTTTCCAAGAATCCCACGTGGTGGGTGAAAAAAGGGGGTGAATACTTTTCAACAGGATACCTATATCTCAAAAACAGAAGATGTTACAGACGTGAAAATTGGTATTTAGATTCGTCTTGAAAATAAAACAACACGTATTTTACCATTTTCAAAAAATCCAGTGGGGGGGCAAAAAGGGGGATGAATACCTTTATCGCTATACCTATATTTCAAAAGCCAATGGTGTTACAGGTGTGCAATTTGATATTTACAATCTTCGTGCAAAAAAAACCCACGTGTTTTACAATTTTCCAAAAATCCCAAATGGGGGGGAAAGGGGGGGTTCTACCAAAACCCCTCAATTTTCCGAAAATCCAGTTAAGGGGGGTGGGGGAAAGGGATGTGAATACGTTTATCAGTATACCTATATTCCAAAAACCAAAGATGTTACAGGTGTGAAATTTGGCACTTACATTCTTCTTGAAAAATAGAAAAACACGTGTTTTACAATTTTCCACAAATCCCAAGTGGGGAGAAAGGGGGGTTCTACCAAAAAAAACTCTGGTTTCTTCTAAAAAACTATTTTAACAAATCCTAAAATCCACGCGAGCGAAGCCGTGGGCAAAAGCTAGTTTATTTATAAAGTATTTTACCAGGAGATTTCTCTCATTTTCCAGTATGTCCTGGGTTCAAGAACATTGAGTTGTTTCAGAAGGTACAAAAATACAAAGTAATGAAAAGCAAGATATTGAAAAAAACACAAATATACAGATTAACACATAAAATAAATATGTAGGAAATATAGTCACTGTGTTACATGTTTACAGGTGCATTCTGTATGAGGTATGTTCAGTGGTGTATTTAGGTTTGGTGCTGCCATAGGCCTGTGCTGCCCTCGTGCACCCCCTAATTTAAATTTGACACACCCCTTCCTGTCAAGGGCACACCTCTTCCTGGTTAATCCCCACCCTTCCTCTTTAAGCTCCACCTTTTCCTCTTAGAGCTCCGCCTTTTCCTCTCTTTATATTAAAAGTGGATACCAAGTGCCTACTTGTATATTTTGTATACCATTTCAAATGTACCTATTGCGATAAATAAAATTATGAAATGTTTAAATTCAAGCATTTTTACAAAGAACAGCCACGCATGTCAAGTATACTGGATCACAGCCGCTCTAATTGATTGAACAATAAAATCCACAGAAACCTGCACTGCATATGAGTGTATCACAGAGCTGCACAGCAATAAAACCCACAGAAATGGGCACTGTGTATGAGCATATCAGAACTGCACAGCAATAAAACTCACAGTAATGTGCAGTGTGTATGAGCGTATCCCAGAGCTCCAGGGCAATAAAACTCACAGTAATATGTAGTGTGTATCACAGAATCCACAGCAATAAAACTCCCAGCACTGCAATGTGCGGTATGTGTGTCAGCGTATCAAAATCCACAGCAATAAAACTCCCAGCAATGCAATGTGCGGTGTGTATGAGTGCATCAGAATCCACTGCAATAAGACTCCCAGCAAACTGAGTGAATATGAGCACACAGCAATTATTTATTCTATATTTACCGGCCTCCGTCTGCGGTAGGGCTGTGTGCAGAGTCAGCAGGGACTGTGTACGGACTCAGGATTGTGGCTGTGTCTGTGCGTGGAGCCATCTTGTCAGCAGTGGGGTGCCACTGCCAGATGGTGCACCGTGGCTTTGATTCCCTTCCGGTGGGTGTTCAGTCCAGAATAGAGTGAGAGTCCGTGTTAATGAAAGGGCGGGCAGCTGTGTGCGTGTCACGTGGTTCAGTCAGTCAGGTGGTACAGAAAAAAATAAGTAAACTCAGTACCACCTGACTGGCCGGACCGCGTGACCTGCACGCACGCAGCCTCACCAGGAGCCAGGCAGCTCAATGACAAATTTCTGTCACTGCAGTGCTGGTTAAGGAAAGGTCCACTTTAAACAGCAGTAAGCAGACAGGGCTTCATATTCTGCTGATACCCCCCCCCCTTTACCTGCCATTTACTGTCATCTTCTCTCTCTGCACACAAATCACGTCCCCCTCCCCTCTCCTAGAGCTGCTGCGGGGCAGGGGAGGAGCTATGGAGGGAGGAGAGGGGGATTTTTATTCTATTCGATTTTATTCCGTATGCAAACGCCCTGCTCTGCTGCTCATTGTTTGAGAACACAGCTCAAAGCTGACACACAGTGACAGTGGCACCTCCTAGTACCCCCTAATGACACTCAAATAATCACTGGTACCTGGGGCGGCCCGCCCTCTGCCACTCCCCCTAAGTACACCACTGCTCTGTGATATGCTCACACACAAGTTTGGTGAACTGCCAGCAAGTACAGTGCTGTTTGAAGGCATTGCAAATCCCCATAGAGAAGTAATGGTTAATCTATTCAGAGAACACCAAACAGCAGAGAAATGGCAGTAAAATGCCCTGATGTTCGGTGGTTTCAATCAGCAGGTTTATTCAGGCAAACCCCATAGGTTTCAATGTTAAAAATATTCCCTTTTTATGCAATATCTAATAAACCATTTATTATTTTAATCTGCAGTAAAAAGTCTTAGATTTTTTTTTTAGTACCCTTTAGTCATTTTTCAGCAAAATTCCCCCCCTTTTTTTTTAATAGCGGTTTTTCTTTTTTCTGTAACAGAACTTTTTATTATCAATCATAGGATCTTATACAGTATGTAAATTCCAGACATTTTCGTTCAGTAGTTCTTTTGAAAACAGCAGGCCACGGGTTTGCGGTGGGAGCATTCAGCGGCCGACTCCATGCACTTTGGGGACCCTGCGGTGAATGGTGAATTCACTGCAGGGTGGGGAAATTTTATTCCCCGAAGTGCAGGGAACTACAGAACACCAACATGTTGGCGTCATTTCGGTGCTCTGTGAGTAACCCATTTAGTGGTGAGGTTTTTTGCTGCCCCCTGGAAAGTGAAAGCCTAGGCCTTGCCTACCCAGGACATACTTGAAAATTAGTGACATCTCAATGTATCCTTCCTGGTAAAATAATTTTTGTTTTTAGGGGTGGGGCCTCCAGTGCGGGCCGCCGCCCCCTGGAAAGTGCCGCCCTAGGCCTAGGCCTTGTTGGCCTAGGCCAAAATACCCCACTGGGTATGTTAATAGAGATCTCTTAAGTGACTTTAGACTGGGGGAAGATTTGATGGTGTCTGGGAGGTTATTCCATAACTGCGGTGCTCTGTAGGAATATGAGGATCGAGCCACTTTCTCTTTGTTTTGCAGTACTGCAAGTAAGGTGCTGGTCCTGGATCGGAGGTTATAGTATGAGGGAAATGCTGGAGGAAGCAGCCTATTCAGGTAGGGTGGTAGTTTCCCAGAAAAGCTCTTAAACTCCAGGTAAGGAAAGGTGATGAGTACGTCTAGATTCTAGCGACGGACAGTTTAGCTATTTTAACATGTCACAATGGTGGGTCATGTAGCGGCAGAATGAGTTATACAATGTAGTAAGTTATTTAAACCTATTTAAACATTGAAATGCTGGGAATCCCAGAAGGATGAATGTCCCAAGTAAGTGGGTTTACCTTCTAAGAGCAGTCATTAGTTTATGAAAGATTTCTTTTATTGTTATGACTGGCTTATGCAATGCATGATCATATTTTGTAACAAAATGCACGTCGATTATTCATTTTATTTTATTTTATTTTTTTTCAAATCTTTAAGACTATACTAAAGTGGAGTGCGATGAATTTGATGTGCTGTAGTCATTGGTCTTAGAAGCTCAGTAGCCTTGTGAAAAATGCATCATCAGGTTGGGTGGAGCCATTCTGGTTTTGTTTTATACCTTGGCCTTTGCATTTTGTATTTGATAGTATGAAATGGTATTTTTACAAACATATTCCTGATAAGATCCAGGCATTCTAATGTTTATTGCACTGTAGTCATTTACAACATATTTTTTATAGGACTAAAATGGTAAAGGCATTGTGGTTCCACGAAATCTCAAAGAAAATAACATTAAACAAAATAACATTTCTATCAGATCTTGACTGACATAAAGGCCACTTTACTCTAAAATAACCTAAAATCCTTCTTACTATAGACATATTTCTTACCAAGTATAATTAATAATAAAGAACGGGTTTCATGGTAGTTTTCCTTTACCTCCCAGTGCATTCCTCTTCCCCTCCTACTCTGTCTGCACATTGCATCCTCTCTTTAATCTGAATTTATTCCTCCTACACTGCACTTTACCTTTGAAACTTCATCGGTCGGAGTTAGCAGCACCACCTAGTTAAAATAAAAAGTCCTTTTTCTTGGGAAAAAATAATAATCTCCACCCTTCTGCGTTTTACTGTCGACACAGTCTAAAGTCAAATCCGAAATTTCTTAAAATGATCTCTCTCTGTCAAGAAATCCATATATTATAGACATGTGCACAGCACAAAATTTTGTTTTGAACTAATGGATTAGTCCTAAAATGCAATTTATTTAGCTGCTAAAGAAATTCGTTTTCAGTTCTTTAGTATGAAAACTAATTTCATTCATCCGAAAACCAGCGGATACAATTACTATTGTAGTGGCTCCTCAGAGGGCTGAGATCGCTGCTTGTTACAGTATCTCTCACTCTGCTAACTTAACCAGAGGTGTTGTAAACTTCCTAGAGCCATTATAGACTATGGAGGTTTTCAGTTTACAACAGCTCTGGTTAAGATAGCACCAACATTGTAATACTGCCCCGTGTCAGGCAAAGCTGTTACAGTAACTGTCTGCTGCTCATCACAGCGCTCAGAGTTTCAGTAAAACTAGTAAATAATATTTTTATATATAAGAGGTTAGAACTATATTATTTCCTTGTTTTACTGAAACTCTCTCTGAGCGCTGTTACAATCAGTTACTGTAACAGCTGAGCCTGATACATTGTACTGAGAGATAATGTAACAAGCAGCCGATCTCAGCGCTCACAGCCACTGGATTTAAAGGGCTAAAAAAAAAAAAGGCTCCTCTCTGTATAATGTTTAGAACATCCTCCTGCATTAATTAATACCCCTCTCTGTATAATGTATACAACATCCACCTGCATTAATTAATACCCCTCTCTGTACAATATATAGAACATCCTCCTGAATTAATTAATGTCCCTCTCTGTATAGAACATCCTCCTTGATTTATACCTTTCTCTGTATAATGTATATAACATCCTCCTGCATTAATACCCCTCTCTGTATAATGTATAGAACATCCTCCTGCATTAATTAATGCCCCTCTCTGTATAGAACATCCTACTGCATTGGCATGTGGAGGGTGCAGAACTTCGGATGTTGCGATGTTGCGCTCTTCATTGCTGGTCTCCTTCACTCAATGTAATATCACAAAAAGGACTGAAACTAAAATGTAGTGCATTTTATTTTAGTTTCTTTCATTTTTTGTACTGAGCAGTTTCGTTTCTCTTGAGTCATACGAAAACTAAATTATCCCAAAATACAGACTAAATCGTTTTAGTACTAAAATGAATGCACATGTCTAATATATTGTAAGATGCTTGATCAAGAAGATTAGAAGGGTTATTCAATAAGCGTCGAACTCGCCTACAAAGGGTACCGAACAATGAATTTCACCATACGGTGCAATTTCGTACCATTTCGTCTATTCAGAATGCTGTTAATTTGCCAAATACTGACGAATTGACAGCAAAATACGGTGTAGTTTGCCGCAGATCACCTCAATTTGGCAGCAGTGAAATTGTCCCATAGAGAAGTAATGGTTAATCTATTCAAAGAACGCCGAACTGCACCAAAGTGTCAGTGAAATGGCCTGATTTTTGGTGATTCAGTTCGACAGGTTTAATCAGGTGAATCCCATAGGATTCAATGTTAAAAAAAACACTTTTTTTATTTTTTATTAAACTGGATATTATTTTCATCAAACAGTCTTTTTATTTTTTTATTATTTGCAATTGTTTGTATTTTGTACGCAAAAGTTTTGATTCCCATTTTTTTTAAAGTTGTTTTTTCCTGTAACAGACCGTTTTATTATTTTTTATAGGACCTTTTTTATTATTTTCACACATTTTAATGCATTTTTTATTGTTTTAAACACCTTTTAAAGAATAGCAATGTTCCGTGAATTCACCGCAGGGTCAGCGAACTGAAATCGCCCAAGTACACCTAAGAAGAGAGCACCGACATTTCACTGAAATTTCGGTGCTTTCTGAATAACCCTTTAAGTATTAGGATTGCAATTATAAAGGCCGATATAGCGCTGATAACACTAAAAAGCAATAAAATGACTTCAATAAAATAACTGGAATAAAATAGATATGTATAACATGGCAGACAATCCTTCTGGGTGGCACAATAAAACCTCAAGAGAATACAGACGTAAAACACAATGATACAGAATTACACAGACTGAATCACACTGTAAACAAGGCAAGTAGTCGGCTCCCATGGGAAGTATCCAACTCACATTCTCCTGAGCCTCCACAACTGGCTCTGGTAATATTGCATGTGGTCAAATGTAGGGTGACACTGCCCTCTCTGTGGTAGTTCCGCAGTACACCTCAAAGATATAAACAAAAATAGAGGGGCCCTCATAGAGGGTTACATATGGATGTCAGGAATTGCAAATAATAGGATTACACTCACTGGAGTAAGAGCTACCGATCAGGATTAGGCTCATATAATGCACATTCAGCAATCTTATCGCAGAACTAGGCCTCTTTTACTGGATGCACTGTAGTCTTCAGCTGGCAGGCTTCTGGTATGAGGTCCTGTTCCTTATTAAAGTTTAAGGTTAGGACAGATGGGATGTGTGACAGGCCTGACTTCAATCACAGTTCACCAGCAGGGGAGACACTTCCAACCTGCAGCACATCTGTGACACCGAGTGGGTGGAGCTGTGTAGCAGTTTATTAGCACTCTTTTTGCACTCCTTTCCTTTTACTTTTATCTTATCCCACATTGAGCAGAGAAATCGTATTCTGCATTCAAATGTAAGTAGGTGATGTTTTTCCTCCAATCAATGATTTGTTGTAAAGGGAAATTAGGAGATGGATGGAGAAGATGTGCTAATAGTCTTTGGCGTCACCAGATATAAAGGGACATTCTACAGAGTGTTCATGCAATCTTATCTGAGTGGTCACACTGCTGTGAGCTCCCTACTCCCTCTCCCCACTCTGAGGCTTAATTCAGCCATCCGTATGCAGGGGCCTAGTCCTGTTCAAAACCTCAAAGTAAGGTTTCAGAGCTTGCAGGCTTTGGGAACTAGCTTTACCCAATGGCATCAAAGTCTTCTTGCATTGAGAGCCATGGGAGCTCCCTACTCCCTCTCCCCATTCTTGCATTGAGAGCCATGGGAGCTCCCTACTCCCTCTCCCCACTCTGAGGCTTAATTCAGCCATCCATATGCAGGGGCCTAGTCCTGTTCAAAACCTCAAAGTAAGGTTTCAGAGCTTGCAGGCTTTGGGAACTAGCTTTACCCAATGGCATCAAAGCCTTCTTGCATTGAGAGCCATGGGATTTACTAGTGTGCCCAGTCCCCCTGTGGTCAGATGACATGCTGAGCTGGAAGCATGTCATATCCTGCAGAGATCAGAGGGAGACCAGCGCTGGATTTAGGAGAGTTTTTATATGAAATAAAAAGGTTAAAACAGGAGTGCAGAGGGGGTCAGGAGGGGTTAATGTTTAACCCTTCCATTTCCTACCCCTTCCTGGTTTCACCCTATAGTATCCCTTTAACATGAAACCACCCCGAAGGAAAAAAAGAACCCAAGTTACAACCCTGCTGTAAAATGAGTAAGTTCTAGAGAGAAATACATTTTCCAACTTCCTGAAGGATTGCGAGGCAAGGAACGAATAGTTATCTTTATATCCTTAATCGCCTCATCCTACAGCAGGTAAATAATTAATAAAGAGTTATGTTCGATTTTATGGTTATGTAACCTTGAATAACATTTTATATTTAATCACTGCGTGACCTAAATTATGTATCCCATATATCATTTAGTAAAGAACAACAAACAAAGGAAACTAGACAGAATGTTGTGCCAGTAAACTCTAATAGCTGGGGATGTGGCTTACTAGAAATTGCCATACATGATTTTTTATTTTTATTTTACTTTTCCGACTTATGACTTCCTTAGCTTACAAAGCCACAGGGGTGAGAAAGGGCTAGCAAAGGATGGTTTCAAGTCATGGACTGGGTGGACTAGAGGTAACATCACTGCTCTGCGTGGAGAGAGCCTGTGGAGACATGGGTTCGATCCCGGCAAGAGCACCTCTCCAGTAAGTGTCCTTGGGCAAGACACCTAACGGTACATACTTGCCACCCAGGACATACTTGAAAACGAGAGAAATCTCAATGTATACTTCCTGGTAAAATCCTAAAATAGGCCCAACACAGCTGTCTTAGGTACGTAAGTGCTTCAGAGGATAGTTTGGAGCTATCGATGTCTGTGTGATGAACCCAACATGCCTCCCCTACACCACCGTACTATGTACAGCAGAGTGGCATAGCAAATGAGTACTGGGCCAATAACACAATGATAAATGTTTCCAAACCATCCTCTGCTAGCCCTTTCCTTCTAAATCACAAACGTGGCCTACATGAATGCATGCATTACTAATATACAGCTCACTGTGCTAGAATAATCCAATGGACTTGTTGCAACAAGAGTAAATCTATAGGTGGATGTGGTGAATGAGGAAATGCTGGTGCCAATAGCAATTCCTATTGCTCTCAGAAATAAGTAGTATTGCAGGTTCAAAAGGTTCAACCTTGTCGATTTGGCATTTACAAGGGAGAAGAGACTTAATGACAACACCAAGTCCATTATCACTTCTTCAAAACAATTCTGAGTTCCTAACAGGTGAGGGATGAGGAACATTGTGGTGAATCTTTTCAGTTTGCCCATAACCTTTGTTGCTTTGAGGCATTGGAATCATAAATTGCAGTTGTGGACATGATTGTGGAGCTTTACGGAGCTGAAGACCAACTACCACCTGGCAAGGCTGCTCAATGAAATAATTTAAAATATTCTTTTGGATTTTGAAACTTTAAGATTGTCTAAGGCTCTGGAACCCAAGCCGTTATCCCACATATGCCTTTCAGCTATCAAACAAAACAGCTCTCTGCTAGGCGTTACTGCCTAGCATGCACTGACCAGCTGCTATATAACACCACATGTGTGAATGAATGAAAAGCTGGATGAAAATGTGTCTATTACGCACTTGACAAAAATTCTGATGAAACACGATTCATCTGAAAATGAATCCAAAGCCTACTACTTAGAATCAGAGTGAAGGAGTTTACCTCCTCCTCCTTTGGACTAGGGATTTGCGTTTCCGGTTTCGGAATTTCGGAATTTTCACGAAATTTCCCGATTCGTGTTTTCGGATGCGGACGATTTTCCTGAAAATTTTTAGATCTGAAAATGGCAGATCCGAAAAGTTTTCCGAGCCGAAACGAAATATTTTCGGAATTTTCGAATGGACTTGAAATGTGTCAAATCGAAATTTATTGCTTTGAAACGAGGAGAACAGACGTTCCGAAAAAACGAAAATTTCCGAAATCACGAAAAGTCGATACAAAAAACGAGCTAAGTGACACGAAAATACAAAAAATGGTCGATATTCCGAAAAAAAAATGTACACGAAAAACGAGTCTAGCTGAACCGAATCGAAACAGAAATCGGTCGAAACGAGCAGAATCTAAAAGTTTAAACATCCGAAAAATCGAACCGAATCGAACGGAAAAAAAAATCGGTGCACAAGCCTACTTTGGACTTTCCTCTTTCTCCTTCATTCTATGTAATGTCACTGATGATGTTGCAGATGATTTGACTTGATGCTCATGATTATGAATGCATTGATGTTGTGTGTGTAGTTATTGTTGATGATGATGCTGATGAGTTTACAGAAAGATCCGGAGTGGGTCCTTTTGAATTAAATTTAGGCTTTTCTCACTTTGTGACACCTGATTGAAAACACTGGCACTATGCTATATATTGTTATTCATTTACCTCATTTGTTCCTCAGTACATAACCCAAAAGATTTTCAAACTATATTCCAGTTAGAACCTATAATGCATGCGAAGAATTAATCACATGTGCCGGCACCACTGTCTCCCTGTTCATGGGCTACTCACATTTTAGCCACTCATCCTACAGAATGGGAATGATGCCTTTATTGACAGCAGGGCCAATACCTGCGAGAAAAAAGAAACCTCTCTCTTCTGGAATAAATAAAAACGCAAAAGGATTGATAATCATCATACACCAACCTTCCAAAAGCAATTATTTTATACAAGGTTTAATTTGTGTCCAAACTAAATGGATTAAAATGGGTGAAATTGGGTTTTACGGGACACTCAAGGCACTTTAATATTAACCCTTATGCACCTTGTTTTCAGCTTTGTATCCCTTTAATGTATAGTTCATTCTCTAAATAATTTGCACATTGCCCCTATGCCAAAACTTGTCAACCCTCACCTGCCAAATACCCTGATGTCCTTGCAATTGAAGCTTACTACGCCTTTTCCCAACTTTCCAGTGGCCTAGTCTCAAAGAGCATACACCATATATTAGGCCTCAGGTCAGGGGTCAAAAAACCTAGGCTTCTCACGATTCTTTGGAACTGTATCACCTATGATGGTCCGCCACTTATTATTAGGCTGGTAGAGACTCAAAGACAAGGTAGCTCCAAAAGATATGGAGGGCCATGGTTGCTGAACCCTGCCTTAGGCCATGTGTCATCATTGTAGGGTGAGATAGGCTGAAGTACCATGTTTAGGGTGTCATTATTCCCTTAATTTGAGGTTACCCAGTGCTCTTTTCACTTACTATTCTCTTATGTGTGTTATGTACTGTATGAGGTACAATGGATAAACATTGGGTTATCATTCAATTTTTGGCACACAATGGGGGCATGCGTTAATAGTTGATTCTATTTTACACCCACAGACACCTGGAATATAATTTAATCCTAATTCATCAAGTCAAAATACTAACATTCTCAGGATAAATATTACAGTAGAAATTAATAATCAATAATTCCTCTTCACATACAGACAAATGGGAGCATCCAAATGGTGCAGTGACACACAGATTTGGAGACACAGTTATTTGTATGTCTTTATTTGTCTATACAATCATTATTTTTTAAAATACCAGTCTCCTTTAGTAGTATTTGTGTAAATTGTGGAACATTTACTGGAATTTCAAGTTTAATTAATTAGGGATTCCTGTAACATATTTGAAATGTCAAACATTTATTTGTGTACGGAGGAAGAAAAAGCAATTATAACTCCAATTATGGAAAGGCAGCTGTAATAGAATAAAATTGCAAGCGTTACGTAAGGTTGAACCTGGCATCTGGCAAGTTCTCTGTTTACTTCTCTATGGTCTCTATGTAGTCATGTAGAACTGCCCTTGGATCATACTGCATGATGAACTTTGTGTCCTCATTTTCTCCTTAGAGCCAACACATCTCGGCCCCACCAAAAAAATAAGGAAAAAGAAACATCATATGAAAATTTAAATGTGCTTTTGATAACCTGCTAATACCATAGAAACATATAATTTGACGCATCCACAGTGCTCTACTTAAAATTGCCTTTAATTTGTTAATTCTTCCCTGTAAAGTATAAAACATAACAAGAAAAAAAGGTGTCATCTGCGCTCGTTTCTATGTGTTCCATGTACAACAAAACTGAGGTTTTTGTTTGTTTCAATGGCCATTGCAACGTAAGCTCACTCGCCACTTCACGGCACCTCTTTACAGAGTAAAGTAGTTTGTTGTTATGGGAATGGGCGGTCATTGCATTTTGTAAACATACACAAATTATTGCTACAAAGTTCTTCTTCATTTCATAAGAATGATTGAGGTGGTCCTTCTCTTTAATGTACACTGAAAGGCATCCCATGGGATCAAAAGAAGGGATAGAATCTGATACCTAATAATGAAACAAAAATGAAGCAGAATGTTAGGATTGACCCTAACCCTAAAACAAGCACTTTGTTTCAATAATTTGTGTATGTTTACAAAATGCAATGACCGCCGATTCCCATATCAACAAACTACTTTACCCTAACTTGTAACCCTAACCCTAATTTCTATCCCTAAACCTGATTTCTATTTACAATCAGTGGTGTATTTAGGTCTTGTGCTGCCCTAGGCCTGACTAAACTCGTGCACCCCCTAATTTAAATTTGAGGCACCCCTTCCTGTCAAGGACATACCTCTTCCTGGTTAATCTCCACCCTTTCCTCTTAGAGCTCCGCCTTTTCCTCTCTTTATATTAAAAGTGGATACCAAGTGCCTACTTGTATATTTTGTATACCATTTCAAATGTATCTATTGAGATAAATAAAACTATGAAATGTTTAAATTCAAGCATTTTTACAAAGAACAGCCACGCATGTCAAGTATACTGGATCACAGCCGCTCTAATTGGTTGAACAATAAAATCCACAGAAACGTGCACTGCATATGAGCGTATCACAGAGCTGCACAGCAATAAAACCCACAGAAATGTGCACTGTGTATGAGCATATCACAGAACTGCACAGCAATAAAACTCACAGTAATGTGCAGTGTGTATGAGCGTATCCCAGAGCTCCAGGGCAATAAAACTCACAGTACTATACAGTGTGTATCACAGAATCTACAGCAATAAAAATTCCAGCAATGCAATGTGCAGTGTGTATGAGTGTATCAGAATCCACAGCAATAAAACTCCCAGTAATGCAATGTGCGGGTCAGCGTATCAGAATCCACAGCAATAAAACTCCCAGCATGCAATGTGCGGTGTGTATGAGTGCATCAGAATCCACTGCAATAAAACTCCCAGAAAACCGAGTGTATATGAGCACACAGCAATTATTTATTCTACATTTACCGGCCTCCGTCCGCGGTAGGGCTGTGTGCAGAGTCAGCAGGGACTGTGTACAGACTCAGCAGGAGGTCCCTCCAGGCCACGTTAGGATCGCGGCTGTGCCTGTGCGTGGAGCTATCTTGTCAGCAGTGGGGTGCCACTGCCAGAGGGTGCACCGTGGCTTTGATTCCCTTCCCGGTTGGTGTTCAGTCCAGAATAGAGTGACAGTCCATGTTATCGAAAAGGCGGGCAGCTGCGTGCGTGTGTGCGTGTCACGTGGTTCAGCCAGTCAGGTGGTACTGAGACTCAGTACCACCTGACTGGCCGGACCGAGTGTGACCTGCACGCACGCAGCCTCACCAGGAGCCAGGCAGCTCAATGACAAATTTCTATCACTGCAGTGCTGGTTAAGGAAAGGTCCACTTTAAACAGCAGTAAGCAGACAGGGCTTCATATTCTGCTGATACCCCCCCTTTTGCCGTTTACGGTTATCTTCTCTCTCTGCACACAAATCACATCCCCTCCCCTCTCCTAGAGCTGCTGCGGGGCAGGGGAGGAGCTATGGAGGGAGGAGAGGGGGATTTTTTAGTACCTTTTAGTAATTTTTCAGAATTTTTTGGGCAAAATCCCCCCCCCTTCTTTTTAATAGCAGTTTTTCTTTTTCCTGTAACAGAACTTTTTATTATCAATCATAGGATCTTATATGTAAATTCCAGACATTTTCGTTCAGTAGTTCTTCTGAAAACAGCAGGCCATCGGTTTGCGGTGGCAGCATACAGCGGCCGACTCCATGCACTTTGGGGACCCTGCGGTGAATGGTGAATTCACTTCAGGGTGGGGAAATTTTATTCCCTGAAGTGCAGGGAACTACAGAACACCAAAATGTTGGCATCATTTCTGTGCTCTGTGAGTAACCCATTTAGTGGTGAGGTTTTTTGTTGCCCCCTGGAAAGTGAAAGCCTATGCCTTGCCTACCCAGGACATACTTGAAAATTAGTGACATCTCAATGTTTCCTTCCTGGTAAAATAATTTGCAAAAGTAAAAAAATATATATTTTTTTAGGGGTGGGGCCACCCGGCGGGCCGCCGCCCCCTTGAAAGTGCCGCCCTAGGCCTTGTTGGCCTAGGCCAAAATACCCCAGTGTTTACAATGACACCCCAGCTGTGGCATCCAAATTGGATGCTGCCGATATTAGTGCGTCAAAATTTGGCCACATCCGAATTTGACAGTCGTCCAAATTCAGCCACGTTTGAATGGAGCAACGTCTTTTTCAATGGAGCAACTTTTTAACCACATCTTTTTTGACACGACATAAAATTCACAGCTTTCTCATAGTAAATCATTTGTCAGTATTTCTGTCTTTGTCAGTGTTTTTGAGTCTCTTTTAGCATCTTTAAGCACTGTAGGAGTTATTCAAAGAGAGCCGAATTTGCTACCGAATTGCACCGAACGGTGAATTTCCCCATATGATGCAATTTCGTGGCAATTCGCTTATTCAAGAAGCTGGCAGTTCGCCAAATATTGTCAAATTGCCAGCAAATAAGGTGCAATTTGGTGGCAGTGAAATTACCCATAGGAAAGTAATGGTTAATCTATTCAGAACACCGAACAGCAAAATGCCCAGATTTTTGGTGGTTTAGTTTCGACAAATTTAAAAAGGCGAATCCCATAGGTTTCGATGTAAAAAAATTCCCGTCTTTATAATTTTTTTATTTAACTGTTTATTCTTTTCATTTGCAGCAAAAAGTCTCATTATTAATTAATTTATTAGAATTTTTTAAGGCATTTTAAGGGATTTTATTCCAGAAAGAATTTTGATACTGATTTTTTTTTAATTCTGTAAGAGACCTTTTTATTATTAGACTTTGAATTCCATTTTATGGAAGAGTGAAACAAGTGAAACTTGTCTAAGATCTCATAATGTGGAGGCCAAATAGGCCAACTGAAGATACGTTTGCTTTTAGGCTGGGGTCAGACCAGCGCACTTTTAACGTGCGTTCTGGCGCACATAATTACGGCCGCACTAGCAGCAGATGACGGGCAATGACGGCCAATATACGATGTACGGCCGCACAAAAGTCCGGCCGTGCAACGCAAGTGGAATTTGAACGCATTTTTCTGAGAACGCTGAACCGCTAGTACTGACGTACTGAGTGCGCAGCTGCGGCATAGCGGCGTGTGTGCGAGATTAGGAGATGTCAGACGCTGCTAATGTCCAGCCTACATAACGTCCAGACGCAAAAAGAGTTTTATTGACGATCCGTACAAAATCACGCCCGAAAATGCGCGTCGTCTGACCGTTTTTGCGCATTCCGTGAAAAAATACGTCAATGCGTTCGGACGCACTTTTTCACGTTCGCGGGAAAAATGCTTTCGTCTGACCCTAGCCTTATGCTCTGCCTAAATGTAAACCTTAGTCATGCACAGTATGAACATTTCTGAAGAAAAGTATTTTATGCACAGATTATAAGGATTTACCAAAATCCACTGCAGCCACTTTCCTAATTGGTATAAATATTATGAAAACTTACTGTATAGCCCAAAACGCCCACAATTTAACAATGTTGCTGTAAACAAGGTAACAGGTATTTTTAAGTAGTAAGGCTCATATTAAAAGAGCTATTAGGAAAAAAAAAATACAAAATATTTTTCTGTTTTTTATAACACTTCCTTTTGCAGTTGCTTGAAGAGAAAAGCGTACACCTTATTTTTTTGTATGAGCTTTGTAATATTCCCTGCTCCAATGTAAAATTCAGTTTATAGAACACATTCTTGTGCGAGTTATGTGAAACCAGACTTGAGACTCTCTTTCAACGACACAAGAATTTATTTCAAATAATGCCACATTCTCTCCTTCACCCTTACTAAAGGACAAACACCAAGCAGATTCATTGCGAAGCTACAATAATGCAACTCTTTGAGTATTGCACTTTCCTGTCTGTGCACCATAAATCTACCTTTATATCACATAGGAGAGAAGAGAAGATACATTGATGTATTGTGAATGCACTATAAAGCCTGGATTTCTTTGGTTTAGATAGAATAATGAACATGCATGTAAACGTAGCTTACTGATACAGTCTTGCATCCGATTTAGAATAATGAATAAGTTACCCTGCACCACTGTTTAACAACAAAAAGCCCTATGTTCTCATTTGGCTGGTCTTTGTTCACGTTGTTTCCGGTAGCTAATCAAAAGTACAATGTCTAAGGAAAAGTAGCTGTCATCATAAGTTTGCATTTCAAATCACTTACTGTCTACATGCATAGATCTGCTTGGAAAAGAACAAACAAATTGAGATACCTCCTGCATTTCCTTAGAAACAGCTTACAAAACAATTCTCGCATGTAGATACCAGATGCTTTAGCTATTGATTTAGATTAACTGTTTGTTATAAAGTCATTCAATATTGTTTTTAAGATTATTAGAGGTAGCTATTTGGATCTGATTAAAAGCATAATTAAAATATAATCTATCTGACAAAAGAATAAGGATAGTTAAAGTATATTAGATTAAATTTTTTGGAATATAGTCCAGTGACTTTCCTTCCCAAATGTAAACTACATGCAAATAGAGTACAGGAGGAGCGGGGTCGCGCCTATTCCCCGATGGGGCGGCTGCAACCACCAAATGTATCCAGCGCAGCAACATGTATATAACATAACAAGAAAAAAAGGTGTCATCTGCGCTTATTCCTATTACACCCTGTGAAACAAAACACAATTAGAGGCTTTGGTTTCTTTTAATGGCCATTAACAGAGTAAACTCACCTGCCGATGTCAAGGCACCTCTAGTGAAGGTGAGTCCTATCCAAAAATGAAACCACAGGCTGCTATGAAGCAAACCATAACTGCTCACGCTGCTTTTCAGTCATGAGGTAGACTGGTGGGCCTAAATAAATTTCAAACATTTTCAAAAATATTAATTTGCAAGAATACATACTATTAAAAAATAAACAGCAGTTCCATGCTTCACATTTAACCTATTCACACCCAAAATCGAGTTACCTCGATTTTGCATTGTAATGCATTGAAAAGCACCATTAGCGTATCAAAAGACAATGGTCACACTTTTTTAAAGCAAGATTAGGATGTCCCCTGTGGAAAAACTAAATCCTTTGTTTTATGTCTCTCCAAGCTCCCTGGAGAGACATAAAATCAGATGCAAATAGCAGTCCTAATCCTCAATGTGACAAAAAGTTCAAATAAATTACTGCTGCATTACAGCAGGCAGGAATTTGGCAGAATACAGGGATAGCTCTGGGGTCACCCATGGCTTTACGGGAATATGATTTAGGGGTTTATAATGATTGAAAATCCCTGTACAGTACAGATACAAGGTGTTACTGTAATCTCCATATACAGGCATTATTCCACATTCAGATATTATTTTTATATTCTATTAGTATTTTTGTGGAAGCTCTATTGCTTATAATCTCATTATGATCACTACAAATAAGCGGGAGATCTGACCATTTTTTATTATTTATCTTTATCACAGTTACTGTATCTAACACAAAGGACTTTTCTGCTTGTATGATAATAATCCAGACCCTGTTTGAAATTGTGTAAAATAAAGGACACCACCCAGAGCTCAGAATCTTACATTTCAAAAATATTTCCGTAAAGGATTAACAAATACATGAAAAAATAAAAATGAGCAATTTTTTTTCTATTATCATAAATATTTGACATCATTTAAATTTTATAACTATCTCAGAATAACAATTTCTGTGCGAAACTTGTATTTTATTTTAGATTTATTTGTTAACTTCACAACCCACGGCTCTAATAAATGTGATGATAAAAATTTTTCAATAAAAATCTCTTGGTAGTGAAGGGGTTAAAACATGTTCATTTTGTTCATGAAACACATTGTGGCAAAATACAACTGAAAATTTTTGTGCTTTTTTTAGTTTTGGTTAGAATTGAATTTTTCATAAAAAATACAGTTACATGTGCTCCATTGCTGATTAGTGCAAAAAGAATACATAATATAGTTAGAAAATATAACCACAGGGTTTGAATGATAAATTGTGGATAAATAAATTTACATGCTGTAAATTTTTGAGACCTGAATGCAAAATTCCTGGTTTTACATTTTTTGATGTAGCCTCCGGACGGTACATATTAATGATGTATTTTTAAATATTTTGAGTCTGCTGAATAAAAAAAAATATAATTTGTGTAAGTTCTGAAATAAAACATGACTTCAAATAGTGGTTGCACTCGATAAGCAAAAAATGGTCAAACTGAGCTCAGCAGGGGAAATGGCTCAGCACCGAAGACGGTAATGAAAAATGAACATTTTCTTTAATTAAATTCCTTCACTCTCATCATTGTGTTGAAATTCATAAAATATACAAATTTGCCTATCGAATTTATGAATAAATACGAATTTGCCTATATCGTGTATGCCTATCAATTATACATGAACACTCAATATTTTGTTTTAGAAGGTTTGTTGTTGTACTTGGTCTGTCATTGTAGAATATATATATATTTATAATATATTATTGTTTACTTAAAGGCAAGATGTGCGGGAAGCCTTATAATGTGTTTTGACTGACAGTAAAGGTGAGATCACCAAGCCAATAAATTGGGCAAGTGATAGCATCTCATGGTTTTTCATAGGAATACTACAATACGAGGGAGTCGCCTGTTATGTAGGAGCTTAGCCTTGTACATTCTATACCGTAAAGCCTGAAGCTAATATTGCTTGTAAATATTGTTTTTGCACATAGTTCACAACTCTTGATTCTTGTTTTTTTGTTTTTTTACCAGCATTAAAGAAAGTTTACAGACCAAACCTTCCACTGCAACCCCAAAAAACTAACCAAGACTCTACTAAATCTTGTGGAAAGCTGGTAAAAAAAAAGAGTGGAAACAAGATGTAGTGATATTACAGGTGTAGACAAC
Organism: Leptobrachium leishanense; assembly: GCA_009667805.1. NCBI lineage: Eukaryota > Metazoa > Chordata > Amphibia > Anura > Megophryidae > Leptobrachium > Leptobrachium leishanense. The sequence continues at coordinate 31,032,682 of CM019073.1, read as the reverse complement.
AAGATAATGTGATAAGAAAGGGACATTTTTGTGTAAAACAGGTTTGGCACCCCTTATCTGGAGTTTTGAAATCCAGAAGACTCTGAAAACGGAATTATCGAAGTCTTCTGAATTTAGACTTACCTCCCGATGCTCTGGACAGGTCCTGCTGCCTCCAATGCTCCTCTGATGGCTAGACCATGCTGGGAGACTCTGTGCAGTTCCAGCTCAGGACATACTGCACAGAGACATGCTGGCTCTGTGCAGCATATCCCTCAAAATGGGCTGCTCCGTGTCTACCATAATATATACATAGCGTTGCTGCAACAGGAAGCGGATCGCGGCTACAAAGCTGCAGTCCTTTTAGCCAAATTTTCATGCATTCCAAAATCATGAAGAATCTGAAATCTGGAATGATCGGGGTCCTGAGCATTCTGGATAAGGGTTGCTCAATCTTTGTATCTTGAAATGGGCGTGGGGTAACTGGGGCTGTGTGTGAAGGCAAATCAGTCGCCATTTGAGCTTATCTGGCTTTCCCTGGAGGTCTGCTTGACAAAAACCTGCAGGTGACAGAGAATAAGCTACAACACTCACACACCAATCTCTATTAACTATACCTCCAGAAACAAGACCCCCTTATAGGTTGTTGGGCTGTGCCATCCAACCAAGAGCCCAGCAAAGGCCTTCATTATCTTCAAATCAATAAGAAGATCTTCACAAATGTCTTTGAAAAAACATGAAGGCACAGAAGAAAAGTCAGTTTGTCATGGACTTAGGACAACATACCAGTTATCTGCTCCAGGAGTCCATAGGAATCCATGGAGACGGATACGATCCCACGCAAGCTCTACAAGAGCTTGTGCAAATGAAAACCAGTCAGGCGGTGGAGGGATACTCAGAGGAACACTAGGAACTATTTTTTACCAGTCTTCCTCTGTCCACAGAATGAAGAAGTGGTGGATCGCTCATCTCTCCCCACTGAGGAATCTAAGGTGAGCATTGGATTTTTAGGTGGGTTTACCCTAAAGTGTTATGTTATTGTGCAGAAGTGCAATCACTTAACAGCAGGGTCTGAAAGATCTTCTTATTTTCAGAATAACGTCAGATGCAGATGGATAATGGGCTCTAAGGACTAGCTTGTTCTCCATCTGCTGGAGCCACATTAACGTCTCCCATACAAAGTATAGGAGACGCAAATGTACAGCAACCAAACGCTGCATCTGAGATTCGAACTCAGTTTGCATCTCAGATGTAATATGCCATTAGAAAGTAAGCCATTCTACTGTACAGCTCAAGTGCTGTGTTTAGTGGCAACATGGGAATAGGGCCACTGTCTTTGCTCAGATCATTCAAGAATAATATAAAATATACACTGAGTGGCCGGATTATTATGACCACCTGACTTGTTTAGGCAAATTATCTATAATTTCGTGCTGAAGTTGCTAGAGGTCCAGACCATTATAAATAGGGAAGCAGGTTGTTTACCACGACAGTAGAAGTGATTTTTTTCAGAAGATATGGGTAAACAATGTGATTTAACAGCCTTTGAACGAGGGATGATTGTTGGCGCTCAGAGCCATGGAGTGAGGATCAGCAAAACAGTAGAATTCGTTAAATGTTCAAGAGCAGCTGTTGTTAAAGTGTTTAAAGACTGGACTGTCAGCTGAAAATCTGGGTCTGAACGTGCGAATTGTGGCCGTCAGCGACTAGTCAATGTTAGGACAGAACAGAGAGTGGCAAGACTGGTACAAGACAACAGAAGGGCAACAGTGCATCAAATTCCTGCAGATCTTAATCAGGGATCCTCTAAAAAGATCTCTGAACGCACTGTTCACCGTACACTGCATCGTAAGGGATATGGAAGCCGGAGGCTTGTTCGAACACCTTTGCTGTCTGCAGTTTTACAAGATAAACCATCTCCAATTCGCTCAGGAACAAAAGGATTGGACAGTCGGACATTGGAAAAAAGTCATGTGGTCCGATGAATCACGTTTTAAAGTTGCATCATGCAGATGGCAGAGTGTGAATTTGGTGGAAACAGCATGAATGCAGCACCCCACATGTATGAGTACAACCCTTCAAGCTGGTGGGGGCAGTGTTATGGTTTGGGGCCCTTTAATTCGTGTGGAACAATGTATGAATAGCACAACATACCAAAGTATCGTTGCTGATCAAGTTCATCCTATCATGTTGATGGCGTATCACAATGGAGATGGCTTCATCCAACAAGACATTGCGCCATGCCACGGTGCTCGTATTGTGCAGGAGTGGTTTCAAGAACATGAGGGAGAATTTACCTTGCTTAGGTGGCCCCCACAACCCCCAGATCTCAATCCAATTGAGCATTTGTGGGGCGAAGTTGAAAGAGCCATCAGGCAGCTGGTTCCACAACCATCAAATCTCACAGAACTGGACAGTGCTATTCATCAGGCATGGTGTCAGATTCCTCGCATCACCTTTCAACATCTCGTGGAGTCAACGCCAAGAAGAATCGCCGCAGTATTGAAGGCAAAAGGTGCCCAACGAAGTACTGAAGGGGTGGTCATAATAATCTGGCCACTCAGTGTGTATATATGAAGTGGCATTCACAAATTGAATGCTTGGTTTAGAACTGAAGTCAGCAACCTTGGCCCTCAGAAACGATTTGAAACTACATTTACCATAAGGCTCAACCAACCTAATCTGTGACTGAGGATCATGGGAGATGTAGTTCCAAAACATTTGGAGGGCCATGGTTGCTGTCCCCTGGATTATAATAATGATTTTTTTTTAACGTGCATTATAGATTACCTTAATTTTACAGTGGATTTTAATTTTGATTAAAAAAAATCTATTTGAAATATAATTTTGGGTTGTTATTGAAGGATTTTTACTTATTTTATTTAACACTTTTATTCTTTCAGTAAATACTAACAGGGTTATTCAAAGAGAATTGAAAAGCCACTGCATGTTCGGTGACTTTTCGTTCTCTTCAATTCAGTTCAATTTGGCAATCCCATTTCTGCCACCCTGCGGTGTATTCAGCAAGCACCACAGGGACCCCGAATTGCAGGGAAAGGTCGCCGCAAAACCCGCCGAAAACTCACCGTAAAACGAGGCGAAGGCACATCGAAACCCGCAAAAACATCTGGATTAACCTGCCGAAAATGCCGGAAAAACCAGAGCAGGAGCCGATCACACACAGTGCAGCCGCAGGATAAAGCCGACACTGCAGACGAATGCAGTGAATAAGTTAGAAAAACAGTTTGCTTGAATGTTTGAAAAGTGAAACGACGTTTGCAAAGAAACTACTGAGCGAAAATGTCTGAAATTTACATATGAGGTCCACAGAAAAAAAAAGTAAAGTTAAAAAGAAAATTTAAAAAAAATCAGAATTCTTTTTTAAAAAACAAATACTGAAAAATGCTTAAAATATCCTAAAAATCTATATATAAAGATACTAGGGATGTGCGTTTCGGGTTTCGGAATTTCGGAATTTTCACGAAATTTCCCGATTCGTGTCTTCGGATTCGGCCGAATTTCCGAATCGGATCGGACCCGAAAACCGACAGATCCGAAAAGTTTTCGGATTTTTCGAATGGACTTGAAATGTGTCAAATCGAAATTTATTTTTGCTCTATTCATGATTTCGGTTCCATTCGTAATTTCGGTTCCATTTCGGTAATTCTGGACATCGTATATTTAACTATTATCGGTTATATCGCTGATTCTGTAAATTTTGTATTTGTAAATGCGTATCACTTGTTTCTTGTGGCATTCGGGTCAGTTTAGCGTTTTTTAAATCATTTTGTTCATTTTTGTTGTAGTTTACGTCAAAACGAATAGAGTTAGACACTTTGAAACGAGAACAGACGTTCCGAAAGAAAAGAAAATTTCCGAAATCACGAAAAGTCGATACAAAAAACGAGCAGAGTGACCCGAAAACACGAAAAATGGTCGATATTCCGAAAAAAAAATGTATACGAAAAACGAGCCGAACCGAACCGAATCGAAACAGAAATCGTCCGAAACGAGCCGAATCGAAATTTTAAACATCCGAACAAATCGAACCGAATCGAACCGAAAAAAATCGGTGCACAAGTCTAAAAGAGACTCTTTAGTGCAGAATATTATAATCAACGGTTTATTAGATATTGGATTAAAACGGGAATATTTTTAACATTGAAGCCTATGGGATTCGCCTGAATAAACCTGCCTAATTAAACCACCGAATGGCAGGGAAATTTTCACTGCTGGTTTTTGCTCTCTGAATAGCCGAAACATTGCTTCTCTATGGGGATTTCACTGCCCTTGAACAGGCACCGAACAGGCACCGTATGTGCAGGCAATTCGCCAAGATTTGCCGAATTGCTTGCTCTCTGGATAGCCGAATGGCCAGGAAAGGTAACCGAACGCTGATTTTCAGCATTCGGTTCCCTTTCGGCAGCCATTCGGATCTCTTTGAATTACTCTGTAAGGAAACAAATTTATAGAACACATCAACAAAAACCTATGTGTTAGAAAGGGGGAAGCATTTATCGAGCGTACATACCTGATTATCCAAAGCTGCATAGACATCTGGAGGATCTGCCTTGTCTTTTAGAACTGGTTTGAGCACTGCTAATAAAGAGAAAAGGACAAAAAGATGTTTGAGCAAACAGAATAACAATATATATATGAACGCAAACAATAATTAGTTGATTTATTACAGGTTTTAGCGTAACCATGCACGGGAGAAGCGCATTTCACACGAAGGCAAGAAGAGTCACCAAAGCATTGTATATAAATTTTTTCCTGTGGCTTGTATCCATTGCATCTCGTGATAAAGTGTTGTTTAAAGACAGTGAACATACTCCCAGTGTAAAGTTTTATGTCGCTTACACAGGAAGGCTTTTACTGACCCAAAAGACTAGTATTGTTTTTGTTCTTTTACAGTAAAGTCTGGCCCACTTATGTTTTATTACGTGTGAGTACCTGCTTTCGATAACATGAGCTGCTCGCATTCAGTGAGACTGTTCAACAGTAACATTAATGTATAAACACTGGGGATTACTGTTAGCTTGTGTGTATTACAGCAGGTTTTAATGCATGGCACATAAATATTTTGAATTATGTCATAAATCTTTATGTTTGTGCGGCCGCGCATGTTCTATACAATACGTTTCTGCCTTTCCTGTAACTTCTACAAAGGACAAAAATAAAAGTACCTAGACTTTTGGAGAAAACCAGTAGGGGTACTCTATGCACTATAATAAACTTTGTTCATTAAAAAGAATATGGTGTATTTTGGACCCCATATCTGTCTCTTTAGCCATGCAGTCTGTTCTTATAGCAGTGGGGAAGTTAAAAAAAGATCTGCAGCTTTTTATGTCCAACCCTGTGCTCTACACCAGTGGTTCCCATTTGCGGTCCCCAAGTACCCCTAACAGGCCAGGTTTTTCAGATAGCTGAAGCACAGCACAGGTGATATGATTTGCTGCGCAGTGATTGCAGGATTCAGTCTGCATTTCCCCAAGGTGATCCTTATAACCTGGCCTGTTAGGGGTACTTGAAGACCAAGGTTGGGAACCAGTGCTCTATACAATGGTGTCACTACATAGGATGGATATTGCATTGGTCATAGAAATATCTCATCCCTTGATGAGATATCGCCATGGGCAACTGTTATAGATATGAATTGCTGTGATGTGATATAATTCAATGGAAATTGTCGAGTGACTAATAACGAGCGTGGCCACCAATAGGTGTCACTAAAGAGCAAAACATTATTGGTCGGATGTGACATAAGCCAGCTACCTCCCTCCCTCCCAGGAAGCTATTGAGATCCACTGGTGGGAGGGCAGAGACAAGACTCTAGCCCAACCTTCTATTGAGTTCAAGGAAGGGATCAGCCTTTTTGTGATTTGGCTTGGACCTGAGAGCACATGGCTGTGCCATGTGCTGTGCGTTTCTAGATGGGTAAATGACTGTTGCTCTTTTTGATCCCTTTGGGTATCAAATACCTATACTGTCTTTGTTTGATTGCAGTGTCCAGAGTTTAGTTTAAGAATGTTTCATTTTTCTGTTTAACATTTTATTTTAACCCCCCCCTGACGGTTAAAATACACTCGGGCTGTATACATCACCTCTCCCTGTGCTCCCTCGATGATCTCTGCAGTCTCCTCCGGCAATCACGACCTTGTGCTTCCTGGATTCCTTCTCACGAGGAGGAAACCAGGAAGTAATGAGGTCGCGGTCGTAGGAGGAGGCAGCTGGGGACTTCGAGGGAAGGCAGGGAGAGGTGATGTATCCAGCGGCATCCCGAGTGTTGCTCGGGGTTACCGCTTACAACATAGGAATTTAACCCCGAGCCACACTCGGGAATACCGCTAGGGGGGGCAAAAAAATTAAATAAATTGACCGCTTTTAGACAGAGTTTTTCAAAATAAATAGACCGCCAGGGAGGTTAAAGTAAATTAATTTATACCCAACACTGTGTATGTGTCGTCAATCGCTACTCTATGTCCCCCACTATCGGCTGGTATATCTTTAAAAATAATTTTACACAGCATGCAACTTACCTATTTCCAGTGATACACACTGCCATGTTCCTCCTATATGGGCATCACTTACTGAGGGTCATTGAACAATGCTACACGATTGGCAGCTCCAATGGTGATTATGACATATTTAGTCACCAGTCAGCACAGAGGCAGTCCATCAGTTGCCTGGAGTGCCTTTAGGACAGCTCTACTGCTCACAGCTGTCAATCACTCTGGCGGCATTCCACTGGAAGTGAGTGACAAGGAATCGGTGATAGCTAATTACTGAAGATTTTACTATAGAGGTGTTACCAAAAAACGCGAACACATTGTTGTGGAAAATTAGTGACATTTAAAAGGTAAATCAATCATAGCGTAGGATGGAGAATAACGAGTGAGGACACGCACACAGTGATGTGTATAATAAATTTACTTAACAAATAACAATACAGGCCGGCAGAAAGATAAAAAAGAAACAAAAAGACAAATATAATCAACGATATAACATAATAATGCTAAACTCTTCTAGAAATGGATACTCAGCTTAGGTGATTGAAATTCATATGGAGAAGATTTCTACAGTCATCTTTATCAATCCATCTATACAACTGGTGTGTCTGTCCAGTGGGGACATGTCTGAGTGCTGGCTAGCATTGCTCAATGTGGGCCGGAAGTCAATACACTCATGGACCGGAGAATCTGCACCTTTCCAGGGCCGGGAGCCGCACACACTCAGGAGGAGAAACTGCAGTTGATTATCCTCAAAATGGTGCATGATGGTCCCCAAAGGGCTCCTGGAGGATAAAGGGCATCATATTTCCATCTGACAATGGATCCAAGGAGCTCATTGTTCTTCCCTCTTGTGTAGCAGATTTCTAAGTAGTGTTGGAGACACCTCCTGGAAGCTTATCCATATTGTACAAGTTAAGTATTTGTGGTTTTCTCCATTACAAATTATTATTTTTATCCATCCATGTAGACACACCCCATGGCCTCAATGGCCCATTGTGTTCAGGACAAGAGCCAAAGCACAAGAGGTCTCCACTTCCTGGTCTCCTCATTAATTCTTAGAAGGTTTGTCTACAGTCTTGTTTCCACCTACCAGGGTGGGACCTGGTAGCTCTTGAATGGAAAGCAACTGTCATGATCCCCCTAGGGTCTTTGGTACTGGTCCCTATACACAGAATGCTATTATTATTATTATTAACTTTATTTATATTCCACAGCACTGTACAATAGGCACAGTATAGACAGGGTTACAATACATTGAACAACATTTGACAAACAGTAAAGGAGGAGATGAGGGCCCTATTCCCGTAGGAACTCACAATCTAGAAGGGTTGGGGTTGGAAACAGGAGGAGAGGACTGCTAGGTGAGAGTGATTGATGGTTGCGTCAGTGAGTTGGGTGGTAGGCTTCCCTAAATAGGAACGTTTTAAGGGAGCGTTTGAGGAAGAGAAATTAGGGGAAAGTCTGACCGTACGAGGGAGAGAATCTATCTACCCTTCCGATCCTTGAGTGGTCGGCAAAGCTACCTATTACCAGCAAACAGATGAATACAGAATAACACAGGGTTAACATACACCGGATAATGGTATAACACATTGTCAGTATAACCGCGGCGTTCTTATCACTAGGAGAGATAGTTAACCGCATGCTAAAGTCAATACACAAAATGGTCCTCAGACTAGCCAGATTTGGTACACAGAGAGGTGTTACACGAGGCCAGGTCAAATATTTTCCACGATTCATTCGCCTTCGCCAGTTCCCGGATTCTCCCCTCAGCAAGCAGTGTTGATCCAATGTCAGATCTTAATTTCTCCCAATAAAGCAGACGACACTGGTCATATTGGGTTAAGCAGACACACTGGCCATTTCACACGGCCTGTTTTTATTTGGTACAGAATCAGATTAGTGCAGTTAACATCCCTGCCCCCCAGACATCCCAGCACCGCAGTTCCCCTGGTCTCCATCAGGCCCTCCTCACAGAGTGTAAGCTCTTGAGCAGGATCCTCTCTCCTACTGTTCTACGTGTTTAACTTATATATATTTTGGTTATTCTGTCTCTCCCATTGTACCGCACTACGAACTTGATGGTGCCTTATAAATAACTGTAACTGTAGTCCTACAGACTGAGGTATTTGGATTATGTTCTGATAGAAGAAAAAACACAAACCACCACTTTAAAACATTAAAACATAAACAGACCAATAGCTTAAATGAGGTGAACAGCAGAGGAGCAAGGATTTAGTACAGTCCACAGACTCTGAGCGCAGGGTTACGTGACAAGTGGGTTGTCACAATAAGCCTGGTTTGATACACAGAGAGGGTTGTCACAATTAGCCAGGTTCGGTACACAGAGAGGGTTGTCACAATAAGCCAGGTTCGATACACAGAGAGGGTTGTCAGAATAAGCTTAGTTTGATACACAGAGAGGGTTGTCAGAATAAACCGGGTTCGGTACACAGAGAGGGTTGTCAGAATAAGTCAGGCTCGGTACCCAGAGGGTTGTCACAATAAACCAGGTTCAGTACACAGAGAGAGTTGTCAGAATAAGCCAGGTTTGGGACACAGAGAGGGTTGTCAGAATAAGTTTAGTTTGATACACAGAGAGGGTTGTCAGAATAAGCCAGGTTCGATACACAGAGAGGGTTGTCAGAATAAACCAGGTTCGATACACAGAGAGGGTTGTTAGAATAAGCCATGTTCAGTACACAGAGGGTTGTCAGAATAAGCCAGGTTCGATACACAGAGAGGGTTGTCACAATAAACCAGGTTCGATACACAGAGAGGGTTGTTAGAATAACCAGGTTCAGTACACAGAGGGTTGTCAGAATAAGCCAGGTTCGATACACAGAGAGGGTTGTCACAATAAACCAGGTTCGATACACAGAGAGGGTTGTTAGAATAAGCCAGGTTCGGTACACAGAGGGTTGTCAGAATAAGCCAGGTTCGATACACAGAGAGGGTTGTCACAATAAACCAGGTTCGGTACACAGAGAGGGTTGTCAGAATAAGCCAGGTTCGATACACAGAGAGGGTTGTCACAATAAACCAGGTTCGGTACACAGAGAGGGTTGTCAGAATAAGCCAGGTTCGATACACAGAGAGGGTTGTCAGAATAAGCCAGGTTCGGTACACAGAGAGGGTTATCAGAATAACTTAGTTTGATACACAGAGAGGGTTGTCAGAATAAACCAGGTTCGGTACACAGAGAGGGTTGTCAGAATAAGCTTAGTTTGATACACAGAGAGGGTTGTCAGAATAATCTTAGTTTGATACAAGGAGAGGGTTGTCAGAATAAACTGGGTTCGGTACACAGAGAGTAAATCAAATCGCAAGTGGGAGCAATGAAGGGTTATGAATACCATGTCAGGGCACTGAGTGAACTGAACCACGAGTATTTAAACCCGGCGGGCGTTGAGTCATCACACCGCGTCCTGCCGGTATGCCTGACCTGTGACTGCAGGAGATTCTTTTATCAGACATCGCCCGGCCAGTGAGCAGTGAGGAACATGCTGCCAGCACTAGCTCAGCTGCACACCATGGGACATGACAGCGATCTTCCTGCGAGAGGGGAAAGCTGGTTCATTATGTCACATCCTGCCAAAAGCTCATGGTTTTCCATGGAAGTCACCATTTTCAGAAACAAAGGGAGGATAGTTTTCTGTTTAATGTCACCTTTTGCTGGCCACAACTATTACATGGATTTTTGACGACCACTTACGTTGTCCATTTGGAGTATACCACTAAACAGGAATTCATAATTAACACACACATAGAAAGAGTATTATCCTGTCAAATTACTGGCTGGGTGGAGTAGAGGTAACATCACTGCTCTCTGACTGTTGAGACCGTGGAGACACAGTTTTGAATCCCAGCAAGATCACCGCTCCAGTAAGTGTCCTTGGGCAAGACACATAAGGGTACATACTTGCCACCCAGGACATACTTGAAAATGAGAGAAATCTCAATGTATCCTTCCTGGTAAAATCCTTTCTCAAAAGAAAATTAGCTCAACATGAGTTGGGCATAATAGGTGCACTTTAAACTATGGATCATCTATGTAAATAAAATAAGCTAGCATAAATGTATAAGGAGAGAGAATGAACAGTAGCTCAGAGGAACTAAGACTTGCTCTTCTCTGAGTTCCCACTCAGGTATGAAAAACGATGTATGTTATTTGTTCTATTACACCAGAAACAAATATGAAATTATTATTATTATCATCATTTATATAGCGTCAACAGTTTCTACATCACTTTACAATGACCAATGGGAACAAGACAAAATTAAAATAAACATACAGGGTTATTCAAAGAGATCTGAATGGCTGCCGAAAGGTAACCGAACGCTGAAAATCAGCGTTCGGTTACCTTTCCTGGCCATTCAGCTATCCAGAGAGCAGGCAGTTCGCCAAATGCTGGCAAATTGCCTGCACATACTGTGCCTGTTCGGTGCCTGTTCGAGGGCAGTGAATCCGCATAGCTTCGTCTATTCAGAGAACAAAAACCAGCAGTGAAAAGTTGCCGAAATGCCCTTCCATTTTTAGGGATATTTTAAGCATTTTTCGGGATTTTTTTGCCAAAAATGTTTTGCCGATTTTTTTTTTTAATATACTTTTTAAAGGTTTGTTCTTTTTTCTGTAACAGCCCTTTTTATTATCATTCATTGGACCTCATATGTAAATTTCAGACATTTTCGCTCATTAGTTTCTTTGCAAACAGCGTTTCACTTTTCAAACATTCAAGCGAACCTTTTTTTTTTTTTCTAACTCCATTCGTCTGCGGTGTCGGGTTTTTCCGGCGGCTGCGCTGCGTGTGATCGACTCCTGCTCAGGTTTTTCCAGCGTTTTCGGCGGGGTTAATCCAGATGTTTTTGCGGGTTTTTGGTGTGCCTTCGCCGGGTTTTGCGGTCAGTTTTCGGCGGGTTTGCGGCAACTTTTCCCTGCATTATGGTGGCCCTGTGGTGCTTGCTGAATACACCGCAGGGTTGCCAAAATGGGATCGCTAAATAGTGCCGAATTGAAGAGAACGAAAAGTCACCGAACGTGCGGTGACTTTTTGTCGATTCTCTTTGAATAACCCTGATAGGAAAAGTAACAAGAGGTATAGAGGGTCCTTCTCAGATGAGCTTAAAGTCTATAGGAATTGGGGTGCAGGAAGACAAGATGAGATTTATTGATCGGAGGGTCATTAGCACAAGTGTTACAGAAATGGTTGGGATGAGGAAGTGGCCTCTGTTATGATGTTGCGGTAGGCGAGAAGTAGTCTACGCCGGTATCAGTAATGTGGTATGTTAATCTGAAATGCATTTCATGTAGAATCCACCCATAAGAGGTGGATCCAGAACTGATAATGCCAAGCGTGTCCCCACGGCCCAAACGATACAGCAGCCACCTCCTAAATGAACAACAATACACTTTAAGTAAATAAGCTAACCAAAATGTAAAATCCTCCCAGACGATGATGTAATGACAGAAAAAACAAAATGAAAAAGATCTGGTTATCGACAAAAAGAATTAGAGGGAAAAGCTTTTTCAGTGATCGATTCTATAAGAAAAAAGAATTGCAAAAGAACCTTTAAAATGATATCTCGGAAAGTGTTTACAATCTTCAAACAAAAGCTACAAGAGTTATATCTAACAAGTATCTCTGTCTGACTGTCAAAGAAAGAAACCGGTAAAACAAAGACTCAGGAACAATAGGGAACAACTTTTGCCATCTTGTTCAAGTTCAAAAGTTCTGGTCCTAAAGAAAACGACTGCGGGTGAGGGAGATAATGAATATCTGCTTATTACTTGTCCATCAAAATAAAGATAAACAGAATGTATGACTCATGTGAGAGCACATACTAACTTTTCAAGAGCACAGGTCAGTAAGAGCAAAAGGTATTATTTTATTTTATCAGTGTTCTTAATTACTTTGCACGTTACACCGGATTTGCACCATACTACACGATTATCAAAATAGTGGGCTAAAAAAAGCCTACATTGCATCATATCTTTAGATAGGAAGAAGAAATTGTTGGAGAGGTTACTAACGGGTAGAGTTCAGGAGGTTATGTTTGTTACAGTAGAAGGTATAGAAGAATATGCAAGGAAAGCACAGGATTACATATTTTGGACGGAGCGAAATCTGACGGTTTTTGTAGCATTCTGAATAAAGGTTTCTACCCATCTGCATTATTAGTTAACTAAAAATAATACAATTAGGGCTCTATTACATTCTCAACGTAAAAACGCTCGAGCAGCACATTTTTTTGCGCAAAGCGTTAAACGTTAATGCACGAAAAATAACGCTGGTATTACAATCCGTGCGCATTTTTTCATCCATCAAAAAATAAAGCGCGTAAAAAAGACACGCAAAAACATGCGCGCATTAACGTTACGCATAGAAATCGGTGTGCGGACTGTTTTTTCACACAATTCAGCCAATCAGAATTAAGAACCGCAATTGTCTCCCGTTACGTTTTTGCACCTGTCAAAGTCAATCTGAGCTGCAGCAATAATAAAAACACGCACAACTTATAAATTTTATTGTTTGGGTATGCGTAGAATGTGTAACTATACGTTGCTGCGTATTTTTTTCCAGGCTGGTGTATTTGGTTTCGGCCAGGACGTTCAGATTTGCCATTAACACCAGCTTTTCAAAGACATTGAAATTATGCGCACAAACGTTGTCCGTTAAATTTTGCGCGAAGATTGTAATACCATGCGCGCACCAGTGCACGAACGCATTTGCGGTCGCAATGTTAAGTATGGAATGCGCGCGCGAACTTGCACTCGCGCAGGGTTCGCACAGGGTCACTCGCGTTAGACGTTAACGTGCATTTTGTGCGCAAACGTCGTAATACGACGTTCAGCAGGAATGGTTTTGCCCCTCGTGTTAATGTGTTTTTGTGCACGCGCAAAATTGTGCACGAAAAGTGTAATAGCGCCCTTATTGTTTTGTTTTTAGTATTCCATATGCTATATATACATATAATCACATAAATTTGACCTAATGTACAGTGAAATTATACTCTCATAATGAAGACAGTGTATGGAGGATAATGGACAGGTTCTTCCGCAAGGGATATTATAGGCAAAAACATTGAATTGAAACAATCCTTTAGCCCAGTGGTTCCCAACTAGGGATGAGCCGAACACCCCCCGAGTTCGGTTCGAGCCCGAACCCGAACTTCCCATTTGTTCGGGACCGAACCCGAACCCAAACCCCCATGCAAGTCAATGGGGCTGAAAATTCGGTTTTTAGAGTGCCCTCCAAGAGGGCATATATGCTACATATTTGCCATAAAAGGTGTATGGGGGTCCGGGTAGTGCCCTGGGGGACAGGAAACAAGGACAAAAAGTTTAAAAAAAAACGTTTTTAAAGGGACAGTGAGTTTTCCATTAAATAAGGGTTAAAAATAAAAACCAAAATTCCTTCAAATATCGTGCCTAGGAGGTCCGCATAACCTGCCCGTGAAGGCTGGGGTCAGACCAGCGCACTTTTAACGTGCGTTCTGGCGCACATAATTACGGCCGCACTAGCAGCAGATGACGGGCAATGATGGCCAATATACGATACGGCACAAAAGTCCGGCCGTGCAACGCAAGTGGAATTTGAACGCATTTTTCTGAGAACGCAGAACCGCTAGTACTGACGTACTGAGTGCGCAGCTGCGGCATAGCGGCGTGTGTGCGTGATTAGGAGATGTCAGACACTGCTAATGTCCAGCCTACATAACGTCCAGAAGCAAAAAGAGTTTTATTGACGATCCGTACAAAATGCGCGTCGTCTGACCGTTTTTGCGCATTCCGTCAAAAAACGTTCGGACGCACTTTTTCACGTTCGCGGGGAAAAATGCTTTCGTCTGACCCTAGCCAAAGTGGCGGATTTCTAGGATGTATAGAAACACTCAAAAACAAAAAAATTACATTTCATATGACGGTAAATGCTTTTCCTTTAATCTATCCATAAACAACTGCTTGGGGCGGCAGTCTGTATGAAAAGAGGAGACATTTTCGGACACGCAGAAAAAGTTTACTGATTTTTTGGCGGTGAAAAGCAGGAGAATGGAAACTTCTAGACCAAAAAGCCAATTTGGAAAGTGAGATAAATGGGAGAATTTTTCTGGTTCGGCTATTTTGACCTAGAATTTTCCATTCTCCAGTCATTCTCCTGAGTTTCACCTTTCTCTGAATAACCCTGTCAGGGTTATTCAGAGAGCGGTGAAGAGCAGGAGAATGACTGGAGAATGGAAAATTCTAGGTCAAAATAGCCAAACCAGAAAAATTCTCCCATTTAGGCTAGGGTCAGACTAGCGAATTTTTAACGTGCGTTTAGGCGCACTTAATCACGGCCGCACTAGCAGCAAATGACGGGCAATGACAGCCAATATACGAAGTACGGTCGCACGAAAGTCCGGCTGCGCAACGCAAGTGGAAAATGAACGCATTTTTTCGAGAACGCAGAACCGCTACTACGGACGTACAGAGTGCACTGCGTCCACTAGCTGCGTGTGTGCGTGATTTGGAGACTTCAGACCCTGCTCATGTCTGGCCAACATAACGTCCAGACACCCAAAGTTTCCTGGTTTGGATCCGAAAAAAATCACGCACAAAAATGCGCATCGTATGACCGTTTTCGCGCAATCCGTGAAAAAATACGGCAATGCGTTCGGACGCACTTTTTGACGGTCGCTGCGAAAAATGCGTTAGTCTGACCCTAGCCTTATCTCACTTTCCAAATCGGCTATTTGGTCCAGATTGTTCTCTTTTCCTGCCATTCTCCTGGTTTTCACCTTTCTCTCAACAACCCTGAGAGAGAGGTGAAAGCCAGGAGAACTGGCAAGAGAAGAGAACAATCTAGACTAAATAGCCGATTTGGAAAGTGAGAGAAATGGGAGAATTTTTCTGGTTTGGCTATTTTGACCTAGAATTTTCCATTCTCCAGTCATTCTCCTGAGTTTCACCTTTCTCTGAATAACCCCGTCAGGGTTATTCAGAGAGCGGTGAAGAGCAGGAGAATGATTGGAGAATGGAAAATTCTAGGTCAAAATAGCCAAACCAGAAAAATTCTCCCATTTAGGCTAGGGTCAGACTAGCGAATTTTTAACGTGTGTTTAGGCGCACTTAATCACGGCCACACTAGCAGCAAATGATGGGCAATGACGGTCAATATACGAAGTACGGTCACACGAAAGTCTGGCTGCGCAACGCAAGTGGAAAATGAACGCATTTTTTTGAGAACGCAGAACCGCTAGTACGGATGTACAGAGTGCGCTGCGTCCACCAGCGGCGTGTGTGCGTGATTTGGAGACGTCAGACCCTGCTCATGTCTGGCCAACACCCAAAAGTCCAGACACCCAAAGTTTCCTGGTTTGGATCCGTAAAAAATCACGCACAAAAATGCGCATCGTATGACCGTTTTTGCGCAATCCGTGAAAAAATACGGCAATGCGTTCGGACTCTCTTTTTGACGGTCGCTGCGAAAAATGCGTTAGTCTGACCCTAGCCTTATCTCACTTTCCAAATCGGCTATTTGATCCAGATTGTTCTCTTTTCCTGCCATTCTCCTGGTTTTCACCTTTCTCTGAACAACCCTGAGAGAGAGGTGAAAGCCAGGAGAACTGGCAAGAGAAGAGAACAATCTAGACCAAATAGCCGATTTGGAAAGTGCGATAAATGGGAGAATTTTTCTCCCTGTGAATGTTTAATCCCGAGGTGAAAAATAACATTGCTTTAGATTTTTTTTAAACACCAGTTAAATGCAGCATATTAGGATGTTTTAGGGAAATTAATTCTCAAATCTCTATCAGAAACAGACACCACCCCAACCCCTCAGTACCTCGGTATAGTGTACATTGTATCAAATTGATTACCAGACTAAAAACACCTGGTGTTATGCCCGTTTGTGAACAGAGGTCATTTAGAGTTGATAATCTTTCCACGTACACATTAGTTTTTAATTCGATATCTAATAAACCGTTGCTTATAATATTCTGCAGTAAAGATTCTCTTTATTCCTAGATTTTTTAGTATTTTTTTAAGCATTTTCTATACTTTTTTCAAAATTTCTTTTTTTTTTCGAACCCGAACCGAACACGCCCAAAAAGTTCGCGAACTTTCAAACTGCCAAAGTTCGGGTCGAACTCCGAACCGTCCGAACCTGAACAGCTCATCCCTATTCCCAACCCTCTTTCAGGTCAGGTTTGCCAGATATCTGAAGCACAGCACAGGTGATATGATTTGTCGCTCAGTAAGTGCAGGATTCAGTATGTATTTCCCAAATAAGTTCAAGCGATTGTGAACAGAGCAACAGTCACATCATGAGATGGCATATGTTCCTTAAAAGGGGCATGGGTGAAGTGGGCACTATTAAAAAATTAGAAGGCATATTATATTAATAAAAAATAAATATTTATGCTATCAGGGTTATTCAAAGAGAATCGAAAAGTCACCGCACGTTCGGTGACTTTTCGTTCTCTTCAATTCGGTTCATTTTGCCAATCCCATTTCGGTGACCCTGCGGTGTATTCAGCAAACACCACAGGGTCCCCGAATTACAGGGAAAGGTCACCGCAAAAACTAATCGCAAAACCCAGCGAATGCACGCCGAAAAGCCGCAAAAACATCTGGATTAACCTGCCGAAAACCACAGAAAAACCCGAGCAGGAGCCGATCACACACAGCGAAGCTGCCGGAAAAAGCCGACACCACAGACGAGTGAAGTGAATAAATTAGGCTAAGGTCAGACTAACGCAGTATTAACGTGCGTTTAGCCGCACTAAATCACGGCCGCGCTAGCAGCAAATTACGTCCAATGCCGGGCAGCATACGAAGAACGTCCGCACAAAAGTGCGGCCGCACAACGCAAATGGCAAACGAACGCATTTTTTCGAGAACGTCAAACCACTAGAACTGACGTACAGAGTGCACTGCGTCCGCTAGCGGCATGTGTGTGTGATTAGGAGACATCAGACGCTGCTAATGTCCGGCCAACATCACGTCCAGACGCAAAAAGTGTTATATTGATAACCGTACAAAATCACGAATGAAATTGTGCATCGTATGACCACTATCGCGTATTCCGTGAAAAAATGCGTCCATTTGTTCGAACGCACTTTTTTCACGGACAGCGCGAAAAATGCATTAGTCTGACCCTAGCCTTAGGAAAACAGTTTTCTTGAATGTTTGAAAAGTGAAACGCTGTTTGCAAAGAAACTACTGAGCGAAAATGTCTGAAATTTACATATAAGATCCAAAGAATGGTAATAAAAAGGGCTGCTACAGAAAAAATAAGTAAACTTTAAAAAATAAAATCTGACTTTTTTAAAAAAAAAATCCAGAAAAATGCTTAGAATATCCTAAAAAATCTATAAATAAAGAGACTCTTTACTGCAGAATTTTATAATGAACGGTTTATTAGATATTGAATTAAAACAGAAATATTTTTAACTTTGAAGCCTATGGGATTCGCCTGAATAAGGCTAAGGTCAGACGAACGCAGTTTTAACGTGCGTTTAGCCGCACAAAATCACGGCCGTGCTAGCAGCAAATGACGTCCAATGCCGGGGAACATACGACGAACGGCCGCACGAAAGTTCGTCCGTGCAACGCAAGTGGCAAACGAACGCATTTTTTCGAGAACGTCAAACCACTACTACTGACGTACAGAGTGCGCTGCGGCCGCATAGCGGCGTGTTTGCGTGATTGGGAGACGTCAGACGCTGCAAACGTCCGGCCAACATAACGTCCAGATGCAAAAAGTGTTTTATTGATGATCCGTACAAAATCACGGCCGAAAATGCGCATCGTATGACCGCTATCGCGTATTCCGTGAAAAATACGTCCATTCGTTCGACCGCACTTTTTCACGGACGACGCGAAAAATGCGTTCGTCTGACCCTAGCCTAAATCTGACCCTAGCCTAAAGCCGCATGAAACCACTGAATGACAGGGCATTTAGGGAACCTTTCCCTGCTGGTTTTTGTTCTCTGAATAGCCAAAGCATTGCTTCTCTATGGGGATTTCACTGCCCTCATATAGGCACCGAACAGTCACCATATGTGCAGGCAATTCGCCAGGATTTGGCGAATTGTCTGCTCTCTGGACAGCCGAATGGCCAAGAAAGATAACCGAATGCTGATTTTCAGCGTTCGGTTACCTTTCTCAAGCAATTCGGATCTCTTCGAATTACCCTGTATATAAACTGGAATTTGATGGTTAATATAGCAAGTCTGAACATGTATGTGCAGTTGACAGGAAATTATTAATTAGTGGCCTGAATTCCATGAGGTTCGGTTGCCAGGGAGATAGATAAGTTGCTGAATTGGTTTGGAACTGAACCCAATAGGAGCTGGATTTCTCCAAAGACTGTAAAAGAAATCTGGGCCCTATCCCAAACCAGTCTTTAGCAGCTGAGACTGTGAATATAGGATGCAAGGAAGTACTGGGAGCCGATGGATAGCAACAGTTCCTGAGTTGTGTGTTGGTGGGCGAAAAAAAAACTAGTTGCTTGTTCCCAAATTATTGCAAGCATATAAAAACATAACATATACATGAACTGGGTTGTTATTCTTAGTTGCTGCGACCGCTCTGGTGACTATGGGCGCGACGCCATTTTTTCTGTATGTATATATAAAAACATAACACTATTTTGTGTACCCACACATACAAATCGTACCAGCTTAGAGATTCACTGTGGTCAAATTTCAAGAGTACTGGTTCCATGAACGATCACTATGAATACCGAAAATGCCGGAATGAATACACAAAACAAACAAAAATGGTCAAAGCCCATTACTTCAATGAAAATCTAAACAATAACATATCAAACCCTAGAAACTTTTGGAGAACCATAAATAACATACAAGCACCCCCAGTCCACTCCCAGCCAGCTGCTGTCAAAGTAAACAACCAAACCCTGCAACACCCCCTAGATGTAGCAAATGCCTTTAATGATTATTTTGTTGGATGCGCCACCACTTTGATTGCCAAGCTAGGAAATTACATGCAATCAGAGAGGCCTTATGTAGGTCAGGCCCCTCCAACTGTGCAAAGTCCCTGTATCAGACAGGAATTCAGTTTTAGACCAGTGCCTGTCAGTGTAGTTACTAAACTTCTCCGTAAGCAAAAATGAAATACCAGTCTGGACCTGATCAAATTCCAGCATTGCTGCTTAAAATCAGTGCGCCAGCAATTGCAAATCCTGTCGCAACCCTAATAAATGAATCAATGGCGACTGGATACATACCCGAACTCTGGAAGACTGCGAGAGTGGTACCTATCCATAAAAGTGGTGACAGTACTTTGGTATCCAACTACCGTCTGATACCGTTGTTCCCTGTAGTGTCAAAAATCTTGGAAAAATGCATCTACACACAATTACATGATTATTATCAATATTGGAACTACTTAACCCCAGATCAATCCGGCTTTTGTCCAAATCACTCAACTACAACCGCCCTTTTAACCACTTCCATGCGGAGGACGCGCTCAGCGCGTCCTCCGCATGGCTCCTGCTGTGCGGAGGACGCGCTGAGCGCGTCCTCCCTTTGGGGTCAGCGTTCGGCCGGGTTCCGGCCGATCGCTGGCCCCCCCGGTGCGGGCTGACATGCTCGATGTCAGCCCAGCATCCGGAACCGCTGCCGATGAAATTAGGTGTCATTGCGGCAGCGCGATGACACCTAATTCAGGCGCCCCCCCCCGCATGTGCGGAGGAGGCGCCTGAAAGGGAGGGGGGAGGTCCTTCGGACCTCTCTCCCTCCCGATCGGCGGCGTTGCGGGGGTTAACCCAGGCACCATTTGAAAGGGCACAGCCTGCCCTTCCAAATGGTGCCTGGCATTAACCCCTGGGGAGCTGGATCGCGAATCGGCGCTGAAAAGCGCCGGTTCGTGATCCTTTCCCGGAGCTAGCCGACATCTTGGATGTCGGCCAAGCCTCCGGGAACTCCCCCTGAGGACTGGCGTCATCGTGCATAGCACGATGACGCCAGTCCTAGAGTTAACCCCTAACTGCCACCAACGGTGGAGATAGGGAGTTCCAATGAACTCCCTATCTCCCGATCCGTGGCAGCTAGGGGTTAAAGTTTGGTATGGTTGGATCGGCCAGAGCATGGCCGTTCCAACGATACCAAACACTACTGTGAAAAAAGTTTTTTTAAAAAAATAAAAATTAAAAATAAAAATAAAAATATAATAAAAAAAAATTAGAAAAAAAAATAAACATTTTTTTTCTTTTTTTTGGTTCGTTAATGCAGCAATATTGTTCCCATTTCAATTATAATGTGAACAATGATGCTGCACTAACGATTTTTGTATGCGGTGCGTTTGTTAAAAATCGTGTAATTTTCCCCAAAAAAAAATGTAACGAGACCCCATCTCTAATTTTTTTAACAAGCGCACCCCATACAAAATATAACCGCAATTGCTCGCATTTTAAAATGTGAAAAAAAACACTTTACACGTTGTAAATTATTGAAAATACATATTTTATTGCATTTTTTGTTATAATATACAGACATGACATAACGTATACATATAATAATGACATATTATGAATCTACCGAGTCTGACGGAAAGAACGATATATAATATGTCTGGGTCATATACTAAAATAAGCCTTCAAAACACGTTTAAACATGATGAGCAAAACTGGTAAAAATGACCTCAGCACAGAGGTGTGAAAAGCCTCAGCAGCGAAAGGGTTAAAAGTCTGCAATGATATCCAAGCTGGGATGGAACAAGGAAACCTAACTGGAGCCATCTTCCTTTGACACCATGACCATGGCATCTTGTTAGAAAAACTTAAAAACTCTGGCATTGGTGATCGCACGCTAACCTGATTTCAATCATATGTATCCGACCGATCACAATATGTGTCAATTTCTGGCAGCTCCTCCCTCCCGCTCCCAGTCACTTGCGGTGTACCCCAAGGCTCAATACTAGGCCCCCTGCTATTCACAATATTCATAAATGATCTGCCCAACGTCTGCAAAGCCTCAACTGTACATACAGTGGCAAGAAAAAGTATGTGAACCCTTTGGGATTACGTGGAGTTTTGCATGAATTGGTCATAAAATGTGCTCTGATCTTCATCTAAGTCACAACAATTTGAAAAACACAGTCTGCTTAAAATAATACAACACAAACATTATATGTTTTCATGTGTTTATTGAACATAACATGTAAACATTCACAGTGCAGGGTGGAAAAAGTATGTGAACCCCTAGCCTAATGACTTCTCCAAGAGCTAATTGGAGCCAGGAGTGAGCCAACTGTGACTACAATCAGTGTGATATTATTGGATGTGTTGTTGAAAGCTGTCCTGCCCTTTAAAAACACACACCAGTTTTGGGTTTACTGGCTTCAAGAAGCACTGCCTGATGTGAACTATGCCTCACAGAAAAGAGCTCTCAGAAGACCTACGATCAAGAATTGTTGACTTGCATGAAGCTGGAAAGGGTTACAAAAGTATCTCCAAAAGCCTTGATGTTCATGTGTCCACGGTAAGACAGACGGTCTGCAAATGGAGAAAGTTCAGCACTGTTGCTACTCTCCCTAGGTGTGGTCGTCCTGTAAAGATGACTGCAAGAGCACAGCGCAGAATGCTTAATGAGGTAAAGAAAAATCCTAGAATGGCAGCTAAAGACTTACAGAAATCTCTGGCACATGCTAACATCTTTGTTGACACATCTACAATAAGGAAAACATTAAACAAGAATGGAGTACATGGGAGGACACCACGGAGGAAGCCATTGCTGTCCAAAAAGAATATGCAGCACGTTTGAAGTTTGCAAAAGAGCACTTGGATGTTCCACAGCACTACTGGCAAAATATTCTGTGGACAGATGAAACCAAAATTGAGTTGTTTGGAAAAAACACACAACACTATGAGTGGAGGAAAAAAGGCACAGCACACCAACATCAAAACCTCATCCCCACTGTAAAACATGGCGAAGTAAGCATCATGGTTTGGGGCTGCTTTGCTGCCTCAGGGCCTGGACGGATTGTTGTCATTGATGGAAAAATGAATTTCAGTTTATCAAGACATTTTGCAGGAAAACGTAAGACCATCTGTCCACCAACTGAAGCTCCGCAGAGGATGGGTGATGCAACAGGACAATGACCCAAAGCATACAAGTAATTCAACAAAAGAATGGCTTCAACAAAACAAAATACGCCTTCTGGAGTGGCCCAGTCAGAGTCCTGACCTCAATCCGATTGAAATGCTGTGGCATGACCTTAAGAGAGCGATTCACACCAGACATCCCAAGAATATTGCTACACTGAAACAGTTTTGTGAAGAGGAGTGGTCCAAAATTACTCCAGATCGTTGTGCAGGTCTGATCTGCAACTACAGGAAACGTTTGGTTGAGGTTATTGCCGCCAAAGGAGGGTCAACCAGTTATTAAGTCCAAAGGTTCACATACTTTTTCCACCCTGCACTGTGAATGTTTACATGTTCTGTTCAATAAAAACATGAAAACATATCATGTTTGTGTTGTATTATTTTAAGCAGACTGTGTTTTTCAAATTGTTGTGACTTAGATGAAGATCAGAGCACATTTTATGACCAATTCATGCAAAACTCCACGTAATCCCAAAGGGTTCACATACTTTTTCTTGCCACTGTATGTACGCAGACGACACTGTAATCTATACCAGCAAACCAAGTCTCCCACAGCTGGAGGCCATGCTGCAAGAACAATTCACAGAGGTAGAAAAGTGGATCAAACACAACAAACTTTTTTTAAATACTAACAAAACTGTAACGATGCTCTTTGGAACAGCACCTAAACTACACAAATTGCAAAATCCCCATCTATGTGTTGGGACAAAATCAAATGGCACGCTGACCACAGTCACTTCTCTCAAATATCTAGGTATGTGGTTGGACCCTAATCTATCCTTTGGCCACCACATCGAAAAACTCTCATCTAAACTTTACCCCAAACTAGGTGCCCTGTACAGAAAGAAATCCTGCCTGAGCCCCGCGGTAAGAAAACAGATTGTACAATAAATGCTTATGCCAGCTATTGATTACGGAGATGTAGTGTATGCAGCAGCCCCGCAAACACACCTTCAGAAGCTTACTACATTGTATAACTCCTTCTGCCGCTTTGCATTGCAATGTAGCTACATGACCCACCATTGTGACATGTTAAAATAGCTAAACTGGCCATCGCTGGAGTCTAAACGCACCCTTCACCTTTCCAGCCTGGTGTCTAAGAGCATTTCTGGGAAGCTGCCACCCTACCTGAATAGACTGCTTCCCCCAGCAGCTCCCTCATCCTATAACCGCCGATCCAGGACCAGTACCTTACTTGCAATACCACAATACAAAAAGACAGTGGCTCGGTCCTCATTTTCCTACAGAGCACCACAATTATGGAATAACCTCCCAGACACCATCAAATCTTCCCCCAGTCTTAAGTCACTCAAGAGCTCCTTACTAACATACCTCAATACAGATTGCACCTGTAAACATGTAACCTAGTGACTATATTTCCTACATATTTATTTTCTGTTAATCTGTATATTTGTGTTGGTTTTTTTGGGGTTTTTTTTAATATCTTGCATTGTATTACTTTGTATTTCTGTAACTGTAACACTTCAATGTTCTTGAACCCAGGACATACTTGAAAACGAGAGAAATCTCAATTTATCCTTCCTGGTGAAATCCTTTATAAATAAATAAATAAATCACTACTTTGACCAGAATAAGGACCAGGGCTGTGAAACTCCCCCGAGATGTTTTCCCAACTTTCATCATTCCCTGGCCATCTACTGCATTCAAAGAATTCTGGGAATTATAGGCAACAACATCTGGGGGGGTCGTAAATTTGACAGCCCTCATTTAAACTGTTTGAAAATAGAAAGATACAATTATAGTGGAGCATAGACATAAAATTAATCAACAACCCCCCCCTCTAAAAAAGCAACATTGCGGCCCAACGATGTCAACAATCTTATCAAAACTTGGGTCCAACTCCAACCGAACCATTAAGCTACCAGCTCAAGCCACTATACATAATGGCTGGAGCCACTCTTTCAACCGAGCTACAACTTTGCTTGTGGCTCGGATGTTTCGGATAATTACTGTATATTAACAGCCCCTACTAATTGTGTAGGAGACATTATTAATGCCTCCAAGTGAGTACAGTGAGCTATTCCAAAATAGTTTGCCCCCCACTCGAGGGAGCTCGCAAAGAGCATGCGCAAGGTTGCATTTGGCACTATAGAGACCCATGGGGTCCAGGAGCCGATTCCAGTGGTGGAGCATGACACTCTTGCCTTACCAATGATCGCTTCACAAATATTCCAAACGGAGCGGATAATACAGCAGCTCGGTCAGATTACAGCCGATAATCGCGAGCTGCTAGTGGAAAATGGCCTGCATAGGATTACAATGATACAGATGTGAATGCATTTTCAGTGTTACATTAATCAATTACATCCTTATTTTCAAAATACGCTCATAGGTTTGGAATTCATGTCGTCGTATCTTCATTGTTGCATCAACCTCGTGCACATGCAGTGCGAATCGACTCTATGGTTCACTAATAAGAGTTAACCAAACCAGTTTCACCTGGAGACGTTTGTCTTATTTAATGCACCGAACGTTTCCTTTTAAAGGTTTCCTCTTCTATGCTTCCCTAATGTTGTTTAATGTATTCCTTTGATTTTAAAAAATAGGTTAGCACTGCATGGCAGGTGTACTGACATCATATTCTGTGTCATTCATGAGAGCGGAAAAGATCATAAAAGCCTGACAGTAAAATAATTACGGGTATGTTGCATTGATCCATAAAATTCATCATTGCCATAGAGTTTAAATATTGAAACTTTGTTATGGTGATTATCAGACAGTTTGTTGTGTATTTATTAACATATATATCACATTGTTTTCCACATATGGTTTATCTGAAAATGTTGAGTTTAGGTAAAGTTAGCGGTTACTGGTTTAACCCCCTTCACACTCAAAATCGAGTTATCTCGATTTTGCATTGTAATGCATTGAAAAGCACTCACTAGCATATCAAAAGACCATTTCCACACGTTTTTAAAGTAAGATTAGTGTGTCCTCTATGGAGAACAAAATCCTTTGCTTTATGTATCTCCAGGCACCCTGGGAGAGACATAAAACCAGCTGCAAATAGCAGCCCTAAACCTCACTGTAACAAAAAGTTCAAATAGATTACTTCTAAATTACAGCTGACAGGGAGAGGGCAGAATAGAGGGAGCGCTCTGAGGTCACTCACTACTGTACAGGGATAAGATACAGGGGGTTCTAGTGACTGAAAATCCCTGTACAGTACAGATACAAGGTGTAACTGTAATTTCCATACACAGGCATTATGACACATACAGATATTATTGGTATTCTGTGGAAGCCGCATTGTAATAATCTCATTACGATCACTACAAATCCCCATTAGCAGGAGATCAGGCGATTTTTAATATTTATTTTTAATCACGTTTACTGTATCTAACACAAAGGCCATTTCTGCCTGTATGATAATAATAGAGACCCTGTTTGAAATTGTATAAGATAAGGGACACCATCTAGAGCTCATAATCTTACATTTCAAAAATATTTCCGTCAAGGATAAATGAAAACATGAAAAAGTCCAAATGAGCAAATTAACATTATTTGAATTTTTTTAACTATCTCAGCATAAAAATTTCTGTATGAAACTTCTATTTTACCCTATATTTAATTGTTAACTTCAAATCCCATGTTTCAAATAAATGCGATGATAAAATGATTTTCAGCAAAAATCCCTTGGTAGTGAAGGGGTTAAGTGCATTATTTGAGCTAGTAGGCCATGGCATTAGTTGAAGGATTAAAAAATAAATCTGTTTTGTCCAAATAACAACCTAACAGCACAGTGTTTATTGCATATCTTTTGGTTACTATGCTATGATTACTGTGTCATAGGTTTGCGACAGAAAGCCAATGTGAGGGGGAGGGGCCATACACTGGCTCGGAGAGCAGCAAGTCAGCTGCTTGGTGTGTCTATGCAATTGTTTCTATTTAACCTCTTACCACCACCGGGTGTACTATGCCATCCCTGCAATGGGTGGGACTGAACATTGTGGGGTGGCACAGCAAGCCTCACTGGCATCTATGGTGCCGCGAAAGACCCACCCACCAGTTGATACGCAGCATGTGTCAATCACTGCTGTGGGACAGCCTGAACTCAAGCCGTCCCCCTGCAGCCAATGGCGCGCCACGAGCGTCAGCTGCGTAGGTGGGCCGTAGGAGGGGCCCGCCACAGCACCCGTTAAGTGCCCGCCTGCGTTAATACCCTCCCGACAGTCACAACCCACCCGGTGGTAGAGGGTTCTTTGTATATGTTTGTATTGGCTTGAACGAACCGAAACATTGATGCATTTATAATAAAAATTGGACTTTTTGGTGAAGACCCGTGAGTGCCCTCAGTTTGTTGAAGTGCCTGCTTTTGGAAATATAAATAAAAAAAAATATATATATATATATACCGTATATATACATACATACACAGGGATTGCATACTTGTTGCAATCCCTGTGCCGCACTATAGAATATGTTGTGCGATACAAATTAAAAAATAATAATAGTAGTACTTATTGTAAAAGCACTGGTTGGTTCCTAGGAACCAGAAAAGCCTTTTGCATATCTACATATTTCAAGATCTAGAGATTGATATGATGACATAGAGTTTTTTTGTTGTCTATTATTTTTATTTTTCAAGTATATTCCGCACATTGTATATGAGTTCTGCTGTGACTGGTGCAATAATAATAATAATAATAATACAGTAAACACACACTTCCAGCTTTCCCTTTAAGGTACAAACTGCCAAATTAATATATTCTACGCCTGAATCGGCACGCAGCCTCGATACAAACAGGCAGGGTGTTAGCGCTGTCACTCCCGCCCACCCCTGTTCTACACGGGGAAAGTGAAGCAACGAAAGAATGAATCACTGTAAACATGTACCAGCGACAGGAAGCAAATTTAGTTGATCACTGAGGCACACAGTGTCCCTTAGGATCACATTTCCACTTCGTTCCATTGACTGGCATTTTACACTGGCATTTTACTCATGCTTATCAGTTTGGTTTGACGGTTTCGTATAACATTTAAATGAGCAGGCATGGATAAAATGCTTTTGTTGTGATCTGCTTCACGTTACCACCAGACTCTGAGTCATATATAGCTTTAATGATGCTCCTGGCATATGTTTAATCTATGCAGCACATGGTGCAAGTTTATATCTTGATTGATAAAAATACCGTCAAACCAATTTCTACTTTGTATATTTCAGACCGAAAAAAAATCATAGGAGTAAATGATGGGAAGAATATACACATGTGACTAAAGTAAATCTAGAAGAAGAAAAATACATAAATTAAACAAAATATAACAGTAATCAATTCTTCGTTTGCTACTTGTGAAACGTATGTTATTATAGGATGTGTTCCCCCCCCACTTTGAGCACTATTCCGTAGTTCCTGCTAAACTGGGGAAGCTAACGGGGAAAGTCTGCACCTGCAGTTTTCCCCGTAGCGTCCCCATTTTAGCGTGATATTCCGAGGCAGGCAATAGCTCATCACCTTGACCCGGAATGCAGGGAAACACGAGGTAGCGCTTCCACGCCACCGCTAGTATCACCTTCTGTAGTCCATAGGGGAGGGGGGGTTATGAGCAAAGTCAGCGCTTCCTTCTGGTTATTCCTTCGTTAGATGGAAAACAATTCGAAAGGCCTTCAGTGTTGGTCTGAGTTGCAAGAGTGCATGATTCAGTGTCCTCAATCAGACAGGCCGCTGGCAGCTTGGGTAGGGAATGCCAGATTTCAGTTCTTTATTGGTGGAGATGCAGGGCTTTGCAGAACCCTATAGCATAAGGGATCCTAGTGCCTGTTCCCAGCAAAGTTTGTAGCAAGGTTTGAGCAGGCTGATGCTATGGAAATGTAACCTCAGCAGCAGAGGAAAAATGGAGAAAACGCTCAAAGATGTGATAAACGTTTTATTCCTAAATGAATCAAATAAAATCAATCATAACAGCAAAGTACACAAAACGTGTCTTGCGGCATGTCACCACTTCCTCAGTCTGTGTCACACAGACATTTGCGCCGGCGCAAAAAAAAAACATTAACGTGAGGGGTAAACCCATTAGCGCAGAATCCCGTATTGCATAGTCAGCGCAACAACCGTGCGCAAACGTCTTCCACGGGTGAACCTGCGCAAACCCTGCGCGAGCTTACTGTACTACGCGCGTCCTATACTTAACATTGTGAGCGCAAATGCGAATGAACGCTGGTACGAGAATGGTATTACAATCTATTTTCGCGGTAATTACCGCATGGCCGTTGCGCGCATGAATTTTAGCAACTCCTAAAAGCTAGTGTTAATGGCAAATCTGAAGAACCTGGCCGATCCCAAATACACCAGCCCAAAAAAAATAATGCAGCATAGTATAGTTGCCCATTCAACACATACCAAAGCAATACAATGGATAAAGTTGTGTGTGCATGTATTATTGCTGCAGCATATATGCTCAGATTGACTTTGGCAACGCGCAATTTCTTAACGTGAGATAATTGTGGTTCTTAATTCTGATTGGCTGAGTCGTGAGAAAAAAACTTTGTACTGATTTTTGCGTGCGACGGTACTGCGCGAGCATTTGGGCGCGTCCTGTTTGCGCGCGTTATTGATCGGCGGATGAAAAGATGCGCAAGGATTGTAATTCCAGTGGTGATTTGCACACACAAAAGTTTAATGTTTGGCGCAAAAATTTACGCTTTGCGCTAGGGTTTTTGCGAGAAGATTCTAATATAGCCCCAGGTAAGTAAAATCTCCTGAAATAAGAAAACAAATGTAAAAAAAATAATTGGGCAGAGGCTGTCAGCAGCCTCTGCCCAAATATTGAAGGGGCAAAAAGTAGGGTGTTCCTTTAACTTTTGATAAGCAAGGAGTTTATTTCCTGTTCCTGTCTCGTGCTTATTTAGTTTTTAATTTGTTATAGCCTTAATCACAATATGATATTGGAATTGGATATTATCTTTGCCAATTGGACTTGATGGATATGATAGTCTCTGCACCATCTGGTGGAAATAGCTGACAATTTCGCAATTTAATCCCTTTTTAACTTGAAGAGTTAATAAGGAAAATACTGGCAGCTTATGTCTGTGATTACTCATTATAAAACTGTGTAGGTGTCACCCGTTCCCTTCCCCGAAGCACTAAACAAACAGGTAGCACAATAACCTACTCTAAACCCACGCTTATGACCGAGGCAGAATGTACTAAAAATATATTTGTCAGAAAAATGTTTCCTTAAGTGATTGTAATGCAGTAGAACAATATCACAAAATATTATTAACAACTAATTAAGCATAGCTGAGACACCCACAAAAGAAATTCATTACAACCCACCACAACCAAACTCAGGTCTTCATAACTTTAAGGGCATTTTACCATAAAGGTGATATTTAACTCTTTTCCTATTTATTGGATATATTACTTCATAAATGCAGCAATGAGGAGTGCACAAAATGTACAATAGTCCATCTTCTTTAGTGCTAAACCATCTCCACCTTTGTGCTGAGCTCATTTGACCATTTTTGGTCATCATGTTCACCCTCTATTTTAAGTAATGTTTTACTTTAGAACCCACACAGATTATATAATATTTTTTCGGCAGAATCAACTGGTTCAAAGTCCATCATTACTATGTGTATATGTCATATTATGCCATAACGTGACAAAAAACCCAGTGATATTGTCTTCATTATTGCTGTGCCTGTAAATAAAGTTATTAAAATGGTTTTAAAAAGTGTAACTTTTATTTCGATTTCAATAATTTTACAGCGTATTGATCTTCTCTACATAAATCAAAGGACAAAGAGAACAAATAGTTTTCAGGTGTCCTTCCACTGAAAAACAGGCAGACTCTTCATAGATTCCAGTGAGTTCCTGGAAAGAATATCAGTGGCTCCATGCAGCACTGCTACTGGTTTCCATTAAAGGCTAATAGAGCTGTTTCCCCATTCGTATTTCGGACGTACTTCCGAAATTCAAATCGGTTTCATCCGAAACAGAACGTAAACGGTCTGTAAACGAATCGACTCCGACCGAAGCGAAATTAGAACGAATTGATTCGGACCAAAACGGAACAAAAACAAAATGATATAAAACAAATTGAATCCGTTTTTACTTATCAATTCGTTATACCATTTCACTTAGACTCTATTCCCCATAGACAAGTAATGGTTAATCTATTCAGAGAACGCCAAACACCACCGAAACGTCAGTGAAATGCCCTGATTTTCCGTGATTCGTTCGACAACTTTAAAAAAGCGAATTCCATAGGTTTCAATGTAAAATATCCTGTTTTTTATCAAATATTTATAGAACCGTGTACGTTTATTGTTTTCATTTGTAGCAAATAGTCTCTTTATTTATTTTTTAGGATTTATTAGACATTTTTCGGGATATAAATATCAGTTGTACAAAATAAAATACAACCTGTACTACAATGAAAATAGCAGCCAGTAATAAAATTCCAGCCGTTACCAAAATAAAATACAGCGGCACTACGATAAAAATAGTTGGCACTACATTAAATTACCAACTGGTACCAAAATAAAATAAAATACAGTCGGTACTAAAATAAAAATACCAGCCTGTACCAAAATAAAATATAGCCGTTACTACAATAAAAATACCAGCGGTACAAAAAAATAAAGCCGGTATTACAGTAAAAATACCATCTGTACAAAATTATCCCATAGGTTTCAATGTAAAAAATATTTCCTGTTTTTATTAAATATTTATTCAACCTTTTATTCTTTTTGCTTGCAGAAAAAGACTCTTTATTTGTTTTTTAGGATTTTTAGGCATTTTTGGTGAAATTTATTTTAAAACAATGAAGATTTTGTTCTTTGCCGAATGCAGTGTTTTTTTTTTCTTTCCTTCAGTCTGGCTGCGTCTATGGTGCTGAAACCTATTCAGTACCAAGGACAGCAGCTATTCTTGGTGCTGAAACCTACTCAGTACCAAGGACAGCAGTCCCACGGGGCTACAGAGCTCCGCAGAGATGCTATCCATGGTGCTGAACAGGTTTCAGCACCAAGACAGGGGGATTAGTCTTTTTTTTTTTAACCTTAATCTAAGTAATTTTAATTCATGTGTTTCACTTTCTGAAATAACTAATAAAAACAAAATACGAAATAAAAACAAAATACAAAATAAAAACGAAATATGATATAACTGATAAAAACAAAATACAAATTAGTTCGAAAAACAAATTACCAATAAAACCAAAATAACGAATCAACCCGAAATACGAATCACGGTAAACAAATAGAAAAATGGTGTGAACTGATCCGAAACAAAATATATTTTTTCTCTTTAACTCTAACGGCTAACAACAATTAAAATAATCCAAGTTGCTAATAAAGGAGAATTGAGCCTTTTACCTTTCTTAGATGTTCCCTATTACCAACATTTTATTATCATTATACCTGTATACAACAATACAACTTAAGATACACTGGCGACTGGATACATACCCAAACTCTGGAAGACCGCAAGGGAGGTACCTATCCATAAAAGTGGAGACAATACTTTGGTATCCAACTACCGACCAATATCACTGCTCCCTGTAATGTCAAAAATTCTGGAAAAATGTGTCTACACTCAATTACGTGATTATTATCAGTATCAGAACTATTTAACCCCAGATCAATCCGGCTTTCGTCCAAACCACTCAACTACAACTGCCCTTTTAAAAGTTTGTAATGATATCCAAGCTGGCATGGAACAAGGAAATCTAACTGGAGCCATCTTCCTTGATTTTGCCAAAGGCTTTTGACACAGTAGACCATGGCATCCTATTACAAAAACTTAAGAACTCTGGTATTGGTGATAGTACGTTAACCTGGTTCCAATCATATGTGTCTGATAGGTCTCAATTTGTGTCCATTTCTGACAGCACTTCCCTCCCCCTCCCAGTCACGTGCGGTGTACCACAAGGCTCGATACTTGGCCCCCTGCTATTCACAATATTCATAAACGATCTGCCCAATGTCTGCAAAGCTTCAACTGTACACATGTACGCAGACGACACTGTAATCTATACCAGCAAACCAAATCTCCCACAGCTGGAGGCCGTGCTGCAAGAACAATTCACAGGGGTAGAAAAGTGGATCACAAATAACAAACTTTTTCTAAATACTGACAAAACTGTTACAATGCTCTTTGGAACCGCACCTAAACTACACAAATTGCAAACACCCCATCTATGTGTTGGGACAAAATCAAATGGCACGCTGACCACAGTCACTTCTCTCAAATACCTAGGTATGTGGTTAGACCCAAATCTATCTTTTGGCCCCCACAATCGAAAAAACTCTCATCTAAACTCTACCCCAAACTAGGTGCCCTGTACAGAAACAAATCCTGCCTGAGCCCCGCGGTAAGAAAGCAGATTGTACAACAAATGCTTATGCCAGCCATTGAATACGGAGATGTAGTGTATGCAGCCGCCCCGAAAACGCACCTCCAGAAACTTACTACATTGTATAACTCATTCTGTCGCTTTGTGCTACAATGTAACTACATGACACACCATTGTGACATGTTAAAAGAACTAAACTGGCCATCACTGGACTCTAGACGCACCCTTCACCTTTCCAACCTGGTGTTTAAGAGCTTTTCTGGGAAGCTACCACCCTACCTGAATATGCTGCTTCCCCCGGCAGTTCCCTCATCCTATAACCTCAGATCCAGGACCAGCACCTTACTTGCAATACCGCAATACAAAAAGAAAATGGCTCGATCCTCATTTTCCTACAGAGCACCGCAAATATGGAATAACCTCCCAGACACCGTCAAATCTTCCCCCAGTCTAAAGTCCCTTAAGACTTCCCTATTAACATACCTCAATACAAAATGCACCTGTAAACATGTAACATAATGACTTTATTTCCTCCATATTTATTTTTCTGTTAATCTGTTATATTTGGTCTTGTGTTAATTTCTTGCATTTTACTATTTTGTATTTCTGTAACCACTCAATGTTCTCGAACCCAGGACATACTTGAAAACGAGAGAAATCTCAATGTATCCTTCCTGGTAAAATCCTTTTATAAATAAATAAATAAAATAAAATGTATGTTCATACTTTAAACTGTTTTGAACTTTGACAAAATTACTATCAGATCACAAATTTGGGTAGGTTTGATCATTCAGTAATGCCTTCATTTCATAATGTGTGGTGTAGATCAGTGGTTCCCAACCGAGGTCCTCAAGTACTCCTAACAGGCCAGGTTATCCAGATATCTGAAGCACAGCACAGGTGATATGATTTGCTGCTCAGTGATTGCAGGATTGAGTCTGCATTTCCTCATGGTAATCCTTAAATCCTGGCCTGTTATGGGTCCTTGAGGACCGTTGTTGGGAACCACTGGTGTAGACTTCAAATACAGAACATTAAAGCGGGGAGTGTCAGTATAGAGACTCAGCCAGCAGGCAGACAAAACCCAGTTAAGCAAGAAAACCCCCAATCTGACAGGCAGGTCCTTAGAATGGCCAGTACTAAGCTGAACAAAGTATATGAACAATACATGAAAATACTGAACCCACAGGGACAAGAGAAAGATCGCAGAACAAATAAAAAGCCAGAGGTTAATACATAGAATCCATATAATATATAACCATACAGGAAATATAGAGAGAAACCAAAGTCCAGATACCATAGCCAGAGTCAGTACACAGAATAAACATAAACCAATCAGGGACAAAAGTAGAAATTAGAAGCGAGAATACTGAGCCAGAAGTCAAACCAGGGGGATCAGGAACACTGATAAAAAGGAACCTACTGAGGGGTCACTAGGGACCACGGCAGGGCACAGAGCTCATTCAGTTGCTTCTACTTAAAGCCCTCCTAGGCATGGGCGTCCGTAGAAAGTTTTCCAGGGGGGGGGGGCAAAATTTGAATGGCATCCATGTTCTGCCCTTTTTTCAATGTCATGAAGGGGACAGTTATAAAATAAAGCGTGGTGATACAGAGGCTGCGAAACATGATGCAAGTCTAATAGAAGAATAAAGGTATAAGCGTCTGGTCTGAGTGTTGCATTTTCTAGTCTGTTAACGCTATTCAATGCACTGCTCTAGTCATACACCCAGGATCAAGGCACTAAAGTAAGCGTTTTTTAAAGCCATCTGTGTATACACCAGGGGTGGACTGACCCATCGGGCACTCGGGTGCTTCCCGAGGGCCCGCGGGTCAGTAGGGGCCCGGTTTTGTAAGGCAAGTTCCGACCACGGTGGCGCACTACCAAACCGCCTCGTCAGCGGCACTGCAGCGTGCCTACCTGGGCCCCACGTTCTAAAACAGGAGTGCACGCTACATTGATGTCGCCCCCTCATGTGATGCACGCGCGCATCACGTGGGGAGGTGGCGTCAATGCAGGGTGCACTCCTACTGTTTGAGAACATGGGGCCCAGGTAGGCACACTGCAGCGCCACCAACGAGGCGGTTTGGTAGTGCGCCGTCGTGGTCAGAACTTGCCTTACAAAACCGGGTCCCTGAGCTGCTGGGGTCAGTATATATCAATGTGTGAGCTACTGGGGGCAATATATATCAATGTGTGAACTGCTGGGGTCAGTATATATCAATGTGTGAGCTACTGGGGGCAATATATATCAATGTGCGAGCTGCTGGGGACAGTATATATCCATGTGCGAACTGCTGGGGGCAATATATATCCATGTGTGAGCTGCTGGGGGCAATATATATCCATGTGTGAGCTGCTGGGGCAATATATACATCCATGTGCCAGCTGCTGGGGGCAGTATATATCCATGTGCGAGCTGCTGGGGGCAATATAATGTATATCCATGAGCGGTGTGTATGAGTGAGTTTTATTGTTCTGTGCCACGGCCGTAGCTGCCACGAGTGTGTGACGGCTACCAGAGCAGAGCAGTGGCAGTTTGTAAGTCTGGAAGGGACACAATGGATTCTCCAACTCGCTGGGGGCCCGAGTGGATTTTATTAACTCGTTAAAATTTATAGTTGAAAATTGTGCAAAGAAATAAATTCTTTAACGCAACAATGTGCATGTGGGTGAATGACCATGGATTGCTTATGTCCATGGCCATTTATTGCAAACTAAATTTCCATATTTTTTCAACAGAGCTTTTAAAAGGGTTAAGAACTGCAGTCATTCTGAAGGGGATAAGAATTGTTTGTAAGCATTTAAAGAGTTAATCTGGTGAAATCTCTGTTTAAATGAATTTAGCTGCTGTTGTTGGTTCTTTTGTATTGTTTGAACATGATGTTTGGTGTGCTCTCTTCCTGGTTTGTTATATATATATATGTGACGGAACGGCCGCCACAGGATTTATTTAGTTTAATTTCATTCTTATTTTGTTATATTTCGTTTACCCTTTATTTATGGAAACTAATTTCCTTTGTTAGATTTAATGTAAAACTGTTGCTAGACTTCTAATTAATCATGTTTTTCCCCTGCACCGATCCTGCTAGTTTATGCTCAGTTATATTGTGTGGTTTTAAATGTATTGTCAATTGCTCATTTCTAGTTTTAAATAGACTTATATTTCTTTAGTTAAATGTGGTTTTTAAAAACACTACCCGCCACTAGAGTCAAATGCTTTCCTTCGTATAGAATGTACAATAGGTTTGTGTAACTTGTGGATTATGCAAAGGTGCTTTCTCTTTGTTTATGTTATCTGTTTACCTGTTCTGAAAGGCTGGGAGTCACATTGTCTCAGCCACCCACTATCTGATTCCCTTTACAATGGGTTATGTAAATCACTGTATGTGGTCACTGTGAGGTCAAGACTGCATCTGCATACAACCAGTGGACCCAAGTGAAGACTGCAGGCTTCTTTCAGGTCCTCTCAATGGTCTTGGAACCAACCAATCAGAACCTGGGCTATGGCTAGCCACTGTGCAGAATTCACTCCAGGGGTCTGGGGGCAGGCATGGGAGAGAACAATGGGACTGTACCATATAAAAGGACCATGTATGTTCTGCTTTTCATTAAACACTCTGATTTACCTTCAAACCTGTACTGAGTCACGACTAGTATTTGGGGAGGGCATAATCACTAAAGAAGCCAGCTTTACTGAATCCTTCGCTTCCAGACCATCCAGGGACCGCTGCCAATCTCTCTCCCACCTTGCTAGCTCGCTACCCGGCTAAGCTCTCCAGCAAGACTCGGCGCCACAGACGGAGCTACCCCTGCAGGGTAGCTGATCTGCTACAATATATATATATATATATATACGTATATAGTGTTTATTATTGCAGAAGCCACTTGCACATCACATCAATTCAATGAATTGCATGCCAGAGCCCCTGTGCCACATTCCCCATATGCAGCAAGGAATTCTGGATAGGATATGCAAATGACATCGGTCTCACTTTTCTGCATCCTGGGTCTGTTATTGCACAGAACCCTAAAATCAATGCTATGCCACACTGTGGCTTTCTAGCAGAGATAAGGTTTTATGCAACTGGTCAAAGCCACTCCTAGGATGACCAGTTGCAGTGGATGCTTGGGACCCGTAGGGCAGATCAGTATCTGCAAGGGTTGTGGTGGAGGACAAAAAGTGAGATAAAAGCCTCCACACTAGGGATGAGCCGAACACCCTCATGTTTGGTTCGCATTCGAACTCGAACAATTTAAAAAGTTCGAAATATGAACTCGAACTCGAACCGAACTCAATGCAAGTCAATGGGACTCAAAAGTTCGATTTTTAGAGTGCCCTCCAAGAGGGCATATATGCAAGATATTTGCCATAAAAGGTGTATAGGGGTCCTGGTAGTGCCCTGGGGGACAGGAAACAAGGACAAAAAGTAAAAAAAAAGAAGTTTTTAAAGGAACAGTGAGTTTTCCATAAAATAAGGGTTAAAAATTAAAACGAAAAATTCCTTCAAATATCATGCCTAGGAGGTCCCCATAACCTGCCTGTGAAGTGGCGGATTTGTAGGATGTATAGAAACATTGCCATCAGAGACCCACACAAGACACCTAGCCACCCTTAAGGGGTTAAAATGCACAGGGACTGGCTACTATCCTGTTAGATGAGGGAATGTATTAGGCCCCGTTCACAATGTGCGATTTATCCCTCAGATTTTGCCATGACGTCGCAGCGAAATCAGCGCGACGTCACACTGTGTAGCTTCTCCAATGCATTTCAATGGAGCTGTTCACATCTTGTCGTGCAACGTCATGCGTCGCGGTAGCATGTCGCTAGTACATGACCCTTTTTTTGAGATTTGCTATCTGCGATTTTGCGATTTGCATTGGTGGTGCTTTGCAAAAATCGCACAAAACTGCGACGTCGTATGACATCGTGCGACATTATTGCACTATGTCGCGAATATGAAAATTGTGCGGAAAATCAAGCGACTTTCAAATCGCACAGTGTGAATGGGGCATTATATGTATAAAGCAAGGCACATATGACAATGGATAGTCAGAGACTCTAGGGACTCAGCTTGTACGCTTTATGATAGACATTTGTAACACAATAATAATTGTATGCTCACATAGGCCCTTCGGGAGAGGTACATGGCATACAAATACTGGAATATTATGTTTAAATCTAAGATGTGTGATAAAGATTTTATTAATCCCTTGATGACAAATGACGTAACATCTACAGTACATCATTAATGATTGGCTTTACAGAGCCCTGGTCCTTAAGGGGTTAAACAGCATATCCGAGAGGATCATATAGTAGAAATGAACACTTCTTAGAATTCAAAACAAACAGTGTTTGTTCATACAGGTGCAGTCCACACCCAGTCTGCAAGCAATGTATCAAATTCTAATTGCGAATTAGAAGCACATGTTATTTCCAAACACTAATTAAACACCTGTTGTTTACGCCGTTTGAGAGCACAGGTCATTTAGAGGTGAGAATCTTTGCAGCTATAGTAGACGACATTAGGTATTTTTTAATTCAATATTTAATAAACCTTTGCTTATAATATTCTGCAGTGAAGAGTCTCTTTATTTCTAGATTTTTTAGTATTTTTTAAGCATTTTTTATACTTTTTTCAAAATGTTTTTTTCGAACTCGAACCGAACACGCCAAAAAGTTCGAAGTTCGCGAACTTTCGAACTGCCAATGTTCGAGTCGAACTCCGAACTGATCGAACCGAACAGCTCATCCCTACTCCACACTATAATAAGTGTGTTTATTATTGCAGAAGCCACTTGCACATCACAGCAATTCAATGAATTGCATCCCAGAGCTCCTGTGCCACAATCCCCATATGCAGCAAGGAATTCTGGGTAGGATATGCAAATGGCATCTGTCTCACTTTTCTGCATCCTGGGTCTGTTATTACATATACATATATTTATACACGCTCACCTTCCCTGCATACATACACACATATCTCCTCTCCTCATCCCTCTCCTCTTAGATTGTAAACTCTGGAGCAGGGTCCCCTCTCCTTTAGATTGTAAGCTCTGGAGCAGGGTCCCCTTGCCTCTTAGAGTGAAAGCTCTGGAACAGGGTCCTAAGAGGAAAGGGGACCCTGCCCCAGAGCTTACAATCTAAGAGGAGAAAGATTGTAAGCTCTGGAGCATGGTTCTTTCTCCTCTTAGATTGTTAGCTCTGGAGCAGGGTCCTAAGAGGAGAAAGGACCATGCTCCAGAGCTTACAATCTTTGTCCTCTTAGATTGTAAACTCTGGGGCAGGGTCCTTTCTCTTCTTAGATTGTAAGCTCTGGAGCAGGGTCCCCTCTGCTCTTAGATTGTAAGCTCTTGAGCAGGGCCCCCTCTCCTCTTAGATTGTAAGATCTGGAGCAGGGTCCTCATTCCCACTGCCCAGGGAAGGCCCTGCCTAGAGTGCCTGTATACTGCCAATATTGCCCTGGACTGTACCTCATGCAAGCTCTGTGAGCTTAACACAGGCCCCCACCAGATTGCTATTAATCATTTTGTGTCCCTCCTCTCCAGACAGATAAACTAGACCTCAGATCAGTGGAATCTCATAAAGACACTGGCATCAAGCGTAATAAAAATGTATTTATTTGACAATCATTACCTTTTTTCTTGAGTCCAGCATGTGGCCCATAGGAGCAGCTGCACCTGCATCTCAGCCCTGTCTCTCCCAGCATACTAAGTGAGTGGGAGCAGGTGGTGGATTGGAGGTGGAGTGGGGATGTGACGCTCATGCAGCCTAGTGGAGAGCAGAGGAACTGCAGCATTGCAGTGAATAAATTGTCATAATTTAAGCCTGGTGATCCGGGGGTAGCAAGTGCCCCCCTTGCCCCATGCTGCGGGCGCCTATGCTCTGACCAGGTGCAACAGTCCAAGATGCTAGATTGCCAGAATGGCGCCCTCTCTGTCCAGGAAACCTCACTGCAGCACCAACAGCTGGCATGACAGGGAGTCCTTCTAAGCAAACAAGTACAATTTTACTCTCACCATTGATAAATGAATACCATGTAGTCTTGACTGTAATAATATATATAGTTATTATTATTTTTATTATTATCATTATATACATACTATATTCCTCAGTTTCCTCAGCACTTTCAATAAGTATCAGAAATTAAACTAACAAAGAGGTGAAAAAGGCCTGCTTAGGTTCAATGAGTTTATGTATATTTGCCCCAAAATATATTCATTTGTTTCCTTACTGTCTGCCTATTAATTTAGGATGAGAGCTGTATAAATTATTCTGAAATGCAATGTGTTATACAAATTAGTTCCTCATTAAATCAAAATAGAAATGAGTAAATTAGCCCTAAGGCATTTACTTTTATTCACTTCAAAGGGGATTATAAGAAACCAAACATACACTATATTGCCAAAAGTATTCGCTCACCTGCCTTGACTCGCATATGAATTTAAGTGACATCCCATTCCTAATCGATAGGGTTCAATATGACGTTGGTCCACCCTTTGCAGCCATAACAGCTTCAACTCTTCTGGGAAGGCTGTCCACAAGGTTTAGGAGTGTGTTTTTGGGAATTTTTGACCATTCTTCCAGAAGCACATTTATGAGGTCACACACTGATGTTGGACGAGAAGGCCTGGCTCTCAGTCTCTGCTCTAATTCATCCCAAAGGTGTTCTATCGGGTTGAAGTCAGGACTCTGTGCAGGCCAGTCACTTTCATCCACACCGGACTCTGTCATCCATGTCTTTATGGACCTTGCTTTTTGCACTGGTGCACAGTCATGTTGGAAGAGGACCAGCTCCAAACTGTTCCCACAAAGTTGGGAGCATGGAATTGTCGAACATGTCTTGGTATGCTGAAGCATTCAGAGTTCCTTTCACAGGATCTAAGGGGCCAAGCCCAACTCCTGAAAAACAACCCCACACCATAATCCCCCCTCCACCAAACTTTACACTTGGCACAATGCAGTCAGACAAGTACTGTTCTCCTGGCAACCGCCAAACCCAGACTCGTCCATCAGATTGTCAGATGGAGAAGCACGATTCGTCACTCCAGAGAACGTGTCTCCACTGCTCTAGAGTCCAGTGGCGGCGTGCTTTACTCCATTGCATCCAACGCTTTGCATTGCACTTGGTGATGTATGGCTTGGATGCAGCTGCTCGGTCACGGAAACCGATTCCATGAAGCTCTCTGTGCACTGTTCTTGAGCTAATCTGAAGGCCACATGAAATTTGGAGGTCTGTAGCGATTGACTCTGTAGAAAGTTGGCGACCTCTTCGCACTATGCGCCTCAGCATCCTCTGAGTTTACGTTGTTTTACTCAGTTTACGTGGCCTTCCACTTCGTGGCTGAGTTGCTGTCGCTCCCAAACACTTCCACATTCTTATAATACAGCTGACAGTTGACTGTGGAATATTTAGGAGCGAGGAAATTTCACGACTGGATTTGTTGCACAGGTGGCATCATATCACAGTTCCATGCTGGAATTCACTGAGCTCCTGAGAGCGACCCATTCTTTCACAAATGTTTGTAAAAACAGTCTGCATGCCTAGGTGCTTGATTTTATACACCTGTGGCCATGGAAGTGATTGAAACACCTGATTCTGATTATTTGGATGGGTGAGCGAATACATTTGGCAATATAGTGTATATGTATATATTTTTTTCACTAGAAATATAAATACACAAGAATAATAGTAGTTAATGTTTATTTTTCTGTGGAAATTTGATGAAAAATATAAATTATTTTCATTTCATACTGTTAAAATAATTAAATAAGCACACATTCTTCCATTCTAGCGAGTGTTTATTTTACGTTTACTAAACAAATTATGCTTTTATATTTTGTATTAGAGATTCACTCTGGTCAAATTTCAAGAGTACTGGATCCATGAACGATCACTGTGAATACCAAAAATGGCGGAATGCATGCACAAAGCAAACAAAAATGGCCAAAGCCCAATACTTCAATGAAATTCTAAACAATAACATATCAAACCCGAGAAATTTTTGGAAAATCATAAAAAACATACAATCGCCCCCTGTCCACTCCCAACCAGCTGCTGTCAAAGTAAACAACCAAACCCTGCAACACCCCCTAGATGTAGCAAATGCCTTTAATAACTATTTTGTTGGATGCGCCAACACCCTGATTGCTAAGCTAGCAATTGAAACACATTCAGAAAGGCAGCACACAAGTCAGGTCCTTCCAACTGTGCAAAAACCCTGTATCAAAGGGAAATTCAGTTTTAGACCAGTGCCTGTCAGTGCCATTATTAAACCTCTGTAACCAAAAAATGAAACACCAGTCCGGACCTGACCAAATCCCAGCAATGCTGCTAAAAATCAGCGCGCCGGCAATTGCAAAACCTGTTGCAACCCTAATCAATGAATCACTGGCGACTGGATACATACCCAAACTGGATACATTCCCCCCCATCGAAAAACTTTCATCTAAAATTTACCCCAAACTAGGCGCCCTGTACAGAAACAAATCCTGCCTGAGCCCCGCGGTAAGAAAGCAGATTGTACAACAAATGCTTATGCCAGCTATTGAATACAGAGATGTAGTGTATGCAGCCGCCCCCCAAACGCACCTCCAGAAACTTACTACATTGTATAACTCATTCTGTCGCTTTGTGCTACAATGTAACTACATGACCCACCATTGTGACATGTTAAAAGAACTAAACTGGCCGTCGCTGGAATCTAGACGCACCCTTCACCTTTCCAACCTGGTGTTTAAGCGCTTTTCTGGGAAGCTACCACCCTACCTGAATAGGCTGCTTCCCTCATCCTATAACCTCCGATCCAGGACCGGCACCTTACTTGCAATACCATAATACAAAAAGAAAGTGGTTCAATCCTCATTTTCCTACAGAGCACCTCAATTATAGAATAACCTCCCAGACGCCATCAAGTCTTCCCCCAGTCTAAAGTCCCTTAAGAGCTCCCTATTAACATACCTCAATAAGGAATGTACCTGTAAACATGTAACATAGTGACTATATTTACTATATATTTATTTTCTGTTAATCTGTATATTTGTTTTGTGTTAATTGCTTGCATTTTACTACTTTGTATTTCTGTAACCATGTTCTTGAACCCAGGACATACTTGAAAACTAGAGAAATCTCAATGTATCCTTCCTGGTAAAATCCTTTATAAATAAATAAATAATCAAAATCTGACCATAATTTATTTATGTATTTATTTATATAAAGT
Source organism: Leptobrachium leishanense (assembly GCA_009667805.1). Classification (NCBI taxonomy): domain Eukaryota; kingdom Metazoa; phylum Chordata; class Amphibia; order Anura; family Megophryidae; genus Leptobrachium; species Leptobrachium leishanense. Next base: position 30,989,546 of record CM019073.1, on the reverse strand, counting down.
ACCTTGTTTTAAAATTATTACTATGGTAATAAAGTGACCCATTATACAGAGATCACATTGATTATTCACTAAGGCTCAGATTTAATTAACTCCCACAGCTAAAAATCTTTTCTTATAATACCTCAATATGTGCTGCTCGACTGTTGGCTGAATCAGCCAGACCTTAGCCATTGATCATGTTCTACAGCTTAGGCTGCGGTCACATGAGCACACTGAGTGCGTCCGTGTGACCGCTTTTTCCGGCGTCCGTTGCAGCTTTGTGATGGCTTGACAGGGAGGGCCGCACGGTGTGACGTGTTCCGCGCGGTACACCAGATGTGATTTAAGCCTTCCCATCAAAAAGCTACGACGGACGTAGGATGGAGCTACAAAGCTTGATTCTCTATAGGAGGATTGAGCTTTGTAGCACTGAATGCCCTAACTGCGCTCAGCGAGGTGGCCACACGGGCATCAGAGTGGAAGGAACGTCCACTCTCACGGATATACCTTCCGCTCCCAAGAACGCTCGTGTGACCGGAGCCTCAGAGAGTCATTGAACACAATAATTTATATGCTGATAGCAAAAATAATCTACATCCTACACAATAAGCACTAAAGGCTCACTTTAATTAGGCTTGAAATTCACAAATTTTTCTACAGCGATTCGATTAGTTATGAATTCGGCAGAATTAATCAAGAGCATTTCAATTCTAATAAAAATATGAGTCAATCAACGGCACTTGTGCCTACAGTATATGTACTAATTGAAATTTCAGCTTTGGTGATTCAAATAAAATTCATCAGTAAACCGTTTTTCAAAAAAATATGTGCTGAAAGGGGTTGAAAAATTGATTTGGGTGGAAACCCCTCTTTAAAACTTTTAAAATAGGCATGCTTAGTAGCAAAAATCAGTATTATGCTGGCTGAAAACATGCTTTCTAAACTTTTTACTGGCCTGCTTTTTTCAGAACAGCATCATTTTTTGATATTTGGCTGAGGATGGATTTTATTGTTGAATCAGCGGATAGCTAAATCACTCAAAAAAAAACAGCTGAAGGAGCACAACTATAAAACAAAAGAAAAACTATAAAACAAAGATAAATATATATATATATAAGATAAATATGTATAAGTGTACGCAGCTGCCCCTCAAACGCACCTTCATAAACTTACTACATTGTAGGGCTGCAACTAACGATTATTCTCATAATCGATTAGTTGGCTGATTATTATTTCGATTAATTGATTCATCAGATAAAAGAAAAAAAAATAGAAAAAAGTTTGTTTACTTGAATAACCACAACCCCTCCCCCTTTTTTCATACGTAATCTGTGTAGTGTATGTAACTTTCGTACGTACATAAGCAAATTGCGTATATTCTGTACTTTTCACACAAGTTATGCGAGTGCTTGGTCAGAGGGATGGGTTGATGCTACATGCGCAGCTTAAGCCCATGTTTGCTTTCTAAAATGAACGCGACTACAAGCACTTGGTCATAGATGATAATGTCAGCATGAAATCGGGGTTAATAAGCTAATGGGGTCAGGGTGCGTAGTGTGTCCCTTTTAAATAATTTTGTGAGCAAACTGAGTGGGAGGAGGGACTGGAGGTGGAAGGGAGTGACTTTGCTCAAGTGACTTGACCTGAGTGTGAGTGGGTATGGACAAAAGACCGGATCTGAGTGTGGAAGGGAGTTTGGGGAAAGGGACCAGACCAAAGGAAGGGAATGGCAGTTACCGACCAAAGAGGGTGTGGCAGGGAGGGTGGGGTGGTGGCACAGGACTCCAGCTTCTAGTAAGGATAAAACACAGGCATACAGCTCCTTCACCCAGTGGAAGTATCCTATTGTTAGTGTTATAGTTCTGCTACTGTTGTAAATGGAATAAAAACAAACTGGTTGTGTCTGACATAACCCTAGAACTAAATCATACCTAGTAAAGCAGCGGCGCGTCTTCTCCAATCAGCTCCGAAGCTGAGGTTATTTACAGTCTGACTCTAAACAGTGTGTGCTGTACACAGAATGATAAATCAACACCGATTAATTGATAATGGAAATAGTTGACAACTATTTTAATCATCGATTAGTTGTCGATTAATCGATTAGTTGTTTCAGCCCTACTACATTGTATAACTCATTCTGCCGCTTTGTGCTACAATGTAACTACATGACCCACCATTGTGACATTTATTTATTTACTTATTTATAAAGGATTTTACCAGGAAGGATACATTGAGATTTCTCTCGTTTTCAAGTATGTCCTGGGTTCAAGAACATTGAATTGTTACAGTCATTACAGAAATACAAAGTAATAAATGTAAGACATTAAAAACACAACACGAATACAATGATTAACATTTCGTGGGAAGGACTAGAACCTTGGGCTAATTAGTGTGATTGGCAAAGTGGAAGCAGCTGGAAAGGAAGCTACAAAATTTAGACCAGCACTGGGTGGGAGGGACAGCAGGCCCTGTGTGTCATGCCAGCCCCAGTAGCCTGCCTATAGCCACGCAGCTTGCTGTTTGCTCCTGACCTGAATTCCACTCAGGGGTTAATTCCTGTGCCCATTCCTGAGTGGTTGTGCATATAACCTGGACGCATCCTTCCCTCCAATGCTCTCTCATTCTGTTTCCACATCCTGTTATTGTGAGGTTCTGTGAGCTGCCTCTCCATCGTTTGTCTCAGTACATTTTATCCCTTGTTCTGTGATATTCCTGTGGTCCTAGTATCTGTGGTTCCTGTGACTGGACTTTATACTGCATAGCCCACTATCCATTAGGACTGGAGATTTGCCTGGATTCCTGTGTTCCAGTTAGCTACCTATCCTGAGAATCACCTTTGTCTGGCACTTGGTGATATTCCTGTGGAGTCTACAGCCCGTGACTACGTGGCCCACTATCCTTTGGGTCCTAGAGACTTTCTTGGCCGCCAGCCATCCATCCTGTGTCTGCTGATTAAGACCTTCATTCAAGGTATTGCTATGCAAGTGGAGTCTCCAGCTTCTGACTGCACAGCCCACCATCCTCAGCTTATTGTATACATTGCCTCTGTATATTGATACTCCTATATGCAAAGACTGTGTTATTCTGTTGTGCCTTCAATATACCTTTTATTACCTGCAATCCAAGTCTCCAGTGTCTGCTTACCTGCTCACCCCCAGCACTAGGGAAATAAACCAAACCATAAGGCCATGCCATGGCTCCATCCTGGCTCGAGCCTGACACTGTGCAGATGGTGACATGTTAAAAGAGCTAAACTGTCCCGTTTTTGGACATTTTGCTGATTTTCCATTTCTAACTATTGCTAAGTAATCGCTGTTTAACCTTTTCTTCCATATTCGAGCAGTCTTAAGATGATCTTTGTGATATTTCTCTTATTTTCTCTATTCCTAACTTTGAAGTCTCTATATACTATTCTAAGCTGACAAAGTATGGCCCTGTGCGGCCATTCTATTTACAGATGACTAGCTTTGGCCCTGCGAGGCCATTTTCTTTATGATTGTTTTGATGACTGTTTCAAAATAAAAAACTTTAAATATAAAAAAAAAAAAAAAGAGCTAAACTGGCCGTCGCTGGAATCTAGACGCACTCTTCAACTTTCCAACTTGGTGTTTAACCACTTCGCTGCGGTGGACGCGCTCAGCGCGTCCAACCGCATGTCACGTTCCGTGTCACGTTCCATGTCGGGTTCCGGCCGATCGCTGGCCCCCCCGGTGTGGGCTGACATCCTCGATGTCAGCCCAGCATCCGGAACCGCCGCCGGGCTAATTAGGTGTCATCGCGGGGGCGCGATGACACCTAATTCAGGCGCCCCCCCCGCATGTGCGGAGGAGGAGCCTGAAAGGGAGGGGGAAGGTCCTTCGGACCTCTCTACCTCCCGATCGGCGGCATTGCGGGGGTTAACCCAGGCACCATTTGGAAGGGCACAGCCTGCCCTTCCAAATGGTACCTGGCATTAACCCCTGGGGAGCCGGATCACGAATCGGCGCTGAAAAGCGCCGGTTCGTGATCCTTTCCCGGAGCTGGCCGACATCTTGGATGTCGGCCAAGCCTCCGGGAACTCCCCCTGAGGACTGGCGTCATCGTGCATAGCACGATGACGCCAGTCCTGGAGTTAACCCCTAGCTGCCACCAATGGTGGAGATAGGGAGTTCATTGGAACTCCCTATCTCCCGATCCGTGGCAGCTAGGGGTTAAAGTTTGGTATTGTTGGATCAGCCAGAGCATGGCCGTTCCAACGATACCAAACACGAAAGTGAAAAAGTTTGTAAAAAATAAAAAATAAAAAATAAAAAAAAATATATATTTTAAAAAAAAATTATAAAAAAAAAAATCAAGTTTTTTTTCTTTTTTTTTGGTTTGTTAATGCAGCAATATTGTTCCCATTTCAATTGTAATGTGAACAATGATGCTGCACTAACGATTTTTGTATGCGGTGCGTTTGTTAAAAATCGTGTAATTTTCCCCAAAAAAAATGTAACGAGACCCCATCTCTAATTTTTTTAACAAGCGCATCCCATACAAAATATAACCGCAATTGCTCGCATCTTAAAATGTGAAAAAAAAACACTTTACACATTGTAAATTATTGAAAAATCATATTTTATTGCATTTTTTGTTATAATATACAGACAGGTCATGACGTATACATATAATAATGACATATTATGAATCTGCCGAGTCTGAAGGAAATAACGATATATAATATGTCTGGGTCATATACTAAAATAAGCCTTAAAAACATGTTTAAACATGATGAGCAAAACCAGTAAAAATGACCTCAGCACAGGGGCGGGAAAAGCCTCAGCAGCGAAAGGGTTAAGAGCTTTTCTGGGAAGTTACCACCCTACCTGAATAGGCTGCTTCCTCCAGCAGTTCCCTCATCCTATAACCTCTGATCCAGGACCAGCACCTTACTTGCAATACCACAATACAAAAAGAAAGTGTCTCAATCCTCATTTTCCTACAGAGCACCGCAGTTATGGAATAACCTCCCAGACGCCATCAAATCTTCCTCTTAGTCTAAAGTCACTCAAGAGCTCCCTATTAACATAACACAATACGGAATTCACCTGTTAACATGTAACATAGTGACTATATTTCCTACATATTTATTTTCTGTTAACCCTTTCGCTGCTGAGGCTTTTCCCGCCCCTGTGCTGAGGTCATTTTTTACCTGTTTTGCGCATCATGTTTAAACCTGTTTTGAAGGCTTATTTTAGTATATGACATCGACATATTATATATCGTTCTTTCCGTCAGACTCGGTAGATTCATAATATGTCATTATTATATGTATACGTTATGTCATGTTTGTATATTATAACAAAAAATGCAATAAAATATGTATTTTCAATAATTTACAGCGTGTAAAGTGTTTTTTTCCACATTTTAACATGCGAGCAATTGCGGTTATATTTTGTATGGGGTGCGCTTGTTAAAAAAATTAGAGATGGGGTCTCGTTACATTTTTTTTTGGGGAAAATGACACCATTTTTAACAAACGCACCGCATACAAAAATCGTTAATGCAGCATCATTGTTCACATTATAATTGAAATGGGAACAATATTGCTGCATTAACAAAACAAAAAAAAAAAAAAAAAGTGTTTATTTTTTTTTTTTTAATTTTTTTTTTAATTTTTTTTTATTTTATTTTTTTATTTTTTTTTTTTTTTACAATTTTTTTACTTTCATGTTTGGTATCGTTGGAACGGCCATGCTCTGGCCGATCCAACGATATCAAAATTTAACCCCTAACTGCCACGGATCGGGAGATAGGGAGTTCATTGGAACTCCCTATCTCCACAGTTCGTGGCAGTTAGGGGTTAATGCTAGGACTGGCGTCATCGTGCTACGCACGATGACGCCAGTCCTCTGGGGGAGTTCCCGGAAGCTTGGCCGACATCCAAGATGTCGGCCAGCTCCCGGGAAGGATCGCAAATCGGCGCTTTTCAGCGCCGATTTGCGATCCAGCTCCCCAGGGGTTAATGCCAGGCATCATTTGGAAGGGCAGGCTGTGCCCTTCCAAATGATGCCTGGGTTAAGCCCCTGTGAGCCGCCGATCGGGAGGGAGAGAGGTCCGAAGGACCTCCCCCCCTCCCTTTCAGGCGCCTCCTCCGCACATGCGGGGGGGCGCCTGAATTATGTGTCATCGCGGGGGCGCGATGACACATAATAATGGCGGCCACTGCTCCGGATGCCGGGCTGACATCCAGGATGTCAGCCCGCACCGGAGGGGCCAGCGATCGGCCGGAACCCGGCCGAACGCTGACCCCAATGCGAGGACGCGCTCAGCGCGTCCTCCGCATACCAGCGGGAATGCTGAGGACGCGCTGAGCGCGTCCTTAGCATTGAATTGGTTAATCTGTATATTTGTTTTGTGTTAATATCTTGCATTTTATTACTTTGTATTTCTGTACCTACTGTAAAAATTCAATGTTCTTGAACCCAGGACATACTTGTCAACGAGAAAAATGTCAATGTGTCCTTCCTGGTAAAATCCTTTATAAATAAATAATAAATAAATATGTATATATATATATATATATATATATAAAGTATCCCGATTTTGATAACAATTATATTATTTTAAACTTAAAAAGGCAATTGATCCACCTCAATTGCAGTAGTGTTTTCATAGTATATAAATTATATGTTAAATAGGATTGTGACCATGGGCTATGGAATATTTTTGCCAGTAAAGGCTTGTCAACGGTAATAAACACATGGGTGGCGCACAACAGTCCCACTCAACAGCAGCTCACTAAGCGTATAAACTATTCCAAATCTCTTGGAAGAATGACATAACTTCCTCCTCCTGATTATAGCGATCGCAACTTTTACAATGATATAAGCACTTTATTTAAAGGCCTTTTCGACCTGTTATATCCTGTCCCAGGATGCACGAATAAGTAATCTTGTATTTTTATAACTTACACTTTTAATAATTTTCTAACCTTATTAAATTTGTACTTTTTCTGAGTCAGTGGGAAAAAGGCTTCTCTGTCCCACATCACCAAGCCTCCGTGGGATCAGCAAGCAGCTTTCTTGTCAAGCCCCCGGGATAAAGAAAGCTTAAACTTGTATATTCAAGTTCAGCCCATTCATTTTTAATCACATATTCTTAAATGTGTAGTCAACGCAATTTAAGTTAAGCATATGTTGTGTGAAAAGCGAGGGAAAATTTCTAATATATTATGATTTAAATTGACACGTATATAAATATGCTTAATCAATAAATAACATACACTGAGACAATTGTTCTTTTTTAACCCTGTCACTTGCAAAAATGTGTAAACTTGATTTTGCATTTTAATACAATTAAATACAAAAAATGTGCATGTAAAACCTGTGACAGACCGCCTGGCACCCCGACTGTGTACCTCCACCAGACTCTAGTTTTCTCCAAGTGGCAACCTGAAATCAAGGAACCTCAGCCCAAACCTCCCTAAGTTACCAGTCAGAACCAGTAACATTTAAAGTCGGACCACGAACTCCCACAATAATAAATATTTACCCCAACTGCCCCAGTGATGACTGTGTCTGTCACAAAACCCAAATTGCATACATTTTTAAAGCAAGATTATCAGGGCCCTTGTGTAGAAACACAATTCTCAGTGAGATCTCACTCCTGTCACTCTCCGGGTTATTCAGAGAGAGGTGAAAACCAGGAGAATGACTGGAGAAGTGAAGATTCTAAGTCAAAATAGCCAAACCAGAAAAATTCTCCCGTTTATCTCACTTTCCAAATCGGCTATTTTGACCTAGAATTTTCACTTCTCCAGTCATTCTCCTGGTTTTCACCTCTCTGAGAATAATCCTGTCTGTGTTACTGTAAAGAAAGTAAAAGAGCATTCATTGTAACAAAAAGTTCATCAATGTCACTGCTGCATCCAGGGCCAGACTGAGATCTCTATGGGCCTAGAGCTGAAGATTTTGGTGGCTTTTTTTTATATTTAGTGAAATGGAAACATATTTTAGATTATTTGATAATAGTTCAGATACAGATATATCTAACCAAGCAGATACTGTGTGAGTAAGTTTCCATTCAGATTTCAATCATTTACAGCTTGTAAAATTATTATTTCACATTTTATCAACCAAACATTTGTGGTTATATATTCTATGACATTTTGAGAATTTTTTTTTTTTTAAATGCACAGTTTTATTTTTCAAAATCAGGATACAGAATCAGTAAAGGAGGGGGGAACATCCAAAGAAATAGAAAAAGGGGTAACAAATATCTAAATCTTATCAATTAAATCAAGTGTAATTATTTCAAAGAACCGTGTTCATTGCAATAGCAAAGTATGCCAAATTTCAAATGAAATGATAAATGAGGAACCTAGAATTACTTATGGGAGACAACCTAAGAAATAAAAGTATACATCTATAACGTGGGTAATATGCCGCCATCAGAGACTGTATCTTTGTTACTATTAATTACTTTCAAAAGGAAACGACGAGGCAGGTTGCAAATCCCAAACCATAGTCTGTGAGTTCTTTGTTTGGAAGGCAAGAATTCCGCGTTCCAAGGTAGAAACGCGGGGCGAGTGCGCATGCGCAAAATGGCGAGCGCAATGCACATATTATTAATAAGTGAGGGGATCACCAAATTCAGCGTTCCAGGGTGGAACGCAGAACGAGTAGACATATGCAAAATGGCAGGTGCCACACTCTGCACATCTGATGGTAATTATACTCTAATTCGATCTTAAGGGTTTAATTGTTTAATTACTTTTATGAAATTCATTGTATAAACAGGCAGCAGCAAGAACAGTATTGTAATCTCCAGCTGAGGAAGCCATTAATGGCGAAACGCGTGTTGGTAGATATAATCTGTCCATTTTTAAACATATAAATGTTTTTAATTTGAATTTGATTGCTGTCTGCCTTTTCCTGAAAAAGAAGGTTTGGGGAACTCCTGTATGATTCCCTGCGCAAATTGTGACTGAGCCGATAGAGGCTCATTGTTTGTGAGTTTAAATTTGGCTTCTCCTTAAACTGCTAAGTTATTTGTGATTTACTGCACCAAAAGGTGCCTTTTTCTGGTCTTGTCAATTTTACTGCAGTACCATTTTTGACGACACTGGAGGAACAGACCGGAGGGTATACGGGCACCTGACATAAGTCCCCGCTCGCTATAATCCTGAGAGCCGGCTGTAGGCTCCCCAGAATGTGAGTTGAATACGAATATAATTTATCTCCATCTGGTGTTGGTGTACTGTGCAATTTTGGTCGTTCTCTCTGCTCTCTCCTGCAGTACACATCCCGTTACCTGTATCATTAACCACTTCAATGCTAAGGACGCGCTCAGCGCGTCCAACCGCATGTAGCGTTCCATGCGGTGGACGCACTGAGCGCGCCCTCTCTTTGGGGCCAGCTTTCGGCCGGGTTCCGGCCGATCGCTGGCCCCCCCGGTGTGGGTTGACATCCTCAATGTCAGCCCAGCACCCGGAACTGCCGCCGGAGTAATTAGGTGTCATCGCGGGGGCGCGATGACACCTAATTCAGGCGCCCCCCCGCATGTGCGGAGGAGGCGCCTGAAAGGGAGGGGGGGAGGTCCTTCGGACCTCTCTCCCTCCCGATCGGCAGCGTGCAGGGGGTTAACCCAGGCACCGTTTGGAAGGGCACAGCCTGCCCTTCCAAATGGTACCTGGCATTAACTCCTTGGGGGCCTGATCACGAATCGGCACCGAAAAGCGCCGGTTCGTGATCCTTTCCCGGAGCTGGCCGACATCTTGGATGTCCGGGAATGCCCCCTGAGGACTGGCGTGCATAGCACGATGACGCCAGTCCTGGAGTTAACCCCTAACTGCCACCAATGCTGGAGATAGGGGGTTCCAATGAACCCCCTATCTCCCGATCCGTGGCAGTTAGGGGTTAATGTTTGGTATTGTTGGATCGGCCAGAGCATGGCCGTTCCAACAATACCAAACATGAGTATTAAAAAGTTTTAAATAAAAAATTTAAAATAAAAATAAAAATATATATATTTTTTTTAAAAAAATTATAAAAAAAAATAAAAAATTTTTTTTCTTTTTTTGGTTCGTTAATGCAGCAATATTGTTCCCATTTCAATTATAATGTGAACAATGATGCTGCACTAGCGATTTTTGCGTTTGTTAAAAATTGCGTAATTTTCCCCAAAAAAATGTAGAGACCCCATCTCTAATTTTTTTAACAAGCGCACCCCATACAAAATATAACCGCAATTGCTCGCATGTTAAAATGTGAAAAAAAAACACTTTACACGTTGTAAATTATTGAAAATTCATATTTTATTGCATTTTTTGTTATAATATACAGACAGGTCATGACGTATACATATAATAATGACATATTATGAATCTACCGAGTCTGACGGAAAGAACGATATATAATATGTCTGGGTCAAAGTGCGCCCTCTCTTTGGGGCCAGCTTTCGGCCGGGTTCCGGCCGATCGCTGGCCCCCCCCCGGTGTGGGTTGACATCCTCAATGTCAGCCCAGCACCCGGAACTGCCGCCGGAGTAATTAGGTGTCATCGCGGGGGCGCGATGACACCTAATTCAGGCGCCCCCCCGCATGTGCGGAGGAGGCGCCTGAAAGGGAGGGGGGGAGGTCCTTCGGACCTCTCTCCCTCCCGATCGGCAGCGTGCAGGGGGTTAACCCAGGCACCGTTTGGAAGGGCACAGCCTGCCCTTCCAAATGGTACCTGGCATTAACTCCTTGGGGGCCTGATCACGAATCGGCGCCGAAAAGCGCCGGTTCGTGATCCTTTCCCGGAGCTGGCCGACATCTTGGATGTCCGGGAATGCCCCCTGAGGACTGGCGTGCATAGCACGATGACGCCAGTCCTGGAGTTAACCCCTAACTGCCACCAATGCTGGAGATAGGGGGTTCCAATGAACCCCCTATCTCCCGATCCGTGGCAGTTAGGGTTTAATGTTTGGTATTGTTGGATCGGCCAGAGCATGGCCGTTCCAACAATACCAAACATGAGTATTAAAAAGTTTTAAATAAAAAATTTAAAATAAAAATAAAAATATATATATTTTTTTTAAAAAAATTATAAAAAAAAATAAAAATTTTTTTTCTTTTTTTGGTTCGTTAATGCAGCAATATTGTTCCCATTTCAATTATAATGTGAACAATGATGCTGCACTAACGATTTTTGCGTTTGTTAAAAATTGCGTAATTTTCCCCAAAAAAAATGTAAAGAGACCCCATCTCTAATTTTTTTAACAAACGCACCCCATACAAAATATAACCGCAATTGCTCGCATGTTAAAATGTGAAAAAAAAAACACTTTACACGTTGTAAATTATTGAAAATTCATATTTTATTGCATTTTTTGTTATAATATACAGACAGGTCATGACGTATACATATAATAATGACATATTATGAATCTACCGAGTCTGACGGAAAGAACGATATATAATATGCCTGGGTCATATACTAAAATAAGCCTTCAAAACACGTTTAAACATGATGAGCGAAATCGGTAAAAATGACCTCAGCACAGAGGCGGGAAAAGCCTCAGCAGCGAAAGGGTTAAGAAGTCTATCGTTTGAAGACAAGAATTATTGTGTTTATGGACATACAGCGTGTCTATCCCACTTTCTTATGGATTTAGGTCTTTAAGCGCTGTGTTGTAATTCTTTTATTTAGTTACTAGGTGGAAAGCCTGCCCAGAGGGCAGTCTATTGTTAAGCGAAGCAGCTCACATGGGTAGATTTGCCCCAGCTCACATGGGTATAATTGCCCCAGCTCACATGGGTATAATTGCCCCAGCTCACATGGGTATAATTGCCCCAGCACACATGGGTATAATCGCCCCCAGATCACATGGGTATATATTCCCCAGCTCGTGGATATTGCCCCAGCTCGTGGATACTGCCCCAGCTCGTGGATATTGCCCCAGCTGGTGGATATTGCCCCAGCTCGTGGATATACTGCCCCAGCTTGTGGATATACTGCCCCAGCTCGTGGATATACTGCCCCAGCTCGTGCATATTGCCCCAGCTCGTGGATATTGCCCCAGCTCGTGGATATTGCCCCAGCTCGTGGATATACTGCCCCAGCTTGTGGATATTGCCCCAGCTCGTGGATATACTGCCCCAGCTCGTGGATATACTGCCCCAGCTCGTGGATATATTGCCCCAGCTCGTGGATATACTGCCCCAGCTCGTGGATATACTGCCCCAGCTCGTGGATATATTGCCCCAGCTCATGGATATACTGCCCCAGCTCCTGGCTATACTGCCCCAGCTCGTGTATATACTGCCCCAGCTCGTGGATATACTGCCCCAGCTCGTGGATATATTGCCCCAGCTCGTGGATATACTGCCCCAGCTCGTGGATATACTGCCCCAGCTCGTGGATATACTGCCCCAGCTCGTGGATATAGCCCCAGCTCGTGGATATACTGCCCCAGCTCGTGGATATACTGCCCCAGCTCGTGGATATAGCCCCAGCTCGTGGATATACTGCCCCAGCTCGTGGATATACTGGCCCCCAAGCTCTCATGGATATGCCCCAGCTCAGACCCCAGACCAGACATGGGGCAGCTGTTCGAATGCTCTATCGGCATTCGGACAGCCGCCCCTGGAGCTCTCAGCTGCATACTTACCTTCCTGAGTGGCGAAGGGAAAGTTTCCCCGCTTCCGCTCGTTGAAGGACCCAAGCCGCGGTCAAGTGGGACTCCCACGCGGCTTGGGTCCTTCAAAGAGCGGAAGCGAGGAAACTTCCCTTTGCCGCTCAGGGGTTGGATGCACACGCGGCAGCCGGGTAGAGGCTGCGAGCGCATCCGGCTCTACAGGATGCGCGCGCAGCCTCTACCCGGCTGCTGCGTGCGCATCTTGTAACCGCCGCGGCAAGCGCACAGCCGGCTCCTGCCGCGGCGGTTGCATGTGCGCGCAGCCAACCACCGCTGGTTGCGCGCGCAAGCGCAGTAGGGGTTTGGCGACGGACACGCCAGCCCTTACTCTTTTATAGTATAGGATTGTCCAGGTATATAGAGAAACCTTCGTACACAACATTCAGCGAGTGGTTTAGACACTCGTCTCCGGTGGGCGCTTCACCCCTCTCTCTGTTCTGTATTTAATTTATTTATGGTAAATCGCTCAATAACTCATCTCCTCCCTACATTTCTTCATTAACCCGCAAGCACGTCCCATCCAGACAACTCCTGTCGTCAGGCAATCTCCTCGTGTTATCTGTCTACACGTGCACGGCCAACTCTCGCCTCCAAGACTTTTCACGGGCAGCACCAGTCCTGTGGAATGACTTGCCTCGCCCGATCAAACTCTCCCCTGATCTTCGGCCTTCAAGAAATCCCTCAAAACCCATCTCTTCAGATTAACGTACCACATCACTGACGCAACTCATCCCCCTGCATAAGATCGACCCACACATGATTGAAGTTGCTTCTATGGCTCCACCATTCCCAAACCACTGGCAGTAATGATCCTGCTATCTAGTAATATTCCTCTTGTCTTCCTCAACCCCAATCCCTCTAGACTGTAAGCTCCTATGAGTAGGGCCCTCTACACCTCTTGTTTCCATCATATATCCACTTATCTCGTTCCCTTTGATTATTGTAAAGCGCTGCGGAAACTGTTGGCGCTATATAAATGATGACAATAATGATAATCATCATCCATGACTTCTAATGGTGACAAAAACTTTTTGTGCTCTCACATATCACAGGTTTGCCTTCTTTGTTCTGTATTTACCTTCATAGGATGGTTGAATGAGAAATTCTAAGGCCTTCACATCCTCTTGCTGGACCTTTCATTATTTTGACCATAGAAGCCAACTAAGCAGTCATAAGGGGCGTAATTACAATGGATCTGACATGATATATTATTCTGTGACTGCCTCTCAGCTGCAGAGAACATAGGAAACGGAACAAGTAACCAGAACGTTCCTCATTGGGAGAGATAATTTCACTTTAATAAAAGCTACGTTTCAGAGGAAGACACAGACGACTTAACCTTTTGAAATTGAAAGTAGGCGAGCGAAGCTTACCACAAAAGCCTATTGAAGTTGTAGCACCTGTTTAAACTAAGTTGGCCTCTGAGAAGCATTTATAACTGTGTCTTTGTCAGCCCACTCACTATAGAGTTCATGCACTTCCACTAACTGAAGTGAACATTTCTAGCGTGCTGGAACTGCCAAGCAATAAAGGGAACTTCCTGTAGAGTTGTTGTTTTGTCAAAAACACAACAGGGAGCTTTGGCAAACCCGATGCTCTTTTACAATTATCTCTGGCAATGCTTTTTATCGTTACACAAAGACGCCTGGCATTGGTTTGCTTAGATACTCAGAGCTATAAAATGTCCTATTACAAGGAAAGATTTTTATTGGCTTGTTCCAGGGAACCCAGTATCTGTGGATACATTTCGTTTACGTATTTGCAAGGAAAGAGATAAAATATTTGTTCTAATGTAAACAGAGCCAAGAGTCGCTGAAGCTGCTGACTAAGGCTAGGGACAGATGAGCGCATTTTCTGCAGCCACCGTCAAAATGTACGTCGATGCGTGCGCAGCATTTTTTCACGAATACGCTTAAGTGGTCAGACGATGCGCAATTCTGGACGTATTTCATGACGGTGGGGTGAAAAGAAGTCTAGGGAAATCCGGCTGTTTGAACGTTATGTTGGCGCACACTAGCAGCGTCTGACGTCTCCTAATCACGCAACACGCTGCTATGCGGCCGCAGCGCACTCTGTACGTCAGTACCAGCGTTTAACGTTCTGATAAAAATGCGTTCATTTGCTGGTTGCGTGGTGTCGGCGCACTTTCGTACGCACGTACTGCGTATATTGGCCGTCATTGGCCGTTATGTGCTGCTACTGCCGCCGTGATTTAGTGCGCCTGCACGCGCGTTCCGACTGCCCCACTCTGACCCTAGCCTAACACTAGCAAAAAGACGTAAACATAAAGGATTGCCATTCTCTATGTACAAAAACCAACCGTGTAAGTTATTCAAAGGACAGCGTCGATGAAAGCTCTTTTGGATGTAATAATCAACATTAGGAGGATTATTCAAGCATTTTAGACGAAGGACAAGGGAGAAACATTTACTGTCGCATATTGATACAAAAATGAGGAATGACATTAAACATATAAAGAACTATTCACTGAACACAAAAGCATGACTAAAAAATATGAATTAGCTGGAATAGTGAGCCGTGCCTTCTCGTTTATCAGTCGGGAATTCACTAAAGAGATACCTGGCTAAAAAGACACTTTATTTAGACGTGTTTATTCTGATTTGGTTGCATATTGTTTGCCATTACACATTTGCACAAGCCTAAAATTTGATTAATCTGTATTTTGTTGGACTGTTGTTTCAGTTTGTCCTAAATTTAGACAAGATATTTTGACACATAAAAAAACATTCATTGTTGGCAGATTAAGCTGTGTGTGCCTGTGCACTGCATGTACTCATACTGTGTATAACCGCATGAGCCCAGAATGTAGTGATATTAAAGGCACACAAACAGGTAATGTTCCAGACTAGAGAGGGAGTTTACTGCAGGTAGGTTCACAGGAATAACATAACACCGCAGGGCAGGTCATTTAGCTATGCAAGTATGAGGGGCAAGGCAGAAATCAGGCTGGACACTAGACATGTGCACAACACAAAATTTCGTTTTGAACTAATGGATTAGTCCTAAAATGCAATTTATTTAGTTGCTAAAGAAATTCGTTTTCAGTTCTTTAGTACGAAAACGAATTTCATTCATCCGAAAACCAATGGATACAATTACTATTGTAGTGGTGGCTCCTCAGAGGGCTGAGATCGCTGCTTGTTACAGTATCACTCACTCTCAGTACAATGTGGGCCATATTACATAGTTGGTGCTAACTTAACCAGAGCTGTTGTAAACTTCCCAGAGCCATTATAGCCTATGGAGGTTTTCAGTTTACAACAGCTCTGGTTAAGTTGGCACCAACATTGTAATACTGCCCCGTGTCAGGCAAAGCTGTTACAGTAACTGACTGCTGCTCATCACAGCGCTCAGAGTTTCAGTAAAACTAGTAAATAATATTTTTATATATAGGAGGTTAGAACAATATTATTCCTGTTTTACTGAAACTCTGAGAACTGTTACAGTCAGTTACTGTAACAGCTGAGACTGATACATTGTACAGAGATAATGTAACAAGCAGCCGATCTCCGCGCTCACAGCCACTGCATTTAAAGGGCTAAAAAAAAAGGCTCCTCTCTGTATAATGTTTAGAACATCCTCCTGCATTAATTAATGTCCCTCTCTGTATAGAACATCCTACTGCATTGGCATGTGAAGGGTGCAGAACTTCAGATGTTGCAATGTTGCGCTCTTCATTGCTGGTCTCCTTCACTCATCAATGTAATATCACAAAAAGGACTGCAACTAAAATGTAGTGCATTTTATTTTAGTTTCTTTCGTTTTTGGTACTGAGCAGTTTCGTTTCTCTTGAGTCATACTACAACTAAATTATCCCAAAATTCGGACTAAATCGTTTTAGTACTAAAACGAATGCACATGTCTACTGGACACACAGGGGCTGGGTAAAGCAGAAATCAGGCTGGACACACAGGGGCTGGGTAAAGCAGAAATCAGGCTGGACACATGGTGACTGGGTAAAACAGAAATCAAGCTGGACACACAGGGGCTGGGAAAAGCAGAAATCAGGCTGGACACACAGGGGTTGGGTAAAGCAGAAATGAGGCTGGACACATGGGCTGGGTAAATCAGAAATCAGGCTGGACACACAGGGGCTGGGTAAAGCAGAACTCAGGATGGATACATGGTGGCTGGGCAAAGCAGAAATCAAGCTGGACACATGGTGGCTGGGTGAAGCAGAAACCTGGCTGGACACATGGTGGCTGGGTGAAGCAGAAATCAAGCTAGACACATGGCTGGGTGATGCAGAATTCAGGCTGGACACATGGTGGCTGAGCAAAGCGGAAATCAGACTGGACACATGGTGGCTGGGTGAAGCAGAAATCAAGCTAGACACATGGGTGGGTGAAGCAGAATTCAGGCTGGACACATGGTGGCTGAGCAAAGCAGAAATCAGGCTGGACACATGGTGGCTGGTTGAAGCAGAAATCAGGCTGGACACATGGTGGCTGGTTGAAGCAGAAATCAGGCTGGACAGTGGACACAGGGAGGCTTGGTGAGGCTGAAATCAGACTGGACACATGGACGCTGGTCGAGGAACAGGAAGGCAGTGGTCTCTGGAATCACAGCAGGATATGGGTGAAATGGGTACATCAGTATATGGGCAAAAAGGAATCTGAATACCAGAGGTGGCGTGTCCAGGCACCTAAAAGCTTATATAAGAATGGCCTGAAAGGAGCTACTCTCCCCACATGAGGCAGCTCAGCCCTCCAGTGATAGCAGAGCCAGGCTATCCTGTTTTCCTAAGACCCCCTTTTCGCCCTTATGCTGGGTTCCTGACAACAGCTTTCTCACTGCTCAACTAATTATTTTTTACGCCCTCACCTGCTCAGAAGTGAAAAATTTCAACGGAAAGTGGGTAGGCTGCCAGGAAGCCCAACCACTCACAAACCATATGGTCTGCAAAGATAGAAGGCCCAACCACTGCCAGTGATTGAGAGGATAATTCAGTGGAGGATAAATTGGAGAAGCACAAACAGCTCGCCTGCTCTGATTTAACCCCTTACACACTAGCCATGGGTGGCAAGATATGGGGGCAGGGATAAGTTGGGCTGCCAAGCAGCCCACCTGTTCTGATTTCAATGCAATGCATATGATTTGTTTTTTGGTTGATCTTTTGGCCCATCCTTTCAACAATTCAGACAAATCTCAAATCATTTTAAATCTAACGCACATGTGTAGATGCCTTTCAGTTGGTTATAAAATTGTCATATGCTATAATCGAATGTTTCAAGAAGTATATTGTGCATGCATATGACTGCAAACCATTTATCCATAATAATAATCAAGACTTCTTGCAGTACCCAGGTTTGGTGATGTACAGTAAAAAATAAGTGTAACCAAGTGCTAAAAAAATGCACTGTAGAAGAGAATCTATATACTGTATATAAATATATATACTGTAAATATATATATATATATATATATATATATATAAAACCTTTATTGACAATATTAAGAAAAAAACGTCATAACAAAAATAATAAAAAAAAACAGTACACGCAAAAAACAACCACTAGTACCAAACAAGGTTTACATTTCCTCTAACACAAGGATCTCAAACTCTGACCCCCCAGTTGTTGAATTCCTACAATCCCCAGAATTCTTTGAATGTAATTGATGGCCAGAGAATCAAAGGAGTTGTAGTTTAGAAACATCTGGGGGGCCAGCGTTTGAGAACCCTGCTCTAAGACACACAGGGTAATTCAAAGAGCTCCGAATAGTGGCCGAAAGGTAACCGAACGCTGAAATTCAGCATACGCTTACCTTTCCTGGCCATTCAGCTATCCAGAGAGCAGGCAGTTCGCCAAATGTTGGCGAATTGCCTGCACATACGGTGCCTGTTCGTTGCCTGTTTGAGGGCAGTGAAATCCCCATAGAGAAGCAAAGCTTCGTCTATTCAGAGAACACAAAACAGCTGAGAAAAGTTGCCGAAATGCCATGCCATTCGGTGGTTTCATTCGGCAGGTTTATTCAGGCGAATCCCATAGGCTTTAACGTTAACAAATTTCCCGTTTTAATGCATTATCTAATAAACTGTTGATTATAATATTCTGCAGTAAAAAGTCTCTTTATTTTTAGATTTTTTTTAGGACCTTTTAGGCATTTTTCGGGATTTTTTTTGGGAATTTTTTTTTCAGTTTTTATTTAAATTGTTTTTCTTTTTTCTGTAGCAGCCCTTTTTATTATCTTTTCCTGGACCTCATATGTAAATTTCAGACATTTTCGTTCAGTAGTTTCTTTGCAAACAGCGTTTCACTTTTCAAACATTCAAGCATACTGGTTTTTTTTTTCACTCCATTCATCTGCGGTGTCGACTTTTTCCGGCAGCTGCTCTGCGCTGTGATCGCCGGCTGCTCGGGTTTCTCCAGCGTGTTCGGCGGGGTTAATCCAGATGATTTTGTGGGTTTCGGTGTGCGTTCGCCCTCGTTTTACGGTGAGTTTTCGGCGGCTTTGCGGCTGCTTTTCCCTGTACTACGACGGCCCTGTGGTGCTTGCTGAATACACCGCAGGGTCGCCGAAATGGGATCGGCAAATCACCGAATTGAAGAGAACGAAATGTCACCTAACGTGCGGTAACTTTTCGATTCTCTTTGATTAACCCTGTAAGCCATGAACCTGACCTCATTATATCAAGGGAGGTTAGTGGAGTATAGGGAAATAAAAGTTTAAAAAAACAACAGAAAATGAAATAAAATGACCCCCAAAAACAGTAAGTAATATCAATTGTCTACCTTTAATTGAAACTCTAGCTTTGGATTAAATTGGACACATTTTTACGAATACAATACATATATCAACTGTGTTTTCGTTTCGTTTTATTACGTTTTTTTCTGCTCACTCTTTGCACATTTCTATTCATTACAATTGATTGATAGAAGTTTTTAATTAATGCAACGTATCCACCAAACAAAACTGCCAATTAAGAAACCTTATTATGTTTGCAGGGTGATTTGGGCTGACCCGTTTCCTAGCTTGCTTTTTTATCCTAGAAGCAGTCAAAGTACAATCTATTTTCATCCACGTTTTTGTAAATTGCTATTTTCAACTGTAGAGGATTAAGCACTTGAGAAATTGCTTATTTTAGGCAAAACAAATGACATCTCAAGTAATTACTGTATACTTTGGCTTTTTTTTTTAGACTAGCATAACCTAAATTCCATAGTAATTTCCAACTACTGTAATTACACCTGCTGGCAAGAAAACCGACAGATTTCTAAAAATATTGTGCGTGGGGAGAAAGTATATTTAGCATTAAAATAAAATGTTTGCGCATTATAGATCTGTACATCATGTAAAATAATCCCCAAACATTTAGGCTCTATTAACCCCTTCACTACCAAGTGATTTCGCAAAATCACCGTTGCCAGAAACCAGTGGTTTTTTGAAAAATCTTTTTTAATAAATTGTACAGTAATACCTATTACTATAATAAACTATTTGGCCAGTAAATGGCGCTATGTACTGCCAAATTGAGTTACAGACGTTATAAAGCAGATCTATTTTCTTCTATTTTTCCCTGCGTCGGCTGCTGACAGCTCCTGAAAGCCTGATATTTCAGAGCTTTGAGCAGCTGGTGTTACAGTTTTAGCTCTTTGGGCATTATGCACACAGGGCTAAAGCTTTGGGGGCACCTTCTGCAGCCCAAAAGCTAACGAAATTTGTTTGCGGCAGACGAATTTAGTTTGCTTTTGGGCTGCAGATCAGCATACTGAGATATCTCGATATCAGGGCACCAGATGGTGCCTTTGAAGTATGAGATATCTCTATCAGTAGTGAAGGGGTTAATGATAAAAGTGCTATTACACGTCAAACGTTAACTTCAACTTTAGACTGGTCGTCCACTGGGTCCATAGTCTGATGACTGACTCGATCGTACACCTACAGACGACGCCGTCAGCTGACCAGGTCGTCCACTGGAATTGTCTGTGGGTGACCCAGGTCGGCTGACAGACAGGCCACCGAAGGAGAGAAAAAAAAACCGCTGCGGGGGAGAAAAACTCTCACCTGGTGCTGAAACTGGGTTTAAGCACCGAGGAGAGCACCGGCAAATGCAGCCGAACAGTTGAAAAAAGGCAAACAGCTTTGAAGGCTGTAGAGTGGAAAAAAAAACTGTCTCAGGTGCTGAAATAGCTTTCAGCACCAAGGCCAGCACCGCTGAACGAAGCAAGACTGAAAGAAAAAAACCAATCCACATTCGGCAAGGAAAAAAGGCCTCCTCTTTTTAAAAAAATTGTTCAATTAAAAAATTTGGCCTAAAAAATACTCAAAAAATTCCAAAAAATCAATAAATAAAAGGAATAAAAGGAATAAACGGGTGAAAAATAAAGAAAAAAAAAAGTTTTTTACATTGAATCCTATGGACTGTCGAACTAAATCACTTCTCTATGGGACAATTTCCCTGCTGCGGAATGGCGGTTTAACTATACAATTCATCTTTTTTCATGTAAATTGTACCAGATCGACTGACAAATCCCAATGAAATGGGAAAGGTTGCTAGTCTGTTGTAGTCGACAGAAATCGTCTGAAGTCGTCTGATGGAAGTCGGAGGCAGTGGAAGAGGGCTGATTCACCTGCATGGTGTGGGATTGGTCGGATGACGACAGACAATATCGCAGCCCTCAAAATTTCCACTCACATACTCGCGTTTTGCGAGGGGAAATTGAGCGCTGGCGAGTAAAACTGTACACGCAGGCAGCATGATAAAGTCTATCGTGCTGCCTGCGCTGCGTTTTCAGACGGCGGCCGTGTTGTTTTTTTTCTCCAGGTCAGCCAGTCTGCTTTTTTTTTTCAGCAAACAGGACTTGGCCGGAATCATTTCCTGGGAGGGAGAGGGGTTTGCTCTCACCCGTGGCACCTTTATCAGACCATCCTGCTGCACGCTGGATCTTTCTCCTTCACGCTGGGCCCCTTATCTTCCGGGCACAGCGTGAAGGATAATCTCCGCCCCCTCATTCTACTCTCCAGGTCAGGTAAGCGGAGGGGGGGGGGAGAGAAATAAACGGCAGGGGGTTGAAATGGAGAGAAAGAGATGAATTGGGGGGGGGGAGAAATTAAATTGAGAGATGAATTGGGGGAGAAATGAAAGATGAACTGGGGGGAGAAATGAAATGAAAGATGAACTGGGGGGAGAAATGAAATGAAAGATGAACTGGGGGGGAGAAATGAAATAAAAGATGAATTGGGGGGAAATGAAAGATGAATGGGGGGAAATGGAAAGGAAGATGAATTGGGGGAGAAATGGAGAGAGATGAATGAAGAGGAGGAGATGAATGAAGAGGAGGAGATGAATGAAGAGGAGGAGGAGATGAATGGGGAGAGAGAAATTAAATAAATGGGGAGAGAGAAATTAATTGGGCAAAAGAAATTAAAGGGAGGGAGAAATGAATTCAAGTGGGGAGAGAAATTAATTAAAGGGGGCCCCTTGGCAGAAAAAAGGTTCCCCACCCCTGGTGTAAAGTAAGGGAAACTAAAAAAGCTGCCAAGCTGTCAGCGCGCCAGAAGTGACGCCAGAACCAGCGCCGCTACTACAACGCCCGCTAGAGGCCATAATTGGTGAAATGGTGGTGAGGTTATGAGGCATTTGAGGTTATGCAAAATAAATCCTATTTATAAAGAAAGAGCTGGGTGATACAGAAGGAGCAAAAAAAAGAAAAAATGGGGATGGAAGTATCGCAGACGAAAATTAATGGATTCATCTATATAAGCATCCAAGGGGGAAACCTGACTTTGGGGTCCTCTAACTTCTATTGATAACCTGGCATATGAATAATGGGAGTATTAGGTTCCACTTGATATATTGGATGCATAGACACCAAATTAATTTGGTCCTAAAAACTGTTGGAGAGGAGTCTGTACTTAATGGATGAAACTACTTGTCTGGGTCTGGTGCTTAGGTATACATGTATCTGATGCCTGTGTATTAATGTTATTTATTATTTTGTAACTTTATTCTGAATAAAACCTTTAACAGTGTAATTTCATAAGATAATTTAAGAAGGCGTGTTTAGGGGCGGAGTTTAGGGCAGGGTAGGTGGGGCATCTGGTAGCGAGTAACTCTTATGGTCTGGCTAGTAGCTTGGGGCTTTAAATTTTGAGCCCTGCAATATCGCATGATTGCACAAATACGGACCCAGTGGATGGCCAGCCTTATTCTTCCAGGGTTCTTCTAGGGTTGCCAGATCGGCCATGGTTTCCTGGACATAAATTATTTATTCATGTTGATAGGTAGTGCAGAAAAAAAGCAACCCTGCAATATGCATAACTCATATGCTGCAGGTAAGGAATCATAAAGGAATCCCAGGTGACCTGCCTGGATTTATCATCTGCAGCATATGAAATATACATATTGCAGGGCAGCACTTTTCCCTATGCTCTCCTCTACATGTAATAGTAATACATGCCCAGGAAAACATGGCCGATCCGGCACACCTACTCTAATCCCTTGGTGCAAATGACAGTGGGATCAGCTAGCGCCCAATTGCAAATCTCTGATTTGCTCAGAATCAGGATCCTAGGATTGGCTGTGCTATCCATGTAAAGCAGAGGTCAGCAACCTTGGCCATCTAGGGCCCTATTACATTATTCACACAAAAACGCACACGCAACATGTGAATTTGTGCGCCCAGCATTAACCCCTTAGTGACCGGGCAGTTTTACACAAATCTGTCCTTTAGTGACCGCTGCTGTTTTTACGTTTCTGAGCTGTTCGTGTTTAGGTCAAATTTTCCTCTTACTCGTTTATTCAACCCACACATTTTATACACCGTTTTTCCCTTTCCACTTTCTAAAAATAACATTATTTCCATCATATCGAATAATTTACCATAACACCAAATATGATGAAAAAATGGTATAAACACACTTTTTCGTAATTTAACCCCCAAAATCTACAACCACCAAAAAAGACCCCGGCTAAATAGTTTCAGAATTTTGTCCCAAGAATAGAAATACCCAATTTTTACATGTTTTTGCTTTTTAACCACTTCGATGCTGAGGACGCGCTCAACGGGTCCTCAGCATTCCCGCTGGTATGCGGAGGACGCGCTGAGCGTGTCCTCCCATTGGGGTCAGCGTTCGGCCGGGTTCCGGCCGATCGCTGGCCCCCCCGGTGCGGGCTGACATCCTCGATGAACTCCCTATCTCCCGATCCGTGGCAGTTAGGGGTTAATGTTTGGTATGGTTGGATCGGCCAGAGCATGGCCGTTCCAACGATACCAAACACTACTGTGAAAAATGTTGTAAAAAAAAAAAAAAAAAAAACATTTTAAAGAAAAATTATAAAAAGAAAAAAAAACTTTTTTTTTCTTTTTTTTGTTTTGTTAATGCAGCAATATTGTTCCCATTTCAATTATAATGTGAACAATGATGCTGCACTAACGATTTTTGTATGTGGTGCGTTTGTTAAAAATAGTGTAATTTTCCCCCAAAAAAAATGTAACGAGACCCAATCTCTAATTTTTTTAACAAGCGCACCCCATACAAAATATAACCGCAATTTCTCGCATGTTAAAATGTGAAAAAAACACTTTACACATTGTAAATTATTGAAAATACATATTTTATTGCATTTTTTGTTATAATATACAGACATAACATAACGTATACATATAATAATGACATATTATGAATCTACCGAGTCTGACGGAGAGAACGATATATAATATGTCTGGGTAATATACTAAAATAAGCCTTCAAAACGCGTTTAAACATGATGAGCGAAACCAGTAAAAATGACCTCAGCACAGGGGCGGGAAAAGCCTCAGCAGCGAAAGGGTTAACTCTTCATTGCTGAGCCAGTTCACCTATGTGCGCTGAGCTCATTCTGACTGTTTTATGCTCATTATTTTTAGATGACAGCTAGGTCCTATTTAACTTAACCCCCCAAGACAATTTTTTTTTTAAAAAACACAATTTTTTAAATTTTTGTCTAGCTTTTTTTTACACCGAACCTAGTCATGTTTGGTATCAATCTAAAGGCCATGATCAGGCCTTTCCAATGATATCCAGCCCTCTGTCTAGCTGCCACGGATCGGGAGATAACGGGATCCAAAGGATCCCCCTATCTCCCCTTGGCAGCTAGGGGGT
Source organism: Leptobrachium leishanense (assembly GCA_009667805.1). Taxonomy (NCBI): domain Eukaryota; kingdom Metazoa; phylum Chordata; class Amphibia; order Anura; family Megophryidae; genus Leptobrachium; species Leptobrachium leishanense. The sequence continues at coordinate 30,964,817 of CM019073.1, read as the reverse complement.
TAACTGGCCCACTGACATCCTCACACATATGGTGGGGACCTCAGTGGGTGGGAGGTGACCTGGAGGCTTGGCTGACATCCATGATGTCAGCCCCCTCCAGATTTGAATCGCGATTTGGCACAAATCTGCACCGAATCGCGATCCTGCAGTGAAATGGTTAATGCTGCAAACCATTGAAAAGGGGAGACTCTCCCCTTTCCAGCGGTGTAACTTGCAGCGCTCTATCTTCAATGGTTGGGGAGACAGAGGGCTCCGAAGAAGCCACCCTCCCCTCCATTGATTTCAATGGGGGCGCCTGCTGATGATGACATCACCACGCAGCATGGTGACATCATCGAGCTCGCTGGCCCATCTAGATCACGGGGGCAGGCTTCCTCCCTGCCAGATCTGCGAGGGATCCAGCGAGGGAGGTAAGCATCGGGCGGGAGGTAGATTAAGAGCCGCTGACGTTCTATGTATGTCCGCGGGTCTAAGGCTAGGGTCAGACGAAAGCATTTTTCCCCGCGAACGTGAAAAAGTGCATCCGAAAACGCATTGACGTATTTTTTCACGGAATGCGCAAAAACGGTCAGATGACGTGCATTTTCGGGCATGATTTTGTACGGATCGTCAATAAAACTCTTTTTGCGTCTGGACGTTATGTAGGCTGGACATTAGCAGTGTCTGACATCTCCTAATCACGCAAACACGCCGCTATGCCGCAGCTGCGCACTCAGTACGTCAGTACTAGCGGTTCAGCGTTCTCAGAAAAATGCGTTCAAATTCCACTTGCGTTGCACGGCCGGACTTTTGTGCGGCCGTACATCGTATAGTGGCCGTCAGTGCCCGTCATCTGCTGCTAGTGCGGCCGTAATTATGTGCGCCAGAACGCACGTTAAAAGTGCGCTGGTCTGACCCCAGCCTTAAGGGAGACCCGTGGGCAGGACGTACATTGTGCTAAATCAACGCTGGAATTACAATCCTCGTGCATTTTTTCATCCATCGAGCAATAACGCGCGTAAAACGGACGAGCAAAAACGCGCGCGCTCAGCAACGTTGCACACAGAAATCAGTGTGCGGACTGTTTTTTTCAGCCGATTCAGCCAATCAGAATAAAGAACCACAATTGTCTCACGTTAAGTTTTTGCACCTGTCCAAGTCAATCTGCGCATATATGCTGCATCAATAAAAAATGCAAACACAACTTCTCCATTTTATTGGTTTGTATGTGTAGAATGTGTAACTATACTTTGCTGCGTATTTTTTTTTGGGCTGGTGTATTTGGTTCGGCCGGGTTGATAGAATTTGCCATTAACACCAGCTTTTAGGAGTTGCTAAAATTATGCGCGCAAAGGCTGTGCGTTACAAACTGCGCATAGATTGTAATACCATCCGCGTACCAGCGCACAAACGCATTTGCGCTCACAATGTTAAGTATAGGACGCGCAAAGTACAGTTACTTCGTGCAGCGTTCGCGCAGGTTCACCCGGGGTAGACGTATACGCGCGTTTGTTACGCTGAGATTGGAATACGACGTTCAGCGCAAAGGGTTTTCCCCTTGCGTTAATGCGTTTTTGCGCGGGTGCAAACGTATGCGCGAAGATTGTAATAGGGCCCTAGATGTTTTGGTACTAAATCTCCCATGATGCTCAGCAATTTATTAGGCTGTCAAACAATCATGGGAAATGTAGTTCCAAAGGGGGGCAAAGTTTGCTATGTCACGAAGCAATGCAATTTGTTGCTATTCCCAATAAAGAACCTTTTTTTTATTTAAAAATACACATATTTTTTACCACAGGTACATATCGGTCTAGCAATCCAAGAGGATCTGGAAAATAGCCCAGAAATAAAATAATTAAACTACTGCAAACTAAGGCTGCTGTCAGACGAGTGTAGTGTTCACGTTCGTGATTGCGCCTAAAAGTACGTCCGTGATAGCATGACAGGAAGCCCATCGGAGCCCGTTACACGAAGTACGTCCGCACTGAACTGCGGACGCACAACGGCCGCGGCCCACGGACACAGGGCAGGCAAGAACGTACAACCGCTAGAACGGCCGCACAGAATGCACTGCGGCCGGCTAGCGGCCTGTGTACGTGAGGTGGAGACGTCAGACGCACCTGTTCTGCGGCCTACATCACGTCCAGACTCCAGAACATTCCTGGCGTGGCTGTAGTATATTCTAGGGGCCGGAGAGTTTATCCTGGACACTGGACGCTGCAGGTGACATGGACATCGAGAGGCTGATCACCGAAGTGGGGGAGCACCCCGAATTGTGGGACACTGCCAGCAACCTATCAAAGGACAAGATCAGCAAGGCGAACGCATGGGCTGATGTAACGAGAGCGGTGTACCCTGCATACGACACATGGTCTGAGCATGAACAGAAAGTACAGAGTGAGTACATGATTATTTTATTCATAATGAAATGCACATTATTAATCCAAACAAAATGTAAATGGCTAACAAATTCATGAACGTCACATGTCAAATGCTCCCCATCTGCCAGGGCACCTGTCCTGCTTCGCTAGTGAAATAGTTTGCCAGTGCATCACGATGCCTGTTGCTGTGTCGATTCACAGGCATAACGTCATCATTAATAAATTCCTCCAAACCACAAACAGAAAAGAGTCATCAAAATTAAAACCATCCCGCGCACGAACAAAATTATGCAACACACAACAACATTTCACTATATCTACAGAAAAATCGATGTGCACATCTAGCGGCCTATGGAAAATCCTCCACTTGTTGCTCAGTATGCCAAAGGTACACTCGACATACCGTCTCGCACGCGACAGCCTATAATTGAACACCCGCTTTGTCACAGTCAGGTGTGTCCCAGAGTATGGCCGCAGGAGATGCGTAGAAAGTCCAAAAGCCTCATCCCCTACAAAGGTGTAGGGGACTCGCACATCTGTGCCAGGCAAAGGTGCGGGTCCGGGGATGTGCAGTGTCCCACTTTCTATTGCATTCCACAGTGTGGAGTTCCTGAACAGTGTGGAGTCTGAATCTTTCCCGTATGACCCCACATCCACACAGACAAAATTATAGTTGGCATCTGCCACTGCCAGTAGGCCAATGGAAAAATATTTTTTATAATTGTGATACAGTGAGCCACTCTGCAGTGGCTTCACTATACGGACATGTTTGCCATCCACGGCTCCCAGGCAATTCGGAAAGTTTGCTCGCTCCAAAAATGTTGCAGCAATTTGCGCCCATGCCGCATCTGAGGGTGTTGGCAAACATTCTTCCCTCATCGTGTCCCAAATTGTCTGGCACACCTTGCGGACGATCTCCCCAGCTGTAGATCTGCCAACGCGGAAATTATAATGCAGGTCCTGCAGACTGCATCCACTGGCAAGATACCTATCAAAAAAGGAGAAATAAATGTGAGTTATGATCAGATTCCGTGAGTCGCACCTAATATCATTCTTCTGTTTTGCAGCACATGAAGTCATCGCAAAATGGAGGACAGTCAGGGACAACTACACAAGGGTCCTCAAAAAAGATGCGGGAGCAGCACGCTCTGGATCAGCGGCGAGGAGGGCCAGCAGTTACATTTATGCTGAGCAGCTGTCATTCCTGCAACGGACCCTGGAACCAAGACCTATGGTGCGCAGCATCGATCTCCCATCCACATCCAGGGCACAGCAACACGTGCAGCCATGTGCTACTGCCACCTGCTCACAAGAGACGGAAGAGGCCGGAGCAGACTCGCAGTTGGAGGAGGAGACCATTGCCCAGGAGCTGCCTACTGCAAGGGCTGACACCACCAGGCCGGGCCAGAAAAGGAGAAGGGCACCGGGTGGTGAATTTGAGCGTGCCATTTTGACATTCATGGATGGTCACCATCCACCACCACCACCACCGCCACCACCACCTCCACGCTGCAGGTTCTGGGATGACGATGACATGTCGTTCCATCATTCGTGTCTCCCCATGTTGCACCAGATGAGCCTGGCTCAGAAGATGGAGTACCGAAGAAGGACATTGGACACCATACACAGCATCTTGAGCCAGCCTGCAGTACCACCTGTGCCTCCCAGGGCACAATATGCTGGTGGTTATTACCGGCGGCCGGAGCCTCCACACCGACCCATGTCCCCTGGTGCCAGGTCACAACCACCCTATCAGCCTGCATACCAAGGTTACATGCCCGATCCCTATGATGAGGATGCTCCTCATTATGAGGATTTGTAGTTAGTTTCGTGCTCATGCACTTGTTTTATGCTCTGCATTGTTGTTTGCCACATGTTCATGGACTCTTTATTTTATGTCTGATTTATGTTATGTTCAGCAACATATGGTGTGTTAATGTTATTTGGTTTAGTATTACCATTTCTTGTGGATAAAAGATTTATGTTGCTGTCACTGTTGTCTGTCATTCATTATTGAGTATGTGTGATATTATGCAATGTGGGTGGGTATGCTTGTGCAAATGGGCTGGTGGGCATATCACAACACACCGAAAATGGGGGCTCTGGACATCAAGCACATCTCTGCTGGCTGGCACCGAAAATATGAATGCTGGTGTCTGCTGTTACTTACCGCAACGTGATGACCAGCATCTCCTCGGGTAGAATGGCGTCCCTCATATTGGTGTCCCTCTTCATCAACGGCTCACGTACCGTCGACAACAATTCGTCAAAGGAGGGGATGGACATCCACAGGTAGTTGAAGAACTTCGTCGGGTCCCTCTCTCGCAGTGGCCTGTACAGCGTGACAAAGTGGCCATGCGTGCATCTGGCAGCGTTTATGGGATGAACCCATGATCGCCGTTTTCGCTTGTTCTTCAGGTACAGGTACCCCGTTGCAGCAAACACGAATACTTCGACTGCATCCATCTTTGGAAAACCCCACCTTCCCCAAAATGGCTTTTTATACCCCTTCCCTTGGTTTTTTCATCTGCAATTGATTTGGTTTCTCACATTTCACTTTTTATATTGATCCGTCACTAATCACGGACGTGATCACTGACGTGATCGCGGACTGTGTGACCACTACAGCGTCTTCCGTACTGACGATGTCCGTACTGCACGGACGTACAGTCCGTAGAAATCACGCTCGTCTGACCCTAGCCTAAACAGCTCAGTTTGCCAGTTTACTACCTTTACTGTTAAAGGGACACTCTACACAGTGCAAGCAGGTAATCTTATCCGAGTGGTCACACTTAGTGATCAGCCGAACACCCCCGAGTTCGGTTCGCACTCGAACTCGAGCTTTCCAAATGTTCGAATTCGAACTCGAACTCGAACTCAATACAAGTCAATGGGACTCAAAATTCGGTTTTTAGAGTGCCCTCCAAGAGGACATATATGCAAGATATTTGCCATAAAAGGTGTATGGGGGTCCGGGTAGTGCCCTGGGGGACAGGAAACAAGGACAAAAAGTTTTAAAAAAAGTTTTTAAAGGGACAGTGAGTTTTCCATGAAATAAGGATTAAAAATAAAAATGAAAAATTCGTTCAAATATCATGCCTAGGAGGTCCCCATAACCTGCCCGTGAAGTGGCGGATTTCTAGGATGTATAGAAATATGTAAAAACCAAAAAATGACGTTTCAAATGACGGTAAATGCTTTTCCTTTAATCTATCCATAAACAACTGCTTGGGGCGGCAGCCTGTATGAAAAGACATTTTAGGACGCGCAGAAAAAGTTTAGTGATTTTTTGGCTAAATTATGGTGAAATTTATGCAGGCTTTGGATAAAAGTAACAAAAGGTGCTTTAAAATTGGGCTTTTAGCGTCGGCAACAGTGCCGTCACACAGTAACCCCTCTGAGGATATGAATCTGATACAGGCGTCAGTGGCAGTGCACCCAAATATTGTGCCTTTGGTGCCAGGCCAGCAAGTGCCATCATACAGTAACCCCTCTGTGGTATTGTGGAAGAGTGCAGGGGTGGAACATGCGGTCAGGGCCGGTGCTAGACTATTTTGCCCCCTAGGCAAGACCAGCTACTTGCACCCCCCAAAAAAAAAACGACACAACATGAAGCTGCTAAATTTCTTTTTATTTAAGAATAAAGTTTGAAAAGCACCAATAGTAAAGGTAAAATAAACATAAATAAGCTGTATTAAACCATTTTAAATTAACTCTATTAAACAAATTAAAATTAACTGTATTGAACAAATATAAATTAACGAAAAAAAAAGATAAGAGTTGTCAAGTAAGTTTCAATTTCAGACACATCAAAATTTCACTTTGCGTGCCTTATCCTTTGCAAATTTTCATCATGCGTATATATATATTGCCCAGGCCAGCTCACATCATGCCTATATATATATTGCCCAGGCCAGCCCACATCATGCTCACAGACAGTCACAGATGCGCCATCATGCGTATATATATATATATAACAAACCAAGAAGAGAGCACTCCAAACAACATGTACAAACAGTACAAAAGAAACCACAACAGCAGCTAAATTCATTTAAAAACAGGAGATTTAACCAGGTTTAACCCTTTAAATGCCTACAAACAATTCTTATTCCCTTCAAATGCACTATAGATCTTAACCCTATGATGTTGAGCTGTGTTGAAAAATGGTGGAAGTTTAGTTTGCAATAAATGGCCATGGATTGCGTAAGCCTGCCAACAGCGACAATGTATTCCACCCTTGGCGCTGTTGGCAGGCTTACGCAATCCATGGCCATTTATTGCAAACTAAACTTCCACCATTTTTCAACACAGCTCAACATCATAGGGTTAAGATCTATAGTGCATTTGAAGGGAATAAGAATTGTTTGTAGGCATTTAAAGGGTTAAACCTGGTTAAATCTCCTGTTTTTAAATGAATTTAGCTGCTGTTGTGGTTTCTTTTGTACTGTTTGTACATGTTGTTTGGAGTGCTCTCTTCTTGGTTTGTTGTATTATACTGTCTTGAGATGCACCCGCACTGAAAGCGTAGTTAAGGTTGAGTGCTGCCCTTCTTGTGTATTTTATATATATATATATATATAGCCCAGGCCAGCTCACATCATGCATATATATATTGCCCAGGCCCAGGCCAGCTCACATCATGCGTATATATATATATATTGCCCAGGCCAGCTCACATAATGCGTATATATATTGCCCAGGCCCAGGCAAGCTCACATCATGCATATATATATTGCCCAGGCCCAGGCCAGCTCACATCATGCGTATATATATTGCCCAGGCCCATGCCAGCTCACATCATGCGTATATATATTGCCCAGGCCAATCCCCTGGTGGAGATAGAGGGTTCATTTGAACCCCGATATCTCCAGGCAGCTAGGGGGTCATGGAGGGTGTCAATCGAAAGGCCTGAGCATGGCCTTTCGAATGATATCCAACATGACCAGGTATAAAGTAAAAAAAAAAGAAAAAAGAAAAGAAAAACATGTATTTTTTGTGTGTTATTTTTATTAATGCAGCAATATTGTTCACATTTCAATTATAATGTGAACGATGAAGCACTAATGATTTTTTTCTATGGGGTGTGTTTGCTATAAATCACGTAATTCCCCCCACAAAATGTAACAAGTCCCCATTTCTAATTTTTGTGCAAGTGCACCCCATAGAAAACATAACCGCAAACGCTCATGTGCTAAAATGTGAAAAAAAACACTTTACACACTGCAGATGATAAAAAATTAAATTTTTATTGCATTTTTTGTCATAATAAACAGGCAGGACACATATAAAAATATATATTATGAATCTGCGGAGTCTGCCGGAAAGAACGATATCTAATATGTCTGGGTTATTTAATAAAATGTGGCTTTAAGGCCCCCGGCACACGAGCGTATTTTTGCCTCATGTGCGCCCGCACTTCCCTGCGTCCGTTGGTTTTTGACGGGGAAAGCCCTCCACCGGACGTGAAAAAGGCCTCCCCGTCAAAAAGCTAAACGGACGCTGAAAGTATACAAAGCGCGATTCTCCATAGGAGGATCGTGCTTTGCACGCTGAGCGCAGAGAATGGAAGGAACGCCCACTTTCACGGACGTTCCTTCCATTCTCTCAAAACGCTCGTGTGCCGGGGGCCTTAATCGCATTTAAACACGATGAGCGAAAGTGGTAAAAATGAGCTGAGCACACAGCAGTGAAATGCAGCATATTAGAAGAAGATTAAGTAGAGAAATTAACACTTCTCAGAAGCAGACACCACACCCTCAGTATACTCTACATACATACAATGTATCAAATTGATTAGACCAGACTAAAAACACATGTTGTTTATGCCGTTTGAAAACACAGGTCATTTAGAGGTGAGGATCTTTGCACGTACACATTAGTTTTTAATTCAATATCTAATAAACCATTGCTTATAATATTCTGCAGTAAAGAGTCTCCTTATTTCTAGATTTTTTAGTATTTTTTAAGCATTTTTTATACTTTTTAAAAAAAAAAAAATTCCGAACTCGAACCGAACACGCCAAAAAGTTCGAACTTCGCGAACTTGCGAATAGCCAAAGTTCGAATCGAACTCCGAACTGATCGAACCGAACAGCTCATCCCTAGTCACACTGTTGTGAGCTCCCTCTCCCCCATCTGAAGGGGCCTCTGTGGGCTGATTAAGCCATCCAAATACAGGGGTTTAACCCTGCCCAAAACCTCTGCTCAGGGAGCCCTCAGCACAGGTTTCAGGGCTTGCACAATAGAAAAATAGACCCCATGGTCAGGCAAGGGAAAAGAGCACACAACAACCGGAGCTGCAATATGCTGGCCCACTAGTGCAGCCACATAATAAAGAGAAGCAAAGAAACCACAAAGGCTCCCCATTCACATTGAAGAAGGGTCTTTGCCCCAAAACGTTTGTGGTTTCTTTGCTTCTCTTTATTAAGTAAAGTGGCTTAGCATATTGCAGCTCCGGTGGTTGTGTGCGTTTATTTTTCCCTTCCTTGTTTAGGGTTCAGGGCTTGGAGACCTTTGGGAATTAGCCTTATCCAATGGTATCCAAGCCTTCCTGCATTGAGAGGCACTGGATTGGCTGGAGCCCCCAGTCCCCTGGTGTCACGTGAGATGCTGAGCTGGAAGCATATCATATTTTGCAGAAATAAGAGGGATCCAGGGGAGATTTTAAAGGAAACTAAAGGGTTAAATTTGGAGGGAGAGTATGGAGGAGGTCAGTATACAACAAATCCTCAGCCCAGACACACATTGTGCACGTCTATGAAGGTTGCTGAGGGGGACCTGTCACCCCATCCCTCCTCTGTTCCTACACACATGCACCTACACTATGTAATTGCTTTGTAAATGAAAGGTTAACTCCAGTCTAGAGTATCAATTTATTGGATAAAAATTTACTTTAACCCTTTAGCTGCGGACGGCGTGAGGGGGATGTCCCCCACATGTAGTTCGAGCAGCAGGGTTTTTATCCACATTGGTCTGACTTCCTTGGATGTCAGCCAGCCTCCGTGGGCCTCCCCCCACCCACTGACATCAACTCACATGGGCGTGTTTACATCAGTTGCAGAATTAACCCCTAGTTGCCAGGGATTTCCTATGGAAATCTCTATGGTGGAAATAGGGGGCCCTTTGGACCCTTGTATCTCCCAATCGGTGGCAGATAGAGGAACATGTTTGGAATCATTGGAAAGGCAAGAGCATGGTCTTTCGGATGATACCAAAAATGATCAGGTTTCGCATAAAAAAAAGTATTAAAAAAAATAATTCTGTACAAAGAATCCTCATCCCCAGGCTAACACTGTCAGGGTTATCCAAAGAGATCCGAATTGCTTGAGAAAGGTAACCGAACGCTGAAAATCAGCGTTCGGTTACCTTTCCTGACCATTCGGCTACCCAGAGAGCAGGCAATTCGCCAAATCCTGGCGAATTGCCTGCACATACGGTGCCTGTTCGGTGCCTGTTCGAGGGCAGTGAAATCCCCATGAAAAAGCACTGCTTCGGCTATTCAGAGAACACAAACCAGCAGTGAAAGGTTCCCCTAATGCCCTGCCATTCGGTGGTTTCATTCGGCAAATTTATTCAGGAGAATCCCATAGGCTTCAATGTTAAAAATATTCCTGTTTTAATTCAATATCTAATAAACCGTTCATTATAAAATTCTGCAGTAAAGAGTCTCTTTATTTATAGATTTTTTAGGATACTTTAAGCATTTTTCTGATTTTTTTTTTTTTCAGTTTACTTATTTTTTTTGTAACAGCCCTCTTTATTATCATTCCCTGGACCTCCTGTGAAAATTTCAGACATTTTCGCTCAGTAGTTTCTTTGCAAACAGCGTTTCATTTTCCCAGATTCATACAAATGGTTTTGCTAATTTATTCACTTCCCTCTGTCTGCGTCACAGCTGCTTCGGCTCTGTGTGATTCGGCTCCTGTTCGGCTCAGGTTTTTCGAAGGTTAATCCAGATGTTTTTGCTTGTTTTCTGCCTGCATTCGGTGGGTTTTGCGGTTAGTTTTCGTCAGGTTTGCGGCAGCTTTTCCCTGCAATTCGGGGGCCCTGTGCTGTTTGCTGAATACACCGCAGGGTCACCGAAATGGGATCGGCAAAAGGAACCGAATTGAAGAGAACGAAAAGTCACCAAACATGCGGTGACTTTTCGAATCTCTTTGGATAACCCTGTATGGGTTTGATGATTGCTGGGACAGATCAGTCCTCTCCTTACCTTCCACTTCCTACGCCCATGGACACAAGGATCCAATTTTTGCCAAGATGCAAATTGCCAACACACTGTTCCTGTAAATATATTTTCCTTTTGTAGAAGAAGAGCAACAGGGACATTTGAAAACTGAACTGGGTTGATTTAAGTAAATTTTTCCCCTAAATCACTATGTTGCTATGTTACCGCATTACCTCAGAATATATTTGATTTTTATTATAGGTCATTTAAACTTCTTGGAAATGACATCACCCTACGGCTAAAATGGAACAGAACACATCATATGCAGTAAACCTCGGCATTTCTTCCGAGGAAACAAACCCAAACACTAAAAAATAGAGATTTTTGTTATTCGTTTAGATTTATAAGTAACACAGTCATAAAATGTATGTCACAATAACGTACAATGAAAATTCGTTACATGTTACATGTGTGTCCATGTGTACAATTTATAATGTCAGGAAATGGTTACTTTAGGTCAGAAACTACAAATGATAAGAGAGGTGGATGGGATGGCATAATGCATCACCATTCCTTTGAGGGGCTGATTAAAATATATGTACATGTACATTTAGGGCACTATTACACTCTTCGCGCACAATTTTGTGCGTGCGCAAAAACGCATTAACGCGAGGGGCAAAACCCTTCGCGCTGACTGTCGTATTACGACGTTCGCGCACAAAGTGCACGTTAACGTCTAACGCAAGTGACCCTGCGCGAACCCTGCACAAGTGCAAGTTCATGCGTGCATCCCATACTTAACATTGTGAGCGCAAATGCGTTTGTGTGCTGGTACACGGATGGTATTACAATCTTAGCGCAAAAATTAACGGACAACGTTTGCACGCATAATTTTAACGTCTTTTAAAAGCTGGTGTTAATGGCAAATCTGAGCGTCCTGGCCGAAATCAAACACACCAGCACGAAAAAAAATATATACAGCACAGTACACATTCTACACATACCCAAACAATAAAATTGAGAGGTTTTGCGTGTTTTTACTATTGCTGCAACATATATACTCAGATTGATTTTGAAAGGCACAAAAACAGAACGGGAGACAATTGTGGTTCTTAATTGTGATTGGCTGAATCGCGTGAAAAAACAGTCCGCCCACCGCAGCGTTAGTGCACGTGCGTTTTTGCGCATCTTTTTTCCGCGCGTTATTTTTTGTCGGATGTAAAAATGCGCTCGGATTGTAATACCAGCGATAATTTACACGCATTAACGTTTAACGCTGCACGCAAAAAAATTGCGCTGCGCGTGCGCATTTGCACGAAGCAGTTAATAGAGCCCTTACTGTGCTATCCTTTATTAAGAGATTGTATAAAACAAGCAATTAAATAGATACTATAGGTTTAAAACAAGGATGAAAGGGTTAAACATTAACACCTCCTAACACTCTTTGCAACCCTCCCATGTAAATCTTTAGTTTCATTTTAAACTCACCAGGAATCCAGCACCGGGCACCCTCGGCACTGGCCTGGATATGACGAGCTGTCGGCATTCTGCAAGTAGGAGCTGTCACATGACCATGAGGCAGCCAATCCACTGGCTCTCAAGGCCAAGCTCATTGAGAGCCATTGGTGTTATCCTGGTTCAGGAATTCTAGAAGCTAAGCTCAGGTTCAAGATTGTACTGCACCCTTGGCCTCGGAAGGTTGAATCTGCCCTCTGAGCCGCTTCTTTGGGGCAGAATTACATCGAGTTGTCGATATGATGAAGAGAGTGTCACTGTAACTATCCACAAGAGCAATGTAAGCGGAAATTAGCAAATTAAAAGATGGTTCAGGGAAGGTTCTTAAATAAAAAATTTTGGACTGTGAGGCTTCAAGGATTTTGTCAGGGCCATATGAGTATCATGGAGCATTTTGCCAAGATGTGCTGCTCCAAGCATATTTATAGTAAGCTTACCAGAGGTGCAGAACTAGTTCATTATACTATCAGATCTATTCACTAAAAGTTGAAACTCAGGAGAATTGGCAGAAGAGAACAATCTAGACCAAATAGCCGATTTGGAAAGTGAGATAAATGGGAGCATTTTTCTGGTTTGGCTACTCTGACCTAGAATTTTCACTTCTGCTGCCAGTTCTTCTGAGTTTCACCTTTAGTGAATTGACATGTATGTCAGCTCTTGGCACATGCAGAGATCTTTTTGTCAGCCCTTCCATCACAGAAAACAAGCTGCAAGTAAATCTAAAATGAGACTCTTAAAATGAACCCTAGCTCTCTAGATAGCTGAAACTGAAAGGACTAATATATCTGGTGATGTGTGGTCTCTTAGGCTAGGGTCAGACTGAGGCAGTGCGAACGCGCGTGCAGGCGCACTTAATCACAGCCGTAGTAGCAGCAAATGACGTCCAATGACGGCCAATATACGAAGTACGGTCGCACAAAAGTCCGGCTGCGCCACGCAAGCGGCAAACGAACGCATTTTGTCGAGAACGTAAAACCGCTAGTACGGTTGTACAGAGTGCACTGCGGCGGCATAGCGGCGTGTGTGCGTGAATTGGAGATGTCAGACACTGCTAATGTCCGGCCAACATAACGTCCAGATGCACAAAGTGTTTTATTGATGATCCGTACAAAATCACGGACGCAAATGCGCATAGTATGACCGCTATCGCGTATTCCGTGAAAAAATGCGTCCATTCGTTCGAACGCACTTTTTCACAGACAACGTGAAAATGCGTTTGTCTGACCCTAGCCTTAGACAGGATCACAAAACACAGCCCATGCTATCCATAATACTCTTCCAGACAAAAAAACCCTAAGCATTATTCAAGGTTCCACTTTGAATGCATGATTTCATAGAGTAAAGGAGAGATGATGGGAATAAAGGGATTCTTGTCTCAGCGAACCGATATATTTAGCGGCTTATACCGCAAGCTTATAGTACTTTGCACTCCCTATACTTAACATGGGGAGCACAAAGTGTAAGTACAGAGTAACTAGTGTTAGGATTACAAGGTCCTAACGCTAGTTACTCTGAGTTGGGGCTAACTAAAAATGTTAACACCAGCTCAGAACTGTAGCTAACTGATTTGGCTGCTGCAGAATCAGTTAGCAGCCACTGGACCCCCCCCAAAAAAATTAAAATGCTCACCTCTCTTCCCACGGCAAAAACGGCAGCCCGAACCACTGCTTCTGGCCGCCAGGAGGAGAGGGAGACTGAGGGAAAAAGTCCCTAGTTTCCCTCCGCGATCACTCCACCGACCAGCAGGATCTCGTGAGAGGTGAGATCCCGCCGGTCATGTGACCCAGCAGGAGAAGCCTCCATGGAGTCCTATAGACTCCATGTAGCGGATGCTTGGGACGGCGCACCAGCGCTGCCCCGAGCATCTGCAAGCCTAGCGGCCACTACAGATCAGGCCGCTGGACTGCCCCGCGACTTGATAGTGAAACCGGGACAAAAAGGGTAAATTACCAATCGCAAATTTTTCCCCTAAGTGCCTCGTTTAAGCTCAGGGCAGTCGATAGTGCCCATTGTATGTTCTCATACGTGGACATCCCTGTTCCTTACCTGGAAGAAACAGCAACTCAAACAATGCTTTCCCATTGTATCTCCTACTCGTGTTGAGGAATTTTCATCATATCTATGCCTTTACATGTGTTTGTGCACGAGGAGCCCCCTCCTGATCTACCTTCTGGCTATTTTTAACAGATTTGCCATTATTTTACCAATTTCCACTTATTATACACTTACCTTTGAAACTTGTAAGTTATTGTAGTCTCTGACTATCTGCCTGGCCCAATAAAGCTTTTTATTAAGAATGTTTTAACCCCTTAGTGTGTCGGGGTGTCCTTTGTCGTCCTGGCAGCAAGCAGGCTTAAATGCCACAGGGCAGCATAGACTTACTGGCCCACCTGCCTTAACAGTGGCCGATTGTCATCACTGCATGCTAGGGGGGACTGCAAATGACGGCTATAGGATCATAGGTGAGCCAGAGGAAGGCTAAAAATCAGCGGTGTGTGCTATGCCACCTTGCAACATTGAAAGCCCCCAGCCACCAGCATCAGCTGGTTAAAATGCTTCTACAGCAAGAGATTAGCTGTGCCCATCTCAATATTCTATTGGCTTGTGATTGTTATCTTTTGTATTGGACATAAACATGATTAATAAAAGTATAACGTTATCCCTTATTTATAGTGAGCAGATACACTATCAGGGTTATTCAAAGAGCTCCGAGTTGCTGGCGAAAGATAACGAACAGTGAAATTCAGCGTACGGTTACCTTTCCTGGACATTCGGCTATTCAGAGAGCAGGCAGTTCGCCGAATGTTGGCGAATTGCCTGCCCATACGTTGCCTGTTCGATGGCAGTGAAATCCCCATAGAGGAGAAATGCTTCGTCTATTCAGAGAACACAAAACAGCAGTGAAAAGTTGCCGAAATGCCCTGCCATTCGGTGGTTTCATTCAACAGATTTATTCAGGAGAATCCCATAGGCTTCAATGTTAAAAATATTCCCGTTTTAATACAATATCTAATAAACCGTTGATTATAATATTGTGCAGTAAAAAGTCTCTATATTTCTAGATTATTTTAGGATCTTTTAGGCATTTTTCGGGATTTTTGCGAATTTTTTTCTGTTTTTTTTTTAAATCGTTTTTTCTTTTTTCTGTAGCAGCCCTTTTTATTATCATTCATTGGATCTTATGTGTTAATTCCAGACATTTTCGTTCAGTAGTTTCTTTGCAAACAGCGTTTTACTTTACAAACATTCAAGTCTACTGGGTTTTTTTTTCACTCCATTCGTCTGTGGTGTTGGGTTTTTCCGGCGGCTGCTCTGCGCTGTGATCAGCTCCTGCTCGGGTTTCTTCGGCATATTCGGCGGGGTTAATCCAGATGTTTTTGCTGGTTTCGGTGTGCATTCGCCGGGTTTTGCGGTGACTGTTCGGCAGGTTTGCGGCGGCTTTTCCCTGCACTACGACGGCCCTGTGGTGCTTGCTGAATACACCGCAGGGTCGCCGAAATGGGATCGCCGAATTGAAGAGAACGAAAAGTCACCGAACGTGCAGTGGCTTTTCGATTCTCTTTGAATAACCCTGCAAGTAAAACACTATGCATGTACAGTACCATATTCCATAGAAGCAGTGATGTTGAATTAAATCCTATCGTATATATTTTTTTCTTTTCTGTGTTCGGTATGTCGGATCACTTATCAGATACTTTTAGGGAAAAAAATAATAACATCTTGTGCTTCTGATTAAGATGTTTACTAGTACAGAACATTATCTGATGTACATATTTGTAATTTATGCTGGTTACCTGGGGGATATAAGTTCACACCCAAAGTTCCATATACTTTTGAAAGCTTGGCCAATGTTATAGTAACATCCTGTCGTGCTGCACGCATCCCTGTTTTATTGACTGAAAGACCTGTCTGCACCTGTAGAAACATTTTTAACGATACCAAATGAACTTCTGTTTTGTGAAATGTGATTGGGACAGTCACTTATTCAGTGAAATGACTTAATGACCTATTTACATGACAACATAAACATTTCTGGGTAAAGCTAATGCAGTGGCGTAGCGTGGGTTGTCAGCGCCCGGGGCCAGCCAAGAATTGTGCGGCCCCCCCCCAACCTGTGGACACGTTATCGATATTGCCCCAGCTCTCACATGAATATTGCCCCAGCTCTCACATGAATATTGCCCCAGCTCACACATGGATTTGCCCCAGCTCACACATGGATATTGCCCCAGCTCACACATGGATATGCCCCAGCTCACACATGGATTTGCCCCAGCTCACACATGGATTTGCCCCAGCTCACACATGGATTTACCCCAGCTCATGGATTTGCCCCAGCTCATGGATACTGCCCCAGCACATGGATTTGCCACAGCACATGGATATTGCCCCAGCTCACACATGGATTTGCCCCAGCTCACACATGGATTTGCCCCAGCTCACACATGGATTTACCCCAGCTCATGGATTTGCCCCAGCTCATGGATACTGCCCCAGCACATGGATTTGCCCCAGCACATGGATTTGCCCCAGCTCATGGATTTGCCCCTGCTCATGGATTTGCCCCAGCTCACACATGGATTTGCCCCAGCACATGGATTTGTCCCAGCTCATGGATTTGCCCCAGCTCATTGATTTGTCCCAGCTCATAGATTTGCCCCAGCTCTCACCAGGATATTGCCCCAGCTCCGGATCCAGCAGCGGTTGAGGGGACCCAGATGCCGGGCAGCGGGAGTGCCTGCCGGCTGCCCTGTCCTGAACAGCGTGCGAGTCCGTCCTGTTGAAGGGGAGGCGGCTGCGTGCATGCGCAGATCACACGGTCCGGCCAGTCAGGTGGTACAGAGACTCAGTACCACCTGATTAGACGGACCACGTGACGTGCGCCTGCACGCAGCTGCCTCCCCTTCAACAGGACGGACTCACTGTTCAGGACCGGGCAGCCGGCAGGCACTCCCGCTGCCCGGCATCTGAGTCCCCTCAACCCGCGGGCCCTTGGGCGGCGCCCGAGGGCCCGGCGGGCCAGTCCGGGCCACAAATTTTAGGGGCGCAAATTTCTTTTGAAATTTTGCGCCCCTAAGAAAACTGCGCCCGGGGCCACGGCCCCCCTTGCCCCCCCCACGCTACGCCACTGAGCTAATGCAAATTAATCTTATTCTTAATTTAATAGTAATAGTAATGTCTATTACTATCAGGGTTATTCAAAGAGCTCCGGATTGCTTGAGAAAGGTAACCGAACGCTGAAAATCAGCGTTTGGTTACCTTTCCTGGCCATTCGGCTATCCAGAGAGCAGGCAATTCGCCAAATCCTAGCGAATTGCCTGAACATACGGTGCCTGTTCGGTGCCTGTTCGAGGGCAGTGAAAAGCACTGCTTCGGCTATTCAGAGAACACAAACCAGCAGTGAAAGGTTCCCCTAATGCCCTGCCATTCGGTGGTTTAATTTGGCAAATTTATTCAGCAGAATCCCATAGGCTTCAATGTTACAAATATTCCCGTTTTAATGCAATATCTAATAAACCGTTCATTATAAAATTCTGCAGTAAAGAGTCTCTTTATTTATAGATTTTTTTAGGATATTTTAAGCATTTTTCAGAATTTTTTTTTTCTTTAAAAGTCCGTTTTTTTTTTTTTTAAGTTTACTTATTTTTTCTGTAACAGCCCTTTTTATTATCATTCCCTGGACCTCATATGTAAATTTCAGACTTTTTCGCTCAGTAGTTTCTTTGCAAACAGCGTTTCATTTTCACAGATTCACACAAACTATTTTGCTAATTTATTCACCTCCCTCGTCTGCGGTCTCAGCTGCTTCGGCTGTGTTCGGCTCCTGCTCGGGCTTGGTTTTCGGCAGGTTAATCCAGATGTTTTTGTGGCTTTTCAGCGTGCATTCGGTGGGTTTTGGGCCACCTTTCCCTGCAATTCGGGGACCCTGTGGTGTTTGCTGAATAATACACTGCAGGGTCACCGAAATGGGATCGGCAAAAGGAACCGAATTGAAGAGAACGAAAAGACACCGAACCTGCGGTGACTTTTCGAATCTCTTTGAATAACCCTGAATGAGTTTCTTCACTTTGGAACACTATTACCTACATACTCATTTTATGCACGTGAACCAGCACTCACAAGATCACCACTCCTGGTAACCCTGCATAGACCACGAAAGAAACAGTTGACTCCAAGGATTTGCAGTTTTGTCAGGAAAAGTGTTGAACACGTTGAGCAAGATGCTGTAGAAGAGGTCACAAATACAGGGTTATTCAGAGAGATCGTAAAGTCGCCGCACGTTCGGTGACCTTTCGTTCTTTGCACTACGGAGCGATTCAGCGATTCTAGTTCGCTGACCCTGCGGTGTATTCAGCAAGCACTGCAGGGCCCCCCGTATTGCAGGGAATACTCGCCACAAACCAGCAGAACACTCACTGAACACTCGCCGAACACTCACCGTAAACCCGCAGAAACCACCGCAAAAACCCAGTCAAACACGCAGGTAAAACCCAACGAACCATCGATCACAGCGCAGAGCAGCCGCCGGAAAAACCCAACAAGCAGACGAACATGGTAAAAAAACAAACAAAAGTACGCTTGAAAGTTTAAAAATTGAAATGCTGTTTGCAAAAAAAACTACTGAACGAAAATGCCTGGGATTTATATATAAGGTCCTATGAATGATAATAAAAAGGTCTGTTACAGAAAAAAGAAAAAATGATTTAAGAAAAAAAGGAAAAAAGTTTTTCTGAAAAAATCCCCAAAAATGCCTAAAAAAATCTAAAAATAAAGAGACCTTTTACAACAGAATAAAATAATAAACGGTTTATTAGATATTGGATTAACCCCTTAGTAACCGGGCGGTTTTACACAAATCCGTCCTTTAGTGACCGCTGCTGTGTTTACGTTTCTGCGCTGTTCATGTTTAGGTAAAATTTTCCTCTTACTCGTTTATTCAACCCACACATATTATACACCGTTTTTACCGCCATTAAATTGACTTTCTAGAAATACCATTATTTCCATCATATTGAATAATTTACGATAAAAAAGACCCCGGCTAAATAGTTTCAAATTTTTTTCCCCAAGACTAGAAATACCTCATTTTTACATGTTTTTGCTTTTTAACTCATTTACTGCTGAGCCAGTTCACCTATGTGCGCTGTGCTCATTCTGACCATTTTATGCTAACTATTTTTAGATGACAGCCTAGGTCCTATTTAACTAAACAACCCCAGACAAAAAAACTTAAAATAATTTTTTTTTAATTTTTTTTATTTTTATTTTTTTATTATTATTTTTTTTTAAATTTTATTTTTAAACCAAACCTGGTCATGTTTGGTATCATTGGAAAGGCCATGACCATCTAGCTGCCACAGATCGGGAGATAGGGGGATCCTTTGGATCCCTTTATCTCTACATGGCAGCTAGAGGGTTAACTGGCCCACTGACATCCTCACACATATGGTGAGGTTGTCAGTGGGTGGGGGGGACCTAGAGGCTTGGCTGACATCCAAGATGTCAGCCCCCCTCCAGGTTCGAATTGCGTTTTGGCGCCGAAAACGTTAATGCAGTACACCACTGAAGAGGGGAGACTCTCCCCTTTCTAGCGGTGCAACTTGTATCTCTCTAGCTTCAATGGTTGGGG
The DNA here is from genome assembly GCA_009667805.1 of Leptobrachium leishanense. Classification (NCBI taxonomy): domain Eukaryota; kingdom Metazoa; phylum Chordata; class Amphibia; order Anura; family Megophryidae; genus Leptobrachium; species Leptobrachium leishanense. Next base: position 30,945,145 of record CM019073.1, on the reverse strand, counting down.
AGATAGGGAGCCCCCCCTCCCCTCCATTGATTTCAATGGGTGCGCTGCTGATGACGTGACCACGCAGCGTGGTGACGTTATCGAGCTCGCCGGCCCATGTAAATCACATGGGCAGGCTTCCTCCCTGCCAGATCTGCGAGGGATCCAGCGAGGGAGGTAAGTATTGGGCAGGAGGGGGGTTAGGTGCCGCTGACGTACTATGTACGTCCGCGGGTCTAAGGGAGACCCGTGGGCAGGACGTACATAATACGTCAGCGGTCCCTAAGGGGTTAAAAAGGGAGTATTTTTAACATTGAAGTTTGTGGGATTCGCCTGAATAAACCTGCCGAATGAAACCACCGTACAGCAGGGCATTTTGGCAACTTTCCACTGCTGTTCGGTGTCTCTGAATAGACTAACCATTGCTTCTCTATGGAGATTTCACTGCCCTTGAACAGGCACCGTATGTGCCGGCAATTCACCAACATTTGGCGAACTGCCTGCTCTCTGAATAGCCGAATGGCCCCCGAAATGTCCCCGTTCACTGAAATTCAGTGTCCGGTTACATTTCGGATCTCTCTAAATAACACCCATAGTTATGCATCCAAGTCCTTGATGGTTTGAACAAATCGGATCAACAAATCGGACAAGCACGACCATGGGCTGATTGAAAGGAGTCATTAATTTTAGGTGGGTGGGCTGTGATACAGTTTCTATCAAAAATAAGGTCTACACCCAGGACATACTTGAAAAGGAGAGAAATCTCAATGTATCCCTCCTGGTAAAATACTTTTCAAATAAATAAATAAATATAAGGTTATATATTACATACCCAGAAAGGGGGCTTTACCAAAAACATCAAAACACATAAACTGGTCATCTAGAGCACACCCCAATGGGGGATACTGGGATAACGATCTTAAAAACGTAAACTATATTAATTAATGGAAGAGACAAAACCAAAACAATTAAGAGAAAGAAACAGAGGGATGTGCAAAATTAGGTATGTGTAATCAGCTTTTACTTTGCCAATAGTAGATCAAAATATATTTGAGTTAGACGAGAGATGGACACCGTAATATTATAGTGTCCCCTCTATATTCAATGTTCATATGGGATGTCAATTAGTCTCTTAGAGCAGTGGTTCCTAGCCGCGGTCCTCAAGTCTCCCTAACAGGACAGGTTTTAACGATTAGCTTGGGGAAAGCAGACTGAATCCTGCAATCACTGAGCAGCAAATCATATCACCTGTGCTGTGTTTCAGATATCTGGAAAACCTGACCTGTTGGGGGTACTTGAGGACCGCGGTTGGGAACCCTTCCTTAGATGTATATATTATATCATTATGTCTATCATTTCAGAAAATATATATAATGCACAGATACAAAAATGGAAACAGAAGAAATGAAAGACTGAAGAAACTCCTCTCTTCCTCTTACGCCTAAATATGCTTACATTCTAGTTATATGTATATACTGTAGTAGGACATAATAAAGACTTCTCTATAGAACAAATATCACCACTCCCCAAGCAGGCACTTTGATGTGACTTTCAATCATCTCAGGGGAAGGAGTATAAATCACGCTTCAAGCCATCCACCAAACTTTCACGTAAAGGAAAGACACATGATGCTTGGTCCTCCCAGGACACCTGTGTGTGTTGTAGGATGCTGTAGGTGTCCCAGGTGGGCCAAGCATGATGTCTTTCCTTTATGTGAGTTTGGTGGAAAATGGATTGAAGGATGTTCTAAAGCAGGGGGTCAGTAACCTTAGACCTACAGTTGTTTGGAAAATAGATCCCGCATGATGTTCAGCCACTCATTGGGTTGACTTAGCATCATGGGAAATGAGGCTCCAAAACATCTGGAGGCCCAAGATTGCTGGCCCTTGTTCCAAAGCATGATTGCTGCACCCATCTCATTATTTCTATTGACCTGCAACGTTTGTTTGAAACTATAAACATGAAAGAAGTTGATGGAATGTTTAAACCCTATAATGAACCCTCCTATTTCCAGAGAGCAGATACTCAATGTAAAACACTATGCATGCACAGTATTTGCCATGGACGTGGTGATATCGAAAGAAATCCTATTTTTTCTATAACTACTTTTGATAAGCTGGAACACTCATCAGTTGCTTGGCGGGAGAAGATAATAGCATCCGGCGCTTCTGTTTGACATATTCAATAACAGAGAACATTATCAGCGGCACATGTTTGTAATTTATGCTGGTTACCTGGGGACATACGCTCACACCCGTAGTTCTGCCTTGATTTGATAGCTTGGCTAATGTTATAGTAACATCCTGTCCTGTTGCTCGCATTCTCTGTTTATTTTTCTTAGGTTTGGCGAGATGTCTGAAAAAAACGTGTCTATACTTGTAAGAAAGTTGTTTATTCTTCTATACCTTATGAAATTCTGTGTTGTGAGTGTGGCTGAAGCAGTACGTGAGATTGGTTAGAAGAATTAAAATGAACCTGTTATGGGCACAACATGTTTTGCTCATTTGAAAGGGAATCACTCCCTTTATATGTGTCAGCATTTTTAGCTGAGCTATATAATTGAAAAAAAGGGATATATTCCCTTTCAAAATGGGTCCATACCCACGTGACTGCGGCATGCCACAGGTAAGAGGGACCAGTGCAAGCAGAGAGACGTCCTACAGGGCAGCCATCCACTCTGATTACCGACCTGTTTCACAGACAGTTGGGGAGGGGGGTTGTGTTGTAGGACAACTCTCTGTTTGGTGCTGCCTGTTTTAATGCCTGCGGCATGCCACGGTTACGTGAGGTACGGACAAACTTTGAAAACAAATATCTCCATTTTTACAATTATATACTGTAGGTCAACAAAACTATATAAAGGGAATGATTCCCTTTCACCCCTTTCAAATGGGTAAACTTTTTTTTCCCACAACATGTTCACTTTCAGCCCTTCTCTGCCAAGTGATATTCCAAAAAAAACAAAACCACTGTCAGGAACCAGTATTTGTTTTGAAAATCACTCTTAATAAATTATACAGTAGGAAATATTTGGGAATATTCCCAATGTATTTCTTACTGTAATACCCTATTTGGCAGGCTGAAGTCACCATCTGCTGGCCAAAAGGAGTTACTGCAGTTGTGTGCTACGTGTAGTATAAGCTGGGGAAATGTCCTTCATACACATTCCCAAACTGGTTTTAGAAAGTGTTAGCACCTGGGGAATCATGCCAATGGTGCAAAAACTTGGAGGGGGGCACCTACTGGAGCCCAAATGCAGAGGAAATTGAAATTCATTCATTTGCAAAGATACAGAATATTCCAAGATTGTCTTAAAACTGGTGCTCATGTATACAAGATCATGGTATCCACCTCACCTGCCGCTCGGTCTCTGCCGCTGCTCTCTGCGAATCCCTTCACTGGCTCCACATCCACAGTAGAAATAAATTTAAAATCCTCACCCTGACCTACAAAGCTCTCATTAACTCGACTCCCCACTACCTGTCCTCACTAATCACCCAATACACCCCAACCTGCTCCCTAAGATCAAACAGTGACCTGCGCCTAGCTTCTCCCCGCATCACCTCTTCCCATGATAGACTGCAGGATTTCTCACGCACAGCCCCATCCTCTGAAACACTCTCCCTCGTATGGTCAGACTCTCTCCTAGTTTCCCTTCCTTCAAACGCTCCCTGAAGACATTCCTATTCAGGCAAGCCTACCACCCAACTCACTAATACACCTCACTTCCCAAACTAGCCCATCACTCTCACCTTGTAGTCCATCCCTCTCACCTTGCAGCCCATCACTCCCACCTTGCAGTCCATCCCTCTCACCTTGCAGTCTGTCACTCCCACCTTGCAGTCCATCCCTCTCACCTTGCAGTCCATCCCTCTCACCTTGCAGTCCATCCCTCTCACCTTGCAGTCCATCACTCTCACCTTGCAGCCCATCACTCCCACCTTGCAGTCCATCACACCCACCAGTCCAACACTCTCACATTGCAGTCCTCTCCTCCTGTTTCCACCCCCCAACCCTTCTAGATTACAAATTCCCATGGGAATAGAGCCTTCATTTCCTCCTGTACTGGTTTGTCAAAATGTTGTTCAATGTATTGTAATTCTGTCTATATTGTGCCCATTGCGCAACACTGTGGAATAGGCTGGTGCTTTATAAATAAAGTATAATAATAAATGTTAGTAAAGGGGTTTATAATGTTTTTAATCAATACTTTAACATATAATTTCAGAGCATAGTGTCTGTATATTGTGCAAGTAAACTTACAAGTATTTGTTCTTTTTGGAAAATACATACAGGGTTATTCAAAGAGAATCGAAAAGTCACCGCACGTTCGGTGACTTTTCGTTCTCTTCAAACTGGCGATCTTATTTCAGCGACCCTGCGGTGTATTCATCAAGCACCACAGGGGCAAGACCAGGAAAAAGCCGCTGCAAACCTGCCAAACACTCACCGCAAAACCCGGCGAATGCACATCGAAACCCGCAAAAGCATCTGGATTAACCCCGCCGAACACGTCGGAGAAACCCGAGCAGGAGCCGATCACAGCGCAGAGCAGCCGCCAGAAAAACCCGACACCGCAGACGAATCGGAGTGAAAAAAAACAACAGTTCGCTTGAATGTTTGAAAAGTCAAACGCTGTTTGCAAAGAGACTACTCTGCGAAAATGTCTGAAATTTACATATGAGTTCCAAGAAAAAAGAACAAACGTTTAAAAAAAATCGTCAGAAATTTATTTGCAAAAAAATCCCGAAAAATCTATAAATATAGAGACTTTTTACTGCAGAATATTATAATCAACGGTTTATTAGATATTGAATTAAAACGGGAATATTTTTAACATTGAAGCCTATGGGATTCGCCTGAATAAATCTGCCGCATGAAGCCACCGAATGGCAGGGCAATTCGGCAACTTTTCACTGCTGGTTTTTGTTCTCTGAATAGACAAAGCTATGGGGATTTCACTGCCCTCGAACAGGCACCGAACAGGCACCGTATGTGCGGCCAATTCGCCAACATTTGGCGAATTGCCTGCTCTTTGAATAGCCGAGTGGCCAAGAAAGGTTACCTTTCGGCAGCCATTCGGATTTCTTTGAATAACCCTGATGATGTAGTAAGAGTAGAGCAGATGTAGGATGAACATTTATTTTTTTGGTTGTGTGACTGCCTTTACATACAGTTGTGTTCAGAATTATTCAACCCCCACTGAAATTGAGTGTTTTGGCCAGTTTGACATTGATTTTGATCATTCAGTCATCTTGCTTACAATTAAATCAAAGAGGCACGTGTAGGTCAGACAAATATAACATAACATTTATAATGAGATAACCACAAATGTCTTTTCTGTGCTCACATCATTATCAGTTTTATTCAACCCCCAAGTGACATTCAATCTTAGTACTTAGTACAACATCCTTTTACAGTTATAACAGCTTTTAAACGTGAAGTATAGCTTGACACAAGTGTCTTGCAGCAGATCTACGGGTATCTGCGCCCATTCGTCATGGGCAAAAGCCTCCAGTTCAGTCACATTCTTAGGCTTGCGCACTGCAACTGCTTTCTTTAAGTCCCACCAGAGGTTCTCAATCGGAATTAAGTCAGGTGACTGCGATGGCCACTCCAAAATGTTCCAGCCTTTAATCTGCAACCATGCTCTAGTGGACTTGGAGGTATGCTTGGGATCATTGTCCTGTTGAAAGGTCCAACGTCTCCCAAGCCTCAGGTTTGTGACGGACTGCATCATATTGTCATCCAATATCTCCTGGTACTGAAGAGAATTCATGGTACCTTGCACACGCTGAAGCTTCCCTGTACCTGCAGAAGCAAAACAGCCCCAAAGCATGATTGACCCCCCGCCATGCTTCACAGTAGGCAAGGTGTTCTTTTCTTCATAGGCCTTGTTCTTCCTCCTCCATGAATAGACTAAGCTATGGGGATTCACTGCCCTCAAACAGGCACCGAACAGGCACCGTATGTACAGGCAATTCGCCAATATTTGGCAATTTGCCTGCTCTCTGAATAGCCGAATGGCCAAGAAAGGTAACCGTACCCTGATTTTCAGCGTTCGGTTACCTTTCGGCAGCCATTCAGATCTCTTTGAATAACACTGATATTTCCATGGAATTTGTTGCCCTGGAACTCGCTGATGACTTCAACTTCTCTTGCTGCTATGTTTTGTATAGGAAGAGCTAACTTGCCAGTAGCTGAAGAATAACAATTTTCATTCTCCTCAGTACATAAAAAAAATCCCTCCCAAATCCATTGCAAAATCACTTATCACAAAAAATGAAAACCTGTAATTACCTCTGGTTCTACTTGACACAGAACAGCGTGACTCACCGCTTGGTGTCTACCCGCAAGCAGAAGGAAAGTGGGAACAATTAGTCCTCTGACATTTCGAGATTGTGCATTTGTGATCTCGGGGAGGGCTCTCTCTGGTCTCCAAGAAGTCCTCTGGACTACAGCAGATGCTACCAGTGACTTAATCACTGCTAAATTAGCAAATGTTGTGCCCATTTACAAGAAGGGTAGTAGGGAGGAATCGGGGAACTATAGGCCAGTTAGTCTTACCTCAGTAGTGGGGAAATTAATGGAAACCATGTTATAGGAAAGGATTGTTGAACATCTAAAAACACATAGATTACAGGATCAGAAACAACATGGGTTTACCTCAGGGAGATCATGCCAAACTAATCTTATTAATTTTTTTGATTGGGTAACAAAAATAATAGACACAGGTGGTGCAGTAGACATTGCTTATTTAGATTTCAGTAAGGCTTTTGATACTGTTCCGCATAGAAGGCTTATCAATAAATTGCAATCTTTGAGCTTGGATTCCAATATTGTTGAATGGATTAGGCAGTGGCTGAGTGACAGGCAACAGAGGGTTGTGGTAAATGGAGTTTATTCTCTTTTCCATCTACACCTCCTCCCTGGGCAAAATCATCAACAGCTTTGGCTTTAATTACCACCTCTACGCTGATGACACTCAGATCTACCTCTCTACCCCTGATCTCTCTCCCCCTGTCCTTTCAAAAGTCAGTGACTGTTTATCTGGCATCTCCTCCTGGATGGCCTCCCACCACCTAAAGATCAACATGTCAAAGACTGAACTCCTACTTATTCCTCCCTACAATGCCTCCCCACCTCCTGACTTCTCTATCACGGTGGAGGGTATCACCATCTCCCCATCAAACCAAGTTCGCTGTCTTGGAGTTACACTTGACTCTGCTCTTTCCTTCATCCCCCACATCAAGTCTCTTTCCTCCTCCTGCCGATACCCACTGCGTAATATTTCCAGAATTTGGCCATTTCTTACCGCTGTCACCACAAAACAACTCATACACGCCCTGGTAATCTCCCGACTCGACTATTGCAATAATCTCTTATCTGGCCTCCCTCTTTCCCGCCTCTCCCCCCTACAATCCATCCTGAACGCCTCCGCCAGGCTAATTCACCTCACCCGCCGCTCTGTCTCTGCCGCTCCCCTCTGCGAGTCCCTTCACTGGCTCCCCATCCACTGCAGAATTAAGTTCAAAATCCTTATCCTTACCTACAAAACCCTCACTAACTCAGCTCCCCACTACCTGTCCTCACTAATCACCAAATACACCCCGGCCCGCTCCCTAAGGTCAAACAGTGACCTGCGCCTAGCTTCTCCCCGCATCACCTCTTCCCATGATAGACTGCAGGATTTCTCACGCGCAGCCCCCACTCTCTGGAACGCTCTCCTCGTACTGTCAGACTTTCCCCTAACTTCTCTTCCTTCAAACGCTCCCTTAAAACGTTCCTATTTAGGGAAGCCTACCACCCAACTCACTGACGCAACCATCAATCACTCTCACCTTACAGTCCTCTCCTCCTGTTTCCAACCCCAACCCTCCCAGATTGTGAGTTCCTACGGGAATAGGGCCCTCATCTCCTCCTGTACTGTTTGTCAAATGTTGTTCAATGTATTGTAACCCTGTCTATACTGTGCTTATAGTACAGCGCTGCGGAATATGCTGGCGCTTTATAAATAAAGAATAATAATAATAATATTAATTTATTCGGCGCAAGGTCTTGTTACCAGTGGGGTACCTCAGGGGTCAGTACTTGGACCCATTCTCTTTAATATTTTTATTAGTGATATTGCAGAAGGTATTAATGGAAAAGTATGTCTTTTTGCTGATGACACAAAGATTTGCAACAGGGTTGACGTTCCTGGAGGGATCAGCCAAATGACAAATGATTTAGGTAAACTAAAAAAAATGGTCGGAGCTGTGGCAATTGAGTTTTAATATGGATAAGTGCAAGATAATGCACCTGGGACGTAAAAACCCAAGGGCTGAATATAGAATATTTGATACAGTCCTAACCTCAGCATCTGAGGAAAGGGCTTTAGGGGTTATTATTTCAGAGGATCTAAGGGTAAGTAGTCAATGTAATAGAGCAGCAGGAAATGCTAGCAGAATGCTTGGTTGTGTAGGGAGAGGTATTAGCAGTAGGAAAAGGGAAGTGCTCATGCCACTGTACAGAGCACTGGTGAGACCTCACTTGGAGTACTGTGTGCAGTACTGGAGACCGTATCTCCAGAAGGATATAGACATCTTAGAGAGAGTTCAGAGAAGGGCTACTAAAATGGTGTACGGCTTGAAGGAGAAAAGTTACCAGGAAAGGCTTAATGATCTTAACATGTACAGCTTGGAAAAAAGACGAGACAGAGGAGATATGATAGAAACATTTAAATACGTAAAGGGAATCCACAAGGTAGAGGAAGGGAGTATATTTAAACGGAAACAAAGTAGCAAAACAAGAGGACATAGTCTTAGATTAGAGGGGCAAAGGTTTAAAAGTAACATCAGGTAGCATTATTTTACTGAGAGGGTGGTGGATACATGGAACAGCCTTCCAGTTGAAGTGGTAGAGGCCAAAACAGTAATTGAATTTAAGCAAGCATGGGATAGGCATAAGGCTATCCTAAACAAAAGATAAATCCAGATAAAGTATCCATGTAATTGGGCAGACTAGATGGGCCGAAAGGTTCTTATCTGCCGACATTTTTCTATGTTTCTACGTTTCTAAATCTAAAGGACACTACTATTTGTTAATTCTTCTTCATATCTCTTTGGCATTTCATATATTAAAATGAACTTTCTACACACTCTCCCAAATTAAAAAATGTAAGCACATAGGGCCGTATTCCCTAGTGTGCTCTAAAATGCAGATGCAAACGGGGAAAATCTGCGCCGGCAGCTTTCCCTGTATTGTCCCCATTTTAGAGTGATATCCTGGGGCAGCACTAACCGCTGGGATACTCGAGGTAACGCTTCCGCACCGCTGCGAGTATCAACTCCTACAGTCAATAGGACCCTATAGAGGCTAGAGCTCCGGGACGAAGCAAGATCGCGCAGCGCTGCCGAGTGGTCACAGAGGGAGACTGGGAACTATTTGATCCCAGTCTCACTCTGCTCCCGGCAACAAGAAGTGGCAGATCAGGCCAATGTTCTCGCCACTTGATGACAGGTGAGTATTGGATTTATTGCGGGGGTTTAGGGGGTGCTATGTGGCTCTGCAAAAGTGAATCATTAAGGCTAGGGTCATACGAACGCATTTTGTAGAGGCTGTGCGTCCGTGCAGTACGGACGCACGTTCTGACGGAAGACGCAGTAGTGGCCACATGGTCCGTTTTTGTGACTGACGTTATTTTTGACGGATGTAGATGGAAATGAAAAACCATTTTGTCCGTAAAAAATGCTGGACGTATAAATGCAGTCCATCTGACCTCGATCCATCACTCACACACAAAGCTAGGCAGACGTTGAGGACGTGGCGCACTCTGTGCGTCCGTTCTAGCCGTTTTACATTTTTGCCTAACCTGCGTCCGTTTTCCGTGTCCGTCATGCGTCCGCACTTCCGTGCGGACGTACTTCGTGTGTGGGGCTCCATTGGTCAGAATGCTATGCTGCCACGGACGTACAAATGTGCGGCAACACAAACGTGAACACTGCGCTCGTCTGACACGGGCCTTAGCACCAGCTTGTAGGTGAAGCTAAAATTTTCCTTTTGTGCATCACTGCAGACTTTGTAATACTTTACTTATCAAAATGCTAATTAATGATTGCGCTCCCAATGTTAAGTATAGGATGAGCAAGTATAGTAGGCACACGCAAACTAGCGCAATTACCGATGTGCTAAGCGATTTCTCGGGTTTAGCGTCGGTAAGGTAATATGAGGGCATGCATTAAAGTCACTTATCCTAGCGATAATGCTTGCACATCCAAACTAGGGATGAGCCGAACACTCCCCGAGTTCGGTTCGAAGCCGAACCCGAACTTTCCAAATGATCGGAGCCGAACCCGAACCCGAACTTGAACCCTATACAAGTCAATGGGGCTGAAAATTCGGTTTTTAGAGTGCCCTCCAAGAGGGCATATATGCTAGATATTTGCCATAAAAAGTGTATGGGGGTCCGGGTAGTGCCCTGGGGGACAGGAAACAAGGACAAAAAGTAAAAAAAAACGTTTTTAAAGGGACAGTGAGTTTTCCATGAAATAAGGGTTAAGAATAAAAACGAAAAATTCCTTCAAATATCGTGCCTAGGAGGTCCCCATAACCTGCCCGTGAAGTGGCGGATTTCTAGGATGTATGGAAATATGTAAAAAACAAAAAATGACATTTCAAATGACGGTAAATGCTTTTCCTTTAATCTATCCATAAACAACTGCTTGGGGCGCCAGTCTGTATGAAAAGAGGAGACATTTTCAGACACGCAGAAAAATTTTACTGATTTTTTGGCGGTGAAAAGCAGGAGAATGACTGGAGAATGGAAAATTCTAGACCAAATAGCCGATTTGGAAAGTGAGAAAAATGGGAGAATTTTTCTGGTTTGGCTATTTTGACCTAGAATTTTCTCTTCAGTCATTCTCCTGAGTTTCACCTTTCTCTGAATAACCCTGACAGGGTTATTCAGAGAGCGGTGTAGAGCAGGAGAATGACTGGAGAATGGAAAATTCTAGGTCAAAATAGCCAAACCAGAAAAATTCTCCCATTTAGGCTAGGGTCAGACTAGCGAATTTTTAAAATGCGTTTAGGCGCACTTAATCACGGCCGCACTAGCAGCAAATGACGGCAATGACAGCCAATATACGAAGTACGGTCGCACGAAAGTCCAACTGCGCAACGCAAGTGGAAAATGAACGCATTTTTTCGAGAACGCAGAACCGCTAGTACGGACGTACAGAGTGCGCTGTATCCACTAGCGGGGTGTGTGCGTGATTTGGAGACGTCAGACCCTGCTCATGTTCGGCCAACATAACGTCCAGACACCCAAAGTTTCCTGGTTTGGATCCGTAAAAAATCACGCGGAAAAATGCGCATCGTATGACCGTTTTCGCGCATTCCGTGAAAAAATAAGGCAATGCGTTCAGACGCACTTTTTGACGGTTGCGTTAGTCTGACCCTAGCCTTATCTCACTTTCCAAATCGGCTATTTGGTCCAGATTGTTCTCTTTTCCTGCCATTCTCCTGGTTTTCACCTTTCTCTGAACAACCCTGAGAGAGAGGTGAAAGCCAGGAGAACTGGCAGAAGAAGAGAACAATCTAGACCAAATAGCCAATTTGGAAAGTGAGTTGAATGGGAGAATTTTTCTGGTTTGGCTATTTTGACCTAGAATTTTCACTTCTCCAGTTACTCTCCTGCTTTTCACCGCTCTCTGAATAACCCTGTTAATGTTTAATCCCGAGGTGAAAAATAACATTGCTTAAGGCTGGGGTCAGGCGAGCGCAGTTATCACGTCCGTGTTGCCGCACATTTGTACGTCCGTGGCAGCATAGCATTCTGACCAATGGAGCCCCACACACGAAGTACGTCCGCACGGAAGTGCACATGCATGTCGGACGCAGCAAACGGACGCAGGTTAGGCAAGAACGTAATACTGCTAGAACGGACGTGCGGAGTGCGCCACGTCCGCAACGTCCGTGTAGCTTTGTATGTGAGTGATGAAACGAGGTCAGATGGTCTGCATTTATACGTTCAGCATTTTTGACGGACAGAATGTTTTTTCATTTTAATTTATTTTCCCTGCTACATCAGTCAAAAAATACGTCAGTGAAAAAAAGGGACTGTTTGGCCACTACCTTGTTGTCAGTCAGTAAATACGTCCGTACTGACCGTCTGACCCTAGCCTTAGATGTTATTTTGAATTTTTTTCAAACACCAGTTAACCACTTGGCTGCTATGGACGCACTCAGCGCGTCCAGCCAAGTGGTTCTCCTGTGCTATGGACGCGCTGAGCACGTCCATGCACAGGAGGCAGCAATCCGCCGGATTCCGGCCGATTGCTGCGCCCCCCGGTGCGGGCTGACATCTTGGATGTCAGCCCAGCACTCCGGGACCCCGGCGGAGCAATTAGATGTCATCGCGGCGGCGCGATGACATCTAATTCAGGCGCGCCCCCGCATGTGCGGAGGAAGCGCCTGAAAGGGAGGGGGGAGGTCCTTTGGACCTCTCTCCCTCCCGATCGCCGGGGGGCAGAGGGTTAATCCAGGCACCGTTTGGAAGGGCACAGCCTGCCCTTCCAATCGGTGGCTGTGATTAACCCCTGGGGAGCCGGATCACGAATCGGCGCTGAAAAGCGCCAGATCGTGATCCTCTCCTGGAGCTGGCCGACATCTTGGATGTCGGCTGAAGAGAATAATGGTCTCCAATTGTCCGTCCTTAACCCCTAAGACCCTGTCTTAGGCACACCTTGAGTTAACTCTCCTTCTGCGCAGGGAGAGAGAGAAATCCGTTAAGAAAACACACGAGGCATGTATTTTAGTCTGGCATCTCTCTCTGCCTTCCAACGGTTCTTGACACATATTTATACCTGTGTCAAGGCGTTGTCTCTTTATTTCATTGGTTAACATTTCAAAACATAACATAGTTCATTGGCCAGTTTCAATACAGGTCTGGTGACACATTTCTGGACAGTCCCGTGGCCCGAGACATGTGTTTTCTTGAGATATCAGCATTTCTTAAGACATCAGCACTTTTATCACTTCAGAGAAACTTGCAAACATCAGGACTTTTGTCATTTTAAAGACATTTGCAAACATCAGCATCATTTCAGAGACACTTGCAAACATATTGAGAAGTGAAACTTAATCCTATAATACTGCTGATTATCAATTTATCTTAAAACTATTTCTTATATTTTAAACCTTAATTTATCTATTAATATTATAATTCATGGGGTGTTATTTAACTACTTATAGGGTCCTTCTTATAGGTTAGCAGATGGTGGTCTGAGGATTCCTTTTCCTTCAATCCCCTCTTAGAATCATAGTATGATCATACTATTTGATTCTTTCTTTGTTTCATCTATCTACTGTAAGTTAGTATGGGTTGGGGAGCGAGACCCTCAATACCCATGTGGATCAATATAGAACCAGGGGGGCTGTACCTGCCACGGAACGGGTAACACATGGCAGTCTCCCAGTGCCTATTTATCTTCCTAACCTACAGTATGTTTTACTTCCTATTAGCTATTCGGCGGAGTTGGACATATTCTGCATAATCATTTGGAGTGGGCGGTAGAGGTGTACTGTACATCATGGTGGTGGGGTTACCCTTGGCCATCATTCGTTTCAGACAGGGCATGAGGCAATAGACTATTACTGCAATACAAAGAACAATTAACAATAGTATAATGCCTAGTTGTATCAGGGCCTGTCTCCACCCTTTAAACCACCCGAAGTATTGATCCCAAGGGTTATCTATACCAGAGTTACGTTTCATTTCTTCGGAGAGCTCAGTTAGTTTTTTTATGGCGCGGGTCACCTTTCCATTTGGGCCTACATTATCAGGGATGTAGGTACAGCATGTACCTGTCCCCTCTATCATTTTGCATACACCTCCTTTTTCAGCCATTATCATGTCCAGAGCCATCCGGTTCTGGAACGTCATAATGGATGTGGATTGTAGTTGGTCAGCGAGGCCCTGTAAAGCTTCGCGAGTATAATTAACAAATCTCTGCTGGTTATAATATAAATAGTTAATCCAATCTACATTCTTATTAATAGTAACAAGAGCTTCTAGGAATGACTCAAACCCTGCGTTTACCTGATCCCTTGCTTTAAATTCATCAGGGACCCCTCTTGGTACCCCTATAGCATCAATATAGACATGCGGATCAAGACTACCTTGTGGGCTTGGGACTTCCCTTTTCCTGCGACGTGAGCTAATATTTGGAATTTCCTCAGGATCCGAAACAATATGAAATCCCATTATGGCCTTAGCTAGGGCACATTCACCTGACCATTGAAGGGGCAGACGCGCCCTAATCTTGAGGTCTCCACATATCCAGTAGAGATCCCCAATCAGAAAAACTTGATTCTGTAACTTAATACTGTTGATATTGCTATAATTGGCACAATAACCCTCGGGAAGAAGGTGAGGTTCCTACCTTTTTCTACTGACCTATAGCAGGTATAGTTCCCTGGGTAAACATGTATCCCTTCTCCTGGTTGTGGGAGACGTGTTAGTATGGGGTAGCTATTCTTCCAATATTCACATAAACTCTGGCTATCAGTGGTGTTAGTATATAAACTAAGAAAACATTCTTCTTCATCTTGCGGAATATTAAAAGGTACGGTGCCTAGATGTGGCCTAGCAGCACCACACACATAACAATTTGTACGGTTATTGTTTAGGGCACTAAATTTTACCCATTCTAGCCAAACATTTACATCTGAAAATCCTGTTTCCATTACTATGCTGTCTTCATAGGTGGGATTGGCTATTGATTTGGTGTTAGGTAGGAGAGGAGGAGGTCTCACTACCTCTCCATATTTCCTGGGTAGGAATGGGTTCTCTTCCTTCTTATAAATGGCCATATCTTGGAGTTTGAACTTGTATCGAGGGAATTTGGTTGTGGCAGTTGCGTATATTCCCATTACATAGACACCCGTGTCGGCCTGGGAAGGGTGTTGTATAGTTAGCGTCAATTGTACTGTCTGAGCTCCGCTTCTGATTGAGCACCGCCACCCACCTCTCCCAATCAAAGTCATACGATTTAATAGGCTTTGTCCCTCGGAACTGCGTCGTCGTGCGGCGCTATCTGGTTTATATCCCCATCTGTTAACTACTGCATCAGAGGTACCATATCCCATATTGCCCGTGTCCCACCCCACTGCGCCCCAATAATCACAATTATGTCCCCAGTACTCATCGGTTACACATATATATACAGTTGCCTTGTACAGTATCATACTGCAGTCACCTGATCCTTTGTTACAGAATGAGCCTATGGTGCAATAATCAAAACCATAAGTGGCTACAGTTGTGCTGGAGGAATTGAACCAGAAAGTCGTGACCCCGTTATCCATAGTCATGCCTACATCTGGGGAAGCAGATACTCCAGTAATGGTGGACAATAAAAAAACAACAGTGGCCAGACAGTGATGGTTTGGGTTGGGGTTCTTTCTGGTAGGGGGTGTGGACAATAGGGGTTGTGACATATACATGTGTATCTAGAATTGCAGAATAACCTATTTAGAGATGAACATGAAGGTAGATAATAATAAGCCTTGTGGGTAGAAAGAAGGTGGAGCAGAAACTTTAAGAGTTTAAACACTAGAGATCTTAAAAGGAACATGCAAGAGGGCACTACGAGATGTATCACCACCATCTTTTGGGTTGATCTGGTATTTGGAATGCCCCACGCAGGTGCAGAATGAGTAATTGTAATTGTAATGAGTAACACGCAGGTGTAGAATGAGTAATTGTAATTTTGAGGGAAGGGAGAACGGGCGTTTCCCACTCAATCACAACACATTTTAAAGGGTATATAAGGAGGTTGTAGGAGATTGTGAAGGAATTGATTTACATGCCAACTGATGAAGCGAGTGCATCGCGAAACGCGTATTGGTGTTTGTCTATTTATTGTTTTATGGAATATATTTTAAATTTTAATAAATTTTAATTTTGTTCATCGATATCCTGCAACCTTATTTTTTCATTTGGAGCAACATCATCGGACAGAGGAGGAAAAGGGGAGCCCGATATCTCCTAAAAATATCGGTTGTGAGATACATCTAGTGTCTGATTTATGACACCTCCAAATGTGAGTTGAACTATTGTATTTTGGGGACTTGGATGTGTTTTTATGGATCACACTATGTTTCTCATTTCTATCCCCATATATCTTGAGAATTGAGGACTGCATAAAAGAAAGCAATTAACTGCTTAAAGAAGATCCTCGACCAAGATTTTAGGGGGAGAAAAGGAAAGGAAAAAAAGAGGGAAGCGCGGACTGTCACCACATTTTTCCGTTGTGACATATGTTCCGAAGGGGGGGTAAACATATTATTTCAGTCTTTTTCTTCCCCCACATGCGTCTCCATACTCTTCGAAAAGGATCCTTGGTTATCATCTTCTCCTTGTTGGAAGCCAGGGCTTTCTGCCCTCGTGAGTGTCTCTTGGTCCGGGTCCTCTTCCTGATGGAGGCCAAGGCTATTAGCTGCCCCCGTTAGTACCCCTTGTTGAGTCCTTTGTTGAATCCGCTTGACTCGAGAGGCGTGAATCCAGACCGGGCTGTCCTCTGTCAGTATAGCTGTGCGGGTTACGGCTACCACCGTGGTCTCTGGTCCATAGGCGAAATCCTCTGGTCTTTTTCCTTTCTGTAGCCGCTTTACCAGCACCTTGTCTCCTGGATTAAATGGGTGGGTAGGTTTGTCTGAAAGAAAGGGAGACTTAAATATAACTTCGTCTCTGGTTGTCTCGAGGGTTGAGATCAGCTGCCTAACATATTCATCCCTTATCTGCTCTAAGTCCCCTGTCTCCACTGTTAGCCTACCTGTAGACCATGGTAATGGAAAGGGTCTGCCCATAAGTATCTCGAAGGGGGAGTAGCCTGTGTTCCTATTAACCGCCATTCTGATTTCAGCCAGAATGATGGGGAGTACCAATTTCCAATTCTTAAAGGTGCCCCCTGTTGCTTTCCTAAGGCGGTCCTTCACCGAACGGTTCATTCTTTCGACCAACCCGGAACTTTGCGGGTGCCAAGGAATGTGGTATTTCCATTCCACCTGCAAAGCTCGGACTAGACTCTTACTTACACGTGAGGTGAATGCTGTGCCTTTATCGGAATTGAGCTGCAGCGGGACTCCCCATCGTGGGATTATCTCCCGTGTCAATATACGCACTACAGTTTTTGCATCTTCTGCCTTTGTGGGAAATACCTCAGGCCATCGTGAAAACATATCCACGATGACTAGAGCATATTCTTGCCTTTTACCTTCTGTCCGAGGAATGTGTGTGAAATCTATTTGTAGGTGCGTGAAGGGGGTGGTAGGGTAGTCTAGATGTTGATGGTCTACCTTGTGTGGATTGTTTGGGTAATTCCTAAGGCATATAATACATCTTGAGACATAATCTCGTACCAAGCTGCGCAAATTCTGGATGTAAAAATGCTGACTGAGTAAGGTGATGGTTGTAGCGATACTATTGTGGCCTACCCCATGAAAATGATCAATGAAAAGAGAGGCGCTACTCTGGGGAATACAGGGTTTCCCATCTTTGGTAATTAGGCCAGTATTTTTTTTTTGTAAAATGGGGTAGCACCAATCTTTTAGCTCTTCTGTGGTTGCATATTTTTGTAAGGTACAGAATAATTGGTCCCCATCCATTGTGGGAGGTCGCAAAACCAGCATTACTAGTTTAGCTATGTCCTGTTGTGCTGCTCGTTTAGCTGCTTGGTCAGCCAGATGATTCCCTTTTGCAATAGGATCTGAGGCTCTGGTGTGTGCTCTACAATGTAACACCGCTATCTGAGAGGGCATAAGAATGCTTGCTAGGAGGTCCGTGACCAGCTTCGAATGGGAAATCTTCTTGCCATCTGCGGCCACAAATCCCCTCTTTTCCCATATCGTCCCATGGTCATGGACCACACCATAAGCATATTTGGAGTCCGTGTATATCGTGACAGGTCTACCCGCATAGAGCCTGCATGCTCGTGTTAATGCAATCAGTTCTGCTGCCTGGGCAGACTGGTAGGGTACAGGCCCTGATTCTAGAACAGTGTCAGGGAGTTGAACCACTGCATAGCCTGCATGATAAGTGTTGTCATTGGGGCGGGTACAGGAGCCGTCAACAAAGACGACATCTGCGTCCGGAACAGGTGTTGACATGAGATCAGGGCGGGGTGCAGTTTCAGACTCAATGGAGAGAGCACAGTCATGTTCGAGTGGGATGGTATCTGAGGGATTCTTAAGACCCAGTAAAGCGTTTAGGATTGGTGCTGGACCAGAGACACTTGAACTGTATTCTATGTGCAGTGCAGGGTTGCTTAGCAGTGTGACTTCATATCCACTAAAGCGCTGTGATGACATGTGCTGTGTATGTATGCCCTTAAGTAAAGATAAAACATCATGGGTTGTGTGTAGGTGAGTTTCGTACCCTAATGTGTATTGGCTTGCCATACTAACGGCCATTGCACATGCTGCCAGGGCACGCAAACAGGCCGGCATCCCTTGTACCGTTACTGGCAGAATCTTTGAAAAAAATGCTATGGGGCGCAACCGGCCCATGTTCTTGCGTCAGTACCGCGGCCATGGTTTTACAATTGTCCCTTGCAAACAGATGAAATGAAAGTACATAATCAGGGAGGCCTAGCGCGGGGCTTGTCATTATTGCATTCCTGAGAACCTTAAAAGCATTTAACATTTCATTAGACCATGTTATCATATTGGATTGACCCAACAGGGTGGCTTGTCTCAGAATGTTATCGTAGTAGGAGCAGTCAGGGATCCACTGTCTGCAATAGTTTATCATGCCTAAGAATGACAGCATGTCCTTCTTAGTTTTCGGGTTGACCAGGCCCGTGACAGACTGGACTCTCTTCTGACTGATGCTCCGTTCCCCCTGTCTGAGAACAAACCCTAAATATTCAACTTGCGTTTGACACCACTGCATTTTGTTAAGGGAAACCTTGTGCCCACATTCCTGTAACCAACTAAGAAGTGATTTACCATCCTCCCGGCAGGCCTCCTCTGATGGACTGCATACGAGGAGATCATCCACGTATTGCAGCAGGACAGAACCATGGCTGGGGTGCCAGGATTTCAGAGTGGCCTGCAGTACAATACTGTAGACCACCGGGGCGTCAACGTACCCCTGAGGTAACCTTTTCCATGTAAATTGGGTGCCTTCAAATGTGAATGCGAACAGCAATGCCGTTTCCGGATGTACAGGGATGCTAAAAAATGCATTCTTCAGGTCAATTACAGAAAAATGTGTATGTGTCGCTGGAATGGATGAGAGTAATGTTGTAATGTCCGGGACTATTGGTGCAATGGGGATGACAAGGGAGTTAATGGCACGTAGATCTTGTACAAACCGTACTGTACAATCTGGTTTGCGGACAGGGTTAATTGGGGAGACTACAGGTTTCAGGATGCCATCCTGTAGAAACTGGTCAATCATAGGACGTAGTCCGTCCTCCTTTTCTTTGGACAATGGGTATTGCTTCTGGTAGACCGGTTGACAATTCTCGTGTAACATGGCTTTGTAGGGTGTGCAACTAATGAGTCCTGTGTCATAGGGCCCATTGGACCATAATCGATCCAACTCTTGGAGTTCAGTGGGCAATGTGTCTATAGTCATAAAAAAATGGTGTTGTTTGTCTATAAACAAAGAAATTGATGGAGAATCTATTATGAGACCCCTTGTTCTTGAATATATGTTGACTTCTAGTTTTCCCAGGAGATCCCTCCCCAGAAGACTGATAGGACAGTCCTCTATTACTGTGAACACATGATATAAAAGTGTTTTACCGTCAGGACTGGTGAGCGCTAGAGGGCGGGTGGAGAATGTGTTTGTGGATACCCCATTAATTCCCATGGAAGGTTCTGACTTAGCAAGTGGTCCAGAGTAATATTTGCTTTCTATCGTACTTGTGGTTGCACCCGTGTCAATAAGAAAACTAATAGGTTTGCCCTCTATGTGTAATGTCAACATTGGATCATCTTGCCACCCCCCTGTTAATTGGGGGAAAGTCAGGGTATCACCCCCCGGGCCCCTTCATTTATTTTCCCTGTCCCAGTTGATGGGGAACCTGGGCGCATCATCGCTTGCTGTTTGCTGGGTGGAAAATTCCTGTCTTTTAGATTCTCTGTATAATTTCTGGTATTTTTGCGCATCTTCATCAGAAGCACGGCAGTTCCGGGCCCAGTGGCCTTTCCTGCCGCACCTATAACATGTTGATTCCCTTTCTGAGGTATAAGTCTGGCCGTTTGGTGTGTAGTTGTTATGAGTTGTCTGATTTTTGTTATTAGCATTATGTATTCTATTCTGTCCTTGCCTCTGCAGGTTATGGGTCGGCTTTTTTCTTATTTCAAAACACCCTGCTGCCTCTTTCTCGTGTAGATGTGCTTCAAACTCATGGAGGGAATCTGAGGGCCAGCTAGATACCGCCTGGCGGACGGTTAGCACCAGGGCTGAGTCTAAATTGTTCATAAATGTAGAAATAAGAAGGCTATGGCCGCGTTCTTTTGGTAACCCTGCTTCTTCTGTCCAACAGATTAGGAATCTGCGCCAGAATTCGATCACTCCCTCCCCGGCTTTTTGTTTACAGGCTACGGCTATAGGAAGGGATGATCTTGCTTTAAACGCCCGTTTAAATTGGTTTTCTAGCTCATCCCACATTCTTGTAATTCCTTCTCTTGTATTTAATGGATAGCCCTCGGCTGATTGTTTTTTGGCAGGGACTGAGATCGATGGGATCTCATCCCAATCCCAAGAAGAATTTTTCTCTATAATACCATCAACAATCAGTCTCATGTCTTCCTGGGTAAAGTTGCGTCCGTTACATGCCTTTTTGAGGTAGTTTAATGCTCCTAGTGGGGCTTCTCGGGGTTTAGGACAATGTTTAAGAATTCTATTAATATCTTCTATTTCTATAGCCTTTTTGAGCAATTTATCTCCTACTGTCATAAACGGAAAGTGATTTTGTTTCTCAGCGCAAAATGTGTAAAAGTCAGGAGGTTTTATCTCTGTTCCTGTTTGTGTGCGTGTATTGATCTTAGGGATCGGACTTTTTATATCTTCCTCTTTTTCTTCTGCACTTATCTCGTCTATCATATTTATGTCCCTAGTATCTTCTATTTGTGGTTTACTAGGGGCTGACGATGTACATTCGATTGCTGCAACAGCACCGAGTATTTCGGTGTCTTGGAAACCAGCAAGTGAAGTGATACATTGAGTATTTGTAAGAGGGAGGGGGCGAGGGCCCCAGTCCGCTCGTGGGACTTCCTGTTTTCTCCGTAATATGCTTAATTCTATTTGATGTAATCTTTCGCTATTTAGACCATCTGGACTTGGTTTCTTGCATTGTTTGTTGGCTCTATTAAACCAGTATCCTGCGGATATTAACCACTGCTCTCCTCCCAAACGCATATATTTCATATCCCATTGAGGGTCTCCTGCATAGTGGGGCCATGCCTCGGTGTCACCAAGACATAAGCCCTTGACCATGTCCATATGAAATGGACTGTTATCTCCTTGTCTGGGAAATGGGTCACAGCTCCCATTTGCCTCTGTCCAATCTGCCATATTATTCACCCAAGGGTTAACAAGATAGTAATCTGTTCCTCCTACCCTTGCTACATATTCCTTGCATGTTTCTCCCACCAAAGGAAGGGGGTATTCTTTTATCTTACTGCTCTGTGTACCCATTGTTTCTAGTACAAATTTCAATATCAGAAAACTAATAATCTATTACAATATGTTAGTATCAAGAGGAAAGAAATATAAAGGGATAGTTTTTCTCATAGTGCTCGACTGCCACGAAAAAAAAATTCCGTGCGTCTTCCCAAAACATGAGAAAGTCACTGACCCGGGCGTCTACGGGTTAACGGATTTCAGGCAGCCATGACCAATTCTGCCTTAAGAATAGGACAAGAAAGAAAGAACTTATATAATTTACTCTATTATCACAACTGAGGGACGTCTGTCTTACCTTACAGATCGTTCAACAGTGAATCTTAACACTCTAATATTCTTATACTCTATACATTTTATGAGGGTTAACGCAAGGTGTGATCAATTGGACATATAATGTCCCTTTTATGAGTGTGGTCCCTGACCTACTCCTTTAAATAAACGGCCCCTGGCAACGTTTTCTTTTAATAAACGGCCCCTGGCAACGTTTCCTTTTACACTATAGGACATGGACAACTAACTTTAGTTCGAGATAAACGTTGTCATTGCCCTCGTCCAGACAAGACAATATACTCACCAGGACGAGGGGTGACCGTTCATGTCGGCAGTGCCTCCAGATTGAAGAGAATAATGGTCTCCAATTGTCTGTCCTTAACCCCTAAGACCCTGTCTTAGGCACACCTTGAGTTAACTCTCCTTCTGCGCAGGGAGAGAGAGAAATCCGTTAAGAAAACACACGAGGCATGTATTTTAGTCTGGCATCTCTCTCTGCCTTCCAACGGTTCTTGACACATATTTATACCTGTGTCAAGGCGTTGTCTCTTTATTTCATTGGTTAACATTTCAAAACATAACATAGTTCATTGGCCAGTTTCAATACAGGTCTGGTGACACATTTCTGGACAGTCCCGTGGCCCGAGACATGTGTTTTCTTGAGATATCAGCATTTCTTAAGACATCAGCACTTTTATCACTTCAGAGAAACTTGCAAACATCAGGACTTTTGTCATTTTAAAGACATTTGCAAACATCAGCATCATTTCAGAGACACTTGCAAACATATTGAGAAGTGAAACTTAATCCTATAATACTGCTGATTATCAATTTATCTTAAAACTATTTCTTATATTTTAAACCTTAATTTATCTATTAATATTATAATTCATGGGGTGTTATTTAACTACTTATAGGGTCCTTCTTATAGGTTAGCAGATGGTGGTCTGAGGATTCCTTTTCCTTCATCGGCCAAGCCTCCAGGAACGCCCCCTGAGGACTGGCGTCATTGTGCATAGCACGATGACGCCAGTCCTGGAGTTAACCCCTAGCTGCCACCAATGGTGGAGATAGGGGGTTCCAATGAACCCTCTATCTCCCGATCCGTGGCAGCTAGGGGTTAATGTTTGACATCGTTGGATTGGCCAGAGCATGGCCTTTCCAAGGATACCAAACATGAGCATGAAAAATGTTTTTAAAAAAAAATCATGTTTTTTTTTGTTTTTGTTTTGTTAATGCAGCAATATTGTTCCCATTTCAATTATAATGTGAACAATAATGCTGCACTAACGATTTTCCCCAAAAAAAAATGTAAATGTAATTTTTTTAACAAGCGCACCCCATACAAAATATAACCGCAAACGATCGCATGTTAAAATGTGAAAAAAACACTTTACACATAATAAATTATTGAAAATCCAAATTTTATTGCATTTTTGTTATAATATACAGACATGACATAACGTATACATATAATAATGACATATTATGAATCTGCCAAGTCTGCCAGAAAGAACGATATATAATATGTCTGGGTCATATATCAAAATATGGCTACAAAACGCGGTTAAACATGATGAGCGAAAGCGGTAAAAATGACCTCAGCACAGAGGTGTGAAAAGCCTCAGCAGCGAAAGGGTTAAATGCAGCATATTAGGATCTTTTAGGGAAATTAATTCTCAAATCTCAATCAGAAGCAGACACCACCCCACCCTCAGTATGGTGTACAATGTATCCAATTGATTACCAGACTAAACACACCTGGTGTTATGCCTGTTTGTGAACAGTGGTCATTTAGAGTTGATAATCTTTCCACGTATACATTAGTTTTTAATTCAATATCTAATAAACCGTTGCTTATACTGCTTCTGCAGTAAAGAGTCTCTTTATTTCTAGATTTTTTAGTATTTTTTTAAGCATTTTCTATACTTTTTTCAAAATTTCTTTTTTTTTCAAACTCGAACCGAACACACCCAAAAAGTTCGAAATTCGCGAACTTTCGAACTGCCAAAGTTCGGGTCGAACTCCGAACCGTCCGAACCCGAACAGCTCATCCCTAATCCAAACGCTAACATTAGAGTTCACTAGGGACTAGTGCCCATAATGTGTCCATGTTCAATGCCTCGACCATCCGTTTTTGGTCACAAATTTTATGCTGCCACTGATATCTGTATTCCAAACTTTATGTTAAAAATAAACAACTGCATTGATAAAAAAATTTGATAAACACAAAATTAATCAAATAATTCTGTGTCTTTGCCCGAACTGAGAAAAAGGTATTTTGACATTTCAAGAAATGGAGAAAGAAGATCCAGGTGCAGCAAAAACCTCCCAAAACCTTGATAAAATATTTGCAGTTCATAGTGTTGCAATATAAAGTTTAGACGACAGACGTCAGCAGGGGACACCACTGTCAATTCTCAGATGTGAGTTACACTGACCTGGACATCATTGGAGGTTCACTGTCCCAGATAAGGCACACGGCATAGAGGACAGTCCGGTCAAAATGCTCAACTGAAGGACATGTCGTATCGCCTCCTAGATTACCAGCAAGGTGGTGAACTTGTTTATAAACAGTATGTGGGTCATTTCCAAGACCTGGAGACTTATTTCAGCAATTGTACAGATATTTAATTTCTTTTCTGAGTTTTAATAGATTGTCTGAATTTAAAATTCCTTCATATTCGATTATTATATCCTTTTTCGAATTCCGACTGCTTATTCACCTCACTGTTTAATTACAATGAAAACTCTAAAGGGTAAATAAAATTATTATGCTTTGCTTCATTCCTTAATATTTTTTTTGTACGGGAAAAAAAATGTAAGGACAGGAATTACAACAATGTATGAGAAGGACACCATCATGCACAATGCAAGCTTGCAATGCGAAGTTTTGGTTACGGGTCCCACTGGAATATCCCATCTGAACAAACAGTTAAAGCGATAGAACAAGTGACAACATAGAAATAAACAATAACAAAATAACTGTGGTTGCAGGAATACAGTAAGAAATCCGCCCTGAGAGTGAAAGGAGCCTGAGGAAAAACGGTGATTTGGAACTGGGGAGAGCTCAAATATTTCTAGGAGATGGAAAAGGGGGCAGAAGATTATATCAGACGTCACTAGAATTAGACACAGATGAGCAATTCCCTTCAGGATCAAGTAGTGGCTGACTTATGGAGGACGAACTCAAACTAGTTCCATATATGTTTATTTTTTTCGAGAAAGTATTTTAACAGGAAGGATACATCGAGATTTCTCTTGTTTTCAAATATGTCCTGAGTGGCGAGTATGAACAATAGAGCCCAGAAACAATGAACGAAGAAACATGCAGGATTATTCAAAGAGAATCGAAAAGTCACCGTACGTTCGGTGACATTTCGTTCTCTTCAATTCGGCACGATTTGGCGATCTCATTTCGACGACCCTGCGGTGTATTCAGCAAGCACCACAGGGCCGTCGTAATGCAGGGAAAAGTCGCCGCAAACCCGCCGAAAACTCACCGCAAAACTCGGCGAAGGCACACCGAAAACGCGCAAAAACATCTGGATTAACCCCGCCGAAAACGTCGGAAAAACCCGAGCAGGAGCCGATCACACGCAGCGCAGCTGCCGAAAAAGGCGACATCGCAGACGAATGGAGGGAAAAAAAAAAATGTTCGCTTGAATGTTTGAAAAGTCAAACACTGTTTGCAAAGAAACTACTGAGCGAAAATGTCTGAAATGTACATATAAGATCCAATGAATGATAATAAAAAGAGCTGTTACAGAAAAAAGAACAAACGTTTAAAAAAACAATTAAAAAAAATTCTGAATTTTTTTTGGCAAAAACATCCTGACAAATGCTTAAAATATCCTAAAAAAATCTATAAATAAAGAGACTTTTTAATGCAGAATATTATAATCAACGGTTTATTAGATATTGAATTAAAATGGGAATATTTTTAACATTGAAGCCTATGGGATTCGCCTGAATAAATCTGCCGCATGGAGCAACCGAATGGCAGGGCAATTCGGCAACTTTCCACTGCTGGTTTTTGTTCTCTGAATAGACAAAGCTATGGGGATTTCACTGCCCTCTAACAGGCACCGAACAGGCACCGTATGTGCAGGCAATTCGCCAACATTTGGCGAATTGCCTGCTCTTTGAATAGCCGAGTGGCCAAGAAAGGTTACCTTTCGGCAGCCATTCGGATTTCTTTGAATAACCCTGATGATGTAGTAAGAGTAGAGCAGATGTAGGATGAACATTTATTTTTTTGGTTGTGTGACTGCCTTTACATACAGTTGTGTTCAGAATTATTCAACCCCCACTGAAATTGAGTGTTTTGGCCAGTTTGACATTGATTTTGATCATTCAGTCATCTTGCTTACAATTGAATCAAAGAGGCACGTGTAGGTCAGACAAATATAACATAACATTTATAATGAGATAACCACAAATGTCTTTTCTGTGCTCACATCATTATCAGTTTTATTCAACCCCCAAGTGACATTCAATCTTAGCACTTAGTACAATATCCTTTTACAGTTATAACAGCTTTTAAACGTGAAGTATAGCTTGACACAAGTGTCTTGCAGCGATCTACGGGTATCTGCGCCCATTCGTCATGGGCAAAAGCCTCCAGTTCAGTCACATTCTTAGGCTTGCGCACTGCAACTGCTTTCTTTAAGTCCCACCAGAGGTTCTCAATCGGATTTAAGTCAGGTGACTGCGATGGCCACTCCAAAATGTTCCAGCCTTTAATCTGCAACCATGCTCTAGTGGACTTGGAGGTATGCTTGGGATCATTGTCCTGTTGAAAGGTCCAACGTCTCCCAAGCCTCAGGTTTGTGACGGACTGCATCACATTGTCATCCAATATCTCCTGGTACTGAAGAGAATTCATGGTACCTTGCACACGCTGAAGCTTCCCTGTACCTGCAGAAGCAAAACAGCCCCAAAGCATGATTGACCCCCCGCCATGCTTCACAGTAGGCAAGGTGTTCTTTTCTTCATAGGCCTTGTTCTTCCTCCTCCAAACATAGCGTTGATCCATGGGCCCAAACAGTTCTAATTTTGTTTCATCAGTCCACAGAACACTATCCCAAAACTTCTGTGGTTTGTCCACATGACTTTTGGCATACTGCAGTCGACTCTTCTTATTCGTTGGAGACAGCAAGGGGGTGCGCCTGGGAGTTCTGGCATGGAGGCCTTCATTACGCAGTGTGCGCCGTATTGTCTGAGCTGAAACTTCAGTACCCACATCTGACAAATCTTTTCTCAGTTCCTCAGCAGTCACACGGGGACTTTTCTCCACTCTACGCTTCAGGTAGAGCACAGCAGTCGAAGTCAGCATCTTCTTTCTGCCACGACCAGGTAGCGTTTCAACAGTGCCCTTTGCCTTGAATTTGCGAATGATGCTTCCTATGGTCTCTCTGGGTATGTTTAACATCTTTGCAATCTTCTTATAGCCATTGCCCTTCCTGTGAAGAGTAATCACCTCTTCTCTTGTCTTCCTGGACCATTCTCTTGACTTCACCATGTTTGTAACCACACCAGTAAATGTCTAGAAGGAGCTGAGTATCACAGTCATTTTAAAGCTGCCTAATTGGTGCTTATTATGCTTTATTGCTGCTCCGTGACATCCACAGGTGTTTTTAATACCTGATTGAAAACACTTGAATGAACCTCTGTTCTTCAGAGTGGTAGTCTTTAAGGAGTTGAATAATTGTGTCAATGAAGAATTCACAAAAGAAACATTTACTACTGTATTACAAAACCAATTGATGTCATTTTAGTTGCATATGGTTCTTTAAAAAGTCCTTGTAGGATTTCATTCTGAATACAATTACAAATGTACACTAAATTCCCTAAAACCCTTTACAGCATTGGGGGTTGAATAATTTTGAACACGACTGTATGTTAGAACAGCATCCTAGTAGCAATATAAATGGGGACAGGTTCACCAGATATGGGTAGGAGCCAATGTCAACTTCACACCTCCAACATGTGTTAGGGATTCCAGGAAACATATGACTTGATTTAATGCAGGGTGAGGTTCCTTGAAAAGAGTTTATAATTGGATTCTTGGAACCTTGAGAGACATACGCAAACATTGATTGGCTACACCTAATTTCCCATCTCTGTATTCTCTGTCTGCATTCTCTTGTATTCTTCACTGCGTGACCCTCAGAATAAGGTCATGTTTCTCCATTTTCTTTCGCCCACCTTTGGTTAGTGTTTCCTCGTTCTTGACAAAATCCATGATGTCTTGATTCCTTAAAAATCCCAATATTTTTTTGCTTCCCAGTTTTTTGCCGATGCTGAAATATTTCTGTTAATAATGAGGGATCAAACCAAACATTATATATGGACAAGAACTCGCACTCAGCCTCACATCTTGTTGAGTGGTTTTCTCTTGCGTTCTACGTAATGCAGAGTATGCATAGTAGTTATTTTGAAACAATTTATCTTAAAAAAAGCCAGAAAAAAAGCCGCCGGCCTGCCGACCCGCCGCTGGAAAAAGCCGACAAGGCGATGAACGGGTAAAAAACCCCAAAAAAAGCAACTTTAAGGCTGGCGTCAGACGAACGCAGGATTAACGTCTGTGTTGACGCACAGTTTAACAGCCATTGTAGCATAGAATCATGATCAATGGAGACCCACACATGAAGTAGGTGCGCACCGAACTGCGCACGCACAACGCACGTGGCAAAAGGACGCAAGTTGGGCAAGAACATAAAACCGCTAGACGGACGCGCAGAGTGCGCCACGTCCGCCTACCGTTCTGTGTGTGTGATAACACAAAGTCAGACGGACCGCATTTGCGACGTACAGCACCATGATGCACAAAATGGCTTTTCATATCATGTACCAATGTTAATAATGTTTCATATTAATTTTGTTTCCCATAATTCCCTTTTATTTTCTATGTCCGTTAAAAAAATGTCTACAGTATCTTCCGTCAGTACGTCTGTCCGTTATGCACGCACGCAGAGTGCGCCCAGACTGCGTTCATCTGACCCTAGCCTGAAAAGCTGTTTGCAAAAAAACTACTGCACGAAAATGTCTGGAAATAATATATAAGGTCCTATGAATAATAATAAAAAGGTGTGTTACAGAAAAATCACCCACCATTTTTAAAAAATTGGGGGGGGGAGAGGGGAAAAAAAGAAAATCGCCGAAAAAATCCAGAAAAATTACTAAAAAATCCTAAAAAATAAATGAGACTTTTTGCTGCAAGTGAAAAGAATAAATGGTTGAATAAATATATTTTAGAAATGGTGAATTTTTTTAACATTGAAACCTATGGGATTCGCCTTATTAAACCTGTCGAATTAGGCTGGGGTCAGACGAGCGCAGTATTAGCCGCACTTAATCACGGCCGTGCTAGCAGCAAATGACGTCCAATGCCGGGCAGCATACGAAGAATGGCCGCACAAAAGTGCGGCCGCGCAACGCAAGTGGCAAACGAACGCATTTTTTTAGAGAACGTCAAACCGCTAGAACTGACGTACAGAGTGCGCTGCGTCCGCTAGTGGCGTGTGTGCAGGATTAGGAGACGTCAGACGCTGCTAATGTCCGGCCAACATAACGTCCAGACACAAAAAGTGTTTTATTGATGATCCGTACAAAATCACCGACGAAAATGCGCATCGTATGACCGCTATCGCGTATTCTGTGAAAAAATACGTCCATTCGTTCGAACGCACTTTTTCACGGACAACGCGAAAAAAGCGTTAGTCTGACCCTAGCCTTAAACCACTCAAAATCAGGGCATTTCACTGAAATTTCGGTGCTGGTCGGTGTTCTTTCAATAGATTAACCATTAATTCTCTATGTGGAGTCCACTGCCGCGGAAGATCACGGTATTTCGCTGGCAATTCACCAATATTTTAGTGAATTGTCAGGTTTTTGAATAGCCGAATGACCACGAAATTGCACCATATGGGGAAATTCACTGTTCGGTGTAATTTCGGGGCCAGTTCGGCTCTCTCTGAATAACCCCTGTAGAATAAAATATTTAATTTACTAAACATAGAAGAGAAAAACACAGCACATGTAAGATGTCAGCAACATAAAATAAACACTATCAGGGTTATTCAAAGAGAATCGAAAAGTCACCGCACGTTCGGTGACTTTTCGTTCTCTTCAATTAGGTTCGGTTCAGCGATCCCATTTCGGCAACCCTGTGGTGTATTCAGCAACCACAACAGGGTCCCCGAATTGCAAGGAAAAGTCACCGCAAACCCGCCGACAACTCACCGCAAAACCCGGCGAAGGCACACCGAAAACCCGCAAAAACATCTGGATTAACCCCGCCGAAAACGCCGGAAAAACCCGATCAGGAGCAGATCACACGCAGCGCAGCTGCCGGAAAAAGCCAACACCGCAGACGAATGGAGTGAATAAATTAAAAAAAATGTTTGCTTGAATGTTTGAAAAGTGAAACGCTGTTTGCAAAGAAACTACTGAGCGAAAATGTCTGAAATTTACATATGAGGTTCAATGAATGATAATAAAAAGGGCTGTTACAGAAAATATAAGTAGAGTTAAAAATAAAAATAAAAAAATGCTTAAAATATCCTAAAAAAATCTATAAATAAAGAGACTTCTTACTGCAGAATATTATAATCAACAGTTTATTAGATATTGGATTAAAACGGGAATATTTTTTAACATTGAAGCCTATGGGATTCGCCTGAATAAATCTGCCGCATGAAACCACCGAATGGCAGGGTAATTCGGCAACTTTTCACTGCTGGTTTTTGCTCTCTGAATAGCCGAAGTATTGCTTCTCTATAGGGATTTCACTGCCCTCGAACAGGCACCGAACAGGCACCGTATGTGCAGGCAATTTGCCAGAATTTGGCGAATTGCCTGCTCTCTGGATAGCCGAATGGCCAAGAAAGGTAACCGAACGCTGATTTTCAGCAGTAATTCGGAGCTCTTTGAATTACCCTGCATGAATAAGGACATTTCATTTTGTTGGTGGTAGTGTCATTTTAAGTGCACAGAGTGAATACTATTCTCAGCACATGGCAAGTTCTGCAACAGTGTAATACAGAAAAATCGGTCTTGTTAAACTGTGTTTACACACTTAATTCCGGAGTTATAAAACAGAAGTGCAGTTCATCAGTTATTCCCCAGACAGACTTAAGAGTCAAAGGTAACTATGCCATCCCTTACACAAAGCATGTCATTGTTCTGGAGAATTACAAACGATCTCAGGGTGAACTTTATTACCGGTGTGATAAATTTATACTTCAGACACAGTATGATTTATGTTACTTTATGAACGTTGTTCCTCTGTTCATTGACGTCGATAATGTGCTTTACACTTCAACATGTAGATAAGCTCTTGGAATCGATCTTCTTTATCCATGAGGTTGAAAAGAAACAACATCCCAACCTACCTGTCACGGTCCTGGCAGAGGGGAATAGGGTATGAGCCCGATTTGCGGTGACAAGCTGAGCCACGTAACTGAAGTATAAAGGGGGTTTATTGTAAGAGTATAGCAATATGGACAGGGCAGGAATGGAGATGACTGAGGAGGCAATGCAGGGAGGAACCAGACACAGGGAGACACTGAGGGAAAACACAACAGGAGACTTACATACAACACGAGACAGGAAACAGAGGGCACTGGAGTTTTGGAAGCAGAGGGCACGGGAGGCTTGGCAGAAGCAGGTACTGGTTGCTTGTCAGCAGAAGGCACAGGAAGCTTGGTAGCAGCAGGCACGGGATGATTGGCAGCAGCGGGTACTGGATGCTTCGCAGCAGGCACGGGATGCTTGGTAGCAGCAGGCACGGGGATGCTTGGTAGCAGCAGGCACGGGATGCTTGGCAGCAGCGGGTACTGGATGCTTGGCAGCAGCAGGCACGGGAGGCTTGGTAGCAGCAGGCAGTATACATAGTTATAAAGTCCATGCAATAGGTCGTGGCAGGCGGCTGGCAAACGCAGTTAATGTCCATAAGCAAGAAGTCGGTACACGGGGAATCAATATATCAGCAGAGGATGGGAGCAGGTCTAGGAGAAGGGCTACCAGGAAGTAAGTGGGACAATGCAGCACTGGAGCATGGGCAGGGCAGCCATCAGAAATGATGGGGCCCCTTACTAAACCTCACGATGGGCCCCCCGGCACTCCCTCAACCTCTAGCAGCTTTTCTCCCCTTCAAAAAAAATAAAAAAGGACATAACATAGCACCACAGCAATAAAACTCCCAGTAATGTGCAGTGTGTATTAGCATATCACAGTATCCACAGCAATAAAACTCACAGTAATAAGCGGTGTGTATGAACGTATCACAGAATCCAAAGCAATAAATCTCACAGAAACGGGCTGTGTATGATGGCCTTTGGGTCTGGGTCTGGTCCCTGGGCCTTGGGGTCTGGTCTGGGCCCTGGGTCTGGGACTGGGCTTTGGGGTCTGGTCCCTGAGGTCTGGGCCCTGGGTCTAGGCTGGGCCTGGTCCCTGGGTCTGGCATGGGGTCTGGGCCCTGAGTCTGGCCTGGGGTCTGGTCCCTGGGTCTGGGCTCTGGTCCCTGGGTCTTGGGGCCTGGGGTCTGGCCAGGGCCCTGGTCTCTGGTCCCTGGGCCTTGGCGTCTGGGCCCTGGGGTCTGGGCCTTGGGGTCTGGGCCTTGGTCTCTGGGCCCTGGGGTTTGGTCCTTGGGGTCTGGGCCCTGGGGTTTGGGCCTTGGGTCTGGGCCTTGGGGTCTGGGCACTGGGTCTGGGCCTTGGGGTCTGGGCCTTGGGGTTTGGGCTTTGGGGTTTGGGCCTTGGGATCTGGGCCCTGGGGTCTGGGCCCTGGGTTTGGGCCTTGGGGTTTGGGCCCTGGGCCTGGGCCCTGGGGTCTGTGCCCTGGGTCTGGGCCCTGGGTTTGGGCTTTGGGGTCTGGGCCCAGAGTCTGGGCCTTGGGGTCTGGGCCTTGGGGTTTGGGCCCTGGGTTTGGGCCCTGGGGTCTGGGCCCTGGGGTTTGGGCCCTGGGGTCTGTGCCCTGGGTCTGGGCCCTGGGTCTGGGCCCTGGGTTTGGGCTTTGGGGTCTGGGCCCAGGGTCTGGGCCTTGGGGTCTGGGCCTTGGGGTTTGGGCCCTGGGTTTGGGCCCTGGGGTCTGGGCCCTGGGTTTGGGCCTTGGGTCTGGGCCTTGTGGTTTGGGCCTTGGGGTTTGGGCCCTGGGTTTGGGCCTTGGGGTCTGGGCCCTGGGTTTGGGCCCTGGGGTCTGTGCCCTGGGTCTGGGCCCTGGGTCTGGGCCTTAGGGTCTGGGTCCTGGGTTTGGGCCTTGGGGTTTGGGCCCTGGGTCTGGGCCCTGGGGTCTGTGCCCTGGGTCTGGGCCCTGGGGTCTGAGCCCTGGGGTCTGGCCTTGGGTCTGGGCCCTGGGGTCTGGGCCCTGGGCCTTGGTGTCTGGGCCCTGGGCCTTGGGCCTAGGGGTCTGGGCCCTGGGTTTGGGCCCTGGGTTTGGGCCTAGGGGTCTGGGCCCTGGGTTTGACCCTTGGGGTCTGGGCTTGGGGTCTGGGCCCTGGGTCTGGGCCCAGGGTCTGGACCCTGGGTCTGAGCCCTGGGGTCTGTGCCCTGGGTCTGGGTTCTGGGTTTGGGCTTGGGGTCTGGGCCTTGGGGTTTGGGCTTTGGGGTTTGGGCCTTGGGATCTGGGCCCTGGGGTCTGGGCCCTGGTTTGGGCCTTGGGGTTTGGGCCCTGGGCCTGGGCCCTGGGGTCTGTGCCCTGGGTCTGGGCCCTGGGTTGGGCCTTGGGGTTTGGCCCTGGGTTTGGGCCTAGGGGTCTGGGCCCTGGTCTGGGCCTTGGGGTTTGGGCCCTGGGTTTGGGCCCTGGGGTCTGGGCCCTGGGTTTGGGCCTGGGTCTGTGCCCTGGGTCTGGGCCCTGGGTCTGGGCCCTGGGTTTGGGCTTTGGGGTCTGGGCCCAGGGTCTGGGCCTTGGGTCTGGGCCTTGGGGTTTGGGCCCTGGGTTTGGGCCCTGGGGTCTGGGCCCTGGGTTTGGGCCTTGGGTCTGGGCCTTGTGGTTTGGGCCTTGGGGTTTGGGCCCTGGGTTTGGGCCTTGGGGTCTGGGCCCTGGGGTTTGGGCCCTGGGGTCTGTGCCCTGGGTCTGGGCCCTGGGTCTGGGCCTTAGGGTCTGGGTCCTGGGTTTGGGCCTTGGGGTTTGGGCCCTGGGTCTGGGCCCTGGGGTCTGTGCCCTGGGGTCTGGGCCCTGGGGTCTGAGCCCTGGGTCTGGGCCTTGGGGTCTGGGCCCTGGGGTCTGGGCCCTGGGCCTTGGTGTCTGGGCCCTGGGCCTTGGGCCTAGGGGTCTGGGCCCTGGGTTTGGGCCCTGGGTTTGGGCCTAGGGGTCTGGGCCCTGGGTTTGACCCTTGGGGTCTGGGCCTTGGGTCTGGGCCCTGGGTCTGGGCCCAGGGTCTGGACCCTGGGTCTGAGCCCTGGGGTCTGTGCCCTGGGTCTGGGTTCTGGGTTTGGGCCTTGGGGTCTGGGCCTTGGGGATTGGGCCTTGGGGTTTGGGTCTTGGGGTCTGGGCTGGGGTCTGGGCCCTGGGTCTGGGCCTTGGGGTCTGGGCCCTGGGGTCTGGGCCTTGGTCTGGACCCTGGGGTCTGGGCCCTGGGTTTGGGCCTAGGGGTCTGGGCCCTGGGTTTGGGCTTTGGGGTCTGGGCCCAGGGTCTGAGCCTTGGGATCTGGGCCCTGGGTCTGGGCCCTGGGGTCTGGGCCCAGTGGTCTGGGCCCTGGGTCTGGGGTCTGGCCCCTGGGTCTGGGCCTTAGGGTCTGGGCCCTAGGTCTGGGCCTAGGGGTCTGGGCCCTGGGTCTGGGCCTTAGGGTCTGGGCCCTGGGGTCTGGGCCTTGGTCTGGGCCCTGGGTTTGGGCCCTGGGTCTGGGCCCTGGGTCTGGGCCTTAGGGTCTGGGCCCTGGCTCACCACTCCGCTGTCTTCTTTTCTTCTATCTTCTTTTCTTCTGTCTTCTGCTCTTCAGTTCTTCTTTTCTTCACCTTTTCTTCTCTTCTTTTCTTCTGATCTTCTTCCCGGGCCCTCCAGCTCCGGCGCGCAGCTTCACTGAGTGGAGGGGCGGAGCCAAAGCAACGTGCTTGGGAGGCCCCCACACGCTGCTTGGCCCCGCCCAGCCAACCAGTGAAGCTGCCAGGAGCCAGAGGAGACACAGTGTCTCCTCCGGCTCCTGCAGCAGCAGCAGCAGCAGCAGGGACACAGCTCCGGATTCGGACTCATCGAGTCCGATACCGGAGCTGATAAAGGGCGACGCCGCTGCCGACGGGGGCCCGGGTCCCCCCGGGCCCCGGCGGCCCGGGCCCCCACCAGGCCCGGGCCCCTTACGGCAGCATGGGGCGTAATGCCCTGATGGCGGCCCTGATCATGGGTGTTCCGCCCTTATAAAGGGAACCACAGGCCTATGATTAGCAGCACCTGAAGTTAACACAGCCTGAGGGAAAGTACAAGGTGGTGTAGCAAGAAGGAAGCTGTATAGGTCCAGTCAGGAGGGTGCAATACCACCTTTGGCCTTCTTGCCACGGCGGCAGCGGCGTGAACCATGACACTCCCTGATCAGTGAATTGTTTATGAATGCTCAATATTTCGTCTTATGGTAAACCTGTCTGTGCCTATTAAAATGCAATGAATGCATCATGCTCTGTGACGTCTTCAGAAAAGTTGTACGTGGTTTTAAAATCTTCTACTGGCTCCCTAAGTGTAACTTTAATCTGTCAGTGCTGTACTGTACATCCATAACTCTAAATCTTAGCATAAAGAATACCTTGAAAAACTTTATTTACACATGTTAACAGTACAACAGCAACATGCATCATCAACTAAATTTACACTGAAGAACACAAACGTTTTCAGGTATATTTTCATACAAAACACATATATATAACACATATATATGTATGTCCCTGTTGAATTAAGTGTGTAAACATAGTTTAACCAGACCGATTATTCTGTATTACACTGTTGCAGAACTTGCCATGTGCTGAGAATAGTATTCATTCCATGCACTTAAAATTACACTACCACCATCAACCCTAATTTCTAAATAGGATAAGATTTCTTTTTGTGCTTGGTTAGGGTTAGGGTTAGTATTAGGGTTTGGATATTTAAACAGGATTAGGTTTCTGTTTGTGTTTAGGGTTAGGGTTGGGGTTAGTATTAGGGTTAGGATTTGTAAATAGGATTAGGTTTCTCTATGTGCTTGCTTAGGGTTGGGGTTAGTATTAGGGTTTAGATTTGTAAATAGGATTAGGTTTCTGTTTGTGTTTGGGTTACGGTTGGGGTTAGTATTAGGGTTAGGATTTGTAAATAGGATTAGGTTTCTCTATGTGCTTGGTTAGGGTTGGGGTTAGTATTAGGGTTTAGATTTGTAAATAGGATTAGGTTTCTTTTTGTGCGTAGGTTAGGGCTGGGGTCAGTATTAGAGTCAAGGTTTGTAATTAAGGTTATATTATTATTTTTGCTAAATTTAGGGATAAGGTTACTTTTCAGGTTAGGTTTAACCTTAACCATAAGATTCCATTTCTGCTTTATTTTATGGAAACAGCGTGTAATATATTTTTCTGCACATGAACTGACATTTACATTACACTTTCACAAGAGAATGTATTTTTTCCTGTTTTTCACAGGTTGTGCCTTCCCTGGTTGCTTAGTTCCTAGTAATCGTTTTGCTGCCTTATCTGTGCCAGTAACTGTCCATTTGATGTACTTAATATCTGTGAACTTAAATCTCACCATTGTTGAACTTCCCATTATGCCAGAATCATATCTTATCTCAAAACGAATTAGGTGAAAGCAGAATATATTGCTTTATTACTGTGGGAACACATTGGATTGCAGATATATTATTACTTGTCAGGCAGTATGTGAGTTTTTAATTTACTATTCCAGGGCACGAATTGAACATGAAAAAATAGGAATCTATACTATAAAACAGTTAGACGGCGGCGTGTCTGTCCACCACGCCGTCGTCTTCAAATGCGCACGCAACCAGCGTACTGCTGCAACCAGCGTACAGCGTGCGCATCCGGCGGCCGCGTTACTATTCTCCTTTGAGCGGCCGCCAGCATAAACTCTGACGCTCGCTAGCCTGGGTGGGATCTATCCACCAGCCAGCCGTGAGCTCGCGAGATCCCTGGGCCACTATATCCATGTGAGCTGGCCTGGGGCAATATATTCATGTGAGCTGGCCTGGGGCAATATATTCATGTGAGCTGGCCAGGGGAAATATATCCATGTGAGCTGGCCTGGGGCAATATATTCATGTGAGCTGGCCTGGGGCAATATATCCATGTGTGAGCTGGTGCAATATATTCATGTGTGAGCTGGGGGTAATATATCCATGTGAGCTGGGGCAATATATCCATGTGAGCTGGGGCAAATATATCCTGCTCTAATATACTGTATAAATGCCTTTGTAATGTGCTGTCAGCTGCGCGCGCACCCATTACAGCTGCTCACTTGGCCCTCCTGTCGCGGATGGGATGGCGCCAGACGCGTTACAAACACATTTATATATGGAGATACTCTTGGATAGGACATTGGAAAAACAAATATGTGGACATGAATTCTGAGCTGGCAACAACACTAGACTGCCCTCCGGGCAGGCTTAACAACTAGTATAATATAAAGAAGCAAACAAAGCTGAGTATTTAAAGTAAGCTCTGTACTGTCAACAAAATAATGAATCCTTAATGTTCTACACCAGTGGTTCCCAACCCTGATCCTCAAGTCCCCCTAACAGGCCAGGTTTGCCAGATATCAGAAGCACAGCACAAGTGATATGATTTGCTGCTCAGTGTACCAGCTGGCTGGAGTAGAGCAGTGTTTCCCAAACCTGTCCTCGGGACCCTCAACCAGGCCAGATTTTGTAGATCACTTTTGGGAAAAAAGCAGACTGAATCCTGCAATCACTGAGCAGCAAATCATATCACCTGTGCTGTGCGTCAGATATCTGGAAAACCAGGCGAAGCGGAGGATTGGGAAACACTGGAGTAGAGATAACATCAATGCTCTATAATAACCGTGGAGACCCAGGTTCAAATCCTGGCCAAAGCACCTCTCCAATAAGTGTCCTTGGGCAAGACACCTAACGGTACATACTTGCCTACCACACAATATCAGCTGTGGAGTCCAGTGGTAACGTCTCTACCCTTTTCGGCCATGGAGAAGCAAGTCAAAATACCATTCAGCACATCCCACAATACAACTATGGAGTAGTCTTGACTTTACAAGAAGCAGGTTCAACCTAACCACCAGGTCGCTGCTCTATTATCATGGAAAGGCAACCCGATCACACTCAGAAGACGCCACCAGCGAGTGTCCTTGTGCAAGACACCTAACGATTGGGATGCGCCTACCTCACAAAATACTTGTACATCTCATAGATTGTAAGTTCCCTTGGGAACAGGGTCCCCCCCGAAACAGGTCATCATCCATGTATGGCATTCTAATGTATCAACTCCTTGTGAAAACTGATCTTGTAAAGGAATTGCTGTGGAATCTGTGGCGCTATATAAATAAAGGATAATAATAATAAAAAATAATAATAATTATTCAGTCTGCATTTCCCCAAGGTAATCCTTAAAACCTGGCCTGTTAGGGGGACTTGAGGACAGGGTTCGGAATCACTGGTATAGAAGAAAAAAGTAAATTAAGAATTTTCTGGCATAAACAATTCTTCTTGCAAAATCACATCAGCATCAGATCTGGGGAAAAGTTGAAAAGACCCATTGGAAAGGTGGATGACTCACCCATCTGACATGGGCCACTACTTCAGTATGTGCAGTAACCTGTGGAAATACCCCTCCCTATTAGCTGTTATCCGTAGTGCCACTGTGGCTTTGCCTCTGGATATGGTAGCGGATTACTGTAGGAATTCTGAGTTGAGGTGGCACCAGCTGTCACAACAATCACAATGAGTGTACGCACGGCAGATTAAACATCACTGTGTGTCACAGCAAGCTTGTATCTCTATGGATCTGTGTGAATGAATGATATTACAATTATTATCTTAGATTAGTTAATGCTTAGCATAAGAATTATTATAATATACGTCATAACATTGTATTATCAACCCCTTGATAACCTTGTACCGTAATTATTCAGTTATATCAATTAAGGTTATAAAATCACTTCTAATCACTGAAGGGAGCTTCATATGCAGTATATTATAGATCCCAATGACATATTTTACTTTTTAAATTTTTATTGGTAACTGCTGGTAATGCAGTTATCATGACATATTAACATAAGAATAGGGCCAGAGTAACATTTGCATTGCGATCAGGTCATGAGTGACAAACTTTCTTACATTCACCTCTAGACCAGGAAGAAAATAAGTGTACAAATGACACAGGTATTTATAAAGCACCAACAAGATCTGTAGTGCTGTACAATAGGAGAGACAGAATAACAAAATAAACATACAAGTTAAACACACAGAGCAGTAGGAGACAGGGGCGGATCCAGGGGGGGCAACGGGGCAATTGCCCCCCCCCCCGAGATTTGAGCCGGGGACCCAGATGCCGGGCAGCGCGGGAGTGCCTGCCCGGTCCTTTAGAGTCCGTCCTGTTAAAGGGAAGCGGCTGCGTGCAGGCACAGCCGGTCACGTGGTCCGGCTAATCAGGTGGTACTGAGTCTCTGTACCACCTGACTGGCCGGACCGCGTGACCTGCGCATGCACGCCACGCAGCCGCATCACCTTCAACAGGACGGACTCTTCAGGACCGGGCAGGCACTCCCGCGCTGCCCGGCATCTGGGTCCCCTCAACCCCTGCCGGAGCTGGAGCAATATCCAGGTGAGAGCTGGGCAAATCCATGTGTAAGCTGGGCAAATCCATGACCTGGGGGCAAATCCATGAGCTGGGGGCAAATCCATGACCTGGGGGCAAGTCCATGAGCTGGGCAAATCCATGACCTGGGGGCAAATCCATGAGCTGGGCAAATCCATGAGCTGGGGGCAAATCCATGAGCTGGGCAAATCCATGAGCTGGGGGCAAATCCATGACCTGGGGGCAAATCCATGAGCTGGGGGCAAATCCATGAGCTGGGGGCAAATCCATGACTTGGGGGCAAATCCATGAGCTGGGCAAATCCATGACCTGGGGGCAAATCCATGACCTGGGGGCAAATCCATGAGCTGGGGGCAAATCCATGACCTGGGGGCAAATCCATGAGCTGGGCAAATCCATGACCTGGGGGCAAATCCATGAGCTGGGCAAATCCATGACCTGGGGGCAAATCCATGAGCTGGGGCAAATCCATGACCTGGGGCAAATCCATGAGCTGGGCAAATCCATGAGCTGGGGGCAAATCCATGACCTGGGGGCAAATCCATGAGCTGGGCAAATCCATGAGCTGGGCAAATCCATGTGTGAGCTGGGGGCAAATCCATGAGCTGGGGCAAATCCATGTGTGAGCTGGGGCAAATCCATGTGTGAGCTGGGGGCAAATCCATGAGCTGGGGCAAATCCATGAGCTGGGGGCAAATCCATGTGTGAGCTGGGGGCTCTCTGCTCCTCTAGATTGTAAAATCCAGGGTGCCCTCTGCTCCTCTAGATTGTAAGCTCCTGGGTGTCCTCTGCTCCTCTAGATTGTAAGCTCCTGGGTGTCCTCTGCTCCTCTAGATTGTAAGCTCCTGGGTGCCCTCTGCTCTTCTAGATTGTAAGCTCCTGTGAGCCGGGCCCTCTGCTCCTCTAGATTGTAAGCTCCTGTGAGCCGGGCCCTCTGTAAATTCTCGTGAGTCGGGCTCTCTGCTAAAACACCTTATTTTCTGTCAGTGCCCCTCCCGAGACTAGTCTCTGGATCCGCCCCTGGTAGGAGAGAACGGTAGGAGAGTGGACCCTGCTCGAGAGCTTACAATTAGAGAGAAGAGGGTGGCACACTAGGTGAGGGTAAGAGGCAGAGTATGTGAAGTAGTGGGGTGCAAGTGGGGGGCAAGAAATGTACAATGGGATCATGGAGTGAGCCGATAGGCTTCTCTAAAGTAACGTGTTTTCAGAGACTTCTTGGGACTGTAGAGACGGGGAGAGTCTGATGTTACGGTAGAGGGAGTTCCATAGAAAGGGGGCAGCTCGGGAGAAGTCCTGAAGGGAAGAGTTGGGGGTGCGGGTACGAGGAGATGATAACATCAGATCATTGGCAGAGCGAAGAGGTCAGGACTGGATGTACCTGTTACTAAAGGAGGAGATGTACTTTAAAAGGAAACAAATTAGCAAAACAAGAGGACATAGTCTTAGATTAGAGGGGCAAAGGTTTAAAAGTAACATCAGGAAGCATTATTTTACTGAGAGGGTGGTGGATACATGGAACAGCCTTCCAGTTGAAGTGGTAGAGGCCAAAACAGTGATTGAATTTAAGCAGGCATGGGATAGGCATAAGGCTATCCTAAACAAAAGATAAATCCAGGTAAAGTATCCATGTAATTGGGCAGACTAGATGGGCCGAAAGGTTCTTATCTGCCGACATTTTTCTATGTTTCTATGTAGGCAGGACTTGGCTATGGAAAGTTTTCGACGTGAGCACCAATATTTTGAATTGAATTCTATTCAGGGGCAGATCCAGACACATGTTTCGGGGGAACATTCTACCAGTTTTGGTTAAGGGTTCGCAGTGACAGTCAGAGACGCGCCTAATCGCAAGCTGTGCTCGTTACACTCACTCTCCCCAGAACATTGCATAGGGTCTGTCCTCATGTGACTCATGAGCCCTGCGAACCCTTTCATGTGAGGGTCCCAGGGTACCCCCCTCCCAGCACATACCCCTTGCAGCTATGCAGCGTAGGGTAACCCAGGTGTGGGCTTCCCAGTGCACCCTTTCCATGCTGCCAGAACACACGTGGCACCCCATCTGCGCAGCCCTGCGAACCCTTTCCATACCAGGGGCCCAGGGAACCCCCCAGCTCACACATGGATATATTGCCCCCAGCTCACATGGATATATTGCCCTAGCTCATATGAAATATTGCCCCCAGCTCACATGGAAATATTGCCCCCAGCTCACATGGATATATTGCCCTAGCTCATATGAAATATTGCCCCCAGCTCACATGGAAATATTGCCCCCAGCTCACACATAAATATATTGCCCCCAG
Source organism: Leptobrachium leishanense (assembly GCA_009667805.1). Lineage (NCBI taxonomy): Eukaryota > Metazoa > Chordata > Amphibia > Anura > Megophryidae > Leptobrachium > Leptobrachium leishanense. The sequence goes on along the minus strand of CM019073.1, from coordinate 30,903,154 downwards.
CTCATATGGAAATATTGCCCCAGCTCATATGGAAATATTGCCTCCAGCTCACACATGGAAATATTGCCCCAGCTCATATGGATATATTGCCCCAGCTCACATTGATATATTGCCCCAGCTCATCTGGAAATATTGCCCCCAGCTCATATGGAAATATTGCCCCCTCCTCTGCTGTCTCCAAATGATTGCCAGTGGCCGCATGCTTTTCCTCACTCGAGCTGGCCGCCGGCATAAAGCTCTTCTGCTCGCTGCCTGGGTGGGAAAGATCGCGGCTGGCTGGTGGACAGATCCCACCCAGGCAGCGAGCGGCAGAGCTCTATGCCGGCAGCCGCTTGGTGGATGGTAACGCGGCCGCCGGCAATATTTTCCCAGGGGGGGGCAATTGCCCAGTTCCCCCCCCCCGGATCCACCCCTGATTCTATTGGAGACAGGGAGCCAGTGTAGAGATTGACAAAGGGGCGAGGCGTGAGAGGTGCAGGAAGTGAGGTGTGAGAGATGCAGGAGATGAAGTGGGTGAGCCTGGCACAGGCTTCATTAAAGACTGCAGAGGGACTGTCTGGGATTTCTTAAGGCAAGCGAGAAGGAGGTTACAGTAATCAAGGTGGGAGATAATAAGAGCTTGGATGAGTTTTATCAGTCTTGATTAAGACTGGGATGGATGCGTGCAATGTTTTTTAGGTGGAAGTAGCAGGATTTGGCTAGCGACTGAATGTGAGGAGCAAAGGAGAGATTAGAGTCTAAATGGCCAGCGAGGCAGCAAGCCTGAGAGCAGTGGCGTCACTAGGGTTTGGAGTCACCCGGTGCGGTAACTCATGGTGTCACCCACCCCCCCCCCCCCGAGTTTTGCGGTTTCTTTTTTTAGCTACTCTTACTCATAAATCAGTACTCCAAAATAACACTGAATGTTCATACACACAGCGCACATTAATGTGAGGTTTATTGCTGTGGAGCTCTCTCATATGCTCACACACAAATTTTGGCCAACTGCCAGCAAGTACGGTGCCTGTTCGAAGGCAGTGAAAGTGAAGGCACACATGGATATATATTGCCCCCAGCAGCTCTGGATATATTGCCCCAGCTCACAATTATATATTGCCCCCAGCAGCTCACCCATGGATATATACTGCCCCAGCTCACATATGGATATATTGCCCCCGCTCACATATGGATATATTGCCCCAGTCCAGCTCACACATGGAATATATTGCCCCGACCAGCTCACACATGGAATATATTGCCCCGACCAGTTCACACATGGAATATATTGCCCCGACCAGTTCACACATGGAATATATTGCCCCAGACCAGCTCACACATGGAATATATTGCCCCAGACCAGCTCACACATGGAATATATTGCCCCAGACCAGCTCACACATGGAATATATTGCCCCAGACCAGCTCACACATGGAATATATTGCCCCAGACCAGCTCACACATGGAATATATTGCCCCAGACCAGCTCACACATGGAATATATTGCCCCAGACCAGCTCACACATGGATATATTGCCCCCAGACCAGCTCACACATGGATATATTGCCCCCAGACCAGCTCACACATGGATATATTGCCCCCAGACCAGCTCACACATGGATAAATTGCCCCCAGACCAGCTCACACATGGATATATTGCCCCAACTCACACATGGATATATTGCCCCATCTCACACATGGTTATATTGCCCCAGCTCACATATGGATATATTGCCCCAGATCACATATGGATATATAGTGCCCCAGCTCACACATGGATATATTGCCCCCAGCTCACACATGGAATATATTGCCCCAGACCAGCTCACACGTGGAATATATTGCCCCAGTCCAGCTCACACGGGGAATATATTGCCCCAGTCCAGCTCACACGTGGAATATATTGCCCCAGTCCAGCTCACACGTGGAATATATTGCCCCAGTCCAGCTCACACGTGGAATATATTGCCCCAGACCAACTCACACGTGGAATATATTGCCCCAGTCCAGCTCACACGTGGAATATATTGCCCCAGACCAACTCACACATGGAATATATTGCCCCAGACCAACTCACACATGGAATATATTGCCCCAGTCCAGCTCACACGTGGAATATATTGCCCCAGTCCAGCTCACGCGTGGAATATATTGCCCCAGACCAACTCACACGTGGAATATATTGCCCCAGACCAACTCACATGTGGAATATATTGCCCCAGACCAACTCACACGTGGAATATATTGCCCCAGACCAACTCACACATGGATATATTGCCCCAGACCAGCTCACACGTGGAATATATTGCCCCCAGACCAGCTCACACGTGGACTATATTGCCCCCAGACCAGCTCACACTTGGAATATATTGCCCCAGACCAGCTCACAGTTGGTTATATTTGCCCCCCAGCTCATATGGATATATTTGCCCCCAGCTCATATGGGTATATTTGCCCCCAGCTCCTTTGGGTATATTTGCCCCCCAGCTCATATGGGTATATTTGCCCCCCCAGGTCATATGGGTATATTTGCCCCCCAGCTCGTATGGGTATATTTGCCCCCCAGCTCATATGGGTATATTTGCCCCCCAGCTCGTATGGGTATATTTTCCCCACAGCTCGTATGGGTATATTTGCCCCCCAGCTCTCACCTCCTGTCTGGTACACCGGGAGGGTGCCTGTCTGCTCCCCTGAGAAGATGCTGCTGGCGGCCACGTGCTTTTTTCTCTTATGCGCAGCCGCCAGCATGAATATCTGCCATTCGTCTGGTGTTCTATACACCAGCCAGCCACGATCTCGCGGCTGGCTGGTGTATAGAACACCAGATGAGCAGCTCAGCAGATATTCAAGCTGGCGGCCGCACAAAAGAGAAAAAAGCACGTGGCCGCCGGCAGGATTTTCTCGGGGGGAGCGCTTGGGTGCCCCCCCCACTGGATGCTTGGGGCCACGGCCCCACGTGCTTTGGTGTCGCCCTTAGGGCGGGTGACACCTGGTGCGGGCCGCACCCCCCGCCCCCACGTAGCGACGCCACTGCCTGAGAGGTGGCACAAAAGTATCTTTTTTTTTCACAAATGATATACAATGTCTGGCCAAAAAAGTCACCACCTCCTGTACATGCCTGTTGTGATCTGGAGGTTCCTCCAGTTAGTCAGGTCTAGGTTCAGCAACGTTATGTGCCCAAAAACTGAGCTCAGCTGAGTGAATATACTGAATGAGCAGGTTTTTCCATTAGTGGGTTTTTCCTTCCCTGATGGCACAGCGAGCATTTTCCAAGATGGCAATGCTCGTATTCAGCAGGCTCAAACTGTGTAAGAGTGGTTCAGAGAGCATGAGACATCATTATCACACATGGATTGACCACCGCACAGTCCAGACCTTAACCCCATTGAGAATGTTTGGGATAATGTGCTGGAGAAGACTTTACGCAGTGCTGCGACTCTCCCATCATCAACACAAGATCTTGGCCACAAATTAATCCGGCTCTGGATTGAAATAAATGCTGTGACATTGCATGAGATTTTCTAATCGATGCCGTGGTGAATGCGTGCCGGAATCAAAGCAAAAGACGCGACAACAAAATATTAACATATGTGACTTAGTTTTTTGCCAGGCAGTGTAATATTACAGCAAACTGTAACATGAAAATAATTAACAAGAGACCTTCATAACTCCGGCTGTATATTAACAGAAGGTGAAAGTATTAACCAAAATCGAGTTTGACCTTCACTCATGTAAATGTGATGCAACCTGTTCAAATAATTTCAATATGAGAAAAATAACATTTTGTAGGTGTATGGCTGTGTGTGTGTTAAGAATACTGGTGTCCACTCATCCAGTAATGAAAGGGAAATATACGCAGTATATATATTGGATAAGCCGTGCTATTCCAGATGCGTAAATCGCCAGTGTTTAGCCGTATGTAGTGATACCTTTTATTATTGAACTAACGTTACATTTAAAAGACAAGCTTTCGGCTTCCAGAACTGAAGAAGAGAGTTATACTCTCAAAAGCTCATCTTTTAAATGTTAACATTAGTTAAGTAAAAAAGGTATTACTACGTACTGCTATACTCTAGGGATTTTAGTATCTGGACGAACATGGATAATCTAATCTATATAGATAGATTTCCCTTTCATTACTAGATGAGTGGGCACCAGTCTTCTTAAAAAACGTATGGCCAGCCATACTCCATACTCTTCTTCAGGTCGGGAAGCTTTACTGAGCAAAATCATAGAATTGAACAATAAAGACCCAAGCAGAAGGTGGTGGTTAGGGTGGATGTCGTAAATACTGAATAGTGGGATAGTATGGTTAAGAAAGGTAAACAGAGGACAGATCATAGGCCCATAAAACAACAGAGATAAGCATCTTGATGTGCATCTGATGATCCTGCCTGAAGAGGAAGAAGCCAATGACACAACTTAAAAAAAAAGTAGAAAAAAAAAAGAGAAAAACCACATAAACCAGGTACTATGCTGAATGTTACGTGACATTATGGAAGTGAGTTAAAAAGCCAGAGTCTACATTGAGTCCCTCCTTTATGGTGTTAAAATATGTGATCATTTTAGATTCGAATGTCTTACGTTCACGAGGATCTTTAGAATTTCCTTTGAGGATTTTAATTTTGAGGTTTTGATTGAAGTGATGTGCAACTGGGGTTACATAGTTACATAGTTACATAGTTATATAGGCTGAAAAAAGACATGCGTCCATCGGGTTCAGCCTCTCCCACATAACCTACTGCTGTTGATCCAAAAGAAGGCAAAAAACCCAGTCTGAATGCTTGCCAATATGCAACATACTGGGAAAAAATTCCTTCTTGACCCCAGAATGGCAGTCAGATTTCTCCTTGGATCAAGAAGCTTTTACCCACATATTAAATATTATAACCCTTAATATTCTGTGTCTGCAGGAAGTCATCCAGTCGTTTTTTAAAAGTCTGTACAGACTCTGACCCAACCACCTCAACAGGCAGAGAATTCCACAGCTTTATTGTTCTCACTGTAAAATAACCCTTCCTATGCTTTAAGCTAAATTTTCTTTCTTCCAGTCTAAATGGATGACCCCTTGTCCTATGTATAGTCCTGTTAATGAATAGGTTATCAGACAATGGTTGATAATGGCCCCGTATATATTTATATAAGGTTATCAGATCCCCTCTAAGGCGCCTTTTCTCTAAACTAAACAGGTTTAAGCTTGTTAGTCTTTCCTCATAACTTAACCCTTCCATCCCCCTTATTAATTTAGTTGCCCGTCTCTGCACTTTTTCTAGCGATATAATATCTTTTTTTAAGACAGGTGCCCAAAATTGCACGGCATATTCAAGGTGCGGCCTGACCACTGATTTATACAGAGGCAAAATTATGTTTTCATCCCGTGAGTGAACTCCCCTTTTAATGCATGCCAGTACTTTGCTGGCCTTGGCGGCTGCTGTTTGACATTGTACATTGTTACTTAGTTTGAAGTCTATGATTATTCCCAAATCCTTCTCCTGCTTGGATTTCCCTAACTCCGTACCATTTAGGGTATACATTGCTTGTGTGTTCTTCACTCCAAAGTGCATAACTTTACATTTATCTAGATTAAATTTCATCTGCCATTTAAGTGCCCAGTCCCCCAATCTATCTAAATCCCTCTGCAGCGAAGTAACATCCTGCTCACATTGTATTACTTTTCCTAGCTTTGTGTCATCTGCAAACACTGATACATGACTTTCAATGCCTATCTCAAGGTCATTTATAAATAAATTGAATAGTATTGGTCCTATAACAGACCCCTGAGGGACACCACTTACCACTGGTGTCCATCTTGAAAATGTACCATTTATGACCACTCTCTGTACCCTATCTTTTAGCCAGTTTTCTATCCAAGAACAAGTATTTTCATCTAGACCATTTTTTCTTAATTTAAATAGTAACCTTTTGTGTGGAACTGTGTCGAAAGCTTTGGCAAAATCTAAGTAAATCACATCCACTGTGACCCCCTGATCTATACTTCTACTTACTTCCTCATAGAACGTAATTAGGTTAGTCTGACATGATCTGTGTTTCATGAAACCATGCTGATTTTTGCCAATTACATTATACCTCCCAATAAATTCCTGAATACTATCCCTTAGTAACCCCTCAAATACTTTCCCAGCCACAGATGTTAAGCTCACAGGTCTATAATTCCTAGGCACAAATTTTAAACCTTTCTTAAATATAGGGACCATGTCAGCTTTTCTCCAATCCTCTGGTACTATTCCTGAAAGAAAAGAATCTTGAAAGATTAAGAACAAAGGTTTACATATTTCAACACATAGCTCTCTTAGTACTCGCGGGTGAATTCCATCTGGCCCTGGGGCTTTATTAACATTCACATTGTTTAATTTGTGTAAAACCTTGTCCTGAGTCAACCAGTCACTTTGTATTAGTAAGTTTTTATTAATGAATTTCATGTCTCCTGTTATAGGTTTCTCTTTGATAAATACTGAAGAAAAATAATCATTTAAAATTTCTGCCTTATCCTGATCTTCAGTTAACAATAACCCTGACTCAGATTTTAGTGAACCTACATTTTCACTCTTAGGTTTTTTGGAATTTATGTACCTAAAGAATCTTTTAGGGTTGGTCTTGCTCTCTTTGGCTATTTCTTTTTCATTTTCTAGTTTAGCCCATCTAATCGCATTTTTACATGCTTTATTGGCTGCCCTATATGCTTTATAGGATGCCTCAGATTTATCAAATTTAAAAGCTTTAAATGCCTTCTTTTTATTTTTCATTTCCTTAGTTACCTTCCTACTAAGCCACATTGGTTTCAGTCTGTTTCTTTTATATTTATTAATATTTACAATATTTATTTTCCTGATGGTTCTTCATGAAGTGTCTGTGCAGATTCATTCTGTGATTCAGTACGAGGCCAGTTTCACCTATATAGCAGCCCTTTTTACAGGTCGTGCACTGGATCATGTACACTACATTGGCAGAAGTGCAGGAGTACGAGCCCTTGATGTTGTATGTGACGTTATTATGCCGGGCAGTGCTACTGTCACATACAGTATATGTTGGTACAGTTTGCAGAGGGCCTTGTTGCGGCGCGTGGTCCCATTTTGCATATATATCATTCACATACTATACATATATATATAATAAACACACATATATACATATATGTATATGTGCACATATTTTGTCTTCAACTTTTGTTCATGAAAGAAGAAAATCTTCAAAATTTGACATATTCTCTTTAACCTCTTAACACCCAAAATCAAGTTATCTCACTTTGCATTACTGGCCAAAATAGGTTATTTACAGTAAGAAATACAATGGGAATATGTTCAAATATTTCTCACTGTATAATTAACCACTTTGCTGCGGAGGACGCGCTCAGCCTGTCCTGCTGCAGCAAGGGTTGGCTGCGGAAGACGCGCTGAGCGCGTCCTCCCGAAGCAGCCTGTGATCGGCCGGATTCCGGCCGATCGTTGTGCCCCCCGGTGCGGGCTGACATCTTGGATGTCAGCCCGTCAAACCGGGACCGCCGCGGGCACAATAGATGTCATTGCGGCGGCGCGATGACATCTATTTCAGGCGCCCCCCCATGTGTGCGGAGGAGGTGCCTGAAAGGGAGGGGGGAGGTCCTTCGGACCTCTCTCCCTCCCGATCGCGGGGGTCCTGAGCTTAATGCCAGGCACCGTTTGGAAGGGCACAGTCTGCCCTTCCAAATGGTACCTGGCATTAACCCCATGGGGGCCGGATCATGAATCGGCGCCGAAAAGCGCCGGTTCGTGATCCTTTCCCAGAGCTGGCCGACATCTTGGATGTCGGCCAAGCCTTTGGGAACTCCCCCTGAGGACTGGCGTCATCATGCATAGCACGATGACGCTAGTCCTGGAGGTAACCCCTAGCTGCCACCAATGGTGGAGATAGGGGGTTCCAATGAACCCCCTATCTCCCGATCTGTGGCAGCTAGGGGTTAATGTTTGATATCGTTGGATCGGCCAGAGCATGGCCTTTCCAACGATATCAAACATGACCGTGAAAAAGTTTCTAAAAAAAAATAAAAAAAATTATAATAATAAAAAAATAAACATGTTTTTTATTTTTTATTTGTTTTGTTAATGCAGCAATATTGTTCCCATTTAATTTATAATGTGAACAATGATGCTGCACTAACGATTTTTGTACGGGGTGCGTTTGTTAAAAATAGCGAAATTTTCCCCCAAAAAAAATGTTTCTAATTTTTTTAACAAGCGCACCCCATACAAAATATAACCGCAAACGATCACATGTTAAAATGTGAAAAAAAACACTTTACACGTTGTAAATTTTTGAAAATTCAAATTTTATTGCATATTTTGTTATAATATACAGACAGGACATAACGTATACATATAATAATGACATATTATGAATCTTCCGAGTCTGCCGGAAAGAACGATATATATAATATGTCTGGGTCATATACTAAAATAAAGCTTCAAAACGCGGTTAAACATGATGAGCGAAACCGGTAAAAGTGACACAGGCACACAGGCGAGAAATGCCTCAGCAGCGAAAGGGTGTTAATTAAAAATGATTTTACAAAAAAAACACTGGTTTCTGACAATGTTTTTTTGGAAAATTACTTGGTAGTGAAGGGGTTCGTGTTGTCACAAATTATAGCTACATGCACATATTCTGTTTTTCTATAATTTTTCATCATAATGATTGACTATATTTTCATATTGCTTGATTTGCTTGCTCACCGATGTTATCTATAGACACGTTCCCCACCCTGGGATTGACAGAAAATAGCTGGAAGTCAACATTAAAACCTTCTTTAATGCATCTTACATGATGTTATACTCCCACAGATGATTGATGTTGCCATCAGTACTGTAAAACGATGCTTGTATGTACATGTGTCTTCTGTTTACTATATCTGCTTTTCTTTTAGTATTCTCTGACCTTAAACATATTTGCACAGGTTTTATACCTCATTAGAGTGGAACACTCACAGCACCTCTGGGGTTTCCAGGTACATCAGAGTATAACTACTCATTGTAAGCCGTATTGCCGATGGCTCCATCATTGTCCGTCAGTATTCTTTCCTTGTTATGATCCGAAATGTTTAAAGTTGCCTTTAGTTAACTGTCTCTCTATATTCTTGACTGATGTCATCATGTTTATTCAGCTGGGCCTTAAAAATGTCTAGTTGGCGTTCATAATTTGTCCACCCACTCTCTTAAGTTTTTTTTTCTGACTCCTTCTTTCACTTAGCATTTATGTTTTCACCGTGAAATAATATTTTATAAATGTTTGGAGAAATGTGACACATTTCTTTTATGGTCACATTCTCCATTAAAGCGATGAGGTATTGACAGGTGCCATTCGTATTTAACCCGCCGAGTTCTGGCAGAACGTGCCACGTATTAAAATATGTCTCTTATCCAAGGAGAGGCAAAAGTTAAACGTACGCTATCACTAACTTAACCTGTAACTACATTACTTGGGTGTTAAAAAAACACTTCTTAGGACACGTGCCGCTGTTTTAGTTTTTTAATTTGTTTGAAGTAATCGCATGTAAAAAGGAAAAGTAATAAAAGTTAGGTTTTTATCTCCTGTCTCCATTTCATGGATTTTTCCCATAATGCAACATTTACAAAAAAATCTTAACGGAAATTTCACTTTAAAGCTGTGGTATGAGATAAACCAGCAGTGAAGAGGCAATGGAGTGAAGGAGTGAGTGTTTAGACACAGCTGCAAGGGATCTATTGTGTTTTCTATGCCACCTGAGATAAAAGATAGCAGCTGACTTAGATCTGATAGTGGAGTTCCAGAATTGAATGGTACCCCTGGTAATGGCATTTACATGCATTCTGCACAATGCAAGTCAATAGGTCGGTTTTCTGGACTTCTGACCCATAGAGTCCATTCATTGCCCGATACCCCACAGCAAGTGCTGTAAACATACGTTGACGGGGGGTCAGTTTACAACACAAATTACAACAAAATTGATTTACAAAGTGACATATAGAGCCAAGTATTTTCTTAACTGAACCAACAGCTGGGTGGAGTAGAGGTAACATCACTGCTCTATACAGTTGTGTTCAAAATTATTCAACCCCCAATGCTGTAAAGGGTTTTAGGGAATTTAGTGTACATTTGTAATTGTATTCAGAATGAAATCCTACAAGGACTTTTTAAAGAACCATATGCAACTAAAATGACATCAATTGGTTTTGTAATACAGTAGTAAATGTTTCTTTTGTGAATTCTTCATTGACACAATTATTCAACCCCTTAAAGACTACCACTCTGAAGAACAGAGGTTCATTCAAGTGTTTTCAATCAGGTATTGAAAACACCTGTGGATGTCACGGAGCAGCAATAAAGCATAATAAGCACCAATTAGGCAGCTTTAAATGACTGTGATACTCAGCTCCTTCTAGACATTTACTGGTGTGGTTACAAACATGGTGAAGTCGGCTTCTTTCTGGCGGCTCCTCTGCGGCGGATCATAGGGAGAAGTGTTCCGGAACCCTTTCTGCCCCCTCTCCGGACCCGCGATCCACGTGCTAGCGGAGCTGACAGTGTCCGAGCGCCATCTTGGAGGCCTAATAGGCGAGTGAAGCCTGATACCAGCCTCGCAGTGCACTGAATCCTGATGGGGAAAAAACCTAAAACCGGCGGGGTGACAGACGATCCCTGCACTCCGGACATTCGGCTCTCACTGGGGGGTGCCTCGATGCGGAGAATACAGCAGCGACAACACTCGGAGCCACCGGAGGTTAGTACGCCTGGCCCCTCTTCTGCTCCTCCTCACATTTCGTCTGAGATGGCCGATGGCGACATGCCGGCCACAAAACGGGACATTCAGGACCTCTTGGCCAAGGCTAGGCTTTCATGGCAGGCTGAAATCAAGGCCCTCGAAAACACCGTAGCCCCTACCCAGACCCAGATGATCGCCGTCCAGGCTCGCACGCAGGAGATTGGGGGGGTGCAGGCCGCAACCCTTTCTCAATTGAATGCCCTTCAAGCGCAGGTGGGGAGTCTGCAGACAGCGATGGTGACCCTGGAAGCCCGCCATAGGCGACGAAACATTAACCACTTCGATGCTGAGGACGCGCTCAGCGCGTCCTCAGCATTCCCGCTGGTATGTGGAGGACGCGCTGAGCGCATCCTCCCATTGGGGTCAGCGTTCGGCCGGGTTCCGGCCGATCGCTGGCCCCCCCGGTGCGGGCTGACATCCTGGATGTCAGCCGCGCATCCGGGACCACAGCCGCCGGAATTAGGTGTCATCGCGGCAGCGCGATGACACCTAATTCAGGCGCCCCCCCGCATGTGCGGAGGAGGCGCCTGAAAGGGAGGGGGGGAGGTCCTTCGGACCTCTCTCCCTCCCGATCGGCGGCTCTGCGGGGGTTAACCCAGGCATCATTTGGAAGGGCACAGCCTGCCCTTCCAAATGATGCCTGGCATTAACCCCTGGGGAGCTGGATCGCGAATCGGCGCTGAAAAGATCCTTTCCCGGAGCTGGCCGACATCTTGGATGTCGGCCAAGCCTCCGGGAACTCCCCCTGAGGACTGGCGTCATCGTGCGTAGCACGATGACGCCAGTCCTGGACTTAACCCTTAACTGCCACCAACGGTGGAGATAGGGAGTTCCAATGAACTCCCTATCTCCCGATCCGTGGCAGTTAGGGGTTAAATTTTGGTATGGTTGGATCGGCCAGAGCATGGCCGTTCCAACAATACCAAACATGAAAGTGAAAAATGTTGTAAAAAAAAAAAAAAATTAAAAATAAAAATAAAAAATAAAAAAAAAAAAATTATAAAAATTTTTTTTTTTGGTTTGTTAATGCAGCAATATTGTTCCCATTTCAATTATAATGTGAACAATGATGCTGCACTAACGATTTTTGTATGCGGTGCGTTTGTTAAAAATAGTGTAATTTTCCCCAAAAAAAAATGTAACGAGACCCCATCTCTAATTTTTTTAACAAGCGCACCCCATACAAAATATAACCGCAATTGCTCGCATGTTAAAATGTGAAAAAAAACACTTTACACATTGTAAATTATTGAAAATACATATTTTATTGCATTTTTTGTTATAATATACAGACATGACATAACGTATACATATAATAATGACATATTATGAATCTACCGAGTCTGACGGAAAGAACGATATATAATATGTCTGGGTCATATACTAAAATAAGCCTTCAAAACACGTTTAAACATGATGAGCAAAACCGGTAAAAATGACCTCAGCACAGGGGCGGGAAAAGCCTCAGCAGCGAAAGGGTTAAGCTACGTGGCGTACCGGAGTCAGTGTTGGACTCTGCCCTACTACCATACGTTACCCGCTTTGTTCTGGCAATTCTCTCGTCTCGTTCTGACCTTCAGGAACCGGTGTCCTCGGCGATCAGGCTACTGAGAGCTGCGGCAGCCCCGACGGGTGTACCCCGCGACATTATCGTAGTTCTGCGAGACGTCCACGTCCAAATGTTGTTGATGGAAACGACTCGTAACGTTCCTGCAGTTTCCTTTGAAGGGGCCTCTATTGCGATCTACAGGGACCTCTCTTTCCTCGTCTTGGCAGCCAGACGCCGGTTTCAACAGGCCACTGTGATCCTACGGGCCCATAACGTGCGTTATAGATGGGGGGCGCTCGGCACCTTGCTGATCTCCCATACCGATGGACGTACAGTCACAGCGAACAACCTAGATGACGCACTCGCACATCTCCAGGCTCAAGGTCTAACCTCCGACGCCTCGGGCAGTGAGGGGAGTGAGTTGGTGGTGGGATCCCCTCTCTCTGCCAGGGAACCGGACTGAGTTATTGGGTTCCCCCTTTTTTGGGCTTGTGACGCAGTTTTCGCCATTCTGCGGACACTGTTTTGCTGTTGAATTTTTTTTTTTTTTTATTCATTTAATATTTTTTTTTTTGTTTTTGTTTTTGTTTTATTCCTGCATTGTATTTGCGGACTTTCGCTGTCCCTCCCCTTTATCTTTATCCTCCCCCCCCCGTAGAGACATCCACACACCACTCGTGCTGCAGACCCTCTCCCCCCCCCTTTTTTTTTTTTTTTTTTTTGGCATTTGGGGCAAACTCGGGGTGTGCCATTGTGGCAGCCACCATGGCTCTGTCTGCCATACCTGGCCCTCGAATGCACCGGCCTTGTGACCTTGCACTTTTCCATGGCCTCCTGCGGTTCCTTAGAACTTCAGGAGCGAGCCAGGAAAGTCACATTTTGGGCCTTTGCCACCTTTTTTTTTTTTTTTTCTCCTTCTTTCCTCAGGGCCCTGGAGCGCGTTTTGGTGTGTCTCCCCCCCCCTTTTCCCACCTTCCTACTTTGGATACCCCTTTGCCACACTGTTTAGAAGTTGAATTTTTGACGTGACTTTTACGTACTTTGGCCACATGGCTATGCTTTCTTTACATTTGTTGTACTGCTGATTGGATTTGCAAAATAAAAATTTTGAATGGAAAAAAAACTAATCATGGTGAAGTCAAGAGAATAGTCCAGGAAGACAAGAGAAGAGGTGATTACTCTTCACAGGAAGGGCAATGGCTATAAGAAGATTGCAAAGATGTTAAACATACCAAGAGAGACCATAGGAAGGATCATTTGCAAATTCAAGGCAAAGGGCACTGTTGAAACGCTACCTGGTCGTGGCAGAAAGAAGATGCTGACTTCGACTGCTGTGCGCTACCTGAAGCGTAGAGTGGAGAAAAGTCCCCGTGTGACTGCTGAGGAACTGAGAAAAGATTTGTCAGATGTGGGTACTGAAGTTTCAGCTCAGACAATACGGCGCACATTGCGTAATGAAGGCCTCCATGCCAGAACTCCCAGGCGCACCCCTTGCTGTCTCCAAAGAATAAGAAGAGTCGACTGCAGTATGCCAAAAGTCATGTGGACAAACCACAGAAGTTTTGAGATAGTGTTCTGTGGACTGATGAAACAAAATTAGAACTGTTTGGGCCCATGGATCAACGCTATGTTTGGAGGAGGAAGAACAAGGCCTATGAAGAAAAGAACACCTTGCCTACTGTGAAGCATGGCGGGGGGTCAATCATGCTTTGGGGCTGTTTTGCTTCTGCAGGTACAGGGAAGCTTCAGCGTGTGCAAGGTACCATGAATTCTCTTCAGTACCAGGAGATATTGGATGACAATGTGATGCAGTCCGTCACAAACCTGAGGCTTGGGAGACGTTGGACCTTTCAACAGGACAATGATCCCAAGCATACCTCCAAGTCCACTAGAGCATGGTTGCAGATTAAAGGCTGGAACATTTTGGAGTGGCCATCGCAGTCACCTGACTTAAATCCGATTAAAGAAAGCAGTTGCAATGCGCAAGCCTAAGAATGTGACTGAACTGGAGGCTTTTGCCCATGACGAATGGGCGAAGATACCCGTAGATCGCTGCAAGACACTTGTGTCAAGCTATGCTTCACGTTTAAAAGCTGTTATAACTGTAAAAGGATGTTGTACTAAGTACTAAGATTGAATGTCACTTGGGGGTTGAATAAAACTGATAATGATGTGAGCACAGAAAAGACATTTGAGGTTATTTCATTATAAATGTTATGTTATATTTGTCTGACCTACACGTGCCTCTTTGTTTTAATTGTAAGCAAGATGACTGAATGATCAAAATCAATGTCAAACTGGCCAAAACACTCAATTTCAGTGGGGGTTGAATAATTTTGAACACAACTGTAACTGTGGAAACCATGGAGACACAGGTTTGAATCCCGGCAAGAGCACCTCTCCAGTAAGTGTCCTTGGGCAAGACACCTAACAGTACATACTCGCCACCCAGGACTTACTTGAAAATGAGAGAAATCTCAATGTATCCTTCCTGGTAAAATCCTTTCTCAAAACAAAGTACATGTGAGATATCAACACCATAAAAGAAGAACATTTAATTTTTTGGTGGTAGGGCCCATTAAGGAGCACACCAGATTCCCCAGTGGAAATCAAGCCACTTCAGCTCCCTTTATTCCAGAATATATGGAAAAATGGTGGATTAAACCTCCGCAAAATTCTTCATTGTTTGCATTTGGAATCATTAATCACCGACTAGTATTATTGCTTAACTGATTGGACAGCATTAGGTGGTAGCTTTGAGGATATAAACCTCTAGAGTACCTAAAGTCTTAGGCACGCCTCAGGTATGAGAACCAAATTGTTAGGCAGAAAATTTAAGGGGCTATTCAATAAGAGCCAAACTTGCCACCGAATTGCACCGAACAGTGAATTTCCCTGTATGGTACAATTTCATTGCAGTTCGGCTATTCAGAAAGCTGTCAATTTGCCAAATAATGACAAATTGCCAGCGAAATACGGTGCAATTTGCCTCACTTCATTGCAATTCGGCGACCTTCAGCGGCAGTGAAATTCACCATAGAGAATCAATGGTTAATATATTCAGAAAACACCAAACAGCAGAGAAATATCAGAGAAATGCCCTGAGTTTTGGTGGTTTCATACGACAGGTTTAATCAGGTGAATTCCATAGGTTTCAATGCAAAAAAAAAATAATTTTACTATTTTTTTATTCAACCATTTATTCATTTCATTTGCAGCAAAAAGCCATTTTATTTATTTATTTATTAGAATATTTTAGGCATTTTCTGGATTTTTTAGGAGAAATTTTTGATTTCCGTTTTTCTAAATGTCATTTTTTATAATTCTGTATCAGACCTTTTAATTAATATTTATAGGGCCTTTTTTTATTATTTCCATACATTATTGTTTTACACGCCTTTTAAAAAAATTGTAGGTTTTTTTTTTCGGCGCCTGATCAGCTTTTTTCAGCTGTGATCAGCGGATCATCGGCTGCGTTCGGCAGGTTGATCGGTGGCATTCGGCGAATCCCTTTGACGCACTTCGGAGGCATCCTGTGATGAATGCTGAATTCACAGCATGGCCGGCGAACTGAACTCGTCAAAGTGCGCTGAATGAAAAAGCACAAAAATTTAGGTGAAATTTCGGCGCTCTCTGAATTCGCCCCTTTAGTTTGTCTACTATTAGGTCTACTGTTAGGTTTGACCACTACTAATGGCACTTCTGCTAGAGACAGGCTACCAGCTGCTTTATTTTTAATATATTTTTGAGCTCAATGTGGACATGAACTTAAAATTCCCCTCCATGAGTATGGTCATCACATCACCGAATCCCCATATTGCCCCGTCATCTACATATAGAAGAAAAGTGTATCAGCCAGATTTGTGCATATTTATAAAATACTCAGTGCTCGATAAGCTTTGTTCATAACAGCTGCTGCATAGATGGTTGTTTTTTTCTTGAAAACAAGTGATGTCGTAAGACAAACAATTAGCCTCCAACCTCCAATAATGGTCCATTAGCAAAACATGATTAATCATCAGGTGTGATACAATGTGCCATCAATACATGCATTCAGTAGCGACATAGATAAAAGTCTGAGTAGGTGGATAAGCAGACAGTGCAAGTCTAGACTCCATGAACTGTTTACGTGTTGAAATACATTAAAATTCAATATATACCCTCCCTTATTATATTAGATTTTATCTTATATTGCAGAGATATTTATATAATGAAGGCCAGAAGCTGACTCCTGTGAGGTCACATCAGACGGATTTGGAAAATTACACGACTTACCTTTTCTTGATGCCGCTAGAAAAGATTACACATGTATTATCGCTTAAATTATCCCTTCTTTGACATTGCAATGAAAAAAAAATCAGATATACAGATTTTGCAGTTGCTCATCTTCCTGCAAATATACTTAATCATCTGCAGTTGGTTCAAAGAAGATAATTGCTTTTGCTTTTTTGAATTGGTAAGAAATGGACAAGAATACTCATTATTGTTTGTTTGATTATCAAAACAGACTAGGGTTTCCTATCAGGTTTGCTACATCCTTTAGTAGGATGGGAAAGTGCTATTTAT
The DNA here is from genome assembly GCA_009667805.1 of Leptobrachium leishanense. NCBI lineage: Eukaryota > Metazoa > Chordata > Amphibia > Anura > Megophryidae > Leptobrachium > Leptobrachium leishanense. The sequence continues at coordinate 30,886,269 of CM019073.1, read as the reverse complement.
ATTGATTTATATCATATGGAGGATGATGTTAACATTGTTGCATACTTCCTTAGTCTTAACACCCCCAGTCTCCCATTAAAGTCTTAATTCCCAGATGCTGTGAGTTCACATGATAGTGAAGTAACCTAAGAGCTGGGAAAAGTGAAATCCTAGATGCTGAAAAAGAGATTAAAACATTGTGGATTACCCAAAAATCCTTCTTCTCCATACAGTAACTGAAAAGGCTTCTTCAATGCACATTTATGGACATATTTGTTACTAGAATTAACTTTTTTTTAAAAGAATTAGTTAATATGTAGCCTTTAACCACTTCACTAATGCGATCAGCAGTAGCAGATACAGCAGCCTGATATCTGGAGCTATGCTGTATCATTGCAAATGAAATTCATTGGTTGCAAGCAAATTTAATATTCATTGAGCTCCAGAAAGTGTCCCCATTGTAGGCATGAGCCCCGCGGTAAGAAAGCAGATTGTAGAACAAATCCTTATGCTGGCTATTGAATACGGAGATGTAGTGTATGCAGCCGCCCCCCGCAAACGCACCTTCATAAACTTACTACATTATATAACTCATTCCGCCGCCGCTTTGTGCTACAACATAACTACATGACCCACCATTGTAACATGTTAAAAGAGCTAAACTGGCCGTCACTGGAATCCAGACACACCTTTCACCTTTCCAACCTTTTGTTTAAGTGCTTTTCTGGGAAGTTACCACCCTACCTAAATAGGCTGCTTCCCCAGCAGTTCCCTCATCCTATAACCTCCGATCCAGGACCAGCATCTTACTTGCAGTACCACAATACAAAAAGAAAGTGGCTTGATCCTCATTTTTCTACAGAGCACCATAATAAAGCAATAACCTCACAGACGCCATCAAATCTTCCCCCAGTCTTAAGTCACTTAAGAGCTCCCTATTAAGATACCTCAATACACAATGCATCTGTAAACATGTTACATAGTGACTATATTTCCTACATATTTATTTTCTGTGTTAATCTGTATATTTGTGTTTTTGTTTTTAATATCTTCCATTTTTATTACTTTGTATTACTGTAACAACTGTAACAATTCAATGTTCTTGAACCCAGGACATACTTGAAAAAAACGACAGAAATCTCAATGTATCCTTCCTGGCAAAATACTTTTTAAATAAATAAATGATGCCCGAGATTCTATCACTTTTATAAACCAGCTGGGAAATGTCTCTATCGTACTTTTTCCAAACTGACGCTGCAAACAGCTCAGCACTGCAGTAACTCCATTTGGCCTGCAGATGGCGACATCTACCTGTCAGTTTATTACAGTAAGAAATACATTGGGAATATTCCTATACACTTGTTAGTGAAATGGCTAATATTTAGTGTCTCTTTTACATTGGGTTTAAAACATAAAACTTTTTGGATATATTTTTAATTCCGTTTCTCAGGCTTAAAGTTATCAGAATTAGGCTGTGATGTCATACTGATGTCACCACTTTTTAGACAACTTCTTATGTACGTAAATTCCGTAACAAAAATTGGCCTTTCATGCTCTTGCATGTTTTACCAAAATCAACAAACACCTGAGACTATGTACTAGAGAACACCAATTGCATCATCTTTGAAATCGATGTGAAACATTACAGCCTCGAGCAATGATTTCCACCCATGCTTAATCCTGATTCCTGACTTCACTGACAACGATGACATATTATTATAGCGATCATTTTAGAAGCAACTTCTTTTAAACAAGAAAGAAGAGTTTGAAATTAGGGTTTTCATTAATTTTACTGTTTTTTTAACCTCATTTAGTATGTCACTATTTATTTTCCATGTGTTGATGAGCAAAATCGAGTCCAATCAACAGCACAGGCTTCTTCAGGAAGAATGGGGTTGAACACATTTATTCTTTCGAGTACATGTAGTGATAGTCAGCCACATGTTCGTGATGTCAAACAATGCCTTGAGTATTGCTAAAAGGTACATGACATCCAATTCTATAGAATTCTTACAACAGGAGCTTCACATTTCTGATAGAAAATTTGTATGAAGGCATCAATCATTTTGACAACCAGTTGAGTCAGAATACGTAAAGTACACTTAACTCCTTCACTAACAAGTTATTTTTGTTGAAAAAAATGTTATCATAGCCAGTATTTGAAACATGGGATGTGAAGAAGTTTCGCACAGAAATTGTTATTCTGAGATAGTTAAAAAAACTTAAATAATGTTAATTTGCGCATTTTTAATTTTTCATGTATTTTTTTTATTCTTTACAGAAATATTGTTGAAATGTAAGATTCTGAGCCCTAGCAGTGTCCTTTATCTTACTCGATTTCAAACGGGGTCTGCATTATTATCATACAGGCAGAAAAGACCTTTATGCTAGATACAGTAACTGTGATAAAGATAAATAATAAAATTGTCCAGGCCTCATGCTTATGGGGATTTGTAGTTATCACATTGTGATTATTAGCAATGCGGCTTCCAAAATTACCAACGGAAAATAAAATACATGGAAATTACAGTAACACCTCGTATCTGTACTGTACAGGGATTTTCAATCATTAGAACCCCCGAATATTATCCCTGTACAGCAGTGAGTTTCCCCAGAGCTCTCTCTGTATTCTGCCCTCTCTCTGGCACCAGTAATGAAAGAGTAATCTATTTGAACTTTTTGTTACAGAGAGGTTTAGGGCTGCTATTTGCAGCTGGTTTTATGTGCCCCAGGGTTCTTGGAGACATATAAAACAAATGATTTTGTTTCTCCACAGGGGACACACTACTCTTGCTTTAAAAACGTGTGGAAATGGTCTTTTGGTATGCTAATGAGTGTTTTTCAATGCATTACAATGCAAAATCGAGATAACTCGATTTTGGGTGTGAAGGGGGTTAAAGCAGGATACATAATATAGGCAAAGAATATAACTTAGGGAAGTTTTGTAATCAGATAGAGAATGACAGCAGGAGATACTTTAGCAAATTAAATGATGAAGCAGTTCTGGTTTCTGGAATTTTGGCATAGGTATGGAGCTGACAATTTTGGTTCCCCTGTCCGGCCACTTTCATCCTCATTTATTCTTTGCCACAGCTATATACATAATAAATTGTCTAGCAAGAAGTTTGTAATTAAAACTTAATTTTTCAAACATATCTTTTTACCGTTAGCTGTATATTTAAAAAAAGAAGTTGGATGCCCAAGTGGAAAAAGGTCCCCCTATCCCCGCTTACCTATAGAAAGTCCCCTGGCCATACAATTATTTAATGTGGCAAAATCTCTGATACCGAGGCATTGACGTTCTGTTCACAGCCCAACTATCACGGAATGGATTAAGGCAGTGGATAATATCCGCAGAATGGAAGAAATGTGCTTTTCAGCTGATAACAACTATGAAAAGTACTTTGCTGGGGGCGTGGCTAACCGCAGACGGGAGAGGTCGCATCTAGAAGGAACTTCGTTGTGATCTTATCTCCCCATGGCCTTTTGAGGACTTTCCTGGCAGATATATTTTATATAAGTGGCTTACCAGCGGCCGGCCATCGGGTGTGCACCGACCGGAGCCCGTGTGGCCCCCCTCCGGTCCAGAGAGAAGCTGCTGCCCGCCAACTCTCCAGCCGGAGTATACTGACGGCAGCCATTTTGGGCTTCTGTGGTTCCCCGGCCTCCCTGTCTTGAGACCCCGATCCTGATGGGACCCACAATGAGGGCCGTGGAGACGGAGGGCCTACGTCTCCCGGCCGTATTGGATGCCTTGCTGCTCTTCCTGGAGGACGATGAACGCCCACTAACGCGCGGTGACATGCGCCGTATGATGGCGACGCTGCGGCCTGATGGGAGAGTGGAAACCTCGGATGGAGGTGCTTCAGGGGACGATCGACCTGAGGAGGACCCATGTGGCTGTTGGGCAGCAGAGGGGAAGGAGAGCAAGGTGTTGCAGGCTGAAGATGGTGAGGATCCGCCAGCTGGCTGTGAGATCTGGGACTGCGTGGATGTCGTTGGGCTGGTTGCCGTGGCTCCCCCGGGTCTGCACCTCGAGGATCGGCCATCGCTGTGGAGCTGTGTACCCCCTGGATCTTTAGAGCTCTCAGGGAGGTTGTGGGGGCTTCTTGGCAGAGAAATGCCCACTATACCTCTAGCGAGGTTGGAGGCCCTTATGCTCCACATTGCCTCCCACACGCTATGCTGGTACCCCCCCTGTTCCGGGACACTGGTTGAGGCATTTTTTCCGCTTTCTCTGCTGTGTGGTGTTTCTTTTTGAGACAGACCTGTACCTTTCCTGAGGCACCCCCTCCTGTGGACTTTGTTTGTCCCTGTCTTTCGCTAAGACTTTCTATTATACCTTTTGATGACATTTTCGCTGATGTACCCCGGCTGGGGTTGACCTCTATGCCTCATAGAGACAAACTTTGCTGTCCCTTTCTCCCCCTATTTTCTTTTTTATTATTATTTTGTTGCCACCCCCCCCCCTTCACTTTTGTTTACTCTGGCATATCCGGGTTCACTCGGGGAATGCAGCTGAGGCCTGGCACCCAGTCTGAATACAGTTGGACGTCAGTCCTGTGTGAGCGCACGCTTATAGCTTAATAGTGTTAATCACCTCTTATTTGTTTATATAAAACACTTATCTTATAATGTTGTTCAAACCCTACAGTATAAATGTATAAAATAGAAACATATGGTGCAATATTGTTTGTACATAAGCAATAGTCAAAAAAGTTTTCACAAGTTTTCACTCACAAAGGAGGAGCCTCAATGTGGCTCAAGTAATGGTCTGCATTTGACCTCTTATAGGGGGGTCACGCCCAACTCCTGGCGTCTTCTAGTGCTTTTAGTCTCACCAGTCAGACCAACTTCTTACTTTAAAGAGAAAGAGAGGAAAAGACCTCCATTGCGCAGATATACTCAGATATACTCTTGGTTTAAATGTTTAGGAGATATTAGTATGTACTCACACTTTTCTGAGCCTCTACAGTAAGTGGCTCAGTATCAAGGCGTAGAGTGAGTTCCAAATCAGGGGAAAGTGCCGCACCTCCGCTCCTTCCTCCAGGGTGAAGCTATCTCTAGTCAGCAGCCGGAATGAAGCTCATCAAAATAGTGGTCTAAAAAACATTTATTCTTAAAAACAAAATAAAACAATCATAATAGCATATCCAGATACGCGTTTCGCCTGCTTGTGCTGCAGGCTTCCTCAGTCTGTCGACTGCGGCTGCTGTTTGACATTGCACATTGTTACTTTGTTTGAAGTCTATGATTATTCCCAAATCCTTCTCCTGCTTTGATTTCCCTAACTCCGTACCATTTAGGGTATAAGTTGCTTGTGTGTCCTTCACTGCAAAGAGCATAACTTTGCATTTATCTACATTAAATCTCATCTGCCATTTAAGTGCCCAGTTCCCCAATCTATCTAAATCCCTCTGCAGTGAAGTAACATCCTGCTCACATTGTATTACTTTTCCTAGTTTTGTGTCATCTGCAAACACTGATACATGACTGTCAATGCCTATCTCAAGGTCAAGTGTAACTATACTTCTATACTTTGCTGCGTATTTTTTTTTTGGGCTGGTGTATTTGGGTTCGGCCAGGTTGATAGAAGTAGCTATTAACACCAGCTTTTAGGAGTTGCTAAAATTGTGCGCGCAAGGGCTGTGCAAACTGCCCATAGATTGTAATACCATCCGCATACCAGCGTACAAACGCATTTGCGTTCGCAATGTTAAGTATAGAACGCGCGACGTACAGTAAGCTCGCGCAGCGTTTGCACAGTTTCACCCGCGGTAGACGTATACGGGTGTTTGTTGCGCTGACATTGTAATACGACGTTCTGTGCAAAGGGTTTTGCCCCTCGCGATAATGTGTTTTTGCGCACACGCTGACGTTTGCGCGAAGATTGTAATAGGGCCCATTATTGGATATATGTTCAGAATGCATGCAGAAATATATTTCAAAGTGTATTTTGGAATGCATTGAGAAATTTGCTGTGAATATATTCTGGAATAAATATTAAATGTACTTAAAAATGCAAAACATGTGGCGGATAAATAAAAGGAAAACACTACTATTATATTCTTGAGGCTGGGTTGAACCTGCTCCTCGTAAAGTTGAGATTTGCTTCTCCACAGAGACATACCATTAGGTGTCTTGCCCAAGACCACTTACTGGAGAGGTGTTCTGGCCAGGATTCAAACCTGTATCTCCACGGTTATAAAGCAGTGATGTTACCTCTACTCCATCCAGCCGGTATAATTGTCTTGTGTTACTGACACATAGAGAGATTAAAACTGGCTCATATTTCAACTCCAAATAATAATAAAATAAAAACGTTCGACTTGTTTGGGCAGAGTGTAAAATACTTTTCTTGTCACCTTACATTACCAAATCAGAAATTATAAATTGTCAATGGGCCAATAATTTGAGTGGTGGTCATTTCTATGTGCCAGTAACACGTCGCAGTTATACTGACTGAATGGAGTAGAGGTAACATCACTTTTCAATAACTGTGTCCTGGCCAGAGCACCTCTCCAGTAAGTGTCCTTGGGCGAGACACCTAGCGGTACGTCTTTGCTCTTTGACCGTGGAGAAGCGAGTCAAATCCTGTTCAGCACATTCCTCCAGTACAACTGTGGAGAAGCAAAATCTCGACTTTACGAGAACCAGGTTCAACCTAGCCGCCCACCAGAACATAATCGTAGTGTTTGCTTTTTTCATTTATCCGCCACATGGTTTGCATTTTGAAGTACATTTAACATATATTCCAGAATATATTCACTGCATATTTCACAATGAATTCCAGAATACACTTTGAAATATATTTCAGCATGCATTCTGAACATATACCCAATAATATATTCACAAATATATTGAATATTGCCAAAATTGTAGTATTTCAAATATTTTTGTCAATATATTTGGGAAGAATGTATTTTAAAATTATATGTCAAATATATTTCTTTTCCATGTGGGAAATGGTGCACATTCTATTTGTTCAGAACCTAATGGGATGTGCTGTGAACGCCTACTGTTCACTATTTTGAAGGGGATGGATCTCCACTGGAACACCAAGAGGAAGTATGGCAGTGTAGAGTGAGAAAGGAAAGATCCCTATCTCATCACTTCTCTGGAGTAAACAATATCAAACATTCAGAGGGGCCTTAGTATTTCACAGGCAATTACTCAACTATAGAATTCCATAAGTTGGTATGCTCTAGGACAGTGCTCCCAACCCTGGTCCTCAAGTACCCCCTAACAGGCCAGGTTTGCTAGATATCTGAAGCACAGCACAGGGGATATGATTTGCTGCTCAGTGATTGCAGGATTCAGTCTGCATTTCACCAAGGGAATCCTTAAAATCTGGCCTGTTAGGGGTACTTGAGGACCAGGGTTGGGAGCCATTGGTGTAGCCAATTACAAAACCATTTTAAACTAAACCGACGAAGAACTTCAAGTGATTGTGAGCAGAGTTGCAGTGAATTTTATTTTGAGAAAGTATTTTACCAGGAAGGATACATTGAGATTTCTGCCATTTTCAAGTATGTCCTGGGTGGCGAGTATGTACCTTTGGGTGTCTTGCCCAAGGACACTTACTGGAAGGGCCGCCATCAGGGCATTGCAGCCCATGCTGGTGTAAGGGGCCCGGGGACTGGGGGGCCCGCTGCCGGCAGCAACCTTGTTAAATTTAGGCAGCAGGCCTCGGAGGAGGTTCTGCAGCCTACAATGTCCCAGCCGCCGGCGAGCAGGGCCTCCAAGATGGCCGCCGTGGGCCCCCTGTGATGATGTCAGAGTGGGCCCGCCGAACGTCTGTAGCCTTCAGACGTTTGGCGGGCCCTCTCTGACATGACATCATCAGAGGGGGCCTGCCGGTGGCCATCCTGGAGGCCCTGCACACCGGCGGCAACCTTGTTAAATTTAGGCCACAGGCCTCGCAGGAGGTTCTTGGCCTACATTAGCCCAGCCGCCGGCGAGCAGGGCCTCCAAGTTGGCCGCCGGCGGGCCCCCTCTGATGATGTCATGTCAGAGAGTCTAAACATCTAAAGGCTACAGCCGTTCGGCGGGCCCACTCTGACATCATCAGAGGGGGCCTGCCGGCGGCCATCTTGGAGGCCCTGCTCGCCGACGGCTGGGCTAATTTAGGCCGCAAAACCTCCTCTGAGGCCTGCGGTCTAAAGCAGAGGTGGATGGGGGCAAAAAGGTGAGGAACTGGGGGCAAATATACCCATGTGAACTGGGGGGCAAATATACCCATGTGAACTGCGGTGCAAATATATCCATGTGAACTGCGGGGCAAATATACCCATGTGAACTGCGGGGCAAATATATCCATGTGAACTGTGGGGAAAATATACCCATGTGAACTGGGGGGCAAATATATCCATGTGAACTGCGGGGCAAATATACCCATGTGAACTGTGGGGCAAATATACCCATGTGAACTGGGGGCAAATATATTCATGTGAACTTGGGGGGCAAATATATCCATGTGAGCTGGGGGCACTATATATATATATATCCATGTGAGCTGGGGGCAAATATATCTGCCTGTCACTACGAACCCAACAGCAGCTCTTGGCCAAAACTGGTAGAATGCCCCCTCCTCCTCCGAAACCTGTGTCTGGATCCGCCCCTGGCCTAAAGTTAAGGTTTATTAATAAAAAAGAAACCAACTGAAATCACCCTTTAAGAGGAAGAAGTAACGCCATGGGATGCCGAAGGAGGAGAGAGGTGGCTCAGGACCCAGCGGCGCCCCCTGGTTTGAACGGGGGGGGTTAGTGAAAGGAAAAGAGTGGGGATGGGGGGTGTTAAATTAAATGAAAACCGTGTGCGTGGGGGGAGGGGTGGGGGTGTTTAATGATATGAAACAAAAAGAGTGTGGGGATTAATGAAATGAAACAGTGGGGATGGGGTTGGGGTGATGGACATGATAAAGGAGAGACCCCTGCCTATACCGTTAAGTCTATTGCTGTGGATTCCTGTGTACGTTCATACTTACTGCCTTTACCGCTAAAGGTCTATTGCTGCGGATTCCTGTGTACATACAAACTCATTGCCTTTACCATTAGATGTCTATTGCTGTGGATTCCTGTGTACGTTCATATTCCCTGCCTTTACCATTAGAGGTCCATTGCTTTGGATCCTGTGTACGTTCATACCCTCTGCCTTTACTGTGAGAGTTCTATTGCTGTGGTGCTCTGATATGCTCATCACAGTGCACATTACTGTGAGTTCTATTGCTGTAGTGCTCTGATATGCTAAACCAGTGGAATAATATAATTATACTTTTATGCTACATTGTTTGTACTAATACACATTTTGTGTGATTTAAAGGTATTGGGAGCAACACTCTGTAATACGATCTTGATTCATATTATTTTTTAATCACAATTTGAATTTCATACTGTCTTAAATTATTTGAGCCAGATAGATATTTTTTCATGTTAAATGTGCTGATTCAATCTGCATTTCATTAAAGTAATCCTTAAAATCTTGCATGTTAGGGGTTCAGGGTTATGTTTGGGAACCACTACTCTAAGATATGGGAAATGGAAGTAGTCGGTATGAAGCAGATTTATGGTCTGAAATGTTACACCAGCCACATTAATACAAAACGAATATTCACATGGAAAGTTTTACGCACATCTAATTACATCAAATAAAAAAAAATATGTGGGTGAAAAATTCTCTCTGACATTTATATGGCGTCTCCTTTTTATCCCTGTGATCTCTTTTATCATATGAGTATGAGAATTGAAAACTTGATCGTACAACATACTGAGATATATTTTATTAAATCTTCAATAATGAAGGATTATCGAGCGAATATCAGTAATTAAATAAGTCCCAGTCTGCCGGAGCATCCTGTAGTTAAAAGGACTTTTTATGCAAAGTCGCTGACATTAAGATATTAAGATAATACCATAAAACATAAAGTTCTGCTTTTTCGATTTAGAGCAAAAAAATAATCAGAAAACAGTTTCAAACTTTATATTATCCACTGCAATACCACCAGGCTGATTCACTCACTGTGATACATCACAGATTTCCCGATCGGACGTCTAAATTGTAAATAAAGGCTTCAGAGGAACCCTGAAGGTATACATAGGGAAAATACACACAAAAATCAGACTCACAATGCACCAAAATTTCAGCGAAACAGATACTAGGGATGTGCATGGCTGAAAAATTTGTTTCATTTAGTTTCGTTTCGTTACGTTTTTAAATCATTTCGTTTTTGGAATTTCAGAACTAATTTCGTTTTGTTTCGTTTCGGATCGATTTTACATTTCGAATTTATTTGAAATTTCGAATCGATTGGAATCTCATATAACAATTCGATAGTTGTTTTCAATTCGAATTTTGGATCACTAGATAAAACCACAATTAATCAAATTTTGCTGTTAAAAGAAAGGCTAGGGTGAAATTTTAAGCTGTGTCACAGATTTAGTATTTTTTTTTTGAGAAAGGATTTTACCAGGAAGGATACATTGAGATTTCTCTCGTTTTCAAATATGTCCTGGGTGGCGAGTATGTACTGTTAGGTGTCTTGCCCAAGGACATTTACTGAAGAGGTGCTCGTCGGGATTGAACGTCTCCACAGGCTCCATGCAGAGCCGTGATGTTACCTCTACTCTATTTGAGTTTAATTAAACAGTGAAACAAAATTAATTTGTTTCATAAAGTCCTTTACCGACTATTACTTGTATTGCAAGTTGAGATCAATTTAATAGCCGATATCAATTTGATAGTTCATTTCGAATTTGATAGTTGATATCAATTTGATAGTTCATTTCGAATTCGATAGTTGATATCAGTTATTCAAATTTTTCTTTTATGATGATGACACAGTGTAAAACTAAATAAATTCATTATATACCATTTTATTTCATTTCAAATTCGTATCGTATCGATTCGTTATTCGGAAGTACTTGAGAATACGAATTATCAAATTTCGTTCCAAATTCCGATTGTTTCTGAAACAAATGCACATCTCTAACAGATACATACAGAGTGAACGGACATCTCATTACTGTTATTACTGTGTATTTCAAATGAGTTTTAACTCAAAACAGGAGCCGGCACCTTCATTATTTCAGACATCTCTTTTTTTTCCAAATGGAACTTTTATTAAAATTTCAATATAGATCCAGTTAAAATAAAGGTGGAGGTTAGAGGGAAGAAATAAAACAGCGAAATAAGCGGGCAAAAAAAATTGAACAATGTTCTGTAATATAAATATCAATGAATCATCAAAGAGGTTGTTCAGAAAGCACTGAAATTAAAGTGAAATTACGGTGCTTCCTCGTTCAGTGCACATCGGTGCGCTTCAGCGACTCCATTTCACAGACCCTACAGTGAATTCACCATTCACCACAGGGTCATCATAGTGCACCGAAGATGGAGTCGCCAAAGACCATCAAAATGCCAGCCGAACACTGCCGAACTACAGAAAGAAAAAAAACTCTCCTATTATCCTAATAGGTGTTTAAACCAATAAAAATGTCTTAAAATGTGTATGAATAATAAAAAAAAACCTTTTGAAAAAATTGGGAAACAAAAATTTCATCAAAATAATCGGCATTCCATGATTGTAGAGCTGCAACCTGGTGGTTATGTTGAACCCGCTTCTCGTAAACGCGGGAATTGCTTCTCCACGGGTGTATTTGAGGGATGTGATGAATGGTATTTTGACTTGCTTCTCCATGGTCAAAGGGTAGAGATGTTACCACTTGACTCCACAGCCGATATTGTGTGGGCGGCAAGTATGTACCACTAGGTGTCTTGCCCAAGGTCACTTACTGGAGAGATGCTCTGGCTGGGATTTGAACCTGTGTCTCCGTGGTTATAGAGCAGTGAAGTTACCTCCACTCCATCCAACCGGTAATAAAAACGGTGAGATCTCCTGCTTGTGGGGATTTGCAGTCGTCACAATAAGATTATTAGCAATACAGCTTCCACAAAATACTAAAATAATAGAAAATAATATATGTATGTGGCAAAATGCCTGTGTATGGAAATTACAGTAACACAGTATCTGTCCTGAGATGTTCAGTCATTATAACACCCTGAATCTTATTCCTTTACAGCAGTGATTGACCCAAGAGCTCTCCTTGTATTCTGCCCACTCCCTGACTTTTGTAATACAGCTGCAAAGTTTGTTGAAAATTTTGCTACAAGGAGTGTGAGAGCTGCTCCTTGTAGCTTGCTACAGTAAAAGAGAGAGATAAGTCAGCCTATTTTAATTCCTCACGGGAGACACACTAATCTTGCTTTAAAAAGTATGGGAATTGGATTTTGATCTTCTAATGATTGGTTTTCAATGTATTGCAATTGAAAATTGAGGTAACTGGATTTTGGTAGTGAAAGGGTTAAGCCCATTTTAATAAAAGTAACCAGTTTTGAAAACAATGACTAAAGAGACATGTTCTTGGCAATAGAACTCCTTTTATGAAGTGTAATTGATATGTGCCTAGAAAGTCTCTTTAACCCTCTTCATCAATTTGATGTATTGGCTACCAAATCCCTCTCCTGTTTTGACAAGTGTTTGTGTGTTAACAGTGGCGTCACTAGGGTTGGTGTCACCCGGTGCGGTAACTTATGGTGTCCCCCCCCCCGAGTTTTACGGATTTTTTTTTAACTACTCTCACTCCTAAATCAGTACTCCCATATAACAATGAATGCTCATACACACAGCGCACATTACTGTGAGGTTTATTGCTGTGCAGCTCTCTCATATGTTCACACACCAATTTTTGCCAACTGCCAGCAAGTACGGTGCCTGTTTGAAGGCAGTGAAAGCACACATGGATATATATTTCAAATGTATCTATTGAGATAAATAAAATTATGAAATGTTTAAATTCAAGCATTTTTACAAAGATCAGCCACGCATGTCAAGTATACTGGATCACAGCCACTCTAATTGGTTGAACAACAAAATCCACAGAAACATGCAGTGTGTATGAGTGTATCACAGAGCTGCACAGCAATAAAACCCACAGAAATGGGCACTGTGTATGAGCATATCACATAGCTGCACAGCAATAAAACCACAAAAAACCTGCATTGTGTATGAGCGTATCACAGAGCTCCACAACAATAAAACCAACAGAAACGTGCACTGTGTATGAGCGTATCACAGAACCCACAGCAATAAAACTCACTGTAATGTGCAGTGTGTATGAGTGTGTCACAGAACTCCACAGCAATAAAACTCATTGTAATGTGCAATGTGAGAGAATAGGCTCAGTTTATGTTTCTTATTTAAGAACAGTGCTGATAGATTTACCATATGTTGAACTTTCGCCAGCCTGTGCAGGTTTTTCCTAGCTGTGTTGTTCAAAGTAACAACATGGAAAAACAGGGCTTAGTGAATAACCCCCTAATGTAATTGTTATTTCTCCAACCAAGACCACCTGAAACCAGTTATACGTGACCCTTACAGAATATCTCTCCAGGTCAGCAATGCCATTTTACTGGTTTAAGACTTAAAAGCCAGGGAGGGAAGGGATTTGAGGGAAGTCTGCACAGAGCAGGCCACTTAACCCCCCTCCGCCCATCTGCATTTTAATGGTTGCAGTCACTCTGCTCTGGGTTTTCTGACTCTTAATATAAGCACCCCTTACCTTGCCGTTGTAGACAGCTGGAGGGGGATGTGAGGGCAGACACTGCATTTTCTCGGGCTGTATAAGGGATCTCACTGTGCTCCTTCACACTGACCTGCACAGCCTGACACCACGTGTCTGCACATAGACATGATCTCCTGGGAGCTGGGGCAGGAATGCAGAGGCCATGTGTTCTTCCATCATAACCAGCAGCTTTCCTATGGGGCCAGCAGGACTTCATGGAAGCCTGTTATGCAGGCTAAAGAGCTCGATACATGCACACATGGGGGGCAAATCCAGGCTGGCTCACCCCATCCCAGAACCCCCCCCCCCCCTCTCGGGCAGGCCCACACTCTGTGTAACTTGGGTGTGTATTTGGTGATCCTGCAAAAAAAAAACACTAACTGCTGAGTGACTGAGAGTATACTCACCATCTCAGCACTGAGCTGCCTGCTCCTCTGTCCACTCGGCGCGTGAACACATCCGTCATTGGCCTCCTCCGCATATTGCACGTGACAGGATGTGTCCACATCACATGACTTTCATCCTGTGAATCACGCTGGAGGGGGCAGCGCCAATTAGCCTGCCTTTCATGCCACATGCTATGCACATGGTAGGCACTCTGCAGCGCTGGGGCCGGGGTCAGACAAGGACCGGATTCAGACTCTCAGCATGGTGGACGCTAGGAGGAAGTGACGTCATGTGACCACTTCCTCCAAGTGCTGCAGCTCAGCAATACAAACGCTTGCTTGCCGTATTCTCAAACCGGCGGCAGCAGGTCTCATGGGATTTCTGATCCGGCGGGGCTGCAGGCGCCGCCCCCTGTAAATTGCCGCCCTAGGCCTTGTCGGCCTAGGCCAAGATACATGGCTGGTTACACACACTAAGTTGGAACTTGGTTCTACCGGCCGGCGGCGGCGGCCGCCGCTATGAGGGGGAGGGCGGTAACTGCACGAGGGGCGGGCCGTGTGGCCCCGCGGGCGGTTCAAGGAAAACAAAAAAAGGCTCGTGACGACGGTGTCACCCCACCACGGGTGTCACCTGGTGCGGGCCGCACCCCCCGCCCCCACCCAGCGACGCCACTGTGTGTTAACTATATCTGGTACCTTACCTAGTATAAAACACTGTCCAAATGTGACCATTTAAAAAAATAATAATAATAATTTCTCTCTAAATTGCTAAATACCGCAGCAGAATAATTAAAAACTACGGGAAATATATTGCTATTTCCCCAGGGTTAAGCGCTACTGTTGATTGTCGGTAATGGTAAACATGATTCCATTTCCAGTAATGAGTAAGTGCAAAGTAAACAAGGCTGAAACCTAATGCCAGAGAAATTAAAAGTTATAAAGAATCCATGGCTCCTAAAAGTAATATAAAATATTTATGTAGCATGTAATCGAATGTATCATTTACAGGAAAAGCATTGTACTCAGATGTCAATGACCCAGATAGGTGGTGCATTAAATTAAATGTCAGTGTCGATAAAAGAAGGGGCACTACGCTGAGCTTTTATTTTACCGTGAAACACTTTTATTATATTAACCGGGGCCTTTGTTCTTCCTGATACAGTTATTTTAATCATAAATTGTTGAAAAATTTAAGATTTATGGAAGAGAACTACATAAAGAAGAGATCACACTGTAAAGAGGCACTAGATGTATTCTGACTTATCCATTTCTGCTCCCTATATCATTATACACTATCTACCCTACCGACACATTTCTTTATGGTATTTCTCTCATATATATATATTATTATTATTATTATTCTTTATTTATAAAGCGCCAGCATATTCCGCAGTGCTGTACAATAAGCACAGTATAGACAGGGTTACAATACATTGAACAACATTTGACAAACAGTACAGGAGGAGATGAGGGCCCTATTCCCGTAGGAACTCACAATCTGGGAGGGTTGGGGTTGGAAACAGGAGGAGAGGACTGTAAGGTGAGAGTGATTGATGGTTGCGTCAGTGAGTTGGGTGGTAGGCTTCCCTAAATAGGAACGTTTTAAGGGAGCGTTTGAAGGAAGAGAAGTTAGGGGAAAGTCTGACAGTACGAGGGAGAGCGTTCCAGAGAGTGGGGGCTGCGCGTGAGAAATCCTGCAGTCTATCATGGGAAGAGGTGATGCGGGGAGAAGCTAGGCGCAGGTCACTGTTTGACCTTAGGGAGCGGGCTGGGGTGTATTTGGTGATTAGTGAGGACAGGTAGTGGGGCGCTGAGTTAGTGAGGGTTTTGTAGGTAAGGATAAGGATTTTGAACATATAACAAATATATATATACATATTAACCTCCCTGGCGTCTATTTATTGAGAAATTTACTCCATCCAACCGGTAATAAAAACGGTGAGAAAAACTTTTGTCTAAAAGCGGTCAATTGTTTTGTTTTTTTGCCCCCCCAGTGGCATCCCGAGTGAGGCTCGGGGTTAAATTCCTATTTTGGAAGCGGTAACCCCGAGAAACACTTGGGAAGGCCGCTGGATACGTCACCTCTCCCTGCGTTCCCTCGATGTCCCCAGCTCCCTCCTCCGCGAGATGGAATCCAGGAAGTAAAACGTTGCGATCGCCGGAGGAGACTGCGGAGATCAACGAAGGAGCGCAGGGAGAGGAAATTTATCCAGCCTGCGTGTGTCTCGGGGTTACCGCTCTCAGTGGTGAAATTTAACCCTGAGACACACTCGGGAACACTGCCAGGGGGGTTAAGAGACATATATAACCTGACTGCCTGGCCAAAAAAAATGACACACATTGTAGTATTTCATTGAAATGTTTTTTGATTTGATTATGGCACGCATTCGCCATGGCATCGTTTCGACAATCTCATTCAATGTCACAACAATTATTTCTGTCCAGGGTTGGATTAATTTGTTCCCAACATCTTGTATTGATGATGGGAGAGTCGGACACTTGTAAAGTCTTCTCCAGCACATTATCCCAAATATTCTCAATGGGGTTAACCAAAAACCTGCTCATTCAGTATTTTACAAGTGATTTTACAAAAAAAACATTACCAGGAACCAATGATTTTTTTAAAACTCATTTTTAATTAATTATACAGTAAGAGATATTTGGGCATATTCCCAGTGTATTTCTTACTGTAATAACAGAATAGCATTCTGAGTATGATAGCCTTCTCCAGGGAGATTCATTATTAGCGTAATCATAAACATTTAACAATTCAACAGAGTCCGCCCCCTGGCAGGAAACACAGAGCTCGACTTCCTGTGCTTAGTCAGCAGCATCAGTAAGCCCTCTCTCCCAATGCTCGCTCGAATGCCATCTTTCTCCATGAAACATTGGCCACATATCTGAAATGCAGTAACAATGCTAAAAAATATAAGCACAAAGGAAAACCCCCACAATAATACAGGGAGGGAGGGTAGGAGCTCCTATGCATTGCAGTGTCTGCATGATCTAGTAATGCATGAGCACAATTTTCTGTTTTATTTACCATGGCACCAGTGGGACTCCGTTAAAAAACAGTAAACTTCTGCTGAATGCGTTTCACACTAGGGCCCTGCGATTCAAAAATTTTCACTCGAATCGAATCACGAATCGGATCGGCTGTTAAGGTTCGAATTAAAATCGAATAGGTGAGTGCCGCTTTCCTTATTTATTATCTCCCCACACAGAGCAGGCCCACATGTAATTTATTATCAACCCACACAGAGCAGACCCCCATATAATTGATTGTCTCCCCACACAGAGCAGGCACCCATATAATTTATTATCTCCCCACACAGAGCAGGCCCCCATATAATTTATTATCTCCCCACACAGAGCAGGCCCCCATACAATTTATTATCTCCCCACACAGAGCAGGCACCCATATAATTTATTATCTCCCCACACAGAGCAGGCCCCCATACAATTTATTATTTCCCCACACAGAGCAGGCCCCCATATAATTTATTATCTCCCCACACAGTGCAGGCACTCATATAATTTATTATCTCCCCACACAGAGCAGGCCCCCATATAATTTAGCAGCGTGCCGTTCCCAGACGCGTGCTGTGCGTCTGGGAGGCACGCTGCATGCTGGGGACGCGGATCGCGGCCAGACAAACTCCGAGACCGGAGCTTCTGATAAGAAAGTGATTGATTTGAAAATTTTTCGAATCAATCGGCAAAGTCGAATTTGAATCGAATACGTCCAGCGATTTGTGAATTTCGAAGCTTTGCAAGTCCCTATTTCACACCTAACTTATTAATTTTGTAATCCCTTTAATTTAATGAGAAGTAGATGTAACATTTCTCTGTAATGTTTTCCATCTCGTTACTGGTCAGTTCGCTGAGGCATAATGAGGCAATCGTTCCACAAGTGTTTCCAGTGTGCCAAAGAATTACAAGAAACATATAATCCAGGAGCATGTAGGATATTTGTCGCTGGAATAGCCTGTTGGCAGGAGTTAACTCTAAAAGCAAAAACCTTCTGGACCAGTCATTTCATGACCATATCCTGACTTTTATTATTCATTTACCTGTAAACAAAGTCTTATCTCAAAAACACTGTCTGGCCATAGATATCCGAAGTATATTTCTTAGCTGTCGGAGCTTATCTTGTTTTTCTTTTCCTAGTTCCTCTTCTGGCTTTTTTAATGTGACCCACAATGGAGTACAAGATCTTGTTGACAGGTTTCCGAGTGGCTTAGTGCTTCAGGGGAGGAAATGTAGGTGATAGACTGTAGAGTTAATTGCAATGGATTAAAAAGCCATTAGTCTAGGAGTAAAGTCTACCAAGTGCATAGACTTCAACATACCAACATCTAAATACAATCCGAGAAAGTTCTAATATTATCTCTTTTTTTGATCAACATCATATTTATGCGTCTGATAATTGCCTTTCAGGCCATTCAAACTTTGAGATCTTAAGAGGCATAAAAAGTTATTTATTCTCCCAAAATATATTCTTTTACATATAATATTTTCTAGCCAAAAACAATTATAAAATGTATTCATTGGGAAATAATTTATAGAAAATGGAAAATGCAGGTTTTGCCTAATTTACATCCACAAATTAGGTTTTTCTTTTTTTATTCTGCAACCTTTTTTTTGCCTCAAAAACGGAACTGTTAATATAATATGGCTCGTAACTGAGCTGATATTAAAGGCACACTCTACAGAGTGTGACCACTCAATGTTATGTGAGACTGTTGTGAGCTTCATGTTCCCTTTCACCCCACTGATAGTTTGCTTAGAGGATTAATTCAACCTTCTGTGTACAGGGGTTTAGTCATGCCCGGATAGTCAGCTCAGGGCCTCAGGACCTTTGGGAACCAGCCCCATCCAATGGCTCTCAATGCCTTCCACCTTTCACAGCCATTAGATTGACTGGAGAGCGTCCACCTGGGAGATCTGTTCGTCATACAAAAAATGCATTGCCGCTCAATTTGTTCCCTAAATGTGATCTAGTTTTTGAGACTAATGCATCGGTTAGCCTTGGTACAATTTCTTAGGTTTATGATTATCAGGTTAAAATTACTGTATTTGACAACATGAAAATCAGCCATTTTTTTGTACAGATGAATTTATGTTGCCTTTGTTTGGCTTCCAGTTAATATGCATGAAAAATATGTCTCCTTCTAGCTTGTGAACCATTAATATATTATTATGTCAGATACATTATATTGACCATCCTGCTTACTGGAGCCTTACTGGAAGAAAATAATAGGACCATGCTTCCTGGCTTTGTGAGATTGTGAATGAATGGAAGAAATCAGCAAGCAGTCAGGGTTATTCAAAATTATTCGAAAAGTCACCGCACGTTCGGTGACTTTTCGTTCTCTTCAATTCAGTTTGTTTTGCCGATTCCATTTCAGTGACCCTGCGGTGTATTCAGCAAGCACCACAGGGTCCCCGAATTGCAGGGAAAAGCTGCCGCAAACCCGACGAAAACTAACCGCAAAACCCAGCGAATGCACGCTGAAAACCCTCAAAAAAATCTGGATTAACCTGCCGAAAACCACAGAAAAACCCGAACAGGAGCCGATCGCAGCCTTCGACACAGCAGAAGAGGCAGTGAATAAATTAGGAAAACAGTTTGTATGAATGATTGAAAAGTGAAACACTGTTTGCAAAGAAACTACTAAGCGAAAATAAAAGAAATTGGTAGGGCGCAACAATTGTAATATTGTGTGGGGTAAAGCCTATAACACGATCGCCACTGCACCCATGTATGTCATCCCTAAGAGACAAATAAAGGCAATAAAAGAAAGAGAGGTGCGGCGCTTCCCAGTGTGTAGAAAAGAGGGTAATAAATATTGTTTACCCGATACGGAATAATAAGCGTCTTCAGTTGATGAAGGATCAGTACCTCAAAAAGAAGACAGACATAGCACAATACTGTTTGTACATATAGATAATTTAAGAGATATATCAGCTCTCACTCACGCTATAGAGAGCCTCACCCGGCTCTAGCAGTATTTGCCCGTGGGTAGAATTCAACTGGGCCCTCCCACTGGCCACTTCAATAGGTGGTGATTTCCGAGGGATAAATATATATGGTAACTCCCAATGGATATAAATAAAGAAAAGATGGCAACATAGGGTGATTCTGTATATTCATGCAGCTTTAAATATAAAAAATCAGACCACTCACGTGTTCAGGAGCCACCAGGGCTCAGATGGAAAGGTCCAAAGTTTGTTTCGAGTGGGCACAACTCTTAATAAAAGCCCCAGTGGATCCGTATGGCAGTACGTATTGGGAGCCAATTGACTAGGCACAAATTGATGAATTAGGGTAAAATAATGAAAATAAAAGAGTAGTAAAGAAGTACATTTAATATAATAAAACAAAATTGCTAAACGCGTTTCGCCTGAGTCAAAATAGACTGTACGGCTTCCTCAGCAGCAGTAAATACCTTCTTTTACTAAGCGAAAATGTCTGAAATTTGCATATGAGGTCCAGGGAATGATAATAAAGAGGGCTGTTACAGAAAAAAAAAGTAAACTTAAAAAAAAAAAAAAACGGACTTTTAAAAAAAATTCAGAATAATGCTTAAAATATCCTAAAAAATCTATAAATAAAGAGACTCTTTACTGCAGAATTTTATAATGAACGGTTTATTAGATATTGAATTAAAACGGGAATATTTTTAACATTAAAGCCTATGGGATTCGCCTGAATAAATTTGCCCAATTAAACCGCCGAATGACAGGGCATTTCGGGAACCTTTCACTGCTGGTTTGTGTTCTCTGAATAGCCGAAGCAGTGCTTTTTCATGGGGATTTCACTACCCTCGAACAGGCACCGAACAGGCACCGAACAGGCACCGAACAGACACGTATGTTCAGGCAATTCGCCAGGATTTGGCGAATTGCCTGCTCTCTGGATAGCCGAATGGCCTATCAGCGTTCGAATGGCCTATCAGCGTTCGGTTACCTTTCTCAAGCAATTCGGATCTCTTTGAATAACTCTGAGTGTTTTTCTGTACTTTTTAGCACAAGGCCCTCTGTTTGAGGGTTGTATTTTCTTGTATACGCTAAACACAGACAGCTAGCCCTTACATGGTGGTTTGGACAACCATCAGGATTATTCAAAGAGCTCCGAAATGCTGGTGAAAGGTAACTGAACGCTGAAATTCAGCGTACGGTCACCTTTCCTGGCCATTCAGCTATTCAGAGAGCAGGCAGTTCGCCAAATGTTGGCGATTTGCCTGCACATACGGTGCCAGTTCAGTGCCTGTTCGAGGGCAGTGAAATCCCCATAGAGAAGCAATGCTTCGTCTATTCAGACAACAAAAACCAGCAGTGAAAAGTTGCCAAAATGCCCTGCAACTTTTGGTGGTTTCATTCGACAGGTTTATTCAGGAGAATCCCATAGGCTTCAATGTTAAAATTATTCCCGTTTTAATTCAATATCTAATAAACCGTTGATTATAATATTCTGCAGTAAAGAGTCTCTTTATTTTTAGATTTTTTAGGATATTTTAGGCATTTTGTGGAATTTTTTTCTTTTTTCTGTAACAGCCCTTTTTATTATCATTCATGGATTTTATATGTAAATTCCAGACATTTTCGTTCTGTAGTTTCTTTGCAAACAACGTTTCACTTTTCAAACACTCAAGCGTACTGTTTTTTTTTTTCCACTCCATTCGTCTGCGGTGTCGGGTTTTTCCAGCAGCTGCTCTGCGCTGTGATCGGCTCCTGCTCGGGTTTCTCCTGCGTGTTCGGCGGGGTTAATCCAGATGTTTTTGCGGGTTTCGGTGTGCATTCGACAGGTTTTGCGGTGAGTGTTCGTCGGGTTTGCGGCGGTACTTCCCTGCACTGCGACAGCCCTGTGGTGCTTGCTGAATACACCGCAGGGTCGCTGAAATGGGATCGCCAAATCGCACCGAATTGAAGAGAACGAAAAGTCACCGAACGTGCGGTGACTTTTCGATTCTCTTTGACTAACCCTGCAAATGTGTATGATAGGCATAACCGTGTGAGAATATGCAAAGACCAGAGCAGAACTGGTGTCCAGCGTCTGAAAATAAACTCTTGCGTCTGCCTGCAGTCATCAATCTCTGCTTATTATTGAGATGTTGCTTACATTCAAAGATTGGTGGTGAGCATAATTTTATCAGGTGTCGCAAACTAGTAAACATCCTGTCCACGTTTCTTCCAAGAATTGGAATTAATGTCCAGTTTCATCTTTTCCGAGTATGTGGTAGTACAGTTACATAACGGCCTTGTCGCAGATAACAGTAAACGTCCGTGACCGATTTGTGCACTTTGCACTGAGGAGGACAGCACGGTAAAACATTAACGGAAGCAAGGTTTAGGCCTTTGATGTTTAACCAAGAATATAATAACGCGAAAAGGAAACTTTCATTCTTTTTTGTTATTATTGACCAAATGTGAATTAATGAACAAAAAAGAGGTTTGTGCGGATCCTGTGAACGTGTAACTGCACTAGTGGCCTGCTCTACGGTGCGGCCAGCACAGGTCTCACAAAGGTTTTAGCTTGATTGTACCATTACAGAGACGACAACGATATGCAAACCAGACTGCTATCACCAAGGAAGGGTGGCCAGGATGAGATGACATCTGAGATGACATGAGATGACATGGATGCTATCCCTGTACGATAAGTGGAGAAACCCCCGACGATCGTTTTGGCCTTGTTAGGCCTCGTCAGGAGGGTATAGATGACACCCTTCTAGGCACTTCGAGCAAAGGGTCCACGTCTGGATTACCCTGTAAACGTATGTGAATTAGGGTCTGTTTCCTTAAAGCAAGTACAGGGTGATTTCTTTTTTATTCACGGCACTTTTTATTAGAACAAGGATAATTAGGAAGCCTCATATTCCAGAAAGGTAACAGCAGCTGGAGGACGTTCCATAGGCCTGGGAGTTTAAGTCATTATGTTCGGTATGACCTCCCTCGCGTCGCAATACCGTGTCAGAACCTAAGAACAAAATTATCGAGAACAGCATATAGTGTATCCTGCGTAATAGAGAAGATTCCGGCCTTGATTGCTTGTCGAAGATCATGAAGTGTTTGTGGACGGCTCACAAATACTCTATCGTTGAGATACCCCCAACAGATAAAAATCACAGGAGGTTAGGTCAGACGACATTGAAGGCCACCTTTACCTTTACCACCCACTTCTAGGTAACAGTTTGACACTGCTTGGCTATCGAAGACCACAACCAGATACTCCAGGATGATGTCAGCCATGTGAGGCCATAAAACTGAATCAGTAAGTTTCACCTTGCTATCGGAGGCCATTTCTCTGATTCTCGTCTTTGATAATGCTAACACTACGATAGCATTTATTGGGGTGTGATGCTCCATACAAATCCATAAAAGGGGCGCATTAACCATTTAGATCAAAACAATCTGACTGGTTATGGTGTTCTGAATGCCGCCCCCCCCCCCATCCTCTTGCTATGCCCTTGTGTTTCCATTTAGGCTGTGCTAGCCTTACTAAGCAGAGGACTTCCCTGCACCCAGGAGGCGTCCAAACTGTTAACCAGCTCTAATCAGCACTGCACAGGTAGTGCAGTAGTTACTAGCAAATGCCTCACAGTGCATTTGCATTGCGAGACATCTGATTGGCCGAGCGTTTGGCACAGCATCTGCTGTAGCCTGCAGGCTGCAACCTTACATTTGACACATTCGCAGTTTGTCTGCTCCAACGAGTTCCTCATATCATATGTTTCCTTTTTATTTATTCGTCTGTGAACATCCATAGTCAACTTGGGGCATGAGAACAGACTTGGATTTAAGGCAAATACAAACCTAAGGCAACCAAAATTTTACTTACAATAAAAGAAAAGACAGCAGATCATTAAAATATTCTTTATAGATTTTTTTGGAAGTTATCTCACAGTTTACTGGGGAGGAATAAAGATACTGTAGGTAACAGCTGCAAACATCCTCCTCATATGTGCCATGTAGAAGGTTTACACGCAAATGCTGTTGACTTGGAAAATAGGGCGGCCACACACAGGTGACCCATAATTAGAGGGACACTGCCCCTTACACAAGCTGTAACTAGATTACTTGTGCATTACAAACAAAACTTCTTTATAAAACACTATAAAATTCATGCTGCTGTTTTTTTTTATTTTGATTGAAGTAATTGCAAGTAAAATGGAAAAATAAAATTAGTTTTTTTCCTGTTTCCATTTTGTGGATTTTTCCCATGATGCAACATTTACCAATATATGTGCAAACATGTTACTTTACAGCTGTGATTTATCTTATACGGTATTTAAGAGACAGTAGGGTGCAGGAGTAGATGTTTAGACAAGGCTGCAGGGGGTGTGCTACTCATAAGAGATGGCAGCTGAATTAGATACGATAGGGAGCTCTTAAAAAACTTCTAATCTACCCTCTAGTGAAGTCCTTTAAATACATCCCACACAATATAATGAGTTGAGTCAATGATAGACCCACAGACTCCATTCTATCGCCAAAGCCACACAGTGAGAAGCAAGTGATGTGAAGATAACGGGGGGGGGGTTACAACACAAAAGTTCACCCAGTGACACATATAGAATAAAATATTTTCTTTACTAAACATACAAAAGAAAAACAAGTACATGTAAGTAAGTTGACTGGATGGAGTAGAGGTAACATCACTGCTCTATAACTGTGGAGGCCCTGGAGACACAGGTTTGAATCCTGACAAGAGCACCTCTCCAGTAAGTGTCCTTGGGCAAGACACCTATCAGTACATAACGAGAGAAATCACGATGTATCCTTCCTGGCAAAATACTTTCTCAAAAAGAAAAAGTTATCAGCAACATGAAATAAGGACATTTCATTTTTTGGTGGTAGTGACCCATTAAAGGCAAAAACCACAGGATTTGTAAAATGAGAGAGCAATAAATTAACGGAACCAGAAAAATGGTCAAACATTGGAAAAAGTAAAATGTAGCAACCTTCCCTTGTGGAAAGCAGGGTAGAGTTGGGAATCTATGGTGTAAGAAGAAGTGTTGGGCAACTGGACTGCAGCTGGGCAAGTGAGAGGTCCTGTAAGCAGATCTTCGGCCGAAGGATCAGATTGGTGTTGACCATCTTAGATATGCTGTCTGTCTTGGGAGTTCATGTCAAAAGCCGTCAGTCCGAAGACACGGGGGGACAGGAACGTTGCGAGGGAGTCTATGTATGTCATATAGGTGAAAATGGTAGTGGATATTGTGATGAATCCACTGAAGTATTGGCAGACAACAAGGAGCTTGACAAGAACAGACTTTACTCAACAGCATCCATCTTACAAAGACTGCCACTCCCCGCCCCCTGATCACATGACTGTTAACTGTTTCCTAACATGCAGAATGAACTAGGCATAACTATAATACACTTAATACATAACATGAAGCATACACATCATTACATCTTCCCCTTCAAGTATAAGCGCTTAATATGATACAAAGTCTTTCCATAGTTTTGGTTTAAAAGCTCGACCATAGCGGGAGAAAGTAACCACTGGCTCACTATCAGTAGAATCGATGTCCAATTGAGAGTCACCTCCAGCATTATCACAAGATGATACACTTATGCTGTCCTCAACGTCCTCAGTAGACATTATATCCGTGTCCAGGAATTCAGTACTGTCTTCATTTTCCTCCTTATTTTCATTGTCGTTTGGTTGCCCCAGTGGAGTATCCGAGGCAGTGTCTGGGCGAAGGTGACGCCTGTTTCGTCTGAGTTGAGATCCACACTCAGTTTCAATCACATACGATCTCGGAGAATCGGCTTCACTGACAATGCGAGCAGGTTCCCATGTATCTCCAGTGACTCTGTGCCTCACAGCTTGCCCAGCCCTGAGAGGATGAAGCGACTTGGTATTTTTGTCAAAATACAGTTTTTGATTTTTCACGTTACTGTTTCTCTGACCTGCTACCTGCTCCTGTGGGATAGAGTGAGGCTGCAACTTATGTGGTGCAATAGGTACTGTGGTCCTCAGCGCTCTACCCATTAGCAACTGTGCGGGTGAACATAAACCGTCCATGGGTGTTGCACGATAGTTTAACAGGCCGAGGTACACATCCTGACCTGATGATTGAGCTTTCCGTATAATAGATTTGGCTATGCCAACATACTTCTCAGCTATCCCATTGGCCTGTGGGTGATATGGACTGGTGGGTATGTGCCGGACACCCCAGTCACGCAAAAAACACTGGAAATCAGAACACGAAAATTGTGGGCCATTATAGGACACAAGTTCTTCGCACACTCCATGTCTTGAAAGTATTGTTTTGAGAGCCCATATGACTGTTGATGCTGTTAGATTTTTCAGCTGCACCAGCTCAAAGTATTTGCTGTAATAATCTACTACTATCAGGTAGTGATTGTCCTCGAAATGGAAAATATCTGTGGCCAGTCTCTGCCATGCCCTTGATGGAAAATTCCACGGTGTGAGAGGTTCCTTTGCATTGTTCTTTTGAAATGTTTGGCAGGTTTCACATTTCTTCACAAGTGACTCAATATCAAGGTCCAAATTAGGCCAGTAAATCACCTCCCGTGCTCTGCGCTTACACAGGGTGATGCCCAAATGTCCCTGGTGAATTTGGTCCAGTACTTCTGCCTGCTATGCCTTAGGAATAAGAATACGGTCTCCCATGAATATGATATCAGTATGAATGGATAGTTCATTTCTCACAGGCCAGAATCCCTGCAGCTCAGGACAAAGCTTCTTTCGTTTTTCTAGCCAGCCATTGCACATGACACGTATGAGTTTTTATAGTACTTTATCCTGCTTGGTATCTTGTCTTATCATCTCCAGTCGAACATCAGATATTGGAATATTCACTAGTATCGTATGTACCTGTTCTTCCAAGTCAGGTTCATCTCTGGCTTCATGACCATCTGGAAACACCCTAGACAATGTGTCAGCCATTGGAATTTCCTTTCCAGGCTTATATTTCACCGTGAGATCGTATCGCTGTAATTTCATAACCATCCTCTGCAAGCGTGGAGGTACAGAAGAGAGCGGCTTCTGCAAGATGTATTCCAATGGCTTGTGGTCTGTTTCCACAACCACAGGTCGCCCATATACGTACTGGTGAAATTTCTCACATCCATTCACAATGGCCAACATCTCCTTCTCAATCTGAGCATAGTTGGCTTGTGTTGTAGTCAGCGCACGTGAAGCATATGCCACAGGATGTCCTTGTTGAATCAGTACAGCACCTAACCCAAACTGAGATGCATCCACCTGAATGCGTAGTATCACAGTTTACGTCAAAATATTTTAGTATTGGCCCTGGATGTTTAGTGATCACTTTTTTCACTTTGTCAAAAGTCTTCTCCATGTTTGCATCCCGAGACCACATAGCATCCTTCTGTAGCAAAGCACGTAATGGTGCTGTCTGCTGAGCAAGACCTTGGGAGAATTTGGATAGATAGTTGAAAATGCCCAGTTCCTTCCTAGAAGTTGGGGCCTTCATATTAATAACTGCTGTTATCTTCTTTGGATCAGGCTTCAAACCCTCTTTGGTTAGTGTCACGGATCCCCCTGATAATCAAAAGTGTGGTCCCTTTACGCAGACCGCTCTCTACCCTTCCGATCCTTGAATGGTCGGTGATACTAAACAGACAAATAACCAGACAGTATATGAATAAGGGGTAACACCAGACAGAGGTACGGAATAGAGTATTGTCACGAATCTTTCTGACTGCTAAGATATAAATCTCTTTATGTAGCTCCCTTTCTACTCTTCCGATCCTTGAGTGGTCGGCAAAGCTATAAAGGCAACGAAACAGGTAACAGACAAAGAAAGGGAAATACCAGACAGGGGTACAGACCAGATCACAAGTCCTCCCTAGGACTTTAGTAATAGCAGAGGTAGTCTGATGTGTGCTTAGGATGCCACACAGACTGACCTCGGTACCAACGTTAAGGGCAGAACCTAGAACAGAGTATATGCAAACGCCAGGAGTCATACACAGAGGGGTACGTTTGCCAATGCCAGGAGTCATACACAAGGAGGTTCGTTTGCCAATGCCAGGGGTCGATACACAGGAGGGTTCGTTTGCCAATGCCAGGGGTCGGTACACAGGAGGGTTCGTTTGCCAATGCCAGGGGTCGGTACACAGGAGGGTTCGTTTGCCAATGCCAGGGGTCGGTACACAGGAGGGTTCGTTTGCCAATGCCAGGGGTCGGTACACAGGAGGGTTCGTTTGCCAATGCCAGGGGTCGGTACACAGGAGGGTTCGTTTGCCAATGCCAGGGGTCAATACACAAGAGGACACGTTCAGGAAAATAACACAAGAGCTCTGCGGGATGTGAATACCACGTCAGGGCACCGGTGTATGGGAGAGACTGGGATTTAAACCCGGCGGGTCCGCGTCACAGCGCCAGGCCCCGCCCCTCGGCGTCCCACGTGAGCGGGCCCGGAAGCGCTTACATTCGGCGCCTGGCCAGCGAGCAGCGAGGAAGCTGCTGCCAGGCGCCCCATCCCCTGGATCCCCGTGACAGAACCCCCCCTCCAGGGGCGGCCACTGGACGACCCCCAGGGGCACGGGGGTGTGCGAAATAGAAGCCCTCACCAGCCTAGGAGCATGGACTTCCGCAGCTGGTACCCAAGAACGATCCTCTGGGCCGTACCCCACCCAATCAACCAATACTGCAAGGACCCCCTAGACAGCCTGGCACCCAGAATGGCCTTAACTTCGAATTCCTCCTCGCCCTCCACAGAGACAGGAGGCGGTGGAGCATGGACTTTGGTGTACCGGTTACATAACAGTGGCTTCAAAAGGTTACATGGAACACATTGTGTATTTTAAAATGGGGGGGTAATGCCAAAGCATAGGAGACAGGGTTGAGTCGCCGTAGAATCTTATAGGGGCCGATATACCTAGGAGCCAACTTCATGGAAGGCACTAAGAGCTTAATGTTACGTGAAGACAGCCAAACCCTGTCCCCAACTTGATACACGGGTGCCTGCCTCCTGTGTCTGTCGGCCTTAGTTTTCTGAATGGCACTACTTTCCTCCAGTGCCCGTCTCACTCTTCCCCAAGTCTCCTTCAATGATGCCAGTTGTTTATCTAAAGCAGGAATCGTGGAATCAGGAAACATGGCGGGGAGCACGGGAGGATCAAAGCCATAAACAGTAAAGAAAGGAGAATGACCTGAGGATTCACTCACTGCGCTGTTAATAGCATATTCTGCCCACGGTAGCAGATCTGACCAGTTATCTTGCTGTTCTGAGATGAAGCACCTGAGATATTTCTCTACGTTTTGGTTTGCTCGTTCTGCTGCTCCATTGGTCTGGGGGTGATAAGCCGAAGAGAAAGAGAGGTCTATCCCCACGTTCTTACAAAATCCCCTCCAGAATCCGGAGATGAATTGGGTCCCCCTATCAGAGACTATCTCCTGAGGGACACCGTGAATGCGGACCACATTGGCAATGAATATGGGCACCAGTTCAGCTGCCGAAGGTAGTTTCTGAAGAGGAACATAGTGACCCATCTTGGAAAATCGATCTATGATCGTAAGTATCACTGTATTCCCTCTTGACTCAGGTAGCTCTACTATAAAATCCATGGCTATATGTGACCAGGGTCGTTCGGGGATCGGCAAAGGCTGGAGTAAGCCAATGGGTGCTGTTTTGGGACTTTTCTGCCTTGTGCACACTTCGCACACGGCAATGTAATCTTTGACGTCTCGGCGCAACGTGGGCCACCAGAGGAGTTTACTGATACTAGACACAGTCTTGGTGATACCCATATGCCCGGAAGTTTTATTGTCATGATAGATGTTGAGTACCTCTTCTCTTTCGTTCTCAGGTACAAAGAGTCTCGCGGAGGTTTTCCCCCAGGAGCTGCACCCTGGACGGTCTGCAACCTTTTCATTAGAGGAGACGAAACACTAATCGTGGTAGCGGCTATAATCCTCTCCTGGGGAACAATGGGATGCTGATCTTGGATATTATGTTCATAAGACTCATATTGTCTCGACAATGCGTCTGCTTTAATGTTTCTGGACCCAGGTCTATAGGTAAGCACGTAATTAAAACTTGAAAGAAACAATGACCATCTCGCTTGTCTGGAGTTTAAACGTTTGGCATCTCCAATGTACGTGAGATTCTTATGGTCGGTTATGATAACAATGGGGTCCTTAGACCCTTCTAATAAGTATCTCCATTCTGCCAAGGCCGCGATGACTGCTAATAACTCTCTATTTCCAATGTCATAGTTCTTCTCTGCTGGAGACAACTTTCGAGAATAGAAGCCGCATGGATGCAAGGGTTTGTCAGGAGCCTCCCTTTGGGACAAGACTGCACCAAGACCTAGTTCGGAGGCGTCAACTTCTACTTGGAAAGGCAGAGCCGGATCTGGATGCCGGAGAACAGGGGCAGTAGTAAAGGCTTGCTTTAGTGTCTCAAAGGCTTGAGTGGCTTGAGGTGTCCATTTCTGATTTCCCACCCCTTCTTTGTCATAGCCGTGAGAGGGGCCACCAAGGCCGAAAAATCTTTAATGAACCTTCTGTAATAGTTCGTAAACCCCAGAAACCTCTGAATGGCTTTAAGTCCTTGGGGTAAGGCCAGTCGAGAATAGCTGAGAGCTTCTTAGGGTCCATTTGAAACCCTCCAGGAGTTATAATATAACCAAGGAATTGCACGGTTACTATGTCGAATAGACATTTTTCTAGCTTACAGTACAATCCAGCCTTCAATAGTTTTCAAGACTTGTTTTACGTGGACATGATGAGTGTCCACATCAGGAGAGTATATCAGGATATCATCCAGATATACTATGACGAATTCTTGCAGAAATTCCCTTAGAGTGTCATTTATCAGGTCCTGAAAGACGGCTGGCGCATTACATAACCCAAAAGGCATCACCAGGTATTCGTAATGCCCGCTACGTGTATTAAAAGCCGTTTTCCATTCGTCTCCCTTTTTAACCCTGACCAGGTTGTACGCTCCGCGTAAATCAAGCTTAGTATAGACACGAGCCCCTTTCAATCGGTCAAACAATTCTGTTATGAGAGGTATGGGATATGCATTTCTTATAGTGATCCTATTTAAACCCCTATAGTCGATGCAAGGTCGCAGATCTCCCTCTTTCTTGGAAACAAAAAAGAAACCTGCTCCTGCTGGAGAGGAGGACCGTCTAATGAATCCTCGTTCCAGATTCTCCCTTATATATTCCTCCATAATGTCGTTCTCCCTTTGTGACAAAGGGTATACGTGACCCCTAGGAGGCATCGTACCGGGGAGCAAGTCAATAGCACAGTCATATGGACGATGTGGTGGTAGAACCTCAGTCCTGGCTTTAGAAAACACCTCCTTCAATGCCCGGTAACATTCAGGGACCTCTGTGGACAAAGGAGGGGCTGTGGCAATATTGAGGCTACCAATCACATTAACTGTGCCTAGGCACTTGAACTGACAACTCTGACCCCAACATTTTATGTCTCTCTGGACCCAATCGACTACTGGGTTGTGCTCTATTAGCCATGGAAACCCAAGGACGACAGGACATGAGGGTGATTCAATGATTTGAAATCTTATTGTCTCCTGGTGCAAAACTCCTTTTCATACATACATCGACTGTATCGTGAGTGATATGAGGACATGCCAGGGGGTTACCATCTATGGCCTCCACCCTTAGAGGCCTTTCTCTGAGAACTAGTGGTATGAGGCTTTTGGCAGCAAAATTCTTATCCATAAAATTGCCTGAGGCCCCAGAGTCCAAAAACGCCTCAGTCTTGAGGTGAACCCCCCCGCAGGTTAGGGAGACCGGTAACAGAATCCTGGATTTTTTTTTTTCATTATCCACAAAGGAGGCACACAGAGAACCGACAACCTGGGTGTCTCCTGTTCTGAATCCCACTCTGCTATGTTCAACCCTGCCAACCCTGGGTCTCTGAGGACATTGAAGGCGGAAGTGATCTGCCCCTGCACAATAAAAGCAGAGCCCCTTTTCTTTTCTGTGAGCTTTTTCTGCTTCTGAAATACCAGTCCTCCCTATTTGCATGGGTTCAACAACCGGTAAATCTGTTTTTACATTCTCCGAACCACCTGATGTACTGGGTGTCTGGGTAACGAGGGTAATGGAGGCAAGACCCTTCTGGGTCTATCTCTGGTGTGTCTCCTTTCCCTGATTTGATCGTCCATGGCTATACAGAAATCTATCAGGTGGTCCAGACTTTCTGGTAATTTTAAGGGAGCCAGTTCAAACATAAAAGCCTCGTTCAAGCCTTCGGTAAAGGCTAAGGTTAAAACGTCGTTCGGCCAAAGTACTTCAGAAACCAATGTCTTAAACTCTATGGCATAATCGGCAACCCTCTTATTTCCTTGTTTGATATGAAACAAGGACCTACCCGCATTGGTAGCCCTTCTAGAGGGATCAAAGGTACGTTTTAACTCAGAGGTGAAACCCTCATAGTCATAAATGATGGGTTTCTTATTTTCCACAACGGCGTAGCCCACAATAAAGCTTTTTCTGTTAAATGATTAATCAGATATCCTACTTTGGCTTTATCAGACATACAAGAACCTGGATTGTTCTCAAACAGAATCTCGAGTTGAGTCAAAAACCCCCGACATAGGCTTGGTGTACCATCGTAGCGTAGGGGTGCTTTCATACTCAGCCTATGTCCTTCAGGGGGACCGGACTGACCCTAGGTAACACTGGATCTGGAGGGCTAGAGGTACCTGTATTGGACCGATTTAACAGGGTTTGCAGAGCGAGAGCAATCTGGTCCATCCTATGGTCCTGTTCCTCTTGTCTGGCTGCGATACGTGCCAGCTGGTTAGAGAGGTCTGCGGGATCCATTGGCCCTGACGTAATGTCACGGATCCCCCTGATAATCAAAAGTGGTCCCTTTACGCAGACCGCTCTCTACCCTTCCGATCCTTGAATGGTCGGTGATACTAAACAGACAAATAACCAGACAGTATATGAATAAGGGGTAACACCAGACAGAGGTACGGAATAGAGTATTGTCACGAATCTTTCTGACTGCTAAGATATAAATCTCTTTATGTAGCTCCCTTTCTACTCTCCGATCCTTGAGTGGTCGGCAAAGCTATAAAGGCAACGAAACAGGTAACAGACAAAGAAAGGGAAATACCAGACAGGGGTACAGACCAGATCACAAGTCCTCCCTAGGACTTTAGTAATAGCAGAGGTAGTCTGATGTGTGCTTAGGATGCCACACAGACTGACCTTGGTACCAACGTTAAGGGCAGAACCTAGAACAGAGTATATGCAAACGCCAGGAGTCATACACAGAGGGGTACGTTTCAATGCCAGGAGTCATACACAAGGAGGTTCGTTTGCCAATGCCAGGGGTCGATACACAGAGGGTTCGTTTGCCAATGCCAGGGGTCGGTACACAGGAGGGTTCGTTTGCCAATGCCAGGGGTCGGTACACAGGAGGGTTCGTTTGCCAATGCAGGGGTCGGTACACAGGAGGGTTCGTTTGCCAATGCCAGGGGTCGGTACACAGAGGGTTCGTTTGCCAATGCCAGGGGTCGGTACACAGGAGGGTTTGTTTGCCAATGCCAGGGTCAATACACAAGAGGACACGTTCAGGAAAATAACACAAGAGCTCTGCGGGATGTGAATACCACGTCAGGGCACCGGTGTATGGGAGAGACTGGGATTTAAACCCGGCGGGTCCGCGTCACAGCGCCAGGCCCCGCCCCTCGGCGTCCCACGTGAGCGGGCCCGGAAGCGCTTACATTCGGCGCCTGGCCAGCGAGCAGCGAGGAAGCTGCTGCCAGGCGCCCCATCCCCTGGATCCCCGTGACAGTTAGCATGTGTCCAAAATATGTAACTTCATCTACTCCAATTTGCATTCTGTTTGGATTGAGTTTCAGATTTTTCTCACGACATTGTTGGAGTAAAGCAGTGAGGTTTTTATCATGTTCTATACGATCCTTTCCATAGACCAACAAATCATCAATTATTACTTCCACGCCATGTAGACCATCAATCAATTCATGTGATTTCTTTTGAAATATCTCCTGTGCAGACGCTATGCCGAAAGGTACCCTTGTGAATCGCCATCGCCCAAAAGGAGAGTTGAAAGTGGTCAGATAACTGCTGGCTTCATCAAGACGCAATTGCCAGTAACCAGACTGAGCATCCAGTACACTAAGCACTGTTGCCCCTACAAGCTTGTGGGCTATGTTTTCAATGGTGGGGAGATTGTAGTGTTCTCTCATTATTACTTTGTTCAAATCACGTGGGTCAATGCAAATACGGATTGCACCTGTGTTTTTCTTTTCCACCACGACCATAGAACTGACCCATTCTGACAGTTCTGTGACCCTTTTTACTACTCTCAGCTTCTCCATCCTAGTTAGTTCTTCTCGCACTTTATTCTCCAGAGTTAGAGGTATTTTCCTTGGTGCGTGAATGACAGGCTGTGCACCCTTTTGTATACATATACGGCTGATCCCCAGGAGGCACCCTAGGCCCTGGAATAGATCACAGTACTCATGCTTAATGTCATCCTTTGACAAACCGCTGTGCCCACCATCCACAGTCATTATAATCTGTACAAGACCAATTTCTTTACTTGTTTTTAGACCTAATACTGCTGGGGCTTGTGTGTCAATCACAAATAGTTGTAAAAGTTGTTCAGATCCCTTGTGAGAACATATGACATTACAGCGACCCATTACTTTAAGCTTTTCACCACCATATCCCATCAGTTTCAGTAGGTCCTGAGTTTCCAGAGGGCATTCATTCCTGAGGTATTCCAGGTATACGTGTCTTGGCACACAATTCACTTGTGCTCCTGTGTCTATTTTAAATTTGACTGGAGTTTTGTCAGCCCCTAGCTGTAAGGTTACATTATCTTCATCTGCACACTGATGTGATTTCTGTACTGCTGCAAGGTATATCGATGTGCAATCTGAGTCTGACCCTGCATTGTCGTCATTATTCTCTATGGCATGTACAGCCCTGTGTGTCTTTGCTGTGTGTGAAAACCCATTACATACCCTGGCAAAATGTCCCTTTTTCTTGCATTTATTGCATGTCTGCCACCTTGCAGGACACACAGCCTCTTTATTGTGCATGTTTCCACAATAGTCACAGGTTGCTGGTGTGTTATTTTTCCCAGTGACGTACTTGCTTTTGATCCCTTTGTGTCTTCTTTATTGCCAGTATCTGCTGCTTTGATTTTCTATAGCATTGATCTGGTGCTGTGTTCCTTCCAGGACCTGCATGTCTTTTATTGACACTTCATATGCTCTAGCAATCCTTATGGCTTTCTCTAGATTTAAATCTTCATCTTGCAGTATCTTTTCCTGAACTTCTTTAAACTTACTGCCATCGCAATACGGTCTTTAATCATATCTCCAGCATCATGAAAAGCACAGTCTTTGGCGAGCAAGCGCAGCTGTGTCACCCATTCATCCACAGATTCACCTGTACACTGATTCCTCTCATAGAACACTTTCCTTTGCACTGTGGAGTTTTTCCTGGGTTTGCAATACGCTTCAAACTTTGCAAACAGTACCTCTGTTTTTCTCTTGTCCTCTGCAGTGATATCCCCACTTGCTTGTCACGCTCTGCACACATCGCGTCCTTTTTGTCACACACATATCAGGAAATGAGCTGCTTTTTGTTGATCAGTCCATTTGTCTGCATCTGGGCCTGCGAACACAAGTTCTATCAGCTCCCTCCATTTTGACCAATTTTCTGATATGTTCCCTGATTTCAAATCCAGGGAAAGAATGCTCTTTGTGTTGCTGTTTGCTGCCATGTCTCTCTGACCCCACTTCTGGTACCATGTGATGAATCCACTGAAGTATTGGCAGACAACAAGGAGCTTGACAAGAACAGACTTTACTCAACAGCATCCATCTTACAAAGACTGCCACTCCCCACCCCCTGACCACATGACTGTTAACTGTTTCCTAACATGCAGAATGAACTAGGCATAACTATAATACACTTAATACATAACATGAAGCATACACATCATTACAGATATGCTGTCGCGAGTTGTAGATCGGGAGGTGTGGAGTCGGGTGTAGTGTGCAAATGAAGATGGAGAAAACCAGTAGATTTTTATGTACCTTTTCCTGCAAAGGTACAGTTCCTGTAGTTTTACTGGAGAGCCTCGTCAAACGTACATGTCAACATCTTGAATAATTATGTAATATTATTACATAACAGTTACTCCATTATCAGCAAGCATAAGGTTGAGGAGAGCTGACAAATGCATAAAAGTAATTTAGGATCAACTTTTCTACTGAGCTGAATCCAATTAAGAGAAGCGATAGAAATACAAGTTTCACACCATACTGAAATGGCAGGCTTTACCCCTTCACTAACGAGATCGCGCTATCTGGGGCTTCAAAGACACCATTCGGTGCCCGATATCACAATAGCTCGATCTGCCGTTCTGAAGAACAAAAGCAAATTAAATTAGTTTGCTGCAAATTAATTTTGTTTGCTTTTGGGCAGCAGAAGGTGCCTTCAAAGTTTTAGCCCCGAGGGAATAATGCCCAAAGAGCAAAAGCTGTGTAAAATCGGTTAACTGAATGTCCTGACATCGGACATTCAGCAGCCGATGCAGGGAACACGAGCTGTAACGGCTGTAACTCAATTTGGCAGTAGATGGCACCATCTACTGGCCAAATATGTTATTACAGTAAGAAATACATTGGGAATATGTCCAAACATTTCTTACTGTATAATTAATTAAAAATGATTTTTTAAAAAAAACGTTGGTTCATGACAATGTTTTTTCGGAAAGTCCCTTGGTAGTGAAGCCC
This sequence comes from Leptobrachium leishanense, assembly GCA_009667805.1. NCBI lineage: Eukaryota > Metazoa > Chordata > Amphibia > Anura > Megophryidae > Leptobrachium > Leptobrachium leishanense. The sequence goes on along the minus strand of CM019073.1, from coordinate 30,849,504 downwards.
TTTAGGACGTAGAATTGCCAGTGTAATTAAGTGAGGTTCATTTTGAGTCATACAGTCAAACTATAAAATGACATATAAAAATAAAAAATTGTTATGCCTCCCAGGTCACTGATTTCATCTTGTACTGTTATAGATTGAAAGGGGGGGGGGGTGAGGAGTCATATATCAGTTCCTCCTAAAATACTTGGCTTAATTTGTTAAATTGTGATTCACCTACTACTGACTTGATGAGACAAATGAGCAGAAGAAACCACTATGAATGGCCATAGGCTCATAGAGACCCGCAGGCATGGTGCAGGTGACAGCCAGATAACAAACCACAGATGTCAGAGTGTAGCAGGTGATGGGAGCTAGTCATCTCATTCCCCTTCTCCTATCATATTATTCATACCGAAACTCAGCAAGGACGCAGCAAGACCCGCGCTGAGCTGAAACTAGAAGTGTGGTGCTGTGTAAACCATTCTTTAAAAGGCACTACCACTTACATAAGCTGTAACTAGATTACTTGTGCATTACAAACAAAGTAATTGCATGTAAAAAGGAAAAATAAATTTCCTTTTTTATCTCATCTATATTCTATTTTGTTGATTTTTCCCATGATGCAACATTAACCAAAATTTGTGCAAAAGTTCTACTTTGTGATGTGCTTTATCTTCAGCATTTAACAGTCAATGAGGTGGAGGAGGGAATGATTAGATACGGCTGCAGGAGGTCCATTGTGTTCTCCAGGCTACTCCAGATATGAGATGACAGTTGACTGAGATAACACAGTGAGCTTAAAAAACTTCTAATCTACCCCCCCCCCACGGTGATGTCCTTTGAATGCATCCCACACAGTACAAGTCAGTGCCATTGATGGACCGACAGACTCCATTATAAGGAAACGGCAAAGTGTATAGAGGAGGCACTTACAGTTGTGTTCAAAATTGTTCAACCCCCAATGCTGTAAAGGGTTTTAGGGAATTTAGTGTACATTTGTAATTGTATTCAGAATGAAATCCTACAAGGACTTTTTAAAGAACCATATGCAACTAAAATGACATCAATTGGTTTTGTAATACAGTAGTAAATGTTTCTTTTGTGAATTCTTCATTGACACAATTATTCAACCCCTTAAAGACTACCACTCTGAAGAACAGAGGTTCATTCAAGTGTTTTCAATCAGGTATTGAAAACACCTGTGGATGTCACGGAGCAGCAATAAAGCATAATAAGCACCAATTAGGCAGCTTTAAAATGACTGTGATACTCAGCTCCTTCTAGACCCTCACATCGAAAAACTCTCATCTAAACTTTACCCCAAACTAGGCGCCCTGTACAGAAACAAATCCTGCCTGAGCCCCGCGGTAAGAAAGCAGATTGTACAACAAATGCTTATGCCGGCTATTGATTACGGAGATGTAGTGTACGCAGCCGCCCGCAAACACATCTTCAGAAACTTACTACATAGTATAACTCATTCTGCCGCTTTGCATTACAATGTAACTACATGACCCACCATTGTGACATGTTAAAAGAGCTAAACTGGCCATCGCTGGAGTCTAAACACACCCTTCACCTTTCCAGCCTGGTGTTAAAGAGCTTTTCTTCGAAGCTGCCACCCTATATGAATAGACTGCTTCCCCCAGCAGCTCCCTCATCCTATAACCTCCGATCCAGGACCAGCACCTTACTTGCAATACCACAATACAAAAAGACAGTGGCTCGGTCCTCATTTTCCTACAGAGCACCGCAATTATGGAATAACCTCCCAGACGCCATCAAATCTTCCAGTCTTATGTCACTTCCAGATCCTTACTAACATACCTCAATACAGACTGCACCTGTAAACATGTAACATAATGACTATTTCCTACATATTTATTTTCTGTTAATCTGTATATTTGTGTTGTTTTTTTTTAATATCTTGCATTGTATTACTTTGTATTTCTGTAACTGTAACACTTCAATGTTCTTGAACCCAGGACATACTTGAAAACGAGAGAAATCTCAATGTATCCTTCCTGGTAAAATTCTTTATAAATAAATAAAAAATAAAAAAAATAGACATTTACTGGTGTGGTTACAAACATGGTGAAGTCAAGAGAATGGTCCAGGAAGACAAGAGAAGAGATGATTACTCTTCACAGGAAGGGCAATGGCTATAAGAAGATTGCAAAGATGTTAAACATACCAAGAGAGACCATAGGAAGCATCATTTGCAAATTCAAGGCAAAGGGCACTGTTGAAATGCTACCTGGTCGTGGCAGAAAGAAGATGCTGACTTCGACTGCTGTGCGCTACCTGCAGCGTAGAGTGGAGAAAAGTCCCCGTGTGACTGCTGAGGAACTGAGAAAAGATTTGTCAGATGTGGGTACTGAAGTTTCAGCTCAGACAATACGGCGCACACTGCGTAATGAAGGCCTCCATGCCAGAACTCCCAGGCGCACCCCCTTGCTGTCTCCAAAGAATAAGAAGAGTCGACTGCAGTATGCCAAAAGTCATGTGGACAAATCACAGAAGTTTTGGGATAGTGTTCTGTGGACTGATGAAACAAAATTAGAACTGTTTGGGCCCATGGATCAACGCTATGTTTGGAGGAGGAAGAACAAGGCCTATGAAGAAAAGAACACCTTGCCTACTGTGAAGCATGGCGGAGGGTCAATCATGCTTTGGGGCTGTTTTGCTTCTGCAGGTACAGGGAAGCTTCAGCATGTGCAAGGTACCATGAATTCTCTTCAGTACCAGGAGATATTGGATGACAATGTGATGCAGTCCGTCACAAACCTGAGGCTTGGGAGACGTTGGACCTTTCAACAGGACAATGATCCCAAGCATACCTCCACGTCCACTAGAGCATGGTTGCAGATTAAAGGCTGGAACATTTTGGAGTGGCCATCGCAGTCACCTGACTTAAATCCCATTGAGAACCTCTGGTGGGACTTAAAGAAAGCAGATGCAGTGCGCAAGCCTAAGAATGTGACTGAACTGGAGGCTTTTGCCCATGACGAATGGGCGAAGATACCCGTAGATCGCTGCAAGACACTTGTGTCAAGCTATGCTTCACGTTTAAAAGCTGTTATAACTGTAAAAGGATGTTGTACTAAGTACTAAGATTGAATGTCACTTGGGGGTTGAATAAAACTGATAATGATGTGAGCACAGAAAAGACATTTGTGGTTATTTCATTATAAATGTTATGTTATATTTGTCTGACCTACACGTGCCTCTTTGATTTAATTGTAAGCAAGATGACTGAATGATCAAAATCAATGTCAAACTGGCCAAAACACTCAATTTCAGTGGGGGTTGAATAATTTTGAACACAACTGTATACTTGAATATCGTATATGAATGATTGCGAAGTTTACTGCTGCCTGCTCAGGATAAAAAACACACAATAAAACTAGACAGAAATTGTGTTTAAAATAATAGAGGCTAAGGGTGTCCTAGCGGCGCATCTAGTAAAGCATGATTTCTAAATATAAATTCTATGTGATGGTGCAATCATATCTAGTGTACAATATGCTTTAGGAATAATATAGTCAATAAATAAATAGATAAACTCTGTAAATACAGTATCCATAATATACATTCACAATAAAAACAAATAAATATTCGTGCACGTGGTTAAGAGTCGTGATCACATTACCGGGTGATAGAACTGCCTTAAATACTTCTAAAAAAGTGCTATAGTGCCATTGCAGAAATCAAGAAGAAAGGAAAAATACATATGATTTACACACAAAGTCCACGTGTCAGTGCTTCTTGCGTGTACAGTACTCCTGATTTAAGAAATTAAAGTACACATGCCATTGCAATAGAGCAGTGGTTCCCAACCGCGGTCCTCAAGTACCCCCCAGCAGGTCAGGTTTTCCAGATAGCTGAAGCACAGCACAGGTGATCTGATTTGCCGCTCAGTGATTGCAGGATTCCCCAAGGTAATCCTTAAAACCTGGCCTGTTAGGGATACTTGAGGACCGTGGTTGGGAACCACTGCCATAGAGGATATAATGAGGTAGTCCAATGAATAATTCTTATATAGAGTCTTCAATAGATGTATCTTTCTTGTCGCTTCTTCCCTCAAACAGAAAAGAGAAAAAGAGCGAACAAAGCGCGCAGAACTGAGATATACAAATAATGTATATAATGCAATATCATACAACTCACATCTTCTAGAGCCTGACAAACCCCGGCTCCGGGTAAAACAAACCTCCGACAACTAAAGGGTGGCGCACCTCTTCTTTCAGCAGCTACGGTCACCTGAAAGAGAAAGCGGAGAGAGACGGCGCTCACATGGTGACGTCTGGTGCCTTTAGATAAAAGTATAATTAAATAGTCACACTCACTAATGCGGGAGCCTATATGATCCCAGGCTCAACCGCAATGCCTTTGGTACGCTTATCATGTGAGTGCCTGACCTCCTGCAGCGGTCCACCTTCCTGGAATCCTCTACCCGGCTTATGGGTGGCTCCCAGATGGTAAATGAGGTAGTATTATTATTATTATTCTTTATATAGTGCCAGCATATCCCTAATGCTGAACAATGGGCATAATATAGACAGGGTTGCAATACATTGAGACTGAACAACATTTTGATGAACCAGTAAAGGAGGAAATGAGGACCCTATTCCCATGGGAACTTGCAATCTAGAAATATTATTATTATTATTATTCTTTATTTATAAAGCGCCAGCATATTCCACAGCACTGTACAATAAGCACAGTATAGACAGGGTTACAATACATTAAACAACATTTGACAAACAGTACAGGAGGAAATGAGGACCCTATTCCCGTAGGAACTCACAATCTGGGAGGGTTGGGGTTGGAAACAGGAGGAGAGGACTGTAAGGTGAGAGTGATTGATGGTTGCGTCAGTGAGTTGGGTGGTAGGCTTCCCTAAATAGGAACGTTTTAAGGGAGCGTTTGAAGGAAGAGAAGTTAGGGGAAAGTCTGACAGTACGAGGGAGAGCGTTCCAGAGAGTGGGGGCTGCGCGTGAGAAATCCTGCAGTCTATCATGGGAAGAGGTGATGCGGGGAGAAGCTAGGCGCAGGTCACTGTTTGACCTTAGGGAGCGGGCTGGGGTGTATTTGGTGATTAGTGAGGACAGGTAGTGGGGAGCTGAGTTAGTGAGGGTTTTGTAGGTAAGGATAAGGATTTTGAACTTAATTCTGCAGTGGATGGGGAGCCAGTGAAGGGACTCGCAGAGGGGAGCAGCAGAGACAGAGCAGCGGGTGAGGTGAATTAGCCTGGCGGAGGCGTTCAGGATGGATTGTAGGGGGGAGAGGCGGGACAGAGGGAGGCCAGATAAGAGATTATTGCAATAGTCGAGTCGAGAGATTACCAGGGCGTGTATGAGTTGTTTTGTGGTGACAGCAGTAAGAAATGGCAGAATTCTGGAGATATTACGCAGTTGGTATCGGCAGGAGGAGGAAAGAGACTTGATGTGGGGGATGAAGGAAAGAGCAGATTCAAGTGTAACTCCAAGGCAACGAACTTGGTTTGATGGGGAGATGGTGATACCCTCCACCGTGATAGAGAAGTCAGGAGGTGGGGAGGCATTGGAGGGAGGAATAAGTAGGAGTTCAGTCTTTGACATGTTGATCTTTAGGTGGTGGGAGGCCATCCAGGAGGAGATGCCAGATAAACAGTCACTGACTTTTGAGAGGACAGGGGGAGAGAGAGCAGGGGTAGAGAGGTAGATCTGAGTGTCATCAGCGTAGAGGTGGTAATTAAAGCTAAAGCTGTTGATGATTTTGCCCAGGGAGAAGGTGTAGATGGAAAAGAGCAGAGGGCCAAGGACAGAGCCTTGAGGTACACCAACAGATAGAGGCAATGAGGAGGAGGGGTTACCAGCAAAGGACACACAGAAGGACCTGTTGGATAAATAGGAGTCAACCAAAGCAAGTGCAGTGTCACCGAGACCCAGAGAGTTGAGGGTCTGTAGAAGGAGGGAGTGGTCAACAGTGTCAAAAGCAGCCGAGAGGTCAAGCAGGATGAGAATAGAATAGTGGTCGTGTTTTTTAGCAGTTAGGAGGTCGTTGGTGACTTTGGTGAGGGCAGTTTCAGTTGAGTGTAGGGGACGGAAGTCAGATTGCAGGGGTTCAAGTAGGGAATTGGAGGACAGGAAGAGGGAGGGCGGTTGAAGACTAGTTTTTCTAAGAGCTTTGATGTGAAGGGAAGCAGGGATACAGGCCGGTAGTTGGATGGAGAGTTGGGATCTAGGGATGGTTTCTTTAGTAAAGGGGTAACTAGCACGTGTTTGAAGGCGGATGGAAAGGAGCCAGTGGAGAGAGATAAGTTGAAGATGTGTGTGAGAGCAGGGGTGAGGAGGAGGAGGGGGAGGAATTAGATGTGAGGGAATGGGGTCGAGCGGGCACGTGGTGAGATGTGAGGAGGACAATAAGGAATTGACTTCCTCCTCAGTGGCTGGGAGGAAGCGGCAGAGGGTGGCAGAGGGGACCTGTGGGAGTGGAGGTGGCAGATAACTATCTTGTGTTGGGATGTTGCTTCTGATAGTTAAAGTTTTACTGAGGAAGTAATCTGCCAGGTCTTGAGCGCTGAAGGCAGCTGAGGGGGAGGTGCAGGTGGGTAGAGGAGGGTGTTGAAGGTGGACCAGAGCCGTTTAGGGTTGGAGGACAGCGTAGATATAAGAGATGAGAAGAAGGATTGTTTGGCCAAGTGGAGGGCAGAGGTGTATGACGGCGGAGAATAAACTTGAAGTGAACAAAATCAGCTTCAGAGCGGGATTTCCTCCAGGCACGCTCTGCGTGGCACGGGAGCATCTTTGCAGGTAGCGAGTCTGGAGGGTGTGCCAGGGCTGAAGCTGGCGGCGTGGGGCCTTACAGAGTCGAAGAGGAGCAAGAGTGTCTAGAGCAGAGATAAGCGTAGTGTTGTAGTGATTAGTGGCAGCATCAGGGCAGGTGAAGGATGAGGTATGAGGGAGGTGGTGAAGTAGGTTGGAGAATTGATGGGGGTCCACAGCATGTAGATTTCTGCGAGTGTGTGTGCGGGGTGGGGGAGGGTTTTTAGGAAGTCCAGATAGGTTGAAAGAGAGAAGGTGGTGGTCAGAGATGGGGAAAGGGCGACATTTGAACTCAGAAAGGGAGCAGAGGTTGGAAAAGACAAGGTCAATAGCGTGACCATCGCTGTGAGTAGGGAGGAGGAGGATTGTGTGAGTCCAAGGGAGGACGTGAGTGAAAGAAGTTTGGAGGCAGCAGGGGCGGAAGGATCGTCAATGGGAATGTTGAAGTCCCCGAGAATTAGGCATGGAAGATTATAAGACAGGAAGTGAGAAAGCCAGGTAGCAAAGTGGTCAAAGAACTGGGAGGTTTGGTCCTGGTGGGCGGTAGATGACTGCCACCCTGAGAGCCAGAGGAGAGAACAGGCGGATGCAGTGTGTCTCAAAGGAGGAGAAGGAGAGGGATGGGGGTGGAGGGAGATGCTGGTAGGTGCAGGTGGGAGAGAGCAGGAGTCTGACCCCGCCACCATTTCTCTCACCCGGTCTGGGGGTATGGCTCAAGTGTAGACCGCCATGTGAGAGAGCAGCAACGGAGGCTGTGTCAGAGGGAGTTAGTCAGGTTTCAGTTAAAGCTAGGAGGTTGAAGGAGTTTGAAAGGAAGAGGTCATGGATTGCTGTGAGTTTGTTGCACACAGAGCGAGCGTTCCAGAGGGTGCAGGAGAAAGAGGACAGGCGCTGAAGGATTATGGGAATGAGGTTGCTGGGCTTGCAGGGAGGTGATTTATGTGCGATGGAGATAGGATGAGAGGGAAGTATTGGATGTGTTGTGGGGCCAGGGTTAGGGGATATGTCACCTGAATAGAGTAACAGCAGGAGGGTGAGAAAGAGAAGGTGGGAATGGGATTTGTGGGAGTGGGAGTGATTGGCAGCACGAGAGTTAGAGGGAGACCATATTCTGAGGAAACAAAGGAGCTCATGTGAGGCCATCATGTGGGACGAGAGGAGGGAGGGAGAGATGCAGATAGTGTAGGGGTCGGTGGTAGAGGGGCAGGAGTTCCATTTAAGGAGAAAGGTAGAAGTAAAGAGTAGAAGTGTGAGAGAAAGCATGATATAGACGTGTGTTTACCCGGAGTAAAAAGTGGGCCTTGCAGTTCCTTCCTCCAGTCCCGCAACTCCAGGAATCAACTCTGAACGTCCACTTAGGATGCCACTGAACTCCAAGAATCAACTCTGAACGTCCATTTAGGATGCCACTGAACTCCAGGAAATCAACTCTAAGCGTCCACTTAGGATGCCACTGAACTCCAGGAATCAACTCTGAACGTCCACTTAGGATGCCACTTGGGGATGTCACAAGAGCCAAGGCTCACTAGAGCCTCTCTTAGCTGTTATATAGGACAGACTGATTGCATTCAGGCAGTTAGAAGGTAAACACCTGAAGCTGGATGGGCTGTGTCAATAGGGCAGGAGATTCACATGCTAATTAGCAAAGCAAATGGTGGAGAAAAACAAAAATAAATAAAAAAACTGAAAAAGACCAAGGTAACGTTACAATGTGGGTGCCTGCGAATACTGGGTGATGGGGGTCCTACCAGCAAAAGTATGCAGGGGATCAGTTGAGATGTGGGTGTCTGTGGATGATGGGTGATAATGTCCTACCAGCAAAAATATAGATTCAATAGGCCGTATAGATAAAAAATAAGTGGTTTATTTATTAATTAAAAGAAATATGAAATATTCCCAGTCAATAAATTAAAAGATGAAAAATTATAAAAAATATATAGTAAGTGAGACGCGTTCCGACAAACTCTATGCCTTCATCAGTCAGTTTTCTCAAAGAACTACTCACTACTCAAGTCACAATAAGAATATTCCCATCAAACAGCGTGCTGTCCTTACAGAGGCAAAGTTAATATGTTACACACAGCAATGTTTACCTTTTAAGCTATATTTCACAGGGAAATGACTGGATAGCAGAAAGCTAGCCATGAGGAACAGTCGTAACATTGTTCATAGATGTTAATAATGTCCCTTCTGGAGTTATACATTAACTCTTCATACATTTGTTATCTACATATGCATATTCAAGACTGGATTTAACGTTTGTTGCTGAGTAACAGTGTACGTTTTGAAGTCACTTTGTTACTGAATCTCGTCCACATCTTTATTGATGACTTATCTAAACTGGTTTTATGTGTTGAGGCAATAAAAACAGTACAGTATATAGGAAAAAAGAGTAATTCAAATTAGACTTGTGCAGAGCTAAACAAAAAGAAAAAAAATCAGTTAGCATTCTTATCCGAAAATTTCAGACAATGTAATTGATCTGAATTTCATCCATTAAATGTGTTTCAAGCAAAACGAGTCGTGTCATGACAGTTAGCCAGCCACCATCATACAGATAAATAAATAAATAAATATTAACGCATATGGGGATCAGAATGACTGCGATTAAAAACGTATGCATCTGCCCAACAAGGTCTTGGATGTCAGCTCCACCTGCGGGACCTATCCCCGCCCACTGATGTCATAGCGCGTGGGTGTGATGATGTCAAATGTGGGAGATCCCCTCTTGCCGGGCCGAGAATGCCCTATTCCCTATAAAGAAGTCCTTTGGACCCCTGTATCTCTGGACCCATAGCAGCTAGAGGGTCATGCGAGTTGTCATTGGAAAGACCAGATCATGTAAAAGTACAAAAAAAATAGAAAATCCCTTTTTCTCTAATTTCATTTTATTTTCCTAAGGCAGCACTATTGATCACTTTTCAATTATAAAGTGAACAATGATGCTGCACTGTGTAGTTCTGTGAAAAACTCATACACACTGCACATTATTGTGAGATTTATAGCTGTGGAGCTCTGCAATACCCTCATACACAACGCACATTACTGTGAGTTTTATTGTTGTGGTGCTCTGTGATACGCTCATACACACTGCACATTACCGTGAGTTTTATAGCTGTGGAGCTCTGTGATAGGCTAATACACAGCGCACATTACTGTGAATTTTATTGCTGTGGAGCAACGTGATACGCTCATACACACCGCACATTACCGTGAGTTTTATAGCTGTCGAGCTCTGTGATACGCTCATCCACACCGCACATTACTGCCAGTTTTATTGCTGTGGAGCTCTGTACTATGCTCATACACTCATCACGTTACTGTGAGTTTTATTGCTGTGGAGCACTGTGATACGCTCATACTCTCCGCAAATAACAGTGAGTTTTATTGCTGTGGAGCTCTGTGATAAGCTCATACACTCATCACGTTACTGTGAGTTTTATTGCTGTGGAGCACTGTGATACGCTCATACACTCCGCAAATAACAGTGAGTTTTATTGCTGTGGAACTCTGTGATACGCTCATCCACACTGCACATTACTGCCAGTTTTATTGCTGTGGAGCTCTGTGATATGCTCATACACTCATCACGTTACTGTGAGTTTTATTGCTGTGGAGCACCGTGATACGCTCATACACTCCGCAAATGACAGTGACTTTTATTGCTGTGGAGCTCTGTGAAAAGCATGAGTGTGTATTGCGGGAATAGTTTGAGGAGGGCAGCAGCATTTCATCTTTGGACCCAGGCAACACAATCAGGGTTATTCAAAGAGATTCGAAAAGTCACTGCACGTTCGGTGACTTTTCGTTCTCTTCAATTCGGTTTGTTTTGCCGATCCCATTTCGGTGACCCTGCGGTGTATTCAACAAACACCACAGGGTCCCCGAATTGCAGGGAAAAGCTACCGCAAACCCGACGAAAACAAACCACAAAACCCAGCGAATGCACGCCGAAAACCCTCAAAAACATCTGGATTAACCTGCCGAAAATCACAGAAAAACCCAAACAGGAGCCGATCTCAGCCTTCGACACAGCAGAAGAGGCAGTGAATATATTAGGAAAACAGTTTGTATGAATGATTGAAAAGTGAAACACTGTTTGCAAAGGAACTACTGAGCGAAAATGTCTGAAATTTGCATATGAGGTCCAGGGAATGATAATAAAAAGGACTGTTACAGAAAAAATAAGTAAACTTAAAAAAAAAAAAAATCGGACTTTTAAAAAAAAAAAAAATTCTGATGCTTAAATGCTTAAAATATCCTAAAAAAATCTATAAATAAAGAGACTCTTTACTGCAGAATTTTATAATGAACGGTTTATTAGATATTGAATTAAAACGGGAATATTTTTAACATTGAAGCCTATGGGATTCTCCTGAATAAACTTGCCGAATTAAACCACCAAATGGCAGGGCATTTCGGGAACCTTTCACTGCTGGTTTGTGTTCTCTGAATAGCCGAAGCAGTGCTTTTTCATGGGGATTTCACTGCCCTCGAACAGGCACCGTATGTTCAGGCAATTCGCCAGGATTTGGCGAATTGCCTGCTCTCTGGATAGCCGAATGGCCAAGAAAGGTAACCGAATGCTGATTTTCAGCGTTCGGTTACCTTTCTCAAGCAATTCGGATCTCTTTGAATAGCCCTGTAAGTCATGGCCTGGCCCTGGCTTTATATATTGGCTGCACGCTGGCGTGTGCCCTCTATTTATTAGTTCATGTGAGCATATGCCATCTTTTCATTGGCTGTTCGCTGCCCGGCGCTTTATGACACTGCATGGTGAGTATACTCCACCTTTTTTCCCTGGAATAAAGCACTGAATGTATTCATTTGAAATATCAGCATTTCCCTGTGCTTACACTGACATCTTCAGTTATTGCCACGCGTTTGAGCAAACTAACAAAAGTATCAGGGTTATCCAAAGAGATTCGAAAAGTCACCGCACGTTCGGTGACTTTTCGTTCTCTTCAATTCGGTTCCTTTTGCCGATTGCATTTCGGTGACCCTGCGGTGTATTCAGCAAACAGCACAGGGTCCCCGAAATTGCAGGGAAAAGCTGCCGTAAACTCACCGAAACTAACGAATGCACGCTGAAAACAAGCAAAAACATCTGGATTAACCTTCGAAGAGGAGCCGAACAGAGCCGAAAAGGAGCCGAATCACACAGAGCCGAAGCAGCTGTGACGTAGAGGAGGCAGTGAATAAATTAGAAAAACCATTTGTATGAATCTGGGAAAAAGAAAACGCTGTTTGCAAAGAAACTACTGAGCGAAAATGTCTGAAATTTTCACAGGAGGTCCAGGGAATGATAATAAAGAGGGCTGTTACAAAAAATAAGCTAACTGAAAAAAAAAAAAAAAAAAAATCGGACTTTTAATTTTTTTTTAAAAATTCAGAAAAATGCTTAAAGTATCCTAAAAAATCTATAAAAAAGAGACTTTTTGCTGCAGAATTTTATAAATGAACGGTTTATTAGATATTGAATTAAAACGGGAATATTTTTAACATTGAAGTCTATGGGATTCTCCTGAATAAATTTGCCGAATTAAACCACCGAATGGCAGGGCATTAGGGGAACCTTTCACTGCTGGTTTGTGTTCTCTGAATAGCCGAAGCAGTGCTTTTTTGATGGGGATTTCACTGCCCTCGGAACAGGGACCGAACAGGCACCGTATGTGCAGGCAATTCGCCAGGATTTGAGAATTGCCTGCTCTCTGGATAGCCGAATGGCGAGGAAAGGTAACCGAACGCTGATTTTCAGCGTTCGGTTACCTTTCTCAAGCAATTCGAATCTCTTTGGATAACCCTGTATGTCTTATTTGGTATATTGTTTGTTTATACATGTAAATATCCAGACGTTCATTCCATGGCTCTACACACGCATGTTTCTTCATGAGCCCTGGAGCTCTCAATAATGACATCATCAAGGAATAATGATTTGCTTTAAATGACAGAATATGGCTTGAGTATCAAACAGATCAAAAGAAAAGCAGAACAGTATATACGTAATAAAACAAATAGAACACGGCACAACCATGTTTTATTTTGCTAATGGGAAGTGAGATTATTCCACTTTAAAGAAGAAAGGAGTGTATTGTAAAACCACAAATTTTCGTAATGCAAAGGAAAAGTGAAACAAGCCTGTGCAGAATAATATAATTAGGCAGTACAGCGCAGCAGGACAGTAAACCTGATTTGGCGTAATGCAATGGGAATTCCAGCCAAATTTCACCACACAGAGAAATGTTCTTTTTCACGGTAACGCAACCACTGGATGTCTAACTTTACGGTTGCATTCTGGCATTTAGGGAGGGGGAGTAGTGAAGGATGGTTATGCTAGAACATCAACATTGTACAGCGCTATGGACTTTTTGGCTTTATAAATAATTGGAACTTTAACAGTAGAATAGTGATATTGTATACGGCAATAACAGCCAACAAAGCCTTGTGTAGCCCAGATGATTGATGCTACTACACCTACAGAACGTGAGCTTTGTGTCCATGTATTGATTTTACTGTTGTTTGTTGGATTTTTTGGAAGATGCATTCCGAAAAAGGAAAGAGGAGATAAAACCTAACTTTATTTTTCCTTTTTATATGCAACTAATCGAAAGGAAAAAAAACAGCAGCATGTGTTTTATAATGCGTTTTCGTTTATAATGCACATATCTATTTACAGCTTATGTTAGTTTTAGTGTCCCTTTAAATCAAAAATTAACGCAGTGTAGTATATTAATGCGGTGAATTTTGGGTACTTTCCTGTTATCCGGACCACATCAATTTTTATAGTTTCATAGACAGAATAAACTGAGTGAATTGTCATAGTTTTATTTTATAGATAATGAACTGAATAAACGGGAAGACAAACATATGAGAACATGTGACAATTAATAAACTGTAACATATGACAACATGACTTGACTTATAATTGAGATACTGGTGGCCAGAAAGTTAGGGTTAGGGTGAGGGTTAGGAGGTTAGGGTTAGGGGGTTAGGGTTAGAGGGTTAGAGTTAGGGGGTTAGGGTTAGAGGGTTAGGGGATTAGAGGGTTACCCCTTACCCTTACCCTAACCCCAACCCTAAGGCCTCGTTCACACTGTGCGATTTAAAAATCGCGCGACTTCCCGCGCAATTTTCATATTCGCGACATGGAGCGATAATGTCGCGCGACATCACTGTTTTGTGCGATTTTTGCAAAGCACCACCAATACAAATCGCAAAATTGCAGATAGCAAATCGCAAGAAAAGGGTCATGTACCAGCGACATGCTTCTGCGACGTGCGACGTCGCGCGACATCGCGCAGCAAGATGTGAACAGCTCCATTGAAATGCATTGGAGAAGCTACACAGTGCGATGTCGTGCGGATTTTGCTGCGACGTCGCGGCAAAATCTGTGCGATAAGGCTAGGGTCAGACGAACGCATTTTTCACGTTGTCCGTGAAAAATGCGTTCGAACGAATGGACGTATTTTTTCACGGAATACGCGATAGCGGTCATACGATGCGCATTTTCGTCCGTGATTTTGTACGGATCATCAATAAAACACTTTTTGCGTCTGGATGTTATGTTGGCCGGACGTGTGCAGCGTCTGACGTCTCCCAATCACGCCGCTATGCGGCCGCAGCGCTCTCTGTATGTCAGTAGTAGCGGTTTGACGTTCTCGAAAAAATGCGTTCGTTTGCCACTTGCGTTGCGCGGACGAACTTTCGTGCGGCCGTTCGTCGTATGTTCCCCGGCATTGGACGTCATTTGCTGCTAGCACGGCTGTGATTTCGTGCGGTTAAACGCACGTTAAAACTGCTTTCGTCTGACCTTAGCCTTAATCGCACAGTGTGAACGGGGCCTAACCCTCTAACCCTAACCCTCTAAACCTAACCCTCTAACTCTAACCCTCTAACCCTAACCCCCTAACCCTCACCCTGACCCTAACTTTCTGGCCACCAGTATCTCAATTATAAGTCAAGTCATGTTGTCATATGTTACAGTTTATTAATTGTCACATGTTCTCATATGTTTGTCTTTCCGTTTATTCAGTTCATTATCTATAAAAATAAAACTATGACAATTCACTCAGTTTATTCTGTCTATGAAACTATAACTTGATGTGGTCCGGATAACAGGAAAGTACCGAATTTTGCACAGTGATTTTTTTTGAAGAATTAAGACTGACAATACACAGGAATATGGATCACATGCGCTTAAAATCCCAATTAACCTACAAAACAGTAAGTAGATGTTTGGGCTACATATACAGCCATTGAAGTAATAAGCCCAATGACACGACAAAGCAAATCTCTTAGTTGGATCCTAACCTAGAAAATAATTAAGATTGAAACACATTATTTTCATTGAACATAGTGATTAATTAGTTAAAACGGGACAGGATGTGTCTCAAAATTCTAAAAACGAGTGCAACTAGTGGAAAATCGATAGGATTGATATTCTTTCTCATCATACTCTGCCCCAGTTTTATTTTTTTTAAAAAACTTTTTTCACAGTCGTGTTTGGTATCGTTGGAACGGCCATGCTCTGGCCGATCCAACAGTACCAAACTTTAACCCCTAGCTGCCACGGGTCGGGAGATAGGGGGTTCTTTGGAACCCCCTATCTCCACCGTTGGTGGCAGCTAGGGGTTAACTCCAGGACTGGCGTCATCGTGCTATGCACGATGATGCCAGTCCTCAGGGGGAGTTCCCGGAGGCTTGGCCGACATCCAAGATGTCGGCCAGTTCCGGGAAAGGATCACGAACCGGCGCTTTTCAGCACCGATTCGTGATCCGGCTCCCCAGGGGTTAATGACAGCCACCGTTTGGAAGGGCAGGCTGTGCCCTTCCAAGCGGTGCCTGTATTAACTCCCTGCTCCCCGGCGATCGGGAGGGAGAGAGGTCCGAAGGACCTCCCCCCCTCCCTTTCAGGCGCCTCCTCCGCACATGCGGGGGGCGCCTGAATTAGATGTCATTGCGTCGCCGCAATGACATCTAATGTCCCCGCCGGGGTCCCGGAGTGCTGGGCTGACATCCAAGATGCTGAGTGCGTCCATAGCAGCCAAGTGGTTAATTTTATAATAATAAGTAGCTATTACAGTAAATAACATATTTGGCCAGTAGATGGCGCCATCTACTGCCAAACTGAGTTACAGAGGTTGAGCAGCAGGTCTAATTTTTTTCTCTCTCTCTGCATCAGCTGCTGAAAGCCCGTCATTTCAGAGCTTTCAGCAGTTGATTTTACACAGTTTTAACTCTTTTGGGCATTATGCCCACAGGGCTAAAACTTTGGGGGCACCTTCTGCAGCCCAAAAGCAAACAAAATTCAGATCAGCAGATCGAGATACCTTGATATCGTGGCACCAGATGGTGCCTTTGAAGCCCGAGATATCCTGCTCTTGGTAGTGAAGGGGTTAAGAGCAATCGCAGCTGGAGAGCCGTGATGGGACACCAACATCAATATACCACTCAGACAAACTCTCCAGTAAGCATACATAGGAATCTTTCCCTTAGACACAAATAAGGTGTATGTTTTACAATATGTCTAGTCCCAGATTCATAGAGTCATCCAAACGTGTGCTTCTTTTAAGGCTAGAGTCAGACGATAGCAGTCTGAGCGCACATTACGTGCGTGCGCAACGGACGGCTGTATTGACGGAATATACTGTAGACACCACACGGTCCATTTTTGTTGACTGATGTAGAAAAAAAAAGGGAATTGTGGGAAACAAAATTAATATGAAAAATGATAAAAAATTTGAAAAGGATATGAAAAGCCATTTTGTGCGTCAAGGTGCTGGACGTCGCAAATGCACTGCGTCTGACATCTCCTTATCACTAACACAGAACGCTACGCGGACGTGGCGCACTCTGCGCGTCCATCTAGCGGTTTTACGTTCTTGCCTAACTTGCGTCCGTTTGCCACGTGTGTTGTGCGTGCGCAGTTCGGTGCGGACGCACTTCGTGTGTGGGTCTCTATTGCTCATGATTCTATGCTACGACGGACGGTAAACTGTGCTGCAACACGGACGTGATCACTGCGTTCGTCTGACACGGGCCTTAATCAATATTAGCAGTACATGTGACAGCAAAAATATGATATAAGAAAGCTTTCTATGGAACTGTTGCTCAAGTATTGATGAGCTGTATAGATGATTGTGGTAGCTGAGATTAATTAAACATTAATTACATTTGTACAAGCTGTGCAATAAAACGACATTTCAAATGCTTGCAACTGTTGAAACTGTATATATTGTATTTTAAAGTATAATTTTGGAAAATGTTCTATTTAATGGTCCAGACGCTATTAGTAATGGCCTAATTGTATTTATTTCAGCCTGAAGTATTTACATCTGTATCTGCTGTGATTCCAGGCGATTCAATATTGCCACCTAGTGGAATTTACTTGCTATAGGTTTAAATCTAAACAGACTGAAACAAGTTAAGGTGGAATTTGCTACAACTGTGCATTGATTTTTGGGTGAAAAGAGATTGATCTGACTTGAAGGGTTTGTCTATTTGTCCAAATTACGAAGCAGCAAACCACCACGTGGGTGAAATTAATTAATAACGGACTGCCAGTGTCTTTAGTAGTTTATTAATTTGTCTGGCTGTTTGTCTTCCCTTGTTAGCCAGCTGCCACTTAAAAAAAAATACATATTTGAAGGTCAGATTTCCCAAAAAGTCCCACCTCCAGCCCCCACATGTGCAGTGGGTAGCTACAATAACAATCCGGTGGGAGGATGATATGTATTGTCCCCTATGCATATACTTCCCTAAGGCTGGGGTCAGACCAGCGCACTTTTAACGTGCGTTCTGGCGCACTTAATTACGGCCGCACTAGCAGCAAATGACGGGCAATGACAGCCAATATACGAAGTACGGCCGCACAAAAGTCCGGCCGTGCAACGCAAGTGGAATTTGAACGCATTATTTCGGGAACGCAGAACTGCTAGTACTGACGTACAGAGTGCGCTGCGTCCGCTAGCGGCGTGTGTGTGTGATTAGGAGACGTCAGACGCTGCTCATGGCCGGCCAACATAACGTACAGACACCCAAAGTTTCCTGATTTGGATCCGTATAAAATCACGCACAAGAATTGCGCATCGTATGACCGTTTTCGCGCATTCCGTGAAAAAATACGTCAATGCATTCGGACGCACTTTTTGACGTTCGCGTGTAAAAATGCTTTCGTTTGACCCTAGCCTTAGTATTGGCGCCGGATTGGGGGAAATAGTCAATGGTGGTGGAGATGACTGGTGAGTGCGGGCTATTAATAAAAGGAGAGGACAAGCCACTGTCTTCCCGGCTTTTCTCCCACCCCATTAGCACCAAGTGAGAGGGTATTCACGCCCTAAGGCAGAGGCGTAAGTAGAAACCTCAGGGCCCAGGTGCGGGAATCCATGAAGGCCCCCCACCCTTGGCAAAAACATACCCCCCTGTCATCCCCAT
Organism: Leptobrachium leishanense; assembly: GCA_009667805.1. Lineage (NCBI taxonomy): Eukaryota > Metazoa > Chordata > Amphibia > Anura > Megophryidae > Leptobrachium > Leptobrachium leishanense. The sequence continues at coordinate 30,831,283 of CM019073.1, read as the reverse complement.
GTACTGGACTCCTCCAGGTCCACAATGTTGACTCCAGACAATCAGTGTACCATATTTTTCCATGTCCACTATAACCACTTCGGTCCATCCCATTTTTAATGTAACGTGCATAATGTATAGCTCCGCAGCAATAAAACTCACAGTAATGTGTGCCGTGTACGAGCAAATCATAAGTGAGGCCCTGGTGCTTGCCAAGCTGCCCATTTGAGGCCACGGCCGGCTTTGTTTGGGCCTCCCGAACTCAGGGGCCCAGTTGCCGTGGCACTCTCTGCACCCCTGGTAGTTAAACCCCTGTCCTGAGGGATGGGCATTTCCCAAATCTGCCAACGCCCCCCCCCCACACTGTTATTGATGGTGTAAGAAACTATCCTGGCCTTTTCTACATAATCCAGTGATTTGTAATGTTTAATTAAATACATCACATTAATTTAATTCCAGTATTGGACTCAAAGGCGCGGAACTGCCACGGGTGCAGTGAGTGCCACTGCACCCGGGCCCTTGAGGCCAGGGGGCCCACAATCGTTCGCCTCACCTGAACCGCACAGCCGCCGGGGCTTCAGTTAGGCTCTTCCACAGGACAAAGAGGAATTCAGCCCCCTCCCTGCAAAAAAAGGTTTGGAAAGGTATCAAGTATATATTTTTATAGAAATTATGTTTAAATAATTGTATATTTATCTTAATTCTATTGAAATAAATTAAATATTTTAATATATTAATTTGCACATTACTGTGAGTTTTATTTCTGTGGAGCTTTGTGATACGCTCATACCCACAGCACGTTACTGCGAGCTTTATTTCTGTGGAGCTCTGTGATACGCTCATACACACTGCACATTACTGTGAGTTTTATTTCTGTGGAGCTTTGTGATACGCTCATACCCACAGCACGTTACTGCGAGCTTTATTTCTGTGGAGCTCTGTGATACGCTCATACACACTGCACATTACTGTGAGTTTTATTTCTGTGGAGCTTTGTGATACGCTCATACCCACAGCATGTTACTGAGAGCTTTATTTCTGTGGAGCTCTGTGATACGCTCATACACACTCCACATTGCTGCAAGCTTTATTTCTGTAGGGCTCTGTGATACACTCATACAAACTGCACATTACTGTGATTTTTTTATTGCTGTGGAGCTCTGTGATACGCTCATACACACCACACATTACTGCAAGCTTTATTTCTGTGGAGCTCTGTGATACGCTCATACACACTGCACATTACTGTGAGTTTTATTGCTGTGGAGCTCTGATACTGTCAGGCCCAAGCCAGGCCAGTATGGAGCCATGGCAGGACCTATTAGGTTTTTTGTTTATTAACCCAGGCGCTGGGGGTTAGCAGGGCAAGCAGACACTGAAAGCTGTATACGTAAATATCAGTGTATTTAAAGGTAAGCAGCAAGCGGTCTTTAAACAAATGAAGACTGGAGTACTGAACAAAACAGGTAATGTCTTTGTAAAACAAAGGTTCCAACCGGTGAATACAGGAAAACTCTCTAAACAAGTGGATGGTGGGTATTGTAGTCCCCAGATTGCACAGGAGTCCACTTGAATAGGCAGTAGGAGCTTTTGCAGTAACACCTTGCTTGAAGGTCAACGTTGCTGGAGAGCTGGAGGAGCAGCTGCCACACGTAAGGATAGTGGGCTATGGAGTTAATATAGCAGAATCCAGTAATTCAGGAACCAGCAGCAATGGTAGAAATGGTGACTGGCAACCAGGCGTTAGATAAAGAGGAGAAATCTGGAACTCAGCCACAGGCAAGATGTTCAAACGGAATATAACAGACAGAAAACTAAAACAAAAACCAGAACTAAGAGAGGCCAGAAATTAGAGAGATCAGACAGGACTTAAACAGGAGGGAGCTCACAGAACCTCTACATTAGTGATGAGCCGAACACCACCATATTCGGTTCGCATTCAAACTCGAACAATTTCAAAAGTTCGAGTTTGAACTCGAACACGAACCGAACTCAATGCAAGGCAATGGGACTCAAAAGTTCGGTTTATAAAGTGCCCTCCAAGAGGGCATATATGAAAAATATTTGCCATAAAAGGTGTATGGGGGTCCTGGTAGTGCCCTGGGGGACAGGAAACAAGGACAAAAAGTTTAAAAAAAAAGACGTTTTCAAAGGAACAGTGAGTTTTCCATAAAATAAGGGTTAAAAATAAAAACGAAAAATTCCTTCAAATATCGTGCCTAGGAGGTTGTAGCAGATTGGAGATGGGGCAGATTAGATCTGTATTTCTATGTGTCTAGGTGCCTGTTTATACCTTTTCTCCTCCATATAGAGTCATATTCATATTTGTGTCTGACCATTTGGGGAGTGTGTCACTGTGTCCACAGCTGTTGGGAGTGGGTGCTAAAATGTAATTAAAATGGTTAGCTTTCTCCCCTGGGGGGAGGATATCACACGTGGCTGTAAAATGGAATGTCTTTGTGAACTGACGTGTCGTGTAGCCTGTTAGTCGCACCTTGGGAGCCAGCCCGGCACCAAGATTTAGGCCCTATCTTCAAAGAAAGGAAGCACATCCTTGATCCCTAAAGGGGAGGTCTGGGGGGAAGATGGACACCTTTGGGCAATTAAAGATTAACGACGAAGCGTACTGAGCATGCTCTGGAGAGGGGAATTCTGGGGAATGTAGGCAAAGGCTCTGCCAGCTAGGAGGCTGAACTTAGAAAAAAGGCAGCCCTATATATAGTCTGAATGAAGCATGGCTCGGGGCTATTTCCTTGGAGGTCAATCGAGGATTGAGGAAATATTGCCAGCTCTTAACACAGAGCATTACTTAGGGAGGCTCTATTAATCCTTTTCTTTTATTTGCTGTGTAATTAATTGATTTATTCTAGCTATAATTTTTCCTGTAATAATGCACTGTGATTTTTCTATATCATAATAAATATTCCTTATTAAGATCTGCTTCTGGCTGATGAGATCCACGCTAACTAAGAGATTGGAGTAATTTCTGATTGTTTTAAGCTCTGGTAGATACGAAAGTGTGCATTGCGTTTGCTGGGGGACGGCAGGGATAGGGACAGTGCGGTTGCTTAGCCATGCATCTCTCGCTGCGATGCACGTAGTGCCCATGAGAGCTGGTGGCAGCGTAACTAACAGAATAGGAAAGTGAGTCCAGGGATTGTGGGAGACGTAGTCATTACCCGCTTCAAGAGAAGACTTGTACTGTGTTGCAATCCTGGGATCATTGTATCGCACTCTGCGTCCCTGTTGCAAGAGAGAAGTGTGCAGAGACAGATAGTGGGTGGCTTAACCCGGCGTCTTTCGCAGCAGCACGCGTAGAGGTCGTGACAGAGGTCCTCATAACCTGCCCGTGAAGTGGCGGATTTGTAGGATGTATAGAAATATTGCCATCAGAGACCCATACACGACACCTAGCCACCCTTAAGGGGATAAAATGCACAGGGACTGGCTACTATCCTGTTAGATGAGGGAATGTATTATATGTATAAAGCAAGGTATATATGACAATGGATAGTCAGAGACTCTAGGGACTCAGCTTGTACGCTTTATGATAGACATTTCTAACACAATAATAATTGTATGCTCACATAGGCCCTTCGGGAGAGGTACATGACATCATAGGCGTCTCTACAGGGGGGCAAGGGGGGGCAATTGCCCCCCCTAGGTTATTCATTGCCCCCCATGTGCCCCACCATGTGCATCCAGCTTCCCACACTTTTCAGATCGCGGTATCTCCGTTCCTTTGCATCGAATATGTACGTTCTATGTGTCATTGGAAAGGGCAGATTCTGGCCTTTCCAATGATATCCAACATGACCATATTCAGTGTAAAGTAAAAGTCATAAAACATTAAATAAAAACGTCCACTTAAACTTAAACATTTTCACAGGGTTGAAATGGCTCAGCAGCAGTGGCGTAGCGTGGGTTGTCAGCGCCTGGGGCCACCCAAGAATTGTGCCCCCCCCAACCTGTGGACACGTTAGCATGCCCTGATTCCCTTCCACCATTAGGGCATTGAACGCCTTAATTGTGATATAACAACCACTCGGGATACTTGGTTCCAGCCAAACAACATGGTACTCTAGGGTATAAACAGCCGCAGACTTGAAGTTGTGAAAATTACATAGTTACATAGTTACATAGGCTGAAAAAAGACATGCGTCCATCGGGTTCAGCCTCTCCCACATAACCTACTGCTGTTGATCCAAAAGAAGGCAAAAAACCCAGTCTGAAATGCTCGCCAATATGCAACATACTGGGAAAAAATCCCTTCTTGACGCCAGAATGGCATCAGATTTCTCCTTGGATCAAGAAGCTTTTACCCACATATTAAATATTATAACCCTTAATATTCTGTGTCTGCAGGAAGTCATCCAGTCGTTTTTTAACGATGAAAGGTCTTTTTATTCCAGCATAAACAAACACTACACTTACCTTTGAATCACTATTGCAGGTGATTAAACAAAAAAACTACAAATGAAAACCTAACATACAGGGTTATTCAGAGAGAGGTGAAAACCAGGAGAATTGCAAGGAGAATGAACAATCTAGACCAAATAGCTGATTTGAAAAGTGAGATAGATTGGGAGAATTTTCTGGTTTGGCTATTTTGACCTAGAATTTTCACTTCTCCAGCCATTCTCCTGGTATTCACCTCTCTCTGAATAACCCTGTTAGAGTACTTACTGCACATCCAGTGATCCTTAATATACAGGTAACATAATATAATAAACAAAAGAAAATCACAATCTTTTAGAAGTGTTACTGCCCCCTGCCCTGCTCTGAGCAGTCTGATTAAAACACTTCTTTCCAGGAGTCAGCAGCCTGAGAATTTACCTGTTGCTAAATTGACAAGTGTGCAAAAGGATAGATGCCATGCAAGGTTATGGCAGGGTCTATTCAGAAAGCGGTGAAAAGCAGTATAGGCCCTTGGCCGGGCTTGGGCCTTGGCAGATTGTTGATAATGTATGGGAGGGATGGGAGCTGCCAACAGAATCAGATACCACTCCATACAGTATAGGCCCTTGGCTGAACTTGGGCCTTGGGGAATGGACGGCACCGCACAGCAGCATTTACATTACAATACACAGCAGGCTGAGCCTGCCTCTGTCGCACTCAGACTCACAGGGAGCAGCCAGCAGCAGGAACCGTACATTGGGGCTCGGGCCTTGGGGAATGGATGCACACGCACAACTGGGATGATGGACGGTATGGACCTCACCGACCAGCTCGTGACATGGTCAGTGACTGACTCCGTAACTGACTCCTCCTCGTCTCGCCTCCTCGCACATGGACAGCACACGCCAGTCCCTGTCGATCTGCGGGTGCGTAGCGCACAGCACGCAGCTACGCATGCACTGGTCCCTCCAGCGGCTGCCAATGCATGATGTGCCTCCTGCTCTCTCCCGGCGCTCCCCGCCCACCTGAGAAGTGTGGTGCTGGGGCGCTGCTTCGCAGGCGTCACGTGACACTCAGCGGTGCACTCATTTCCGGATTCGGCGGTGCGGCTGATCGGCTGGCTGGGAAAATATTAGGGGCGCAAATCGGAAATTTTGCGCCCCATAAAAATCGCGCCCGGGGTCACCGCCCCATTGCCCCCCCCACGCTACACCACTGCTCGGCAGTGAAGTGGTTAATGTTCAGACTATACATTACATTGTGTATTACGTTAGTTTTTGCCTTGGTTTTAGTTGTATATTAAGGGTTAATGGGTAGGCTTCATCCCTCACAGTATACATTTTATTTTTTCCTTGATTAATGGCATTGTAGGGGTTAATGGGTTGGCTACATGCCTCAGTGTATTCATTTCATGTTTTACCTTGATAAATTGCATATTAGGGGTTAATCGGTAGGCTAAATGCCACATTGATTATTAATTTTATTGTATTTCCCTTGGTTTATGGCATTTTAGGGGTTATTATGGAAGTTAGAATCTAAAGGATCTATTTATCTTTAGATCCTCTGCTTTTCGTCACATTTCAGGGAATTTATTTTGCCGAAAATAAGGTGAATTCCCTATTTAGTGTATGGTCACTGTAATTTGCTAAAAGTGGAGTCGCTGAAGCAGCAATCAGACATTCATCAAAAACTGCCGAATTGCAGCAAATAAAATATTGAAATCAAGTAGCAGGTTAGTACAATAAAAAGGCATCATTGCATCACATTACTCATTGCATCACATTACTCTGGGGTTTTGGAATCTTATTTATATATATACTTATTTAGGGCACTATTACCTGGTGTGAGCTAACCCTTGCGTCGGCATTGGTTTTGTGGTAGCGCCAGGTTAATAGAGTCTAGCGCCGACCAACAGATCGTTTACCTCTCGCTACAAATGTGAAAAATCACTTACCGCGTTGCTATTAGCGATTTGTACCGCGAGTTTACTGTACTTTCCGTGTCCTTTACTTAACATGGGGAGCGCTAGAGATCTCTAGCACTTTTGCAGATAACAGATCACTTGGTGCCAGCGCTAATTTTTTGAGGGCACTAATTGCAACATTTTACCTACTGCTCAACTCTGGTGCTAACTCCAAAAAGACCTAAATTAGCAGGCAATTAACAGGCAATTGACTGGAATGCAGCACAGGTGTTCTCTTGGCTCCATACACCATAGTAATGGATCTGGCCAGCAATGTCACTGCTGTTGCAGTCGGCTCTATTATAAATGTATCCATATATCCTAATTCTAATATATTGCCTAATTTTAAACATTTTATGCTGGGGGTTATTTATAGTATGTAAGCGGTTGATTATTAGGGTGACGGTGTGGACCATGTTTAAAGGGACACATGAATAAGTCTTGCCCTGAAACATGTATTATTTATATGCTGCAGCAGGGTAATTTGTGTCGCTCACCTGACCTTCCTTGTGGATCTATTAAATGCAGTGTAAGGATTCTACATGCTGCTGTTGGGTGGCATTTATCATGCAATGCCTGTCAGCCTTAATATATGTGTGCATCAAAACATGGATGATACGACCACCATGGAGGATTTTAATAATGCAGGGGTGAGAGGTTATTCACTGGCTGTGTTCATATTCAAGCTTGTGAGGGTGGGGGAAAGGTATGGCCCAGCACTCTGCACTGGAAAAAAAAAACGTTCTATCCTGTACACAACCGCATTAGTTTCCCTAGCGTGCGCTAAACGACCTTGTTCATGGACTACCGTGGACAAGGTGATCTGTTAGTAGGTCGGCAGGCACTACGTTTTAACGACTCACGCTAAATTTTTCCTTTAGTGATGGTGTTTTAGCTCACACCAGGTGATAGGGCCCTTAGTTTTATTCAGTGGTATGATTTAGTGGTGAAAATTATTAGTGCCCCCCAGTTTTGACTGTGGTATCCTATGTGCCCCCTCTAAATATTGTTCCTAGAGTTGCCACTGCATGACCTACAAATACTGGAATATTACGTTTAAATCTAAGGAGTGTGATAAAGATTTTATTAAGCCCTTGATGACAAATGACGTAACACCTACATCATTAATGATTGGATTTACAGAGCCCTGGTCCTTAAGGGGTTAAACAGCATATCAGAGAGGATCATATAGTAGAAATGAACACTTCTTAGAATTCAAAACAAGAACAGTGTGTGTTCATACATGTGCAGGAGCCCCCACCCAGTCTGCAAGCAATGTATCAAATTCTAATTGCTAATTAGAAGCACATGTTATTTCCAAACACTAATTAAATACCTGTTGTTTACGCCGTTTTAGAGCACAGGTCATTTAGAGGTGAGAATCTTTGCATATAGACGACATTAGGTAGTTTTTTAATTCAATATCTAATAAACCGTTGCTTATAATATTCTGCAGTAAAGAGTCTCTTTACTTCTAGATCTTTTTGTATTTTTTTAAGCATTTTTTATACTTTTTAAAAAAAATAAAAAAAATCGAACACGCCAAAAAGTTCGTAGTTCACGAACTTGTGAACGGCCAAAGTTCGAATCGAACCCCTGAACTGATCGAACCGAACAGCTCATCCCTACTCTAAAACTAAGGGAAGGAAACCAACAGAAAGAAAGAGCAGGGAGGAAGAGGAGAGACCACAATAAATGGCTGGCTATGCAGGTGAGCAATCAGACACAGCCAGCCAAAGGGAAAAAACAGGTATGGCAAGAGCCTAGAGATGGAGTGAGAGAGGAAGGGGGGGAAAAGCAGAATGGAATAAATCCAAAAGGCGGAATGGACAAATGGGAGTCTGAACCAACAGGACAAACAGGAGAGACAGAAGGAAAGGGGTGTAAGTCTCACCGATATGCTCACAGACACACTGCACTTTAATGTGCTACACATGGTGCACATTACATTAAAAATGGGATGGACTGAAGTGGTCATAGTGCATCTGGAAAAAAATGGGACGCTGATTGTCTGGAGTCAACACTGTGAACCAGGAAGGGGGGGGCAAGGGAAAATTTGTTGTTGCCTAGGGTGGTGGGGGGCCTTCATGGATTCCCGTACCTGGGCCCTGCAGATTTCTAGTTATGAGCCTGAGTGGACACTTCTGACTAACACCAGGTAATTGTGTATGAATTAATTAGCATTTTTCAGCAGATAACGGTTTCAACAATTTCCTCTTCAATTCCCTGGAACTCACCTTTAACTTTAGGATTTCATTAGTGGGATAATCTGTTATTTATACTGCTGACTGGGACTATTTATTCGCTTTATATAGCGCTTATATTTCTATCGGACAATTTCACTGCCGCCGAAGGTTGCCGAATTGCCGCGATCTGGGGCATACAGCTCTGTATTTCACTGGAAATTCACCAATTTTTGGCAAATTGCCAGCTTTCTGAATAGCCAAACTGCCACGAAATTGCACCGTACAGAATATTATCTTATTGTATAATATAAAAATAATATATCTTATCGAGTAACCCTTTTAGTGTTCCAATTACTATATTAAGATTGACGGGATTGTTTGCTATAATGTGGTTCATAAATATTTCAAGCAAGCTTGAAAACATCCAAGTTGAACATTTTTTGCAAACGTTTACTGCATTATTCATAAACACTGAATGAGAGCCATTTCTAGCTTGAGATATCCCTTTAATAGCCTTTACCATATTAATAATTCACCAGGGTGCAAACACAGGACTTTCAGGAGTCTCTGTCTGCTGGTCAAAATGTCACTTCTTAAAGCTCATTGATTTATTTACCACAGGTGCTAGAGATTAGTCTTTCCAGACACCAAATAGATAAGGTTAGGTCAGCGACACAGAGGGAAGATAAGACATACAAAGACTTATTGTTAACAGTCTGGTTAGCAGATAACTATTTTCTAATATTGCAGTTATCTTGACCAACCACCAGTAAACCTTAGGGGAACAGAATTGCGAACACCTTGTAATAAATATATACAAATATATGTTGTATTTATTAACCTCCCTGGCGGTCTGATTTTTGAAAAATGTCGTGTCCAAAAGTGTTACAATTTGTTTTTTGGTCCCCCTAGCGGTATTCCCGAGTGTGGCTCGGGCTTAAATTCCTATGCTGGAAGCGGTAACCCCAAGCAACACTCGGGATGCTGCTGGATACATCACCTCTCCCTGCGCTCCCTCGATGTCCACCGCAGTCTCCTCCGGCGATCGCAACCTCATACTTTCTGGTTCCCTCCTTGCAAGAAGGGAATCCAGGAAGTAAAACGCCGCGATCACAGGAGGAGACTGCGGAGGACATCGAGGGAACACAGGGAGAGGTGATGTATGCAGCCCGAGTGTGGCTTGGGGTTACTGCTTTCAGCGGTGAAATTTAACCCCGAGACACACTCGGGAATACCATCGGGGGGGGGGGGTTAAAAACCACAGTGTCTTCACTATATCGGATATAAGTGGAGCACCGCACCAAAACACTTTCAACGCACTAATCTATGTCGCTATATACCTAAAACGGCTTCCCCAAAAATCAAATATAAACCCAAATTGGTTCATGTAATCAAAAGGATAGGTAAAACACACTTTGTTGAAACTGATGAATAAATAATCTTTTTAATACACAATGCTTACTGTAGATACTCGAGTATACCGCTAGATTTCGGTGACAAAAATTTATCTTAAAATTGTAGGGGTCGCGTTATATTCAAGACATCTGCATCGCGTGTAAAAAAACAAAAACAAACCTTGCCTTGCTCTAGATCCAGAAGTTCCAGTAGTCTCACTGAAGTGAATGCGGGCTCCCTGATGCTTGCAAATACTTCAGGAATTCCCGGATTCAGGAGAGGTGGAATCCATCACGGCCAATCATTCACCTCGCTTGCCTCCACCAGCCATCTAATCGCTAGTAAAGAAGACGGATGGCCGGTGGCTTCATACTTAGTAACAACTGCAATCATTCTAGAGCAGAACACCCTGGCCTGAGGGGAAGCCTGACTGTGTTAAGAGAACCTGGAAGGATTTTAATTGTTTACCGGTACAGTAAAATTTTGCTCCTCACGTTATATTCGAGTCTTGAGTATTCTCTTATTTCCATAATGAATCTCTATCCATCGCGTTATATTCGGGTCGTGCTATACTCGAGCATCTACGGTATGTGTTCAATTCGATCTTTCTTCTGATATAATGAGCCTAAACTGGCTCTAGAAAATTATACATTTGTGTTTTACCAGCTGATAAAGCCGGTTCGCCAGTAAAACGCGTTCTGGAGTGGTTTTAATTTTTTTTTCCTTAAAAGCGCTTATTTTTTTAACCCTGCAGCCTGGAGATTGATTTTGTAGTGGTTTTGTAGGATTTTCATTCCCAGTTAAAAACCCCATATGCAATCGAAAAGAGCCTAGGAGGGTTCCCCCAAGAGTAAGTTTTGAATTGGCTTTCTTTCTTAACATGGAATTTGTATCCACAGAATTACGCTAGGGTATTTCCCCGATTAGTTTTTTTACACCCCTATTTGCACAAAGAATTTAAAGAAGAATACTAAGGTGGATGGGGGCCTGAGAATAAGGAAGAAAAATACCCATAAGGCAATATTTTCTAGAGCCAGTTTAGGCTCTTTATATATCATAAGAAAGATCGAATTGAACACATAAGAATTGTGTATTAAAAAGATTATTTTATTCATCTGTTTCAACATAGTGCGCTGTACCTATCCTTTTAACCTCCCTGGCGGTCCTGATTTTTGTCAAAATTTTGTGTCTAAAAGCGTTTAATTTTTTTTGGAAAGGAAATGTGTTGTTTCATATAGTAAGCCTGTAATCCTTAGGAAAAACTCACTGAAATCCGTGAAAACAGGAGTCTAGTAAACACACGGAGTCAGATAAAGTTTGAAAAAAACACAAAATAATAATTTATTATCCCAAAAATAATTATCCAAAATAATGCAAATAAATTATATTCAATATTATAGATCAAACCAAAAACATTGAAATCTTTCAGAAAGCAAGGGTGCAATATTAGTCACTGCATATTGCCTCAGTGTAAACCTCCTTGGTATGATATATTATTTTAATTATGTACACTCTTATTTATACAGCAACATTCATAATGCTTACAGTGTATCAATACATGAGATGTTCAAATCATATATACAGTAAATTTTATTTTTAGAATGTGTATGGTGTTTCTGATCTGCTAGTGCCACCTAGTGGCCGTTCAGGAGAACTGCATGTTAGGGACTTTACAATGAAATATTTTTTTTACAGTTTGCTGCCTGGTCCTGCTCCCTGCATCTCGTGACTCGCAGGGAGCATTACCAGGAAGCAAGTTGCCGCGATCACACTGCGGGGGACAGCGAGGGAGAGCAGGATGAGGTGAGTATACAGCCCGAGTGTGGCTCGGGGCTACCGTTCGCGATATGGAAATTTAACTCCGAGTCACACTCGGGAATACCGCCAAGGAGGTTAATAGTGTCTACAATGTTGCTTTCTTTTAAAGGGCCACTACCATCTAAAAATGAAATGTCCTTATTGTGTTTATTTTATGTTTCTGATATATTACCTGCTTACATGTGCTCTGTTATTATCTTGTATTTTTAGTTAAGAAAATATTTTATCTATATGTGTCACTGGGTGCATCCATTTTCTGGTCTTTTGTGTTGTATACTACCACCCCCCCACACACGCACACACACACACGCACAGTATCGTTACCTCATTTGGTCCTCACTTTGTGGTTTTGGCCATATAGTGGAGTCTATGGTCGATCACTTGACTCATATCATTGTGTTGTGTGTGATGTATTCAAAGGACATCACATTTCCCACGCCATGAGCAAGGTCAGTGTTTAATTCATAGTCATATTAGTCCTAAAACAAAATGCGCCAAAATACAAGTGAGAAATTTAGTTTTTTTTAAGTTTTAGTTAAAATTGCGTATTTTCTCTGAAAAATGCAGTAACATTTTCCCGTTACTAATTTTTTTAACCAGAATGCCCCATAGAATATATAAGCACAAATGTTTGGATGGAAAAACGTGAATAATTTTACAAGCAGTAGATGATTGAGATCTAAATAGAAATGTACATTTTTTGTTCTAGCATTCTGACGTGACATGATGTATACATATAATAATGATATATTTTGAATCTGCTGAAAATAAGGATATATAAATTGTCTGGGTCCTACAATAAGACATGACTTCAAATCACGTTTAATCGCTTCACTACCAAGTGATTTTCCAAAAAAACCTAGACAGAAACCAGTGGTTTATTTTTGTAATATCATTTTTAATTAATTATACAGTAATACATATCTATTACTGTAAATAACCAATTTGACCAGTAGATGGCACCATCTAATGCTAAATTGAGTTACAGAGGTTTAAACAGCAGGTCTTTTTTTTTCTCCCTGCATCCAGTGGCGTAGCGTGGGGGGGCAGGGGGGGCCGTGGCCCCGGGCGCAGTTTTGTTAGGGGCGCATAATTTCTTTTGAAATTATGTGCCCCTAAAACTTGTGGCCCGACTGACCCGCCGGGCCCTCGGGCGCCGTCCAAGGGCCCGCGGGTTGAGGGGACCCAGTCAGATGCCAGGCAGCGGGAGTGCCTGCCGGCTGCCCGATCCTGAACAGTGAGTCCGTCCTGTTGATTAAAGGGGATGCGGCTGCGTGCAGGCGCAGGTCACGTGGTCCGTCTAATCAGGTGGTACTGAGTCTCTGTACCACCTGACTGGCCGGACCGCGTGACCTGCGCACGCACGCAGCCGCCTCCCCTTCAACAGGACGGACTCGTACGCTGTTCAGGACCGGGCAGCAGCACTCCCGCTGCCCGGCATCTGGGCCCCCTCAACCGCTGGATCCGGAGCAATATCCAGGTGAGAGCTGGGGCATATCCATGAGCTGGGGCAAATCCATGAGCTGGGGCAAATCCATGAGCTGGGGCAAATGTGTGAGCTGGGGCAGTATCCATGTGCTGGGGCAAATCCATGAGCTGGGGCAAATCCATGAGCTGGGGCAAATCCATGAGCTGGGGCAAATCCGTGTGCTGGGGCAAATCCGTGTGCTGGGGCAAATCCGTGTGCTGGGGCAAATCCGTGTGCTGGGGAAAATGTGTGTGCTGGGGCAGTATCCATGTGCTGGGGCAAATCCATGAGCTGGGGCAAATCCGTGTGCTGGGGCAAATGTGTGTGCTGGGGCAAATCCATGAGCTGGGGCAAATCCATGAGCTGGGGCAATATCCATGTGTGAGCTGGGGCAAATCCATGAGCTGGGGCAAATCTGTGTGCTGGGGCAAATCCATGAGCTGGGGCAAATCCATGAGCTGGGGCAATATCCATGTGTGAACTGGGGCAAATCCATGTGTGAGCTGGGGCAATATCCATGTGTGAGCTGGGGCAAATCCATGAGCTGGGGCAATATCCATGTGTGAGCTGGGGCAAATCCATGTGTGAGCTGGGGCAATATCCATGTGAGAGCTGGGGCAATATTCATGTGTGAGCTGGCTGGGGCAAATCCATGTGTGAGCTGGGGCAATATCGATAACGTGTCCACAGGTTGGGGGGGGCGCACAATTCTTGGCTGGCCCCGGGCGCTGACAACCCACGCTACGCCACTGCCTGCATCGTCTGCTGACAGCTTCTGAAAACCCTATATTTCTTTTCTGTTATCTGTATATTTGTTTTGTGTTAATTTCTTGCATTTTATTACTTTGTATTTCTGTAACCATGTTCTTGAACCCAGGACATACTTGAAAATGAGAGAAATCTCAATGTATCCTTCCTGGTAAAATCCTTTTATAAATAAATAAATAAATAAAATAAATTTCAGAGCATTCAGCAGCTGATTTTACAGTTTTAGCTCTTTGGGCATTATGCCCACAGGGCTAAAACTTTGAGGACACCTTCCAGGGGCGGACTGACAACTAATGGGCCCCCCCGGGCAATAGGAGGTCATGGGGCCCCCTTGTTCTGCACCCACAGGAGGCCACTCCCATAAAAAAACACTCCCTACAACGCAACACCCACATGTACATTATTGTGCTAAAGAATTTATTTCTGAACTCCTAAAAATAACCTTTTTGAAAATCCACCTGGACCCAGCAGCGAATTGTGCCCCCCCCTCCATACTTACAGATGGCCACCGCACTGCTGCAGCAGCCATCACCCACTCATTGCAGCTAAGGCACAGAAAGTCCCTGTGGAAAATTGCCGATCACTTTAAAAGATACTGTACAATCCTGACACACTGCACATTACAGAGCTCCACAGCAATAAAACTCACAGTAATGTGCAGTGTGTATGAGTGAATCAGAATCCACAGCAATAAAACCCACAGTAATGTGCAGCTCACACATGGATATATATTGCCCCAGCAGCTCAAACATGGATATATATTGCCCCATCAGCTCAAACATGGATATATATTGCCCCAGCAGCTCACACATGGATATATATTGCCCCCAGCAGCTCACTCGTGGATATATATTGCCCCCAGCAGCTCACTCATGGATATATATTGCCCCCAGCAGCTTACACATGGATATATATTGCCCCAGCAGCTCACTCATGGATATATATTGCCCCAACTGCTCACTCATGGATATATATTGCCCCCAGCAGCTCAGTCATGGATATATATTGCCCCCAGCAGATCACACATGGATATATATTGCCCCAGCAGATATATATTGCCCCAGCAGCTCACACATGGATATATATTGCCCCCAGCAGCTCACTCATGGATATATATTGCCCCAGCAGCTTACACATGGATATATATTGCCCCAGCAGCTCAGTCATGGATATATATTGCCCCAACTGCTCACTCATGGATATATATTGCCCCCAACTGCTCACTCATGGATATATATTGCCCCCAGCAGCTCAGTCATGGATATATATTGCCCCCAGCAGCTCACTCATGGATATATATTGCCCCAGCAGATCACGCATGGGTATATATATTGCCCCCAGCATATCACTCATGGATATATATTGCCCCCAGCAGATATATATTGCCCCAGCAGCTCATGCATGGATATATATTGCTCCCAGCAGATCACACATGGGTATATATTGCCCTCAGCAGATCACTCATGGGTACATATTGCCCCCAGCAGATCACTCATGGATATATATTGCCCCCAGCAGATCATTCATGGATATATATTGCCCCCAGCAGATCACACATGGGTATATATTGCCCCCAGCAGATATATATTGCCCCCAGCAGATACATATTGCCCCCCCCCCGGGTTCTCACCGGCAGTCTGAGGGCCCACAGGTTGGCAGGGGCCCTGTTTGGGGTGACACAGTGGGCCCCCGCCGGTTTCCTCTGATGATCATAGGTAGAAATTAAAAGGCAGCCAGTGGCACACTCTGAAAATGCCGCAGTGGCGCCTGCAGCATGCCCGCATCCCAGTCAACTGGAGCAGGCACGTTGCACTGGCGCCGCCCCTCACGTGACACGAGTTACGATTTTTAGTTATTTCTGCAGTTCGGTGGTGTTCGGCAGTCACTTCGGCGATCAGTTCGGTGATTACAACTTCGGTGCACTATGGTGACCCTGCGGTGAATAGTGAAGTCACCGAAGGGTCAGCGAAATTGAATCGCTGAAGTGCACTGAAGTTTCGGTGCTTTGTGAATAACTCCTATACTTCCTCAGGCTCTAACTTTTAACAATGTGCTATAGCTCCAATTTTGCTCTAGAGTCTAGATCAATCAGACGCAAGATTAATCATTTTTTGACTGAAACAGGTTAGAGAAAGAAATTACTGATGTTTTTCTTACCCTTAGGAAGGAGGTAATGGGGTCTATGACCATGACCAGTGCCCTTCAGCGACCCACACACGGTAGCTCCCAGGTGTACCATGGCACGGCAGAAATTTTCAAATTTCATAGTATCTGTTTATATGTTATTTATAACCTCTTAAAATTATTCTTTTTTATTATTCTCTTCCCAGAAAAAAATGCATTTAATAGCTACCTGTATTTTGTGTGAATGACACAGTTTATTATACATAACAAATACTAAACCCAGTGTTTCCCTTATGGGAACATGACAAGTAGAAGAAAAAAAGCTGAGAATAATTTAACTTGTGGCTATTGCATTTTCTCTTAATTATCTCAAAGGCAGATATGGATTTAAAGCTTGTCAAGGAGCTAAAATATCTCATTGATACAAAGATAAAAAAAAAAACAGGCCTGCTCCAGTTGACTGGGATGCGGGCATGCTGCAGGCGCCACTGCGGCATTTTCAGAGTGCGCCGCTGGCTGCCTTTTAATTTCTACCTACGATCATCAGAGGAAGCCGGCGGGAGCCCACTGTGTCACCCCAAACCGGGCCCCTGCCAACCCGCGGGCCCTCAGACTGCCGGTGAGAACCCGAGGGGGCAATATGTATCTGCTGGGGGCAATATATTTCTGCTGGGGTAATATATATCCATGAGTGATCTGCTGGGGGCAATATATATCTGCTGGGGGCAATATATACCCATGCTTTTCTTCTAATAATAGGTGTTTAAACCAATAAAAATGTTTAAAAATGTGTTTAAATAATAAAAAGGTCCTTTAAAAAATAATAAAAAGATGCTGTGATGTTCTTTCGATTTTTTTTTGTCTTTACCCCTTATCCCCCTTTTTAATTTTTGTATCCATTGTCACATTTATTGAAAAACTAATTAAATATTATAATTGAAAAAATAATAATAATAAAAAAAAATCGCCTTTTAGAAAAAATAGAGAATCGAAAGGTTTGTGTTAAAAATATAAAAAATACAAATAGGTGTTCAAAAAGTTAAACAAATAAAAAGACGGTTTGCTGAAAATCAAAAGTATAAACGGCTTAATAAAAAAAAAAACGATAATATTGTCTCACATTGAATATTATGGGATTCACCTGTTTAAACCTGTCAAACTGAATCACTCAAAATCTGGGTATTTCGGTGCAGTTTGGCGATCTCTGAATAGATTAACCATTGGGGACATATGGGACAATTTTGTTGCCGCCGAAGATCATCGATCTACAGGGAACTTCACCGTATTACGCTGTCAATTCTTCAGTATTTGGGAAACTGACAGCTTTCTGAATAGACAAACTGCCACAGAATTGCAGCGTATGGTTCACTGTTCGATGATCCTTTTGGTGGCAAGTTCGATTTTTTTTCTGAATAACCCCTGCTATCTTATGTATAAATTCTTATCTAATAATCAGGGTAGTTTAGTCCTGTGCATTTAGTTAAATCCTTCCTAGAATTTGTAAGCACTTGGAAATAACAGGTTATGGTGGATCCAAAGCACACTGAAGTAAATATATAACCAAAAGAAACAATACCTGTGTGTGTGTGTGTAACTGTACAAGGAAAATGAGACGTGACCTCCATCCATCTGGTGGAAGTAAACATAAGAAAAAAGTGGGTCAGACATATTTAAAGAAAAAAGAAACCTGAATAATGCAAATAAGCATTTGGAGAACATCCGGAGAAGAATTCTACACTACAGAGAGTGTTTGTGGGATATCCTAAACAAGGTGTTTATTCCTAACCATTGCAACACAATGTAGATTTACAAAGATACAAAGACTGATAATAAAAACAGACCTGCCAATAAATAAACAGGTAATGTATATCAGGAATGCAATACAACAAAGTGTAACAGGGTTATTCAGAGAGCGTGAAAAGCAGGAGAATGACTGGAGAATGAAAAATTCTATCAGGGTTATTCAAAGAGATTCGAAAAGTCACCGCACGTTCGGTGACTTTTCGTTCTCTTCAATTCGGTTCCTTTTGCCGATCCCATTTCGGTGACCCTGCGGTGTATTCAGCAAACACCACAGGGTCCCCGAATTGCAGGGAAAAGCTGCTGCAAACCGACGAAAACGAACCGCAAAACCCACCGAATGCTCGCCGAAAACCCCCAAAAACATCTGGATTAAGCTGCCGAAAACCACGGAAAAAGCCCGAGCAGGAGCCGATCGCACACAGCCGAAGCAGCCGAAGCAGCTGAGACCGCAGACGCGGGAGGTGAATAAATTAGAAAAATAGTTTGTATGACTCTGTGAAAATGAAACGCTGTTTGCAAAGAAACTACTGAGCGAAAATGTCTGAAATTTGCATATGAGGTCCAGGGAATGATAATAAAGAGGGCTGTTACAGAAAAAAGAAGTAAACTTTAAAAAAAAAAAATCTGACTTTTAAAAAAACAAAAATAATAATTCAGAAAAATGCTTAAAGTATCCTAAAAAAATCGATAAATAAAGAGACTCTTTACTGCAGAATTTTATAATAAGCGGTTTATTAGATATTGAATTAAAACGGGAATATTTTTAACATTGAAGCCTATGGGATTCTCCTGAATAAACTTGCCGAATTAAACCACCGAATGGCAGGGCATTTCGGGAACCTTTCACTGCTGGTTTGTGTTCTCTGAATAGCCGAAGCAGTGCTTTTTCATGGGGATTTCACTGCCCTCGAACAGGCACCGTATGTGCAGGCAATTCGCCAGGATTTGGCGAATTGCCTGCTCTCTGGATAGCCGAATAGCCAGGAAAGGTAACCGAACGCTGATTTTCAGCGTTCGGTTACCTTTCTCAAGCAATTCGGATCTCTTTGGATAACCCTGTATGTCAAAATAGCCGATTTGGAAAGTGAGATGAAAAGGAGAATTTTTCTGGTTTGGCTATTTTGACCTAGAATTTTTCATTCTCCAGTCATTCTCCAGTCATTCTCCTGCTTGTCACGCTCTCTGAATAACCCTGTAAATTGTACAATCAGCACTTTATTTGTTTACAACAGTGTTTCCCAAACCTGACCTCAGGATCAGGACCCACTGACAGCAGAGCTGGATTTATAACTGAGCAGAGTAGGCATGAGCACCTGCCACCAGGGGGTACTTTGCTCTGTAAAAAAAATATCTCTGAAACTCTAAGGGCTAGTGGGACATATGAAGTATCATTGGAAAGGCCAGATTATGCCCTTTGCAGTGATTCCAAATATAACCATGTTTGATTTATGTAAGAATAAAATAATATTTTTCTAAGGCAATACTTTTATTCAGTTTACAATTATAAAGTGAACAGTGATGCTGCACTAACTCACTCTCATTTCCCACACTGCCAGCAAGTGTGGAGCTGATGATGCAACGCATTGTTTCATTGACAACCTAGACCGCGGCACTGCAGTGAGGAGAGACAGGGGGACTTTGGAACTCTGCGTCTCTGAATTGTACAACGCACAAGGTTAAGTGAGGTGTCATTGGAAAGGTCAAAAGTCTGGTGTTTACACTGATACCAAACATGACCATGTAATGTGTAAAAATAAAAAATGTAAAAAATTTGAATGCAAAATTATTTTTTTCTGTTCTACGGCAGAGGCAATAAATGCTTTTGCATATAAAAAAAACAACGCCACTGCGCTAACTCAACTAAGGCAACAGATTCGTCCCCTTCTTTTGATTTGAGCGCAGGGAGAAACTGTTTTTCAGATTCTTTCAATTTTTATCTTTTGAGTTTGCCCGAAAACGATAATTTAAAAAGTCATTTTGGCATATTTTTTAGGGGGGGGGGATGCTCCACATTTCTGGGCCTACAGGCACCTGAGATGCAAATCTGGCTATGACTGACAGGCCAGGTTTGCCAGATATCTGAAGCACAGCACAGGTGATATGATTTGCTGCTCAGTGATTGCAGGATTCAGTCTGCATTTCCCCAAGATGATCTGCAGAATCTGGCCTGTTAGTGCTCCCTGAAGACAGTTGGGAAACACTGGTCTGCAGAATTATGCAGTTAGAATGACTGAGAAAGAATCAATCATATTTTTTACATCACTGATTGATGTCTCTCATTTTAAAATGTATCCTTGGGAATGGATGTTACACTTTGGAGTTTTGAAAGACTCAGGATACGGAGAGAATAATGGAATGTTCCCCACCATTAATATTCAGAATTTTTATTTTACACATATAACAGCCCATTCACATCAGAGATGCTTCATTTTCCTGTCTATGACAAAATAATTGGAACAGGTAAGCCTGAGATCATTATTATAAAAGAGATTAACTTTTTTTACTCAAAAACAAAGGAAAAAAAATCTATAAAATGTTAATTCATCTAGAAATTAATGCGAGTGATGTGAATGTTCCCGACAGTCAACCCAGAAAAAAATAGATGATTAAACAAGGACCTCAATTAGACCTAATCCTGTTAGCCTGCTGTTCTGCACGTATAGCAGAGCAATTCTTTTTGCAACGTGTACTTTTGCTTGTATAAACACCTTTAACCTTGAAAAAAAAAAAGTTTACTGTCATGTGGTTTCCCCTGCCCCGGAGACATGGAAAGTGTTCTGTAATAATTAACACTTTGACAGAGTTTAACAACGACTGTTTATAAAGGTTTGTAAAACCACTTTTCCATAAAGGTTGTTTTTTTTGGGGGTTTTTAAAAGAAAAATAAGTTTCAGATATTACTTTTATGAACAAAAATACTTTCATTTATAATCATACCTTCTGGTTTTAAATGATCATCAGTGAAAAAAATGAGTCATCGTTGTCACAAAGTTATTGTCTGCAGACGTTCTAAACGAATGCATTTATTTACAGCAGGACTTTTGTGTTGGATAATTGGGTATAAACAGGAACCTGTTACACTTTGACTAAACGTTGTGTCTTTAAGATGCACAGATCAGTAGAAAAAAATAGATAAACAGGGTTATTCAAAGAGATTCGAAAAGTCACCGCACGTTCGGTGACTTTTTGTGCTCTTCAATTCGGTTCCTTTTGCCGATTCCATTTCGGTGACCCTGCGGTGTATTCAGCAAAGAGCACAGGGCCCCCGAATTGCAGGGAAAAGCTGCCGCAAACCTGACGAAAACGAACCGCAAAACCCGGTGAAAAGCCACAAAAACATCTGGATTAACCTGCCGAAAACCAAGCCCGAGCAGGAGCCGAACACAGCCGAAGCAGCTGAGACCGCAGACGAGGGAGGTGAATAAATTAGCAAAATAGTTTGTGTGAATCTGTGAAAAGTGAAACGCTGTTTGCAAAGAAACTACTGAGCGAAAATGTATGAAATTTACATATGAGATCCAGGGAATGGTAATAAAAAGGGCTGTTACAGAAAAAATAAGTAAACTTTAAAAAAAAAAAAAATCGGACTTTAAAAAAAAAAAAAATTCAGAAAAATGCTTAAAATATCATAAAAATCTATAAATAAAGAGACTCTTTACTGCAGAATTTTATAATGAACGGTTTATTAGATATTGAATTAAAACCGGATTATTTTTAACATTGAAGTCTATGGGATTCTCCTGAATAAACTTGCCGAATTAAACCACCGAATGGCAGAGCATTTCGGGAACCTTTCACTGCTGGTTTGTGTTCTCTGAATAGCCGAAGCAGTGCTTCTCTATGGGGTTTTCACTGCCCTCGAACAGGCACCGAACAGGTACCGTATGTGCAGGCAATTCGCCAGGATTTGGCGAATTGCCTGCTCTCTGGATAGCCGAATGGCCAGGAAAGGTAACCGAACGCTGATTTTCAGCATTCGGTTACCTTTCTCAAGCAATTCGGAGCTCTTTGAATAACCCTGAAAGAATTTACATGCCCAGAAAACACCACAAATAGTTATCAACTTTGTTAGTGGGTGCTCTAGGCTTCTGGCCTGGCCCACTCATTCACAAATGCAAAGCAATACAAACAACACGATGCCAGGCACTCCAAACCCAAGCAAACCCTCTGAATAAATTTTGCCTTGGATTTTGGAGAGCCTGAATTCATTGTTTGTATTTCTTTCAAATGTTCTTTTAGCTCCCACCTGTCTTTTATTGATTTGTTGTCTGACTCTACAAGAGCAGGGAAGGACAAGACAATGGTGTGATTCTGCAGAACCTTTGGTCACTAAGACCATAACTGCTTACAGCACATTATTCTAGTTCTATTCTTGTACATGTGTACAATAAACAATTACTTAATCTTGAAGCATGTCCATTTTTATTACTAAGGATTTGCACACAGAGGCGTAACTAGAAATCTCAGGGCCAAGGTGCGAGGATCACGATGGGACCCTCCCACCACCCTATGTAAAAATATATTTTGCCCCCCACCCGACACCACGCACTGGACCCCTCCAGGTCCACAATATCGATTCCACAGCAATAAAACTCACAGTAATATGTAGTGTGTATGAGCATATCACAGAGCTCCATAGCAATATAACTCACAACAATATGTAGTGTGTTTGAGCGTATCACAGAGCACCACAGTGATAAATCTCACCGTAATGTGCAGTGTGTATGAGCATATCACAGAGCTCCACAGCAATAAACTCACAGTAATGTGTGGTGTGTATGAGAGTATCACAGAGCTCCACAGCAATAAACTCACAGTAATGTGCTTGGGTCAATGAGCGTATCACAGAGCTTCACAGCAATAAACTCAAAGTAATGTGCAGTGTGTATGAGGATATCACAAAGCACCACAACAATAAAGCTCACAGTAATGTGTGGTGTGTATGAGCGTATCACAGAGCTCCACAGCAATAAAACTCACAAATAAGTATAAAATAAAATGTGATTAAAATAAATCATATATTAAAATAATATTTAATTTATTCAAATACAACTAAGTTAAATATTAAAAAAATATTATATTAGCATAATTTATGTTATAAAAAAATATATAATTACCTATCCTTATTTTGCAGGGAGGGGACTGATGTCCTCTTCATCAAGGTGGCCGAGCAGCCTAGGTGAGGCCCTGACCCAGGACTAGGCCTGAAGACCTGGACCAGGCTCCAGTTGAGACCCCAGGCCAGGCCATGAAGCCCTAGTAGTCAATTGTGGGCCCCCCAGAACTCGAGGGCATGGTGCCATGGCACCTGTGGCACCCCGGTAGTCCCGCCCCTGGTTGTACATTTACGTCACTGGATGTAAAGGTCGGGCACCCCTTATCCAGAATTGTAAAATATGGAAAACCCTGAAAACCAGAGTTTTCAGAGACGTCCTGATTTTATTGATTTCGGACCATGGGTGCTCTGTATGTTCACCACTGCTTGGGGGCCTGGCTCTAGAGTGCTGCAGCAGACTGTGCACACCCTGCGAGCCTCGTGACAGCCCACAGCGTATGACCATTTGTGCCTACTTACAGCAGAGATGACCTTCTTGGATCTCTGAGATGTTGCTGCACTACAACTCCCATGATTTGCTGACCACCTATTGTATTCGAAGGTCTCTGGGAGGTGTAGGTCATCAACATCTGGCGGTGCGAGTTTGTAATTAATAAATGCTCTAAGTGCATACAACACCCTAATGATGCAAACACAAGCCATGACTGTGTTCAACAGTCGGCTTCCAAACGCATAGACACAAAAACATTCAACTGCAAAGTCATTCAACTCATTGCAGCATCTTGTTCCTAAATATCTAAGTATCTGACCATTTTCCAACAAATGCTTACCATACTGGTTTTGCTTATCCACTGTATGGTGCTGATGTATGTCGGCATATAAATAAAATAATGAGTTAAATAGAGGTGTGCACAGCTGAAAAATTTGTTTCCTTTCGTTTCGTTTGAAAATAATTTCATCCAAAACAGAATTTGTTTGAATACGGTTACGTTTTCGCAATTTCGTTTGGTAATTTTGATTCGTAATTTTTTTTATTTATTTTTTTGAGAAAGGATTTTACCAGGAAGGATACATTGAGATTTCTCTCGTTTTCAAGTATGTCCTGGGTGGCGAGTATGTACCGTTAGGTGTCTTGCCCAAGGACACTTACTGGAGAGGTTGCTCGCTGGGATCGAACCCATGACTCCACAGGCTCTCTCCATGCAGAGCAGAGATGTTACCTCTACTCCACCCAGCCGGTAATTTTGATTTGATTTGAATTTTAGGATCGCTAAAACAGAAACCAATTAATCAAATCTTGCTCAATTACTGTTAGATTAGGCTGGGGTCAGACGAGCACACTATGTGCGCCCGTACTGACATGCCTGCTGGTGTCCATCGCATGCATTGTGAAGCATGACGAGGCCGGCCACATGTTGCAGCGCCCGCAATAATTGCGCGCGCAACAGTGGCCATGCTGTGAAGTGCAACGATGCACATTCGACCAGGCTGCAAAGCATGATCCTCCATAGGAAAATCGAGCCTTGTAGCATTGAGTGCGCCAATTGCACTCAGCGAGTTTTCCAGATGGGCATCAGATGGGCATCAGAGTGGAAGGAACGTTCACTCTCACGGAAGTTCCTTGCACACTGCGAAACGCTTGTCTGACCATGGCTTTAGGATTAAAAGGCAGGCTTGGGTTAAATATTGAGCCGTCCATTGGCCTGTGAGGCTGAATACAACAGATTCAGCACTACAGTCAATTGACAGGGACGGGTTGCTTTGCGAACCAGTGAAACAAAACTGATTTGTTCTCATAATTACATTTGTAATTTGGGATCGATTCGAAGTTTAGATCACTAAAAATAAAAAAAACAATAAATCCTGCTCTATTACTGTTAGAATATATTAATTTTTTTGGAGAAAGTATTTTACCAGAAAGGATACATTGAGATTTCTCTCCTTTTCAAGTATGTCCTGGGTGGCGAGTATGTACCGTTAGGTGTCTTGCCCAAGGACACTTACTGGAGAGGTGCTCTTGCCGGGATTCAAACCTGTGTCTCCACAGTCTCCACGGTCATAGAGCAGTGTTGTTACCTCCACCCAGCATTAAACATAAGGGTTAAAAGACAAGCTAGGGTTAAATTACCCTTTCACTGCAGTGTGCGTAGAGGAATCATTCAATCAATGGTTCTCTTGTGAAACAGTATAACAAATCAATTTTGTTATATACTGTTTCATTTAGTTTTTGTTTTAAATCGGATGAAATAAATTCCTTAATTTGAAAATTCTTCCAAAATACGAATTAAAGAAATTTTGGGCGAATTGAGATTCGTTACGAAACGAATGCACACCTCTATTAAATAAACAAATCTAAAATACACTGAAAAGCCTAACACAAAACATCACATTTAGAAGAAGGAGAACATTCCATGTCAGCATCTCTGGGTCTCTTCCCTTCTGGGGCAGTTAATGTCTCTCTGGGAATGGGGATTAGGGCGATCCTGCAGCATTTACAGAAGGAAACAAATAGTTCTCATTCATGCCAAGCAACAATGCCAGGTATTGTGGTCTGCCAAGGCAAATTTGGTGGCCAAAATAAAGCCGTGAATAAGGACCGACATGAATAGTAAGCAGTCACATGCATTTTAATCGACACAAGGGAATTTAATGAATGCTAAACAATGCAGTATAAACATTTGGACAGAATCATTTAAAGCATTTCATTAGTCTGAAGTACAAGGAAGATTAAAAAGATTTATAAACACCAAATTCTTAATTGAATTGCTTGTATGAAATCAAGAGGACAGTTGAAAGAGACCTGATACTTTTTTTGTGCTTCATAAGCTGCCAAGGAGAAGAACGGCAAAGTGGCAGAAATCTTTCCTAGGAATAGAAAATAGGAAAATAAGTAAAGAGGCCTTTCTCCACTGAAAACCTTCACACTCATTAAAGCTTTTAATTATTATTAGCATATGAGATCAAAACAAATTTTTAAGCTTTGCAATAAAGCCACAAACGGGGACCACTACGTCAGAGTATGTTGCCGTACTGGTATAGTGCCGAAAAATACAGACTGTTTCTTGCACAAAATGTAGAAAATTATAAACGGTCATTCTATTGTTATGGACTATATTAGAAAGCTGAAAAAAAATCTTGTAAAACTGTCAAAATGTTTTTTCTTTATGTGGCTTGAGTTTATTGAGACTTAAAAACAAAATTTTAAAAATTCAGCACTCATGCCCGTGTGGCTACACCACTGTGCATATTTTTCAGTGCAAAGCGTGAGCTTCCTATGGAAGCTTGTGCTTTACAGTCCCGTCTAACATAGCATTGACAAGGAAGTAAACTCCACTTCTGATGTAACATGCGTCAAAAGTACGCACGTTACATCATGTGGTCCTCCCAGCCGATCCATCGAACTGCTTCGATGGACACTGGGATCAGGTGGGTGGGATCAACACACCTCTTGGAATTGAAGACCAGCTGTAGATTTATTTTTTCTTGTCTAAAAGGTTCTTTCCATTTTAATTATCTCTTCAGGACCAGACAGGTTTACTGTGCAGCTGATCGCCTTAATATGGGGTTAGGAAGGATTTTTTTGCTTGTGACACCTTGCTAGAAGGATGTCCAAGTTTTTTTGCCTTCCTCTGAAGTCAGCAGGTGTCAGCATCCTCAATCCTCCAGATGCTTTGGGACTGTACTTCCCATGATGTTCAGCCTCGCATTAGGCTGACTGAGCACCATGGGAGATGTAGTCCCATAACATCTGGAGGACCAAGGTCGCTGATCCCTGTCATGAAGGATAAGGAAAGCATCTTTTGGACATGGAATTTTAATAAATTTTTTAAATAAATTTTTTAAATTACTTTTGTAATAGGGATAGACCAATATCTCTTTTTTTTTACATTTAAAGGTTTTTATTTTATAAGCAAGAAAAAGGTCACAGATTGACCAACAAAAGTGGCCTCGCAGGGCCATATGAACTCACATATTTAGAACAGATGGTATAGAAAAGTCGGCAATATAGACACATAATTGAAAAATAATAATATTAGAAAGACATAGATCTCAAAAGCAAAAACGTTCAAAAAGAAGTGTCCATAGAAAGATCCCTCATCATAAAAGGGGAGGGGGGAAAGGCATCATAAAAAATGAAAATAAAAAAAATAAAAAGTCTCTGCATGTAAGTAAAAAAGGGGGTCATCGAAATAAGGAGGTGTTGCTGCCTGGTGACAAGGGACAGACAGAAAATGCAACATGGGGGTCAGAACAGCAAATGTAACAGGCCTGGTACCAAGAACTCCGCTGGGCCAGCTGACTCAGCCCATGTCCAGTGGGAGGAAGGGTAGGGCCGTTCTGGTCCGGGGGGGAGAAAAACAGCCCCGGACAACCAACACCCTATGGTTGGCCACTGAGGGACCCCTGGGGGTAGAAAATCATCTGGTAAAGTCAGCAATATACCCCAGGGAGAGAATGACGAGTTGGAGCTCATTTGGAACAGGTCCGTCCGTGTTCGCAGCTGGCCACGCCCCCCGAATATCACTTTTTTTAAGCACCAATACTGATAATCGGCTGCCTTTCAGGCCGTTAACCTGATATCAGATGTCGATATTCTGTACATTTAAATTTTTGAAAAATAGCAATTTCTACACAAATCCGGCGTCAACTAAACATGTTTAATAAAAATCTGAACATTACAACAACTGAGAAAAATAAAGTGCTTTCAAAATAACAGCGTTCCAGAACACAGAAAAACAGTTGAAAACTTCTCAATATCACACACTTAAAGTTAGTACTAGAAAGCTAAACAATATTTTGAGGTAAAGAATGTCAGAGCTCCGTGTGACTGTTAAAATAATAAATCTCACAGTAATGTGCGTTGTGTATGAGCATATTGCAGAGCTCCACAGCAATAAAACTCACACTCGTTACACACCGTACATTACTATGAGTTTTATTGCCGTGCAGCTCTGATACAGTAATGTGTGCTGTGTATGAGCGTATCACAGAGCTCAACAGTGCAGCATCAATGTTCACTTTATAATTGTGAATACTAGTGCTGCATATATATATTTACATAAACCCTGGTTGTGCTTTGTATCATTGGCAAGGCTGTGTTCTCCTTTCCAATGACACCTCAAATGACCCTCTGGATTCTATGGTTTTGAAGATAATAGGTATTCCTTACCCACCTGGGGGACAATTTAGAGAAGCGTTTGCTCTGCTGGTACGCGCCGGTATGGATACCGGCAGAGAAATACCTGTTATCGATATATCTGCTATGTAGCATGTTGATACCGATAACAGGGAAAAACCTCAATATCGCCCCGATTATCAGTAGACCCCTATAAGGGATTACTAGAAGCACTGTCTAGAAGAGACATTTCCTGAGCAGTTACTCACCCAGCCATATGGGGCCCCCAAATATATGGAGGAGCCCCTAATAAGATAACTGCATACCCCAATATATGGAGGAGCCCCTAATAAGACAATGACAAAGAGTTAATTAGCATTAGTATTACAAAATACTAACGCTAATTACCGTCCGGCTGCGGTTAACCCGACAGTTAGCACCAGGTCCTGGCTGTGGTTAACGGATTCCACTGCTGCAGAATCCGTCAGCACCAGCCAGAAGTCCCCCCAAATGAATCAGATAGTTATCTTCCATCCCACGGCGAGGACCGCGGCTCCAACCGACTCCTCTGTCCGCCGGGAGCAGGGAGAGACTGGGGAAAAAAGTCCCCCAGTCTCCCTCTGCGGATCACCACGCCGATGTGTATACAAGATAAGTGGTAGCAGCCACTGCAGCCCAAGATCATGTTAACACGATCTAGTGCTGTGCTGTGTGATTGCAAAAGAAATTCATTTGTTGCAAACTAATTTTGTTTGCCTTTGGGCTTCAGAAGGTGTCCCCAAAGTTTTAGTCCTGTAGGAATAATGCCAAAGACGCTAAAACTGTTAAAAAGCAGCTAAGGAATGCCCTGACATTTCGGCCATGCCCCAGCCAACATGGAGACGCGAACTGCAGTTTTGCCTGCAGTAACTCTATTTGACCAGTAGATGGCATCTACCATCTGACTGCCAAATCAGTTATTACAGTGAGAAATACATTGGGAATATACTAAAATATTCCTTACTGTGTAGTTAATTAAAAATGATTTTCCAAAAAAACATTGGTTTCTGACAGTGAGTTTTTTGGATAATCAATTGGTAGTGAAGGGGTTAATAAGCTAACGTGGTCAGAGTGTGTAGCGTGTCCCTTTAAGAATCCTTATTTTTCAGTTTGATCTTGATAAGGAAGTTGGCCGCATGTGGATATGTTTAAGATATTACATTTATATATTTCCAATGCTTCACAGGTTTCAGATTGCTATAATGATCACATTTCCTTTCTGGCAATCTTCCCTGTGATTGATTTTGCACACTTATTTAGAACTGTGAAGGCTTTCCGTTTTTGATTTTACCATGCGCATGAGCTAATCTGTTGGCCACACAGGAACCTGTTTATAAGAATTAATCCCTGATGTCAAGCTTCTGAGGTGAGCGCATTCTCTTAGTGCTACTGAATAATGGAAATGTTGGGAAACCCTACATCTTATAACTACACATCATGTCTGTCTTATAACTTGGAATATATCTAAGATAAAGACGTCAGTTCTTTGTGGTCTGTGTGTTATGTTAATTTAATCTTTATAATAGGTGTGGAATTAATCTTGGTTAATTAAAAAATATAATACATTATTCTAAGAATTAACTATCAGTGCCAGAATTTCATAATTATTCAATATTTACCTTGCAGTACGGGACCTTCCGTAGGACATTCGGGGCTCTGCCCCACAATATTTTTGCCCTACCCTCTAACAAGATAATAAAAAGAATAAGAAAATGCGTAGAAACCACTGGTGGGTTTGTTTCCCCCATCCATGACTCAAGACTATAGGGGCTATTCAAAGAGAGCCGATCTGGCCCCGAAATGTCGCTGAACTGGGGAATTTCCCAGTACGGTGACATTTAAGGGCCTTTCGGCTATTCCGAGAGCAGTGTTTTCATTCGGCAGGTTTATTTCGAGGCGAACCCCATAGGCTTCAATGTTAAAAATATTCACATTTCAATACAATATCTAATAAACCGTTTATCGTTTTAATCTGCAGTAAAATGTCTCTTTATTTAATGATTTTTTAAGATCTTTTAGCATTTTTCAGGTTTTTTCGGGAATTTTTTTTGTCTGTTTTTTTTTTATCGTTTTTTTCTTGTTTCTGTAACAGACCTTTTATTATCATTCATTGGATCTTATATGTAAATTCCAGGCATTTTCGTTCAGTAGTTTTTTTGCAAACAGCATTTCAATTTTGAAACTTTCAAGCGTACTGTTTATTTATTTATTTTTACCCCGTTCGTCAGCTTGTCGGCTTTTTCCAGCAGCTGGTCTGTACTGTGATCAGTGGCTCAGCGGCTTTTTCCAACGTGTTTGGCGTGGTTTTTCCAGTGGTA
This sequence comes from Leptobrachium leishanense, assembly GCA_009667805.1. Lineage (NCBI taxonomy): Eukaryota > Metazoa > Chordata > Amphibia > Anura > Megophryidae > Leptobrachium > Leptobrachium leishanense. The sequence goes on along the minus strand of CM019073.1, from coordinate 30,800,852 downwards.
AGTTCGGCGAGTGTTCGGCGGGATTGCGGCGGTATTGTTGCGGGTATTCTATGCACTCCAGGGACCCTGCGGTGAATGCTGAATTCTCTGCAGGGTACGGAACTTTGGTTCCCCCGAAGTTCAGGGAAGTGCGGGGAACGAGAGAGAGCACTGAAATGCTGGCGACATTTCAGTGCTCTCTGAATAACACCTACAGGGTTATTCAGAGAGAGAGGAAAACCAGGAGAATGGCAGGAGAGGAGAACAATCTAGACCAAATAGTTGATTTTGAAAGTGAGATAAATGGGAGAGTTTTTCTGGTTTGGTTATTTTGACCTAGAATTTTTGCTTCTCCAGTCATTTTCCTGGTTTTCACCTCTCTCTGAATAACCCTGTTAGGCTGGGGTCAGACCAGCGCACTTTTAACGTGCGTTCTGGCGCACATAATTACGGCCGCACTAGCAGCAGATGACGGGCAATGACGGCCAATATACGATGTACGGCCGCACAAAAGTCCGGCCGTGCAACGCAAGTGGAATTTGAACGCATTTTTCTGAGAACGCTAAACCGCTAGTACTGACGTACTGAGTGCGCAGCTGCAGCATAGCGGCGTGTGTGCGTGATTAAGAGATGTCAGACGCTGCTAATGTCCAGCCTACATAACGTCCAGACGCAAAAAGAGTTTTATTGACGATCCGTACAAAATCACGCCCGAAAATGCGCGTCATCTGACCGTTTTTGCGCATTCCGTGAAAAAATACGGCGTCGTCAATGCGTTCGGATGCACTTTTTCACGTTCGCGGTGAAAAATGCTTTTGTCTCACCCTAGCCTTAGTGTAAAGATGTAGCAGTTACAAGTTACACAAGTCAAGCTTTATGGATGTATTTTTAAATCTGCCCTGTGAGACAGCACTTTACACATGCTCAGTCTGCCCCTTGAGAGATTTCTGAAGTCACACATTCACATTCCATAAGGACGATTAGTCATAAACATCTTTGAAAAGAAGCAAAGGGTTCTCAGCCCCCTGACCCATCCTTGTCATATAAAGTTCAGTAAAGTACAGCTATCTAACCTCAGTATACAGTGTTAGGAGAAAATATCTATAAGTGCCCAGTGTCATAAGTTTCATTGGTGCGAGGAATCAGTGCATTGCGTGGCACCCCACCATCTTCAGTCTACAACAGCCAACACTGATTTACAATACACAGTATAACAATCTATTCATTTTCATTCACATTCCATTGCAAATTTACGCTTTCAAATGACAAAATCAGACTACAGCTACTGGATTAAGAAGGTGGTTTATTGATTTACTACAGAGAGCAAAAACCTGTGATGAGCCGGGAGAATTCAAATTAGAAATCTGACAAGCAACTAAACATTAGCTATGTGGCAAGTAAAAGCTGCAATGTTAACAGAAATTCATTTATTGGGAGCCACTAGCGTCGCTAGGGGGGTGGGGGTGGGGTGCGGCCCGCACCAGGTGGCACCACCCCCTAGGGTGACACCCTAAAAAAAAATTATTTTTTTACACAAAACTATTTTACCTGGAAGGATACATTGAGAATTCTCTCATTTTCAAGTATGTCCTGGGTAGGCAAGGCCTAGGCTGGCACTTTCCAGGGGGCAGCAAAAAAATCACCACTAAAGGGGATATTCACAGAGCACCAAAATGACGCAGGCACTTTGGGGAATCAAATTTCCCTGGTGAATTCCCCGCAGGGTCCCTGAAGTGCAGGGAATCAGCCACCGAATACCACCGCAAACCCGTCACCAGCTGTTTTCAAGAAAACTACTGAACGAAAATGTCTGGAATTAACATATAAGATCCTCTGAATGATAATAAAAAGGGCTGTTACAGAAAAAAAACACTATTACAAAGGAAAAAAAAGATTTTTTTTAAAAAAATGCCTATTAGATACTAAGAAAAGTAAATCAACAAATAAAGAGACTTTTTACTACAGATTAATGGAATAAACGTTTTATTAGATATTGGGTAAAAACGGGAATATTTATAACATTGAAACCTATGCAGGGTTATTCAGAGAGAGGTGAAAACCTTGAGAATGACTGTAGAATTGAAAATTCAAGGGCAAAATAGTTTTACCAGAAAAATTCTCCCATTTATCTCACTTTCCAAATTGGCTATTTGGTCTAGATTGTTCATTCTCCTGGCAATTCTCAAGGTTTTCACCTCTCTCTGAATAGCCCTGATGGTGTTCGCCTGAATAAACCTGTCTAATGAAACCACTGAACATCAGGACATTTCTCTGCTGTTTGATGTCTCTGAACAGATTTACCATTACTTCTCTATGGGGACTTTCACTGCCGTCAACAGGCACCGTACTTGCTGGCAGTTCACCAAAATTTGTGTGTGAGTATATGAGAGAGCTCCACAGCATTAAACCTCACATTAATGTGCGCCGTGTATTATGAGCATTCAGTGTTATATGGGAGTACTGATTTATGAGTAAGAGTAGTAAAAAAAAAAACCTGTAAAACTCGGGGGGGGGGTGGTGACACCATGAGTTACCGCACCGGGTGACACCAACCCTAGTGACGCCACTGTTGGGAACTCCTCCAACGCCAGACCCTCACTAACCTTAATATACCAATAAAATTATAAAGACAGGCCACATAAGGGGTTATTCACTAACCTCTGAATTTGCCCTGAATTGTACCAAACGCTGAATTTAACAATTCGGTGGAATTTCGGGTCAATTTGTCTATTCACGAAGCTGTCACTTCGCCAAACACATGCGAATTGACTGTGAAATACAGTGCAATTCACCGTCGTTCGGCAACACCGAAATTGCCCCATAGAAGACTATCGTGTCTTATATTCACAAAACCCTAAACAGTACCAAAATTCTAGCAAAATGCCCTGATTTTTGGTGTTTCAATTCGACGGGTTTAAACAGGCGAATCCCATTGGCAAGCCGCCCCAGGGTAAAAGTGTCAACACTCAGTCTCAGGGACCTCCAGAACCGTAGAAGGCATGAAGTGGGGTTCATTAGCATAAGAATGCAAATCCAATGTGGTCCCATTCAAGGGAGCCTGAAGGAAAAGTGCGAAACCCCACCTGTGTGGGATTCCAGGAGCCTGTAAATAGTATGTAATGGGGAGCAAGACCTACCAGGCTGAAAGGCTGTATGGTGTTAGATCGTGAAAGATAGCAATGTCATAGCCAGCATACTGCCAGTTAGGAGCTGTTCTGGTTTTCCTAGTAATATCTTCTTTCAACCTGAAGCTGGGGAAGTGGCATATAACATTTGGGGCAGCTCAGTAGGAGAAGCTCCGTTTTCTGTGAGCTGTGTCAAAATCAGAAGGCTACATCCACTGCGACCCTAAAATAAAAGTGTGGTCCTGCATATAAACTGAGAGATCTTCCTATCTGTCTTTCACCACGCATATCCGTAGGGTATGCCGACGTGACCCTGTCTTTAGGTCACCCATCCGCCAAAAGATTGCTGGGATCCAATCTGGTTGTCGAACATCAGTAGGTGCCCAACCAGTGCAAAGTGCACAGGTCTAAAGGCCTGCTCCGTCAAACAAACAACAGGCACGTCTATCACATCCACATGGGAGCTCACCCCAACGACATCTTCTTCGAGGAAAGTCTACACTAATTCAATGAGCCAGTTTATATTATTATTATTTATTATTATTATCATCATTTATATAGCGGCTAACAATTTCCGCAGCGCTTTACAATAACCAAAGGAAACAAGATACAGATAAACGGACATACGATGTAAAACAATATGTGTAGAGGGCCCTGCTCATAGGAGTTTACAGCCTAGGGCGATTAGGATTGAGGAAGACAATGGGAGTTTTACTGGATGTCAGGATCATTAGTGCCAGTGGTTTGGAAATGGTGGGGCAATGAAAGCGGCTTCAACCATGTGGAAGTAGGTGAGCAGAGGGATGAGTTGCATCAGTGATGTGGTTCGCTAATCTGAAGAGATGGGTTTTGAGGGATTTCTTGAAGGCCTGAAGATTAGAGGAGAGTTTGATAGGTGAAGCCAGTCATTCCACAGGACTGGTGCTGCCCTTGAGAAATCTAAGAGGTGAGAGTTGGCAGTGGGCGTGTAGACAGATAACAGGAGGAGATCGCCTGCTGACCGGAGTTGTCTGGATGGGACGTACTTGCGGAGTGATGAAGAAATGTAGGGAGGATTTGAGTTATTGACAAGGCAAGTCATTCCACAGGACCGGAGCTGTCCTTGAGAAGTCGTGGAGGTGAGAATTGGCAGCGCGGGTGTAGACAAACAAGGTTATTCAAAGAGAATTGAAAAGCCACCACACGTTCGGTGACTTTTCGTTCTCTTCAATTCATTTCGATTTGGCGATCCCATTTTGACAACCCTGCGGTGTATTCAGCAAGCACCACAGGGTCCCAGAATTGCAGGGAAAAGTCGCCGCAAACCCGCCGAAAACTCACTGCAAAATGAGGGCGAACGCACACCGAAACCTGCAAAAACATCTGGATTAACCTGCCGAAAACGCCGGAAAAACCCGAGCAGGAGCCGATCACATGCCGCGCAGCTGCTGGAAAAAGCCGACACCGCAGACGAATGCAGTGACTAAATTAGAAAAACAGTTTGCTGGAATGTTTGAAAAGTGAAACGCTGTTTGCAAAGAAACTACTGAGCGAAAATGTCTGAAATTTACATACGAGGTCCAATGAATGATAATAAAAAGGGCTGTTACAGAAAAAATAAGCAAAGTTAAAAAAATCAGCTTTTTAAAAAAAAAAAATATTCCCAAAAAATTCTTAAAATATCCTAAAAAATCTATAAATAAAGAGACTCTTTACTGCAGAATATTATAATCAACGGTTTATTAGATATTGAATTAAAACGGGAATATTTTTAAAATTGAAGCCTATGGGATTCGCCTGAATAAACCTGCCGAATTAAACCACCAAATGGCAAAGCATTTCGGGAACTTTTCACTGCTGGTTTGTGCTCTCTGAATAGCCGAAGCATTGCTTCTCTATGGGGATTCACTGCCCTCGAACAGGCACCGTATGTGCAGGCAATTCGCCAGGATTTGGATAATTGCCTGCTCTCTGGATAGCCGAATGGCCAAGAAAGGTAACCGAACACTGATTTTCAGCGTTCGGTTCCCTTTCGGCAGCCATTCGGATCTCTTTGAATAACCTTGAATGTACAGGCTGTGGTCATCCGCCAGCCGGAGTGGTCTAGACGTGACGTGCTTCTGTAGTAAGGAAGACATGTAAGGAGGGGTTGAGTTATTGAGCAAGTTGAAAGTGAGCGTCAGTATTTTAAACTGTATCCTGAAACGTACAGGAAGCCAATGGAGGGACCGGCAGAGAGAGGAGGTATACGAGGTGCATCTGGTGAGAGAAATAAGTCTGGCACCTGCTTTCATTACAGATTGCAAAGGGGAAATGTGGGCATTGGGGAGGCCAATAAGGAGCGAGTTGCAGTAATCAAGCTTTGAAATGACAAATGCATGATCCAGCACCTTCACGGTATCTTGTGTCAGGAATGGGGTGGACACGAGAAATGTTCTTGAGTTGACAGGATTTGGTCGCTGTCTGGACATGGGGAGAGAATGTTAGGTCAGAATTGAAAGTGACACCAAAACTTGAGAGGTCGGGCTAATGAGCGTTCCATTTACTGGTAGAGACCTTTTATTCAGAAGATACTAAAGCTGTATATAAAATACAGGAACAGTTTATCTGTGATACAAGCAAACACAAAGGCTAAAGGTTTTAGCTTATTTTGTGACTTTGTTTTTGTTACCGTATGCTTCTGGTGTCATCTAGTGGCTAAAGTACAGAATACAACGAAACATCAGAACAAGCAGAAATATGTTTTAACACAAGACTTATCTTAATTATGTATTTATAGGGTGCAATTTGTACACGTATGTTATAATATTCAAGCTTATTAGGACAAATTTAAATTATGTAAAGCGTTACAGGTAAGTTTTGGGAAGGCTGAGTAAGTTAGGTATGTTAAGAGCTAATAAGCTGTAAAATCCTATTTTCAACAATGATTATTGTTGCTTTATTTCCAAACCCCCAATTTTATTATTTCCACCTCCCCAATTTTATTAATTATTTCCATATACCCCAATTTTATTATTTCTGTGACCCCCATTTTATTAATGATTTTTACACAACCCCCAAATTTTATTAACCCTTTCGCTGCTGAGGCTTTTCCCGCCCCTGTGCTGAGGTCATTTTTACCGGTTTTGCTCGTCATGTTTAAACGTGTTTTGAAGGCTTATTTTAGTATATGACCCAGACATATTATATATCGTTCTTTCCGTCAGACTCGGCAGATTCAGAATATGTCATTATTATATGTATACGTCATGACCTGTCTGTATATTATAACAAAAAATGCAATAAAATATGATTTTTCAATAATTTACAATGTGTGTAAAGTGTTTTTTTTCACATTTTAACATGCGAGCAATTGCGGTTATATTTTGTATGGGGTGCGCTTGTTAAAAAAATTAGAGATGGGGTCTCGTTACATTTTTTTTGGGGAAAATTACACGATTTTTAACAAACGCACCGCATACAAAAATCGTTAGTGCAGCATCATTGTTCACATTATAATTGAAATGGGAACAATATTGCTGCATTAACAAACCAAAAAAAACTTGTTTATTTTTTTTTTTATAATTTTTTTTAAAATATTTTTTTATTTTTTTTTTTAATTTTTGTTTTTTTACAAACTTTTTCACTTTCGTGTTTGGTATCGTTGGAACGGCCATGCTCTGGCCGATCCAACAATACCAAACTTTAACCCCTAGCTGCCACGGATCGGGAGATAGGGAGTTCATTGGAACTCCCTATCTCCACCATTGGTGGCAGCTAGGGGTTAACTCCAGGACTGGCGTCATCGTGCTATGCACGATGACGCCAGTCCTCAGGGGGAGTTCCCGGAGGCTTGGCCGACATCCAAGATGTCGGCCAGCTCCGGGAAAGGATCACGAATCGGCGCTTTTCAGCGCCGATTCGTGATCCAGCTCCCCAGGGGTTAATGCCAGGTACCATTTGGAAGGCAGGCTGTGCCCTTCCAAATGTGCCTGGGGTTAACCCCCGCAACGCCGCTGATCGGGAGGGAGAGAGGTCCGAAGGACCTCCCCCCGTCCCTTTCAGGCGCCTCCTCCGCACATGCGGGGGGGGGGGCTCATGAATTAGGTGTCATCGCACCCCGCGATGACACCTAATTAGCCCGGCGGCGGTTCCGGATGCTGGGCTGACATCGAGGATGTCAGTCCGCACCGGGGGGGCCAGCGATTGGCCGGAACCCGGCCGAACGCTGACCCCAAAGGCTGGACGCGCTCAGCGCGTCCACCGCATGGAACGTGACATGCGGTTGGACGCGCTGAGCGCGTCCACCGCAGCGAAGTGGTTAATTTTTCTTATTAACTCAACCACTCAACCACCCATTTTATTAATTATCCCCCATGTTATTCTTGTATCATCCCCCTAGTTTTATTAATTATTTACACAAGCCAGCCCGCGTGGGGGCGGCTACTCTAATTCAGAAAAAAAGTTTTGTTATTTTACCCCTCTATGGCTCAGGCCGCCGCCTGCATCTGTGCTTGTCTCGTTCTCTCGGTCCTGCTCCCGCGTGATGTTACACATATCTTTACATGATGTCTCGGGAGCGCTGCCGAGAGTACGAGAGGCACAGTTAACCACAGATGCAGGCGGCCGCTCACGGGTACAGTTACAAGTTACAAGCATTTATAAAGCGCCAACAAGTTCCGTAGTGCTGTACAATGGGAGAGACAGAATAACAAATATACATACACATTACACACACAGAACAGTAGGAGAGAGGACCCTGCAGGTGAGCTTACAAGAGAGGGGTGACACACTAGGTGAGGGTGATAGAGTACAATAAGTAATGGGGGTGCATGTGGGTTGTGTGGGAAGATGGAGCAAAACATGAGGGGTAAATTAATTAAGTGGTTGTTTCTGAATTTGTGCAGTCTACCCCAGATAGCCGCCCGACCAGTCTGGGCCTGGTAACATTGATGGCAAACTTATGGCTCCCGTGCTAGCAAAAGAGAGCCCCACTTGCCAGCTGTGGCATGCTTGCCATAGGTTCGCCATCACAGGTACAGAAGAATGATGCATTTGTCTTACAGTAGTGCAATATGTTGTTTGAGACGTGTGGTAATGCTGCCACCTCCTGTAGAGTTTGGGGTATTTTCCTTTGCTTTCTTTACACAGAGAGATAATAAACCATAAATAAAATACTTTGCTTTAATCACCCTCACATATACACTAGGGGCTAAATTACATTCTTCACGCAAACGTTAACACTCACTTGCGTGAGCATTAATGCTTGCTGCGGTGTTTACCGTATATTACAATCCAAAGGCAAAGAGGTTAAGTAACCCGTTTGCGTTTGGTACCTTGCGCTTTTCAGCACGAGGTTACTGTACTTTTGTGCTCCCTATGCTTAACATGGGGAGCGCAAAGTGTTAATCAGCGTTAGGATTACAATCTACTAGCACTGATTAACGTCTGGCTCTGGTTAGCAAAAAGTTAACCACGGCCAGGACTTGGTGGTAACGGATTTCGCTTCTGCAGAATCTGTTAACACCAGCCTAAAAAAAAATAAACTTGAATGCTATACTCACCCTCTGTCCCGCGGCGAGGACCGTGGCTCCGACCACCTCCTCTGTCTGGCGGGAGCAGGGAAAGACTGGGGGGAATGTCCCACCAGTCTCTCCCTGCGTATCACTATGCCGACCGGCCAGATGTCGCACGGCGAGATCTGGCTGGTCATGTGACCGGCAGGGGGAAACTCAATGGAGTCCTATGGACTCCATCAAGTGGATGCGCGCAGCTGATCTCAGCGCTGATTTTACCCTGCGATTTTACCCTGGCACAGTTTTTCCTCCCTTGCGCCCGCGTTTTAACGCGAAGATCGTAATTTAGCCAATGTATACAAATCGGACTTGCTTTTCTCACATAGCTTCTTTGCATGCAACTTCCTCAAAATACAGCAAGGGATTATGGGTAGGAAATTTAAATGATGTCCACAACTTGTCACCTTTTTTGAACCTAAAGCTCTGCTGTGCTGTTGCCAGTGCAATGTCATAACAAACGGCTTTAAATAAAGGAGGAGGTACTCAGGCACAACACAAATTATTAGGCAGAAGGAGGATCTTTATGAAGGCGCCGGTTCCTTTGCAAATGCAAACTTTATCAAGCCTGCTTGAACATTTTGTTCAGGTTTGTAGACTCATATTATTCTTCACTGGGTGCAATGGAGTTGGAGTGAGGGGTTCGGAAACTGTGGCACAGGAGGTTCCAGGAAGTTCTGGTGGACCTCATGTGGCAACAGGTAATGGAAATGGGGGTGATGTGAGTTCTTTCATGTCTTTTTTACAGGGGCCTTTGAGGCTTGGTCGGTTTCACCAGGGGGTGTGAACCAGGGAGTGGATTTGGCTCAAGCATGGAAGGGTGCAGGTGGGCCAGTTGGGAGAGCTGGTGGAGCTCTTTGTGATGAAGCTATGGCTTCAAGAGGACCAAGTGGCGTGTTGGGTTCACTCGGTGAGTCCGCAGAGGTGGCGGATGTGGCCAGAAGGAATGCTTATGTGTCATTTTCTGGTCCTTTGGGGTCTCATTTGAAACAGGAGGTTAAGGAAGGCATTTGGCGGGGTGAGTATGTGGAGCTTTTTTCCCTGCTTCCTTTGGATGAGGTGGCTGGGGTTAAAGATGATTCGTCTAAGGACGGTTTAAAGGAAGAAGAGGAAAGGAAAAAGAGGTATCGGAGGATTCCTAAGTCGTTTGGGGATTGGCTCCGGGCTTTTTGTATTTTGGCAAGTGTGTTTGGGGAGAAGAGCCCACAGCACTGTTCGGCTCTTTTTTGTTATGTGGATGGAATTTGGGAGGCTTATCGGATTTATGGTGGTTGGGCGTGGTGGAAATACGATGAGCAATTTAGGCAACGTTTGGCGCCTCACCCAGGCATGGGGTGGGATCAGATGGACATAACGCTGTGGTTGCGTTTGATGGGGACTCAGAAGGCTTTGCCCTTTCCAGGGGGTGCCGGTGGGGAGGGGTCAGTTCTCCACTGGCAGGTGTTAAAAAGGGATCGTGCTGGAAATTTAACGAGGGTCAGTGCAAGTTTGGTAATGGGTGCAGGTTCAAGCACGAATGTTCAAATTGTGGAGGATTGCATTCATTGTCCAGATGTTTTAAGAGGGCACGACAGGGAGGTCTGCCTTTTGGAGGGTCTGGAGAGGGGGGCTTCCCTAGTGAAACTCGACGCGATGTTACCGTGGCTAAGGCTTTACAGAAGACATAGGGATGCGGAGTTTCTGCAAGACGGTTTTGGTGATGGTTTTTGGATTCCTTTTGTGGTGAGGCCAGGAGGTGGCAAGTTAAGAAATTTAAAGTCGGCTAGAGTGTATCCGGAGGTAGTTCGGGAGAAGGTGTTTAAGGAGATTGGGGCGGGTAGGATGGCAGGTCCATTCTCATCTCTGCCGGTGCGGGATTTGAGGATATCCCCTTTGGGGGTTGTGCCGAAGCGGAAGGCAGGAGAGTTTCGCTTGATTCATCATTTATCCTATCCGCGGGGAGGATCGGTGAATGATGATATTGGTGAGGAGTTGGCCTCGGTGTCGTATGTGTCATTTGATTCCGCGGTGAATTTGGTTCGGTATGCAGGAAAGGGGGCTTTGATGGCTAAGGTGGATATTGAGTCGGCTTTTCGGCTATTACCTATTCATCCTTAGTGTCATCATCTTCTGGGATTTTGGTTTGAAAGCAAATTTTATGTGGATCTATGTTTGCCTATGGGTTGTTCTATTTCCTGTTCCTTTTTTGAGTGTTTTAATACATTTTTGGAATGGGTGGGCCGTGAAGTGGCAGGGTCAAATAAACTGACACATTATCTGGATGATTTTTTGTGAGTGGGAAGGGAAGGGACAGGAGAGTGTTTGCACATTCTTCGGTCTTTTCAGTGGGTGGCACATCGATTTGGTGTTCCTTTGGCTTCTGATAAAACGGAAGGTCCAGCGTCAGTTATCACTTTCTTGGGAATTGAGATTAATTCGGTTAAGGGTGAGTGTCATCTACCTGTGGGGAAGTGGTGGAAGCTTTGAGGCAAGTGGAGGGGGCCCTGTCGGTTAGGAAATTGCAGTTGAGAGAACTGCAATCGCTGATTGGTCGTTTGAATTTTGGGTGCAGGGTCAATCCGGTTGGAAGAGTCTTTTTACGTGGATTGGCTTTGGCGACACGGGGTATTCGGGAAGGTCATCAATTTGTTAGAATATCTGGTGCCATGAAGGAAGATTTAGAAGTGTGGAGATCCTTTTTGGTTTGGTTTTATGGGGTGGTCATATTCCCTTCGAAGGAGGTTTTGGCGAAGGAACTGGAATTTTTCACGGACGCCTCGGGAGTTGTTGGTTTTGGGGTATATTTTGGGGGATGTTGGTGTGCTTCTCGTTGGCCTGATCATTGGTTGGCATCTTCATTGGTGCGGAATTTATCATTATTGGAGTTGTTTCCATTAGTGGTGGTCTTGGAGCTATGGGGAGGTGCTCTGGAGGGGAGAAGGATTCTGTTCCGTTCTGACAACATGGCGGTGGTGTCGGCGGTTAATTCTTTGTCGGCTTCATCATTGCCAGTCATCAGATTCCGGAAGAGTTTGCGTTGCTTTGTCTTAAATTTATGTTTTATGCAAGGCACGTCATGTTCTGAGTCACCTTAACTCAGTGGCGGATGCTTTGTCTCGTTTTCAGTGGGACAGGTTTCGTTTCTTGGCTCCGTTGGCAGAGGCGGTGGGCACCCCTTGTCCGGAGGGCCTTTGGCAGCTAGGCTCGAAATTTTTGGAAGATGGGTGAGAGGTTCTTTGTCTGAGTCCTCTTGGAAGGCCTACTCCCGAGTGTGGAGGGATTGGGATGCATTGGCTGAACGGTTTAGGTACGTTTCGATGGGTGGATTGGATGAGGAAAGTTATTCGAGTCAGGGGCATCTCCTGGGGTAGTACGGCAGTCATTGGCCGCCTTGGCTTTCCTTTTCCAGGTATCGGGGAAAAGAGATGTCACTAAGGATTTTGTTATCAGGTTCGAGTGGGTGAGCTGGTGTGCAATTCTAGGAGAGGAGGTGGTGGTTTGGGAGCTGATGCGGTTTGGTTTGGAGTTAAGGAAATTGTTATTTGGGTTTCTAACTCCAAGACTGATCAGTTGGGTAGGGGGCGTAGAGTTGGTTTATCCAGTGTGGATAACTGCGTGGTTTGTTCAGTTAAGAACGTTATGGAATTTTTGGAGGTACGGGTGGAGTCTGGAGTGGCCTTTTTATGTCACGCGGACGGGTTGGATTTATCAAGGTATCAGTTTGTTACCATTTTTAAGAAGGGTTTGTTGAGTTTAGGGAGAAATCCGGAGGAATTTGGTTCTCATTCCTTTTGTATTGGGGCAGCAACAGAAGCTTCAAGGTTGGGTTTGTCGGCAGCAGAAATTCAAGAATTGGGAAGATGGAACTCGAGGGCTTTTCAGTCCTACGTGCGTCCAGGTTTGGTGTTATGAATTTTGGAAACACTTGTTAATGCTGGGAGGCTATGTAGAGAAAAAGTTTGATGTATGATCTGTTCTGTTATGTTTTTCACTTTAAAAAAAAAGAGAAAATAAATTTTTTACATGGAATATGAATTTATACCTTTTACATGGAATAATTTATACCTTTTATATGGAATATATATATTTATTCTATTTTATCTTTGTATATCTGTTTGTTGTTTGTGGAGGAGTGTGGGGGTTGGAGGATTTGGAGGCGAGGAGTATGGTCATTGTTTATGTTATGTTTTCTTTGCAGGTATGAACATCGTTTATTTGGTGGGGGTGTGGTGGTTTGGAGGAGAGTCTTTTCTTTTTCTGAGTATTTTGTGTGGTGGAGATGTTGGTAATTTGTTTTTGTTTTTTGCAGATCCTTCGAGAGTTGTATGGATCATTGGAGACTCTGTGTTTTTTTGGGCGAGGAGAAGGGTGTTGGTGCGAACATCTGGAGTACAGATGGGTTTGCAGGGGTCGGCAATACGGGTACGGTGGTTCGGAATCTGTGGACTCCTATGGGAGGAGTTTAAGCCGACGGTTTTGGGTGCCCTTAGGCACAGTGAAGTTCCCCATGTGCTGGTGGTACACATGGGAGGGAACGATTTGGGTGTGGTCCCTCTTGGTGTGCTGCTGGAGCAGAAGGAGGCGGATCTGCGGCAGTTGAGGGATTTGGGAATGGTCCCTCATGGAAAGCTGCTGGAGCAGACGAGAGCAGATCTGCGGCAGCTGAGGGATTTGGGAGTGGTCCCTCATGGAAAGCTGCTGGAGCAGATGCAGGAGGATCTGCGGCAGTTGAGGGAGTGGTCACCATGGACAGTGGTGGTGTGGTCCGAGGTGATGCCAAGGATGGTGTGGAAGCAGGCCGAGAATGAGGAGGGGGTGCGGCTTTGCCGGATTATGGTGAATCGATGTATGGGAAGGTTTGTGAGGTGGATGGATGGGGTGGTGGTGCGGCATCTACCCTTTGAAGAGGAAGATGTGGTGTGTTATTTCACGGTGGATGGTGTTCACCTGACTGATGTGGGCAAGGATCTGTTTATCCTGGGTCTCAAGGAGGGGATTGAACAAGCCCTGTTTTTCCTTGGTGGGGGAGCTCTCCCATAAGGGGGTTATGTGAGGAGCATGTGGCGGGGGCTTGTAGGCAGTGCGGGCTAGGGGTTCCTTTTTATGTAGGATAATTTTGGTCAGATGGCTGGAAGTTGGGAAGTTTTTGTGGTTGGTTGGTTTGGAGGTGTGTGGTGGTTGTGTGGAGTCCTCTTTCAGCACTGGGTTATCGTATTATTTTTGTTATGGGAATTTTTATGTCATGGTGGTGGGTTTATTGTGTAGAGTTTTTAGCTGTGGCCTATATATAATAAATAAATATATATATTATTCCGCAGTTATAGGTTTGTGTATTTTTGAGTATTTATGGTCTCCCTGCGTACAACTCGGTCATCAGTAGGCGACTTATGAAGGCCTGAAGCACCTAAGGCATAGGGTCCTTAAGTTGCCTCTGATGTCAGGACGCAGGTGTAACGTTGGGAGCTTCCAGCCTTACCTGTGTGCTTGAGGGCATCATGTCTGATGCTGCTCGCTGACCAATGCCCGGTTTAAATGGAGACAGGTGGTGAATCTGAGTATGAGGTTAGGAGGGTTTTGGATTCTAGGCTGTGCAGGGGCGCTCTGCAGTACTTGGTCGATTGGGTGGGTTATGGTCCAGAAGACCGGTCCTGGATTCCAGCTTCCGACATGTCTGCCTCTAGGTTGGTCAGGGTGTTCCATGCCTCGCACCCCGATCGCCCTGGTGGTCGTCCTGCCGCTCGTCCTGTTGGTCGTCCGGTGGCCTCCCGTGGAGAGGGGGGTACTGTAACGTTGGGAGCTTCCAGCCTTACCTGTGTGCTTGAGGGCAGCATGTCTGATGCTGCTTGCTGACCAATGCCCGGTTTAAATGGAGACAGGCAGGGAGGTGGTTGCATGAGGCGCGGCTTGAGGGGGGCGTGGCCTGGTGAAGGTCTTTAAAAACCCTCAGTGTATTCTCAGCAGTTGCCAGATCGTGGTTATCCATACCTGAGCTCCTTGTACCTGACTGCTATATTGAATTAACCCGTTATTGACCTCTGCTTGTTTCTGACTATTCTGCCTTCTGTTGCCCTAGACCATTTTCTTGTACTACGCTACTGCTCTGATATCGACCCGGCTATTCCATTTGACCATTCTGAACTCTGTATTCCTGATTCTGGCTCGGCTGACTACTCCCCGTGTTGTTAACCCTTTCTGTCTAGCTAGTTTACCTGGCCAATTCTAAGGACCAGACAGTTAGAGATCTTTCACGGCTACTCTGTTGGTAGCTTCTGGGCTCTGTGGAGTGTGGGGCGTTAAGTACTGCATGGTGGGATCTGGGAATCGTGACATTACGATCTGGCCACTATGGATCCCGCAGACTTAACACAGCACTTGGCTAACTTTGTATCCAGACAGGATGAGCAGGATCATAGGATGGATCAGTTTGCTATTGCCTTACAAACTATCCTGACTCGTACGGCTCACCTGGAACCAGCTGGGGTTGCACCCCCGCTTGATATACCTGTGTCCCCTGTCGTTCAGACATCCCAGGTACACATGACCGCTCCTATGAGGTTTGACGGTACTCCCTCAGAGTGCCGGGGATTTTTGGTCCATGTGGATATTCATTTTAAATTAAATCCACAGATGTTTTTCTCTGACATTGCCAAAGTGGGGTTCATTATTAATCATCTGTCTGGCAGAGCATTGACATGGGGCGACTCCGTTATGGGAGGCAGAGAAGCCTATCATACGGGATTATAAAGAATTCATAGCCGAGTTACAACGTAAATTTAATCCTACCAGAAAGGCCACGGTAGCTGGCAAATCCTTGTTCCGCATACGTCAAGGGAACAGGACTGTTTCTGATTATGCCATAGAATTTAAAACCTTGATCTCTGATGTGAACTGGACAAATGAGACACTGGTTCTGGCTTTTATGGAGGGGTTATCAGAGTCATTGATGCATGAATTGGCTCCACGTAAACTACCTGAGGTATTGTGTGAACTCATTGATTATTGTATAGATCTGGATAATCAGATAAGGGAAAGAAGGACTCCACGAGAGAAACCCAAGAGACCGTTACCTAGGTTGGCCCCAGTCTTTCAGGCACCACCAAGAGAGTTATCTCCTCCCTCTGAGCCTATGCAACTAGGCCGTACTAGGCTTACAGAGGAAGAGAGAACAAGGCGTTTTAGTGAGGGATTGTGCCTGTATTGTGGTTTGGGGGGACATGTACGATTTCAATGTCCTACTCGTCCTAAGATGCATGATAAGCCAGAAAACTACCGCACCTAAGGCAGCTGAGGAGACAGGCCTTGGGTGTGATGTGCATGTCTCCTGTCAAAGACACTAAGCTTATGTTACCAGTATCCTTGGCTTGGGAGACCAAGACCACACAGTCTACCGCTTTTTTGGATTCTGGGGCTGCTGGCAACTTTATCGATGTTAACTACGCTTCTTCCATTTCTCTACCTCTGGTTGTAAGAGAGACACCCTTAGCCGTCGAAGCCATAGACGGCAGACCGTTATCCTGCCCTAGGATTACTCACGATACGGTTACAGTGGTTCTTACCACTGGTCTCTTGCATAAAGAAGAAATCATATTTCAAGTTATCCATTCACCTTCCAATCCTGTTGTTCTTGGTTTCCCTTGGTTAGTGAAACATAATCCTGTTATTGATTGTGCTAAGGGAGAGATACTGTCTTGGAGTCCTGCTTGTTTTGGGACTTGTTTAATACCCATTCAGCATGTCGGTGCCTTGAACACACCCACAGCTCCTCCATTGTCTACAGAGGTTCCTGACCAATATGCCGACCTCAGGGCTGTATTTGATAAAAGAGAGGCAGAGAAACTGCCTCCACATAGACCATATGATTGTGCCATAGATATTCATCCTGGTCCATGCCTCCTCGAGGCAAAGTATATCTTCTTTCCATAAAGGAGAACCAAATTATGGAAGAGTACATAAAGGAGAATTTGGAGAGAGGTTTTATCCGACGTTCCTCTTCTCCAGCAGGGGCTGGGTTCTTTTTTGTGTCTAAAAAAGAGGGAGATTTACGCCCGTGTATCGATTATAGGGGGCTTAACAAGATCACCATTAAGAACGTGTATCCTATCCCTCTCATATCAGAACTGTTTGACAGGTTAAGGGGGTCAGCAGTATACACAAAACTTGATTTAAGAGGAGCTTACAACCTGATACATATAAAAGAGGGGCATGAGTGGAGAACAGCATTTAACACCAGCAGTGGGCATTATGAATACTTGGTCATGCCTTTCGGTCTTTGTAATGCTCCAGCGGTATTCCAGGATTTTATTAATGATGTGCTCAGAGATTTCTTACAAACCTTTGTTATAGTATACCTAGACGATATATTGATTTACTCTCCCGATCTGAAAACCCACCATGCACATGTCAGACAGGTATTAGCAAAATTACTGGACAATGGTCTATATTGCAAACTAGAGAAGTGTTTATTCGACATTACTACTGTGAAATTTCTTGGGTATATTATCACTCCAGAGGGTTTTGAGATGGATCCTTCTAAACTCACGGCCATCTCAGAATGGCCTCTCCCTCAAGGTCTCAAGGCCATACAGAGGTTTCTGGGGTTTTCCAACTATTATAGGAGATTTATCAAGAATTATTCCGCTGTAGCCTCCCCTATCATTAATATGACACGTAAAGGTCTGAAGAACCAGATCTGGTCTTCTCAATCCAAACAAGCATTCGAAGCCCTCAAACAAGCTTTCACTTCCGCTCCCGTGTTACGGCATCCTGATCCCAGGATTCCGTTTGTTCTTGAGGTTGATGCTTCCGAGATAGGCATTGGGGCTGTCCTGTCTCAAAGAGAGTCTCCAGGAAAACCTCTACATCCTTGTGGGTTCTTTTTCAAGAAAATTATCACCAGCAGAACGCAATTATGATATCGGTAACAGAGAATTGCTTGCTATTGTGTCTGCCCTATCAGAGTGGAGACATTTGTTGGAAGGTACTCTTGACCCTTTATTGATAATTACTGATCATAAGAACCTTACGTACATCGGGGATGCTAAACATTTGAACGCGAGACAGGCCAGGTGGTCATTACTACTGTCTCGGTTTAATTTTGTATTGACTTACAGACAGGTGACCGCAATGTAAAGGCTGATGCCTTATCTCGTCAATATGACCCGTATGAATCTAATACACAAGACCACAATCCTATAGTTCCTCCTGAAAGTATTGTGGCTTCCACAGTCTTGTCTGTCTCCTCACCTTTCCTGGAACGCCTCCAGGCAGTTCAAGTAGGGGCTCCACCTGACAAGCCTCCAGATATGTTGTTTGTACCTGAAAAGGAAAGACAAGAATTACTCATAATGTTTCATGATTCTAAACCAGCAGGACATCCTGGTATTACTAAGACTCTTACCAGTATCTCCAGACAGTTCTGGTGGCCCACCATGCGACAGGACGTACGTCTGTTTTGGCTTGTCAAGTCTGTGCCAGAAGCAAAACCAGTAAATCCTTGCCTGTCGGTCTATTGCAGCCTTTACCCATGCCTAAGAGGCCTTGGTCTCATCTACAGTTGTGTTCAAAATTATTCAACCCCCACTGAAATTGAGTGTTTTGGCCAGTTTGACATTGATTTTGATCATTCAGTCATCTTGCTTACAATTAAATCAAAGAGGCACGTGTAGGTCAGACAAATATAACATAACATTTATAATGAAATAACCACAAATGTCTTTTCTGTGCTCACATCATTATCAGTTTTATTCAACCCCCAAGTGACATTCAATCTTAGTACTTAGTACAACATCCTTTTACAGTTATAACAGCTTTTAAACGTGAAGCATAGCTTAACACAAGTGTCTTGCAGCGATCTACGGGTATCTTTGCCCATTCGTCATGGGCAAAAGCCTCCAGTTCAGTCACATTCTTAGGCTTGCGCACTGCAACTGCTTTCTTTAAGTCCCACCAGAGGTTCTCAATCGGATTTAAGTCAGGTGACTGCGATGGCCACTCCAAAATGTTCCAGCCTTTAATCTGCAACCATGCTCTAGTGGACTTGGAGGTATGCTTGGGATCATTGTCCTGTTGAAAGGTCCAACGTCTCCCAAGCCTCAGGTTTGTGACGGACTGCATCACATTGTCATCCAATATCTCCTGGTACTGAAGAGAATTCATGGTACCTTGCACACGCTGAAGCTTCCCTGTACCTGCAGAAGCAAAACAGCCCAAAGCATGATTGACCCCCCGCCATGCTTCACAGTAGGCAAGGTGTTCTTTTTTCATAGGCCTTGTTCTTCCTCCTCCAAACATAGCGTTGATCCATGGGCCCAAACAGTTCTAATTTTGTTTCATCAGTCCACAGAACACTATCCCAAAACTTCTGTGGTTTGTCCACATGACTTTTGGCATACTGCAGTCGACTCTTCTTATTCTTTGGAGACAGCAAGGGGGTGCGCCTGGGAGTTCTGGCATGGAGGCCTTCATTACGCAGTGTGCGCCGTATTGTCTGAGCTGAAACTTCAGTACCCACATCTGACAAATCTTTTTTCAGTTCCTCAGCAGTCAAACGGGGACTTTTCTCCACTCTACGCTTCAGGTAGCGCACAGCAGTCGAAGTCAGCATCTTCTTTCTGCCACGACCAGGTAGCGTTTCAACAGTGCCCTTTGCCTTGAATTTGCGAATGATGCTTCCTATGGTCTCTCTTGGTATGTTTAACATCTTTGCAATCTTCTTATAGCCATTGCCCTTCCTGTGAAGAGTAATCACCTCTTCTCTTGTCTTCCTGGACCATTCTCTTGACTTCACCATGTTTGTAACCACACCAGTAAATGTCTAGAAGGAGCTGAGTATCACAGTCATTTTAAAGGCTGCCTAATTGGTGCTTATTATGCTTTATTGCTGCTCCGTGACATCCACAGGTGTTTTCAATACCTGATTGAAAACACTTGAATGAACCTCTGTTCTTCAGAGTGGTAGTCTTTAAGGGGTTGAATAATTGTGTCAATGAAGAATTCACAAAAGAAACATTTACTACTGTATTACAAAACCAATTGATGTCATTTTAGTTGCATATGGTTCTTTAAAAAGTCCTTGTAGGATTTCATTCTGAATACAATTACAAACGTACACTAAATTCCCTAAAACCCTTTACAGCTTTGGGGGTTGAATAATTTTGAACACAACTGTATCTATGGATTTTATTGTGGACTTGCCGAAGTCCAAGGGTCATACTGTGGTTCTGACAGTTGTAGACCGCTTCTCCAAAATGGCTCATTTGGTCCCTCTACCTAAGCTTCCTACAGCCAAAGAAGTGGCAGTTGTATTTGCTAGAGAGATTGTACGAATACATGGGGTTCCGTCTGAAATAGTCTCTGACAGAGGAGCTGTCACGTCTTGGCCTTGCCCCCTGCTGGTGGTAGCAGGGATTCCTGTTTATTTTTGTTTTCAGCCTGCAGGCCATATGTTGGGCTGATTGGCCTGCGGTCACATGACCTGTTCTGCCCTATAAGTACGACCAGGACTCCCCTTGATCCTTGGACCAGGATAGTCTTTCATACCTAGTCCCTGTATTGCTGGTTTACTTATATTTGCTGTGTACGACCTCTGGCTCATGTATTTAGGATCCCTCTCTTGCCTGACCCCTCTAGAATGATATTCCGTGTATGACCTTTTGGCTCTTGTATCTGGATCTCTCTTCTGTCTGTCCCCTGTACTGTACCGTGCTTTGGAATTTGTATGCTTGCATTTATTGTCTGTCTGGTTTATGTTTTGTTTGTCTTGCAAAACTAGCCTAGCTAGTATTTCGAGACCACCTTTCAAGGATCTCAGTCAGGGCTTAGGGATCTTTCTAGTTTCTGTTTATATCTTGCTTTGTTCCCTGGAACCTGTATACCTGCATTTATTGTCTGTCTGGTTTATGTTTTGTTTGTCTTGCAAACCTAGCCTAGCTAGTATTTCGAGACCACCTTTCAAGGATCTCAGTCAGGGCTTAGGGATCTTTCTAGTTTCTGTTTATATCTTGCTTTGTTCCCTGGAATCTGTATACCTGCATTTATTGTCTGTCTGGTTTATATTTTATTCATCTTGCAAACCTAGCCTAGTTAGAATTTCGAGACCATCTTTCAAGGATCTCAGTCAGGGCTTAGGGATCTTTCTAAAGTTCTGTTTATATCTTGGTTTGTTCCCTGGAAGCTGTATACCTGTCCTTAAGGCTTCATCTCTGCAGATTGGGGGTTCCCCCTCACCCTATAGGGGGCTCCCCGTTACAGGAGCCCAGTTCGTCTCTCGTTTCTGGAGGGTTTTCTGTGCGGAGATGGGGGTGCGATTGGCCTTCTCTTCAGCATATCATCCACAAACTAATGGGGCAGCAGAGAGGGCAAATCAGGGTCTCGAGCAGTACATACGTTGCTTTACCACACAACAACAAGACAATTGGTCGGAGTTGTTGCCCTGGGCTGAGTATGCACGTAATAACGCCGTTAACGAGACCACCCACTGGCCACTCTCCTTTTTCTGCCATCTATGGTTTTTTCCCTCCGGCTCTACCGCTTCAGTTTACTGAACAGGCCATCCCGGGTCTCGATGACCATCTCACTCAACTGCAAGAGATTTGGAGACAGATTAGAGAAAATATGGAGCGCAATGTTGCTGTCCAGAAACGCAAGGCTGACAGGCATAGGTTACAAGCTCCCTCCTATAACGTGGGGGATAGAGTTTGGTTGTCCACTAGGAACGTGAAGTTGCGGGTGCCTTCTATGAAAATGGCACCTCGGTTTATAGGTCCATATAAGATCATTCGCCGCATTAATCCTGTGGCTTATGCTCTTGCCCTTCCTAAACATCTTCGCATGCACAACGTCTTCCACACCTCCCTACTGAAGCCTTTGTTGTGTAACAGGTACACGCGGGTCGTTCCTCCTCCTCCACCTATTCAGGTTGATGGTGAATCTGAGTATGAGGTTAGGAGGGTTTTGGATTCTAGGCTGTGCAGGGGCGCTCTGCAGTACTTGGTCGATTGGGTGGGTTATGGTCCAGAAGACCGGTCCTGGATTCCAGCTTCCGACATGTCTGCCTCTAGGTTGGTCAGGGTGTTCCATGCCTCGCACCCCGATCGCCCTGGTGGTCGTCCTGCCGCTCGTCCTGTTGGTCGTCCGGTGGCCTCCCGTGGAGAGGGGGTACTGTAACGTTGGGAGCTTCCAGCCTTACCTGTGTGCTTGAGGGCAGCATGTCTGATGCTGCTCGCTGACCAATGCCCGGTTTAAATGGAGACAGGCAGGGAGGTGGTTGCATGAGGCGCGGCTTGAGTGGGGGGCGTGGCCTGGTGAAGGTCTTTAAAAACCCTCAGTGTATTCTCAGCAGTTGCCAGATCGTGGTTATCCATACCTGAGCTCCTTGTACCTGACTGCTATATTGAATTAACCCGTTATTGACCTCTGCTTGTTTCTGACTATTCTGCCTTCTGTTGCCCTAGACCATTTTCTTGTACTACGCTACTGCTCTGATATCGACCCGGCTATTCCATTTGACCATTCTGAACTCTGTATTCCTGATTCTGGCTCGGCTGACTACTCCCCGTGTTGTTAACCCTTTCTGTCTAGCTAGTTTACCTGGCCAATTCTAAGGACCAGACAGTTAGAGATCTTTCACGGCTACTCTGTTGGTAGCTTCTGGGCTCTGTGGTGTGGGGCGTTAAGTACTGCATGGTGGGATCTGGGAATCGTGACAGCAGGGAGGAGTTTTCAGCGTGTGTGGAGGTTTGAGCGGGAGAGGTGTGGGAGGAGTCACCAGGAGGGTACTTAAGGCGCGTGTGGAGAGGCTCTGCGTGCCTTTTTCTCCTGAGGTAGAGCTTTGAAAATCCCCATCCTCCCAACCTGTTTTATTTAATTAAGTTTTGTTGGGCTCCTTTTGTCACGGCGGGGGCTTGTAGACAGTGCTGGCTAGGGGTTCCTTTTTAGTTAGGATTACTTTGTCAGATGGTTGGGAGTTGGGAAGTTTTTGTGGTTGGTTGGTTTGGAGGTGTGTGATGGTTGTGTGGAGTCCTCTTTCAGCACTGGGTTATTGTTTTATTTTTGTTATGGAAATTTTTATGTCATGGTGGTGGGTTTATTGTGTGGAGTTTTTAGCTGTGGCCTATATATAATAAATATATATATTATTCCACAGTTATGTGCTTGTGTATTTTTGAGTATTTATTGCTCCCTGCGTACGACTCGGTCATCAGTAGGCGACTTAAAAGTGTTTATTAGATACAAATAAAATGTGCATGACCATAATAGTGGATTATTTATTTTGCTCATTGCCTTGCAGAGACAGGTTATAACACATTTCCACTGAAAATTATTGAAACAAACATCAGTCATGACTACTACAGTCCTGACCTGAAGACCAAAATGTTCCTCAGATGCCACTGTATGTGAAAATAAAAACTGTAAACAATAATCGCACGGCATCAAACCTCTAAAATAGATCAAATCCTGACAAAAATGTGTAGTGGGATGTAAGCAATATATCTTGTTGGTTTTACTGTAAATCATTTATGGAACTAAAGGTTTGCTAGGTTATATCATCTAAAAGGTACTGCATGTGCATAACAAGGACCCCTATTCCGACCTTGGGCTCAGCTTAAAGGTTCCACTACCACCAGAAATTAGATGTTCTTTATTGTGTTTATTTTATGTTGATGAAATCTTACATTTGCTTTGTTCTTCTCTTTTATGTTTATTAAAGGAAATACAGGGTGTCCATAAAGTCTCTTTACAATTTCACAAAGTTATTCCAAAGGCAAATGAAAAGACAGATAAGTGAAAATTATTACAAAATGAGACGTATATATTTAAGTTTTTTGGTCTCATTTAATACACCTCTATATGGTCACCATTAGTTGCACGAAGCACATTAATATGGTACTCAATATCTTGCCATGTTGGCTGTAGCATACCCTCATCAATGGTGGCAATGGCATCAGTGATCCTCTGCTTTAGATGAATGTGTGGTGTGGGGTCATGTGCAATCAAATCATTGGTCTGTTTTTCTGCAGCAAGACATCAATTACTGCAAATGTTGACCTTTTGACTGAATACGCAGCACCTCAACTACATGACCTTCAACCAACCTTCATTTTCCAGCAAAATGCCGCACCACCAGGCCTGGACTGGCCATTGGGCTTACTGGGCGTTTTCCCGGTAGGCCGCGGGCCTTCTGGGCCGGTCAGCCACCAGCAAGGAGGTCTTAACAGTTCCTGGCTGCCTGGGGCAGCCTTGGGCTGGCTGGGACTCCAAGCTGGCGGCCGTTGCATCTAATCTCATGAGCAGAGGGAGACTTGCCCAGGCAGTCAGAGCAGGGGTCGAGTGGAAAAAACAAACAAAAAACCCCAACTTTTAGGCCGCGTTCACACTGTGCGACATGAAAATTGCGCCTTTTCCGTGCGATTTTCATATTCGCTACATTGAGCGGTATTGCGTGATAATATCGCACGATATCGCCATTATGCACAATATTGCAAAACACCACCAATACAAATCGCAAAATCGGAAATCGTGAAAAAAGGGTCATGAACCAGCGACAAGCTACAGCGACGAGCTACAGGCGACATTGGGTGACAAGATGTGAACAGTTCCATTGAAATGCAATGGAGACGCTACATAGAGCGATATCGCGCGGAAATATGCGCTATATCGCAGCAAAAACCATGCGAAAAATCGCTCAGTGTTAACGGGCCTAAAAAGACGTTTTTTTTAAAAAAAAAAATACTGCATGAAAATGCCTGCAAATTACATATAAACTCTTTTGAATAATAATAATAAAAATAAAAAGTTCTGCTACAGGAAAAAAAAATGCCATTTTAAAAAAAAAAATCGGAGCATTTCACTGACATCTCTCTGCTGTTCGGTGTCTGTGAATAGATTAACCATTGCTTCTCTATGGGATTTCACTGCCGAACAGGCACTGTATTTCACTGGCAATTCACCAATATTTGGGGAATTGCCATCTTTTTGAATAGCCAAATGACCACAAAATTGCACCGTATGGGGAAATTCACTGTTCGGCGTAATTTCTTGGCTAATTCGTGTTGGAGATACAACAGCATATATTATACTATGGACTGCAGGTGGCGCTGTTAGTACAGGTTAAATGTGTTCTAAACTCGTTGGTATATGTTCACAGGAAATAAGTCTCTATTGTCTCTGCTTTACTTCCTTCTTCCTTTCTAGCTGTGTGATGATGAAGCATCCTGATATATATCCAGTGACTAATCTGTTATAAGTTGTTTTATTGCTATATGCACAAAGTAAAGTTCTCTACTGCAGATTCACAAGACTCCAGTGCCTCTTTCATACATAACCAACAGGTTATGGCCCAGACACTGAAAACGAAACTACAAATCAGTAAGTGCTGCAGCTATCATCCAAATACCTGCTGTGTGTGAGGAAAGGAGCTGCATCCAATATACTGAAAGATGGCAAGTGGCTCAGATGTGAAATATGCAATAGCAAAGCTAAACAATACCAATTATCAGCTGTGGAAGTTTAAGCTGGAAATGCTGTTATCCAAAGATGATCTGTGGCAGGTGCTGGATACAATCAGACCCACTGACAACCCAGAAGAATGGGACAAAAGAAACAGGCAAGCAAAAGCAGTTATAAGCCTGTTAGTGGAGGATGATCAACTAATCCATATAAGAAAAGAAAACACAGCTAAAGGTATGTGGACTGCGCTACAGAAACTGCACGAGCGTTCAAACTTAAACAGTAAACTATATCTGCTACGTAAACTGTATAAGATGAGGCTGGAAAAAGGCCAGGAAATGTGTGAACATGTGAACGCTATGCTGGAAATTGTGGAGCAATTACGTGCAATTGGAGAAGAAATAAAAGACAATCATGTAGTGGCATTACTATTATGCAGCCTTCCAGAATCATATAGTGCCCTGATAAACGCTCTAGAAACCAGACCAGAGGAAGAACTAACACTGGAATATGCTAAAGGGAAATTAATTGATGAATACAACAGAAAGAAGGAAAATATACGTGGTGAAGAGAATGACAAAACAGAAGTAGCTCTAAAGGTGAATGAAAACACAAAACAAAACAAAGAGACCAGAGTGTGTTTTCGCTGCAAAAGGACAGGTCATTTGAAATATAATTGTTCAATCTGGAAAGCAGAACAGCGAAGGAGAGAGACATTCACAAAAGAAAGAGCTAAAGCAGCCACACAGGAAAGCAAAGACACAGCGTGGAGTGCAAGTTTTAAAGTAACTCAGAATACTACCCCGCATGGATGGTACATTGACTCAGGAGCAACAAGTCACATGACCAGTGATGAGACCTTCTTCACAGAAATTAATTTTAATACAAAAGACAAAGTCTTCCTAGCAAATGGGAAAAGTATTACATCAGAAGGTAAAGGTCAAGGATTTCTGAACT
This sequence comes from Leptobrachium leishanense, assembly GCA_009667805.1. Lineage (NCBI taxonomy): Eukaryota > Metazoa > Chordata > Amphibia > Anura > Megophryidae > Leptobrachium > Leptobrachium leishanense. The sequence goes on along the minus strand of CM019073.1, from coordinate 30,774,835 downwards.
GCATCACACCATCAGGAGGTAACCGAAGCATCCTTGTAAAGAACGTTCTGTATGTTCCAAGTCTAGAAGGAAGCCTCCTATCAGTAAAAAACCTTGCTAACAATGGACTTACAGTACAATTCCGAGGTAATGAATGCACAATTCGAAACAGAAAAGAAATCGTTGCAAAAGGAAGGTTGAATGAACACCTATACAAAATCGTCACTGAACGTGTTCAAGTCAAAACAGTCACTCATAATCCACATGACAAGTGCATCCATCTATGGCACAGACGATTGGGGCATCGAAACTCAGAAGCTATAAAGGAACTTTCTAAGAGAGAATTATCAGAAGACATGATAATGATACCTTGTCCAAAGTTGATGAAGTGCACGTGTTGCATCAAAGCAAAGGCCACACGTACACCACTTCCACAAGCCAGTCAAAGAAAAACCACTAAACCCATGGAACTTATACACAGTGACGTGTGTGGACCAATGAAAACCCCGACACCCAGCGGCAACAAATATTTAATAACCTTCATTGATGACTATTCCAGGTACACAACGACATATCTGATGAAACACAAAAGTGAGACAACTGATAAACTTCAAGAATTTGTAGCGATGACTAGCAACAAATTTCAAAGGAAACCCGGAATAATACGCACGGACAATGGAGGGGAATATATGGGTAAAGAAGTGGAATCATATCTAAAGAAACATGGTATCATACACCAGACAACCGTACCGTACACTCCAGAACAAAACGGTGTAGCTGAAAGAAAAAATCGCACTCTTGTAGAAATGGCCAGATGCATGCTTTCAGATGCCAACCTACACAACAAGTACTGGGGAGAAGCAATAATGACTGCAACATATCTACAGAACAGACTACCATCTAAAGCTATTGAAAGTACCCCTTATGAAATGTGGAACAGATCAAAACCTAGTATAGGTCATATTAGAGTGTTTGGTTGCAAAGCATACGTTTACATTCCAAGTGAAAAACGCTCCAAGTGGGAGAACAGAGCCATAGAAGGCATTCTAATAGGCTACAGTGAACAAAGTAAGGGATACAGAATCCTTAATCCAAAGACCAACAAGGTCACAGTAAGCCGCAGTGTTTATTTTGATGAAAGCCAAACATCAGAAATAATGACTCCCGAAAAACACGAAGAAAAGGTGCCGATTGAAATAGCAAGAGATGCTGACCAAAAGGAAACTGTGCAGGAGTCAGACCAAGAAGTGGAACTCACAATTGATGACTTAACTGTTCACAATCCAGTAGAACCGACAGAACAACCAGAAATCAGAAGATCTACTCGGACAACAAAAGGGATCCCACCGCGCAAGCTGTCATACACTGTTAAGACACATGAGACATTTGAACCAACATCTTGGGAAGACATAGATAAACTACCAAAAGGGGAAGCCAATCAGTGGAGAAAGGCGGCTGAAGAAGAACTAAAATCACTTCAGAAAAATGAAACCTGGACTCTCACAGAGCTCCCTCCCGGTCACAAAACTATAGGAAGTAAATGGATTTTTAAAGTGAAGTACGACGCAGAAGGAAACATTCACAGATACAAGGCAAGAGTAGTCGCCAAGGGATATTCCCAGAAATATGGAGAAGATTATGATGAAACATTTGCTCCAGTGGTAAAGCACACAACCATTAGAACATTCCTCAGCATTGCAGCTGAAAAACAAATGCAAGTGAAGCACCTGGATGTCAAAACAGCTTTTCTATATGGAGATATCAAAGAGGAACTCTACATGGAGCAGCCACCAGGGTTTAATACAGGACAGAACCTTGTGTGTAAACTGCAAAAGAGCATCTATGGTCTCAAACAAGCAGCAAGAATGTGGAATGAAAAAGTGAACGAAGTACTCACAACAGAAGGATTTTCAAGAAGTAACGCTGATCCATGCCTGTATTCAAAGAATCAAGACAACAAATGGATCTACCTACTAATTTATGTTGATGACATCATAATTTGTTTTGAACAAGAAGGGGATTATGATCAAATAACTAGCACATTGAAACAAAACTTTGAGATTAAAGAGCTTGGGAACATTGCTCACTATTTAGGAATCCAAATCGAGAAAGAAGAAGACGGAAGTTATCTTCTTCACCAAAGTCAGAAAATTACAGATATTCTAGCAGAGTTTCACATGCAAGATGCAAAAGAGGTGAAAACGCCTATGGAACCAGCTTATCAGAAAGACAATGGAATGGAAAACTTGTTACCTAACAATGAGAAGTACCGCAAAGCAATTGGAAAATTGTTATACATTGCAACTGTGACAAGACCAGACATTGCCGCAGCATTGAGTATACTCTGTAGAAAAGTTTCAACACCCTGTCAACGTGATTGGAATGCCGTAAAAAGGGTGATACAGTATCTAAAAGGAACAATTCATATGAAACTGCGACTGCCAGCAACACCCAATGCAAACTTAATTGGATATGTAGATGCTGACTGGGCCGGAGATATCACAGACCGCAAATCTACTACTGGTTACATCTTCCAGTACGGAGAAGGAACCATCAGCTGGTCTAGTCGAAAACAAGCGACTGTTGCACTCTCTTCAACTGAAGCAGAATACATAGCAGCAGCACATGCATGTCAAGAAGCAATTTGGATTCGTCAACTTCTATTAGACATGGGACTGGATATGTCTAAACCGATACCCATCTTTGAAGACAACCAGGGATGTATAAAGTTGACACAATCAGAAAGGATCAACCCTAGAACCAAGCACATAGACGTAAAATATCATCTGCTCAGGGACACACAAGAGCAAGGACTTATCGATATTCAGTATTGCCCATCAGAAGAGATGACTGCAGATGCACTCACCAAACCGTTGCCAAAGGAACGTTATTGTTTTCTTCAAAAGAAGCTGAATGTTGTATGATTATGCACATGCTGTTGAGAAGGGGTGTTGGAGATACAACAGCATATATTATACTATGGACTGCAGGTGGCGCTGTTAGTACAGGTTAAATGTGTTCTAAACTCGTTGGTATATGTTCACAGGAAATAAGTCTCTATTGTCTCTGCTTTACTTCCTTCTTCCTTTCTAGCTGTGTGATGATGAAGCATCCTGATATATATCCAGTGACTAATCTGTTATAAGTTGTTTTATTGCTATATGCACAAAGTAAAGTTCTCTACTGCAGATTCACAAGACTCCAGTGCCTCTTTCATACATAACCAACAATTCGGTGGTCTTTGAATAATCCTTAAAGATCCATTGTACGGTGCAATTTCATGGCGACAGTGAAATTGTCCCATTGAGAAGTAATGGTTAATCTATTTAGAGACACTGAACAGCACCGAAATGTTGGCGAAATTCCTATTTATTTTTTTTCCCCACCGATTTTTCGGTGTTTCAGTTCGACAGATTTAAACAGGCAAATCCCATAGGATTCAATGTAAAAAAGAAATTTAACGTTTTAATTATTTTTATTCAACTGTTTATTCTTTTTGGTTCTAGCAAAAAGCTTCTATTAATTTTTTTTATTTCTTTGGGGCTATTTTTCTGGATTTATTTTAGGCGATCGTTTTGATTCCCTTATTTTTTTATACAGTTTTTTTTTATTCCGTAACAGACCATTTTATATATTTTTTTAATAGGATCTTTTATTTTCTTGCATTTTTGTTTTAAACACCTTTTAAAGAATAGCAGCTTTTTTAAATTTATTTATTTATTTTACCCCCGTTCGGCGGCTGATTAGCTTTACTTACTGGCGTGCGGTGGTCGGCGGATCATCGGCAGTGGGCTGCTCTGTCCAAAATGCCCGGGCCTATTTTTTGTCCCAGTCCGGGCATGCGCACCACCACATTGGGGACTGCATGTTCGTGGGTTCCTAAATGAAACATTTCCAGAGCGGTGGATTGGAAGGGGTGGCCCAATTCCCTGACCACCTCGTTCACCAGATATCACTCCCCTCCACTTCTTTCTATGGGGTTATGTTAAAGATATTATGTATCACACACAGGTATGGGACATCACTAATCTAAAGCAGAGGATCACTGATGCCATTGCCACCATTGGATGGTATTATATTTGTTGTAGTTGTTGTTTGTTGTTTTGTATATGTTTATTTATTGTTTTGTATATTGTAATTCTTTAGTTAAAATGTCATTCAAGCTGTTTCTAAGCATATTCAAACAAAGATTCTTAACTTCAGCGAGTTATTCCTATTAAAAAGAAGAGGCCGCAGACTTCTTTCTCCTGACCTAAACCCTCGATCTTCACTTAGCAGCTAAGTCCTTCTGCTGTACACTGCTAGACGAGTCACAAGAAGGGCAAATTCTTCTCTAAAACGGGAATACAGTAACTTATTATAGGTGGGAAATAGATAGGGTCCTATTACAATCTTCGCGCATACGTTTCCGCCCGGGAAAAAACGCATTAACGCGAGGGGCAAAACCCTTTGCACTGAACGTCGTATTACAATGTCAGCGCAACATACGTGCGTATACGTCTACCGCGGGTGAACCAGCGCCAACGCTGCACGAGCTTACTGTACGTCGCGCGTCCTATACTTAACATTGTGAGCGCAAATGCGTTTGTGCGCTGGTACGAGGATGGTATTACAATCTATGCGCAGTTTGTAACGCATAGACGTTGAGCGTATAATTTTTGCAACTCCTAAAAGCTGGTGTTAATGACAAATTCTATCAACCTGGCCGAAACCAAATACACCAGCCCAAAAAAAAAATATGCAGCAAAGTATAGTTACACATTCTACACATACCCAAACCAATAAATTTGAGAAGTTGTGAGTGTTTTTTTTTTATTGATGCAGCATATATGCGCAGATTGACTTTGACAGGCGCAAAAACGTAACGTGAGACAATTGTGGTTCTTAATTCTGATTGGCTGAATCTCGTGACAAAAACGGTCAGCACACTGATTTCTGCGTGCAACGTTACTGCGCGCGCGTTTGTGCGCGTCTGTTTTACGCGCGTTATTTTTTGACGGATGAAAAAATGCGCGAGGATTGTAATACCAGCGTTGATTTACGCGCGTTAACGTTTAACGCTTCGCGCAAAAAAATTCACGCGTTGCGCGTGATGTAACAGGGCCCATAATGTATATAAAGTGATAAAATACTACTTTTAACATGATGGCTTTAGGTGAAATTCAAAAACAACTAGAACAAAAAAAACAGCTGGAATGTACCTGTAAATTGTAACAATTTAGAACTCGTATTGCTGTATATTTTGGCAAAGCCACACCAACCTTTTTCTTTTCCCTAGACGTATTACAGCAAAATGGTTAATCCACAAGATAATCCAGAGGGAGGAAAGAAAGAAGAAAGATGGATTTCTCAAACATCTGGCCATAAATAATGTTGTGTACTTTTTGTATCACCGTTGTCAGTGCGTGTGCGCCGTATGAGTGGACGGCGCTGTGTGTGGCGTGTGCTGTTCTATCACTGCCTCCAGTAGAGTATTTGTAATCTAGCTCAGCAGACAACCATCAGACTGGCAAGAAAAGCGTTCAGTGATGTCAGAAGCACACATACCTCCCCCACCTCTACACAGCCAGAAGGAAAGAGCCTTGGCTGCAAGAAGGGAGGGAGGATGCAGCAGTATCTGCCTGGGTATCCCTGTCCAGCATCATCCATGCAGTAAATGATCATATGCACAGAATGCCCCTTCATCTCAAGTCACAGGTAAAATATAATCCGGCTTTTCTTTCCACCCTGGTTATATGTCCGTGAGGTGTGGCGCTCTTAATATTTAAGGTCTATCTCTTTCTCTTATAAGGGTGGGGGTCCTTTGTTCTGTCTCGTGGCTCTTCTGTCTTGCGTTTGCCGCATCCTTACGTACCAATATACTATTTTATGGAAAATTTATGCCGTATTTAATCATTCCGTCCTCGCGTTAATGTTTCGATTCGGAGTATGTCTTTTGCATTCCGTCTGCGATAGACAATGTAAAAAATGACATTATAACACACTGACCGTGATCCGTGGCGTAACACGAGCCGGTATATGTGCACAGGTGCTTGATAGACAAATGCAATATATTTTTTGCTATATAAGAATTTGACTCAGACTGGATTTCCAGCTGTATGTCTTCTATTGTAGCAATGCCTTATGGCGTGTAATAACGCATCCATCCCATGTTAAAATAAGATGACCCAAGGGACTTCCTTACATGTTTATTTACAATGAAATTCATCTGTATTCGGTAAATCGTCTGTAACGAGATCTTACACGCTGAAGACAAAGATATAGAGAAATTGGAACATATGGTCCTCAGCCTGCACTTCAAAGTCTACGAGACTTGATTTAATTTCTCCAATGCACCAAATATGCCCTTGATACCCCAAGTTCCATTACAATCATTTTGGCTGCCGGGAAATCTGAAAATCCTAAAATTTTTATTTTATAATGATAATTGATTAATTAGATATTATGTTATTATTATTACTATTTATTGTGTGTTCATGGATCAACATTCCTGGTAGAGGTAGGCCCAGTGTCCTTACGATGGATTTGGCTTTTCGGCCTAGCATTGCTTATTCCTGCTGACTCAGCTTGTGGTTGAGCATGATACTTTGCTTTTAAGTCTCAAAGTCGGATGCAATCGACCAGCCTCATCACTTATTTGCAGTTTCCTGTTACTCTGCTGCCCGGCTTCCTAGAAATGCTTAGACTATGGTCGTTCTTATATTTATTCACTTTGCATAGTTAGAACATTTATTGAAATATTTTCTTAATGTCAAACTATGGGAAAAAAAATGTGGAACGGTTTTAAAAATATAATGTAACTGATGGTATTGCAACGGTGATGAATTGTGCCTTTGCGTTTAGAGATATTTTAGCTATAATTATTCATACATAACTTTTTCCCTGGACTTAAGTAGTACGATGACCTCAAAGTCTGCTGTCCCAACCCACACTCCCCATGCACCTGCCCACCCAGGCCCGGTTCCTTATTTCAGCTCTCCTTTCCAGCTGTCTCCTCTTCTCTCTCTAATTACTCTTACTCAGCCCAAGCTTCTGGTCCTTCCCATGCAATCCCAAAGAAAATCATCTGTCCACCAGTTTCACCTTCCCTCTGCTCCCATTTATTTCAGTTACCCCTGTCCCTTAGAATGTAAGCACATGGGATGTCTGCCTGAGCACTTGGTTTAAAGTGCTGTATGACCTAGACAGTTATCCTACAGGCAGGGTTGTCTTCCCTCTTGTATCATGTGGTCTCCTGTTTGTGCTTCCCCATTGTAATTTGCTACGGAATCTGTTGGTGCTGTATAAGTACTTGTAACTGTAAATGAATGAATGGAAATTAATAAGCATTTCAGAAAACATACCTCCTCCCCTATTGAGCGCATCCCATCACAGTAAGCGCTAGAAGTGGTCGTCATTAGTTGAAGGGTGAAGTGCCTCTGCATGTTGTTGCTGATAGGTCTCGATATTTTTTTTTTTTTTTGGAGAAAGGATTTTACCAGGAAGGATACATTGAGATTTCTCTAGTTTTCAAGTATGTACTGGGCGGCGAGTATGTACCGTTAGGTGTCTTGCCCAAGGACACTTACTGGAGATGTGCTCTTGCTGGGATCAAACCCATGTCTCCACAGGCTCTCTCCACGCAAAGCAGTAATGTTACCTCTACTCCACCCATCATCATAAATGTTTTGGATCTCATTCCTAATGTTATCCGCTAAGGTGTCAATCAGACGTGGCTTGTTGGGGTACACTCATCCCTTCAGATAGCCCTTCAAGAAGAAGTCTGGTAAGATCAAGAGGTTGGGATGGTAATAGGTGCTTGGAAAATCAAACAAACTGGATTGTCACTATTGACTCAAGTGATTTGTGGCATGTTGCTGGAACTAACACTATACTCTTCCAGTGAGTAACCCATTTTGTTCCATGGAAGTACTATTCTCATAACTGTGCTGCCAACTAGTGGCCACATCCAGCATATGTTGTGACAGGATGTGCTCTACATAAGAGGAGGAACATTTCTTGAAACTCTCATTAATGTCCATTCAGTTATTTACGGTCTATAACGAAAACTTTGTTGTTCATTTATATATGAATTACGATCTGTTACACATGTCCTTGGAAATAATGTCAGCTTTTCAGGGCAAGAGTAATGCTGTGAACTTGGGCCTCGTTTACATTAGAATGGGACAGGAAGAAATTGAAGGCACATTCTAGAAGCTTTTTAACTATTCCTAGGTAAATTCAGCACATTAAAGAAAGGTTTTTACCTAATTTCCTCCCATTATTTGTTTCCTACCGTTAGCGAGTTATTCCTATTTAAAAAGAAGAGTCTGCAGACTTCTCCCTCCTGTCCTAACTGCATGCATTTTGCTTACCAGCCAAGTCCCTGTGCTGATGGCTGCTTCCGCCATGCGTTGAACTGGGGCGTCAGGAGTGATTGCAGGGACTTACCTGGTAAGTGAAATAAAATGATCATTTAAATAAATAACATGTTATGTGAGCTGTAGACTTGGGACACATATAATCCTTTACTTCTCATAAGGTAAATATTAAGAAATTTAACCCTTTCACTGCTGAGGACGTGTGGGGAAAGTCCTCATTGACTCCTAAGGAAAGAAAGGGGTGGAGATAGGGGGTTCCTTTGAACCACGATATCTCCCCACCACGATATCTCCCCACTGTTGGCAGCTAGAGGGTCATGTTTGTTATCAGTAGAAAGGCCAGAGCATGGCCTTTCCAATGATACCAAACATGACCATGTTTAAAGTAAAGAAGAAAAATTAGACCCGAAATGGCTCAGCAGTGAAGGGGTTAAAAAAAGAATTAAAAACTTGATATTGCATATATTTATTAAACTACTGAAAATGTCAGTAATGCCTTTTTTGTCTTCACAGAATTAAAAAGCTTTATTAAAAATGTCCACATCTGCAACACCCCAACCCACGGAGACCTTACTCCCTAACGTGGTTTCGCAAGAGTTCTGGAGGTCCCAAGTATGTGGCTACAGTGCGTCGGTCGCTGGGCATATCAGCCATCGGGCAAACAATTTCAAACGGCATCCGAAGAGAAGAAAATTAATCCGCCCTTCACCTCCCCCTCCTCCCAATACTCCATGCCCTCTTGATTTGATAGATTTTGTGGATCTTTATCCTCGGAGATCTTTCTTAGAACTTCTATTTAATGGCTGCATCCTGTTTGGAATCGAGTTTTGTTATGCGATGGAAACCGCTTATGTTACTCCAGTACTCCTACAGATGGGACTTCCTGATGAGTTCTACAGCATGGTGTGGTTTATCAGCCCGATATTGGGTAAGGTAATTCATATCACTTTAGTTTAGTAGCTGGTAGCATTTTGACAAAGTGAGAATTTGAAACATTAAACCAACACTCCACTGAAAAAAAATAAAATACACCCCCCCCCCTTTTCTCCCATAAATAATTAGGCAGCTGCTAAACAGCATCTGCCCCATTATTTTGTATTTATTTATTTGTTCATGTGACAATACTTTTTCTCCCTTGGTGTGCAGATCCTCCTCTCCAGCCCAGTGGATTCCTAAATGCAGAAGTCCCTACAGCTTCCAATGCAATTGGTGTACTTACGCAACTTTTTGTGACGAATGCTACTAGAGTTGCCAGAACGGCCATGTTTTCCTGGACACATATTACTATTTCATGCAGAGGGGAGCACGGCGAAAAGTGCTGCCCTGCAACATGTGTAATTCAGCTGCTGGAGGAAGGAAATCAGGCAGGTCACATGGGATTCCTTTTTGATCTCTTGCCTGCAGTGTATGGATTCTACATCCTGCGGGGCGGCATTTTTCATGTACTGCCCATCAGCATGAATAAATGATATGTGTTAAGGAAAACATGGCTGATCTGGCAACCCTAAAGAGAACGCAAATTGCGCTTTGATCGAGGCTTACGTACTTTACGTATCCTAGTTCTCTAGTGCTTGTGCAGAACTGATGCACCGGCTGTCTCTCTCAGAACGCTGGCTGATTAGCAGGGTGAAAGAGGGAGATGACAGCACGCATAGAGTGTGCTAACGTGACGTCACTGGTGACCAATCCCGGCTGCTGGTAACGTGGTGTGGGTGTAGGAAACTCCTCCGCTTCACCCAATGATTTAACCAGATTGGTGCTAGAGGGAGGGTGAAGGGAAGGGGGAACTCTATACACCCAGGCCAGCTTAAATATGATAAAGTGGTCAGGATGTTTAGCGTGTCCCTTTAAAGAGGTTATTTAGTAAGAGCCGGTGTTTGCCAGCATTGCAAATACTGGCAAAAATTCCCAGTATTACAGCGTCAACAAACTTTGACATTTCTCAAAAGTGAAATCCAAAAAGCAACAGGAGAAGCTTAAAATTAAAACTTCTCCTGTTACTGTTTAATTCATTTTCAGAAATGCTGGCTTTTATCGGCGCTGCAATACCGGCAAACACCAGCACTTAGTGGATATACCCATATACAGTTGTGTTCAAAATTATTCAACCCCCAATGCTGTCAAGGGTTTTGGGGAATTTAGTGACATTTGTAATTGTATTCAGAATGAAATCCTACCAGGACTTTTTAAAGAACCATATGCAACTAAAATGACATCAATTGGTTTTGTAATACAGTAGTAAATGTTTCTTTTGTGAATTCTTCATTGACACAATTATTCAACCCCTTAAAGACTACCACTCTGAAGAACAGAGGTTCATTCAAGTGTTTTCAATCAGGTATTGAAAACACCTGTGGATGTCACGGAGCAGCAATAAAGCATAATAAGCACCAATTAGGCAGCTTTAAAATGACTGTGATACTCAGCTCCTTCTAGACATTTACTGGTGTGGTTACACACATGGTGAAGTCAAGAGAATGGTCCAGGAAGACAAGAGAAGAGGTAATTACTCTTCACAGGAAGGGCAATGGCTATAAGAAGATTGCAAAGATGTTAAACATACCAAGAGAGACCATAGGAAGCATCATTCGCAAATTCAAGGCAAAGGGCACTGTTGAAACGCTACCTGGTCGTGGCAGAAAGAAGATGCTGACTTCGACTGCTGTGCGCTACCTGAAGCGTAGAGTGGAGAAAAGTCCCGTGTGACTGCTGAGGAACTGAGAAAAGATTTGTCAGATGTGGGTACTGAAGTTTCAGCTCAGACAATACGGCGCACACTGCGTAATGAAGGCTTCCATGCCAGAACTCCCAGGCGCACCCCCTTGCTGTCTCCAAAGAATAAGAAGAGTCGACTGCAGTATGCCAAAAGTCATGTGGAGAAACCACAGAGGTTTTGGGATAGTGTTCTGTGGACTGATGAAACAAAATTAGAACTGTTTGGGCCCATGGATCAACGCTATGTTTGGAGGAGGAAGAACAAGGCCTATGAAGAAAAGAACACCTTGCCTACTGTGAAGCATGGCGGGGGGGTCAATCATGCTTTGGGGCTGTTTTGCTTCTGCAGGTACAGGGAAGCTTCAGCGTGTGCAAGGTACCATGAATTCTCTTCAGTACCAGGAGATCTTGGATGAAAATGTGATGCAGTCCGTCACAAACCTGAGGCTTGGGAGACGTTGGACCTTTCAACAGGACAATGATCCCAAGCATACCTCCACGTCCACTAGAGCATGGTTGCAGATTAAAGGCTGGAACATTTTGGAGTGGCCATCGCAGTCACCTGACTTAAATCCGATTGAGAACCTCTGGTGGGACTTAAAGAAAGCAGTTGCAGTGCGCAAGCCTAAGAATGTGACTGAACTGGAGGCTTTTGCCCATGACGAATGGGCGAAGATACCCGTAGATGGCTGCAAGACACTTGTGTCAAGCTATGCTTCACGTTTAAAAGCTGTTATAACTGTAAAAGGATGTTGTACTAAGTACTAAGATTGAATGTCACTTGGGGGTTGAATAAAACTGATAATGATGTGAGCACAGAAAAGACATTTGTGGTTATTTCATTATAAATGTTATGTTATATTTGTCTGACCTACACGTGCCTCTTTGATTTAATTGTAAGCAAGATGACTGAATGATCAAAATCAATGTCAAACTGGCCAAAACACTCATTTTCAGTGGGGGTTGAATAATTTTGAACACAACTGTATATGTCACATTGTCTTATGCTGCATTCAACAAGGATTTTTTTTCCCGAGAGTTAAGCTGGCGAAGAATGCATGGGGAGCACAAATTTTAATTAAAACATTTTTAAGCTGAAGAAATAGTTGGTAAATGTTTAAATTCAGAACTTTGAAAATATCGGTTAAACAGTTTTAAAGGACTGAACTCAGACATTTGCTTTCTCTTTTAACCCCTTCACTACCAAGTGGTTTTTTGAAAAATCATTTAAAATTCATCATACATTAAGAAATATTTTTTTTACATATATCCATTGTATGTCTTACTGTAAATAACCTATTTTGGACAATAGATAGCGCCATCTACTGGCAAATTGAGTTACAGCAGTTTGAGCTGCTAGTCTATTTTCTTCTTTTTTCCCTGCATCGGCTGCTGAAAGCCTGTAGTAAGGGCATCATCAGACGATTTTACACAGTTTTAGCTCTTTGGGCATTATACCCATAGGGCTAAAACTTTGGGGGCACCTCCAGCAGCCCAAAAGCAAATAAAAATAGTTTGCTGCGAACAAATTTAATTTGTTTTTGGACTGCAGATTACCAGATTGAGATATCTCAATATCGGGGCATCGGATGGTGCCTTAGAAGCCCGAGATATCTCGATCTCAGTAGTGAAGGAGTTAATGCTAGTGATCCAAAAAGGCGAAAAAAATCCCAACTAGAAAGTAATTTCAAAATGTTTCTAATAAAACATTGTTAATTTAGGTTGAAAATGTACAGTATGTTTATATCTGAAAAATGCTTTTATTTGTGCTTGCTTTTCTTTTTCATTTCAGGGTTTATGCTTCAGCCTTTATTAGGGGCATGGAGTGACACTTGTACATCGCCATTTGGGAGAAGGCGTCCATTCATTCTTGTCCTTTCCATAGGCGAGTTTATGATTTTAAATTGTGTTTTACTCATAAAGATAATGTTTTGTTTAAGAGTTTATAGTTAAAGAATAGTTTTAAATGTACTTTCACTTTAAGTAAATGTTGAAAAGTGTTACAGTATAGATTTGCTAATATCTTTCATGCAGAAAATACATTCTAGGGACAGTAATTTTATTTGACAGGCAGAGGGTTCCCCCTAGTGGTCAAAAAGCGCTCCTACATATATCACTATACAGCTAAAGCTCCATGTTTCTGTAAAAGAAAAATGGATCTTCAAGCTGTTCAAACCACCATGGGTGGTGTATCCAAGGTGCTGAAAATTTGGGGCAATATTCTGGAGCCGATTTACAAATTAATTTCATTGGCAGTAAACGGGATTCCCCCGTGTTGCTTCTAAATATTAGCAGATTGAATTTACTCAATGTTGTGCTCCTGCATACTTGACCATAGTAGTAAAGACACAAAAGATTACAAATAATATTGCAGCATGATAAATTGCATACATAGTAAAGTACAATATAATACGTGCTTAAAACATGAAAGAAATGTGTTAAAAAATACCATATAGCTCAACAGAATTTACTGGTAATACAGTGGCAAGAAAAAGTATGTGAACCCTTTGGGATTACGTGGAGTTTTGCATGAATTGGTCATAAAATGTGCTCTGATCTTCATCTAAGTCACAACAATTTGAAAAACACAGTCTGCTTAAAATAATACAACACAAACATTATATGTTTTCATGTTTTTATTGAACATAAAATGTAAACATTCACAGTGCAGGGTGGAAAAAGTATGTGAACCTTTGGACTTAATAACTGGTTGACCCTCCTTTGGCAGCAATGACCTCAACCAAACGTTTCCTGTAGTTGCAGATCAGACCTGCACAACGATCTGGAGTAATTTTGGACCACTCCTCTTCACAAAACTGTTTCAGTGTAGCAATATTCTTGGGATGTCTGGTGTGAATCGCTCTCTTAAGGTCATGCCACAGCATTTCAATTGGGTTGAGGTCAGGACTCTGACTGGGCCACTCCAGAAGGCGTATTTTGTTTTGTTGAAGCCATTCATTTGTTGAATTACTTGTATGCTTTGGGTCATTGTCCTGTTGCATCACCCATCCTCTGCAGAGCTTCAGTTGGCGGACAGATGGTATTACGTTTTCCTGCAAAATGTCTTCATAAACTCTGGAATTCATTTTTCCATCAATGACAACAATCCGTCCAGGCCCTGAGGCAGCAAAGCAGCCCCAAACCATGATGCTCCCTCCGCCATGTTTTACAGTGAGGATGAGGTTTTGATGTTGGTGTGCTGTGCCGTTTTTCTCCACACATAGTGTTGTGTGTTTTTTCCAAACAACTAAATTTTGGTTTCATCTGTCCACAGAATATTTTCCCAGTAATGCTGTGGAGCATCCAGGTGCTCTTTTGCAAACTTCAAACGTGCTGCAATATTCTTTTGGACAGCAATGGCTTCCTCCGTGGTGTCCTCCCATGTACTCCATTCATGTTTAATGTTTTCCTTATTGTAGATGTGTCAACAAAAATGTTAACATGTGTCAGAGATTTCTGTAAGTCTTTAGCTGACACTCTAGGATTCTTCTTTACCTCATTAAGCATTCTGCGCTGTGCTCTTGCAGTAATCTTTACAGCACGACCACGCCTAGGGAGAGTAGCAACAGTGCTGAACTTTCTCCATTTGTAGACAGTCTGTCTTACCGTGGACACATGAACATCAAGGCTTTTGGAGATACTTTTGTAACCCTTTTCAGCTTCATGCAAGTCAACAATTCTTGATCGGAAGGTCTTCTGAGAGCTCTTTTCTGCGAGGCACGGTTCACATCAGGCAGTGCTTCTTGAAACCAGTAAACCCAAAACTGGTGTGTGTTTTTAAACAGCAGGACAGCTTTCAGCAACACATCCAATAATATCACACTGATTGGACTCAAGGTTGGCTCATTCCTGGCTACAATTAGCTCTTGGAAAAGTCATTAGGCTAGGGGTTCACATACTTTTTCCACCCTGCACTGTGAATGTTTACATGTTCTGTTCAATAAACACATGAAAACATATAATGTTTGCGTTGTATTATTTTAAGCAGACTGTGTTTTTCAAATTGTTGTGACTTAGATGAAGATCAGAGCACATTTTATGACCAATTCATGCAAAACGCCACGTAATCCCAAAGGGTTCACATACTTTTTCTTGCCACTGTACTTATAATGCATAAAGGCTCCATATTTAGTATTTGCATTATATGAGAGAAAACATTAACAGGGTTATTCAAAGAGCTCCGAATTGGGGCCGAAAGGTAACCGAACGCTGAAATTCATCGTACGGTTACCTTTCCTGGCTATTCGGATATTCAGAGAGCAGGCAATTCACCGAATGTTGGCGAATTGCCTGCACATACGGTGCCTGTTCGGTGCCTGTTCGAGGGCAGTGAATCCCCATAGAGAAGCAATGCTTCGTCTATTCAGAGAACAAAAACCAGCTGAGAAAGGTTGTCGAATTGCCCTGCCATTCGGTAGTTTCATTCGACAGGTTTATTCAGGCGAATCCCATAGGCTTCAATGTTAAAAATATTCCCGTTTTAATCCAATATCTAATAAACCATTGATTATAATATTCTGCAGTAAAAAGTCTCTTTATTTATAGATTTTTCAGGATCTTTTAGGCTTTTTTTCAGATTTTTTTGCGAAATTTTTTTCAGGTTTTTTAAAAAATATATATATTTTTTCTGTAACAGCCCTTTTTATTATCATTCATTGGATTTTATATGTAAATTTCAGGCATTTTCGTTCTGTAGTTTCTTGGCAAACAGTGTTTCACTTGTCAAACATTCAAGCGTACTGTTTTTTTTTTTCACTCCATTCGTCTGCGGTGTCGGCTTTCTCCAACGGCTGCTCTGCGCTGTGATCGGCTCATGCTCGGGTTTCTCCGGTGTATTCGGCGGGGTTAATACAGATCTTTTTGCAGGTTTTGGAGTGCGTTCGCTGGGTTTTGCAGTGAGTGTTTGTCGGGTTTGCAGTGGCTTTTCCCTGCACTACGACAGCCCTGTGGTGCTTGCTGAATACACTGCAGGGTCGCCGAAATGGGATCGCCAAATCGCACCGAATTGAAGAGAACGAAAAGTCACCGAACGTGCTGTGACTTTTTGATTCTCTTTGAATAACCCTGATAATAAAATCTGAAGATTTTAATGGTATAATGTGATTACAAACTTGGG